>OX384033.1:20003196-20658196 GCA_947534325.1 Agonum fuliginosum | reverse complement strand
ATGGACTACAAGATACCGAAATACTATAAATTATAAGTATATACTTTAATTATTTTTAAATGATAGCAGATACAAAAATATTTATAAAATACCGATTGTAGGTAATAATCACATAATCTTTCATTTAAAATAAAAAAAATTGTCTAAAATTAAATATTTATCGAAATATTTTTAAAAAGTACTACTTCCGGTTTGTAGACTGAAACCAAAAATAGGAGGTGCACAACTAGATGCTATAACAGTCCTAAATACAAAATTTCAACTTTCTACGTCTAACCGTATTTGAGTTATGCGACACACATACGTCCGTACGTACGTACGTACGTACAGACGTCACGTCGAAACTAGTCATAATGGATTCAGAAAAGGTCAAAACGGATATTTCCGTCAAAATCTGAGAACCGAAATTTTTCGCGATTACAATACTTCCTTACTTCGTACAAGGAAGTAAAAATCTGACGTGGACACCACATGACTTCCTTGTACGCCTTGTTTGTTCATACTTTTCTTAATAACTAAAATGTAGAATAATATAAAAAATTATTTTAACTTATTATACTAGTATACTCACAAATATATTTTAGTCATTTTATTTAAACTGCAGAAGAAGATATAAACGATATTTTACTATTGTCACTGCTACTGTCACTGTCATGTCATAATCATTTAAATTTTACGTAGTAACAAATGTTAATCGATCATGGACTACAAGATACCGAAATATTAAATTATAAGTATATACTTTAATTATTCTTAAATGATAGAAGATACAGAAAATTTTATAAAATACCGATTGTAGATAATAATCACATAATCTTTCATTTAAAATAAAAAAAATTGCCTAAAATTAATTATTTATCAAATTTTTTTTTAAATTTACTACTTCCGGTTTGTAGATTGAAACCAAAAATAGGAGGTGCACAACTAGATGCTATAACAGTCCTAAATACAAAATTTCAACTTTCTACGTCTAACCGTATTTGAGTTATGCGACACACATACGTCCGTACGTACGTACGTACGTACAGACGTCACGTCGAAACTAGTCATAATGGATTCAGAAAAGGTCAAAACGGATATTTCCGTCAAAATCTGAGAACCGAAATTTTTCGCGATTACAATACTTCCTTACTTCGTACAAGGAAGTAAAATGGCCGCCATTTTTTGTTTTTAGCGTTTATCTCGTAAATAGTGAATATTTCGAGAAATTTTTTTATTGAAATAGATAGAATGGACAATTCTCTATAAAAATGTTGTATGCAGTTTTTACGTAAGTAGCACAGTTTTCGAGAAAATCGAGAAAATTAATTTGAGCATTTTCTATCAATTTAAATAAAGTAGTATCCTTGTCTTACCACACAAAAATGGCTGTAGTTTCTTAGCGAACAAAGGTATCGACTTCCGGTTTTCAGCAATCGATTTCTTAGGTATTTTTCTATAAGAAATATAATTTTCAACTTTCTAGTTGTTACTTCCTTGTACGAAGTAAGGAAGTATTGTAATCGCGAAAAATTTCGGTTCTCAGATTTTGACGGAAATATCCGTTTTGACCTTTTCTGAATCCATTATGACTAGTTTCGACGTGACGTCTGTACGTACGTATGTGTGTCGCATAACTCAAATACGGTTAGACGTAGAAAGTTTAAATTTTGTATTTAGGACTGTTATAGCATCTAGTTGTGCACCTCCTATTTTTGGTTTCAGTCTACAAACCGGAAGTAGTACTTTTAAAAAATATTTCGATAAATATTTAATTTTAGACAATTTTTTTTATTTTAAATGAAAGATTATGTGATTATTACCTACAATCGGTATTTTATAAATATTTTTGTATCTGCATTCATTTAAAAATAATTAAAGTATATATTTATAATTTATAGTATTTCGGTATCTTGTAGTACATGATCGATTAACATTTGTTACTACGTAAAATTTAAATGATTATGACATGACAGTGACAATAGTAAAATATGCTTTATATCTTCTTCTGCAGTTTAAATAAAATGACTAAAATATATTTGTGAGTATACTAGTATAATAAGTTACAAGAATTTTTAATATTATTTTACATTTTAGTTATTAAAAAAAGTATGAACACACAAGGCGTACAAGGAAGTCATGTGGTGTCCACGTCAGATTTTTCTTGTTAAGGAATAATTTTTGTTTATTCTTAAAAACATAATAAGGAAAAAAACGTTCATTTTTGCGTTTTTCAACTGTTATTTTTTAACGGATAAAGATATCGAATTTCTGTTTCAAGCATTGGATTCTCCACACATTTTTATATAAGATACATAATTTGAAAAATATCTAAGAGGCACGATAAATTCAGAATTTTTAGATATTCTTTGAAAAAAACTGAAAAATGAAAACAATATTTTTATTTATAATATTAAATCAGCTGTTATTATTAAATGGAGTATAATATCGACTTCCGGTTTCCAGAATTAAACTCTTTGAACATTTTTATATAACACTGAAAATTTTCAAATTTAAAAAAAAATCTTTGCTGTGTCAAAATTTGAGGATTTTCATGGAGAGAAAACAGCAAAATTTTGTATTAATTAGTTTTCATAAAGTTTAAACAACTATCGTTTCTAAACAAATAAAAATATCAAAATTTGGTTCGCAGCATTAGGTTTGTTGAACATTTTTCTTTAAATTACATTATTTTTAAATTTTATTAAGGCCTTAGTTAAGTCGATATTAAAATATTTTCGCCGAGAGGAACCACGTAATCTTAGTATTAACTATTGTTTTGGGGCGCGGGCTTTGTAGGGCTAATTAACCCTCTTCCTGCTACCCAGTCAAGCTGAAACTTGGCACATAGACTCGTCGCCGATGATAACGCATTCTGTCAAAATTTTGGGCACGAACCTCTCCCCCCACCCACAAATAATCATACCTCCGAGTCATTTCGTGTTTGGTATCATATAAAAACATTTGAAAATGACTTTCGAAAAAAGAAATTCAAAATGGCCGTCCATTAACGGCCACCATTTTGAACACATTTGTCAGAATCATCCTGTGTTTGGTGTCATAAAAACATTTGAAAAGGGATTTCTAAAATAGAAATTCAATATGGCCGCCAATCAACGGTTTTAAATATCTACTTTTGTTTTGCGTTATTCTAATTCTCGAAATTTTTGCTATTTATTACAGTATTTTGAAAACATGAGAAAAATAAGAAATAAAACGATTTTCATATTATTTTTATTTGCTTATTTAAACAGAAAGTTGTCCATATGTTAAATGTATAATATCAACTATGTCTAAACCTAAACTGTCTAAACAACGTCTGCACAACTGTTATGTATGGTTAGCGCTTATATCTGACGTCAGACAATAAATGTTAGAGACATCAATTTTTTGAATATTTAGATCATAGTAGCTCTCTTATACATAAAATAATTGACACATTCATTTATTATCTGGACGAAGACAACGTAAAGTTTCCCGAAACATTGTATTAATATATAAAAACATAAAACTATACCCAAATAAATAATTTATTTATCATTATGATTTGTAAAAACTTCTATCAAAGTATAAGACAAATAATTAACTAATAACTAGTCGTCAACAAATAAAATTCCGGCTGAAAAGAGAACATTTATGCAATGTCAAGAAATACGCTCTCATTTACATAGAGATAACTCTCAAACTATTAACTCTACAAAAAAAGTTTTAATACAAAAGTTGTAGAGAATTACAATTAACACATTAACTATTTTTATCTAGGAGTGACTAGAATGGATATATTGTCAAAAAACCAATTTTATGCGCCATTTTTCCAATTTGGTGGAGGGAGCGGCGGTCCCTCGAGGTCGCAAATTTAGTATATTATTCGCGATATGATACTACATTAAACTGCCAATTTTCAAAACTTCTTTAATTATTTCCAGGTAAGCCTGTTATAAACTCCCTGTTGCTTGGACTATAGGTTGTAGAGAGAAATTTAAAAAAAATATTGTTAAGGACAGTATTATCTACAATTTATGTCATTGGGTCACTGCTCTACGACGAAAAGTGCAAAAAGTAGAGGGCGCCAAAGTTGCCAAAAATGACTTTTTGTTGTAGAGCACAAAAAAACCTTCTAAAATAAGTATTCAACGTTTTCCCTACGATAAACGGTGACTGAGATATAACGCGGTACCTAACTGTTTAAAATGGAAGTAATATTGAGAAAATGTTTTACATTACACCAAATTTTGAACAAGATATTGTTCATTTTTCAAATTGTGTAGTATCATACAGCAAATTGTGTGAAATATCGCATTGCTTCGTAAATTGTCTGAAAAAATAGATAAGCGCAGCTGTAAAATTATTATTATATGCACATAATCACAAACCAAATATTGTAGGAAGGTACATAAAAATGTCTCAGTATAAAACAGAGTTCATTAAAAACAAAGCAATTTATTGCTCAATTTGTTGCGCAATTTCTTGTTCAATATTTAGCGTAGTGTAAACGGCCATTAGTGTAAATGAAATTTCATATATTCCGGTGATTTTTTTGTTACTCGTCATTTTTTTTCTTCTTTGGCGGTTCTTCGGCGGCGCCTGCTTGTTGAACGACATGAGATGAGGTTGGCTTATTAGTGTAATCCTCATAACGGAAAATTTGGGAGGGAGGTTCGTCAATGTCTACTCTTCTTTTTCTTCATCAAAAAAAAGTGAAAAAAGTCATTTTTTGCAACTTTGGCGCCCTCTACTTACTACACTTTTCGTCGTAGAGCAGTGACCCAATAACATAAATTGTAGATAATACGATAATACTGTCCTTAACAATATTTTAAACAAAATTTCTCTCTACAACCTACCGTTTTCGCGAAAAATCAAATCCAAAATGTTTTTGGATTTCCCAAAAATTGCAGGGGGCCAGGGGAGTGACAACTCAGTTTTAAGCTCCTTGCATACCCCCTTAACGATTTATGAAAAAAAATTGACTTTGCGATTTTTTCCCATCAAATGCACAATATTTCTTGGCGTATAAAATTATTGTTAAGAGCAAGCGCCACAGCGCGGCCTTCGATGCGTCCTTTCCCGCGTTATATCTCAGTCGCCGTTCATCGCACGGAAAACGTTGAATACTCATTTTAGAAGGGTTTTTTGTGCTCTACAACTTTTCCATTTACACTAAAGATCAAAAAACAATTTTTCGCGGTGAAAAAGTGAAAAAAGTCATTTTTGGCAACTTTGGCGCCCTCTACTTTTTGCACTTTTGGTCGTAGAGCAGTGACCCAATGACATAAATTGAAGATAATACTGTCCTTAACAATATTTGTTAGCAAAATTTCTCTCTACAACCTACCGTTTTCGCGAAAAATCAAATCCAAAATGTTTTTGGATTTCCCAAAAATTTCAGAGGGCCAGGGGGGTGACAACTCAGTTTTAAGCTCCTTGTATGCCCCTCTAACAATTTATGAAAAAAAATTGACTTTGCGATTTTTTTCCACAAACGTCGAATTTTTGTTACAGATTGATTGGACTACAGACATCATCGCGAAAATAGTCAAAATAGGTTCTAAAGGTGCTAAAACGTGCTAATTGACAAAAATCTCGACATCGAATTTTTTCACGATCCCTATACCTCTCTAGGCGAGAGGTAAAAATGGCCCCACAAGTAGTTTTATTAGGTTAATTGGCTCAAAATAATCACTTTTTGTCTCTTGGCATTTTTTCGAAAAACGCACCCTTTTTGAGATATAGGCGATTTTAAGTCGAAAAACGGCCAATCTTGCCCAACTTCAAAAAATCATATCTCAACTTTTTTAATTTAGAAAATTGCAAAATGATCGTCAAGACTTGTACTTTAACCCTATATTTTTTTCCATATGGCCATCTTTTTGTTTTACTCCCCAAATTTACAGCTAAATTTTGGTAAAATTCTTAGGTTTCGTTAAAGGGGTGGAAACGCTCAAATATTGAACAATCAGTCTGAAAACAATTTTTTTCCATGAAATTGGTTACATATAATATTTTCTGAAACTATTTATCAAAATGAATGAATATTTAGTTAGTTTTAAGCATTTTTTCGTTGTAAATGTAAAAAAATCAATTATCAAAATTTTTTCCCATTTATTTCCATGTTGCTTTACGTTACATTGTTATGATATTTAAATTTTAAAAACATTATTAACTAATTAATACATATTTATACGTGTCAAATTTTTTTAAATATCTACAAAACCATACTAATGGAAAATGGAATAATGGTCATTAATGGAGTCTAATTTCATCATTCTAATTCAGTCTCACTATCTTCTCACAAAATTTCTGTATGGTCAGGTACAATTTCAGCATTTTTACATTGAGATGAACAATTACAGATGTCACAACATTTAAATCCTTGCGAACAGCAAGAACAAATTTCTGCTTCTACACAAAGTGTTTTTCCACTGCAAGAACAAATAAATTTTTGCATGATCTCCATCGCTGTATCTTCTTCAAAATAATTCACGCATAATAAATTGTTATAAAATTTCCAGCCGTATAAAATTGGAAAAAAGCATACGCTGCATTGTTGAAACTATCTGACATTGTCAATTTATCAAATGCAGAAGCTTTAAATGCAGTCACGAAACTTTTGTGTATTATTTATAATGCTGGTAAAGCTAATAAACAGAAAACTTTAGTGAAATCTATTAATGATCTAAGATATACTATAATAGCAGGTGTTAAAAATGTAACAGTTGATAAATTACCTCCATCAGAGCCTACATTATTACAATACGTTTTAAGAGTAAAATGGCAAGCTAATGAATTGTCGCAAGCAAGATCAGAGAAAATAATGTCTTTTGAACCAAATTTATACGGGTGGATATTGTATAACAATTTATTATGCCTGAATTATTTTGAAGGAGATACAGGGATAGAGTTCATGCAAAAATTTATTTGTTCTTGCAGTGGTAAAACACCTTGTGTAGAAGAAGAAATTTGTTCTTGCTGTTCAGAAGGATTTAAATGTTGTGACATCTGTAATTGTTCATCTCAATGTAAAAATGCTGAAATTGTACCTGACCATGACCATACAGAAATTTTGTCAGAAGATAGTGAGACTGAATTAGAATGATGAAATTAGACTCCATTAATGAGCATTATTAATTATAAATTCAATTAGTGTGTTTCTGTAGATATTTAAAAAATATTTGACACATATAAATATGTATTAATTAGTTAATAATTTAAAAAAATTAAATATTACTATATATAACGTATAGCAACGTGGAAATAAAAGAAAAAATTTGATAACTGATTTATTTACATTTTCAACGAAAAAAGGCCTAAAACTAACTAAATACTCACTCATTTTGATAAAAAGTTTCAGAAAATATTATATGTAACCAATTTTATGGAAAAAAAATCGTTTTCAGACTGATTGTTCAATACTTGTGCGTTTCCACCCCTTTAACGAAAACTAAGAATTTTATCAAAATTTAGCTGTAAATTTGGGAAGTAAAACAAAAAGATGGCCATATGGAAAAAATATAGGGTCATAGTACAAGTCTTGAAGATCATTTTGCAATTTTCTAAATTAAAAAAGGTGCATTAGAATTTGAGATATGATTTTTTGAAGTTGGACAATATTGGCCGTTTTTCGACTTAAAATCGCCTATATCTCGAAAAGGGTGCGTTTTTCAAAAAAATGCCAAGAGACAAAAAGTGATTATTTTGAGCCAATTAACCTAATAAAACTACTTGCAGGGCCATTTTTACTTCCTTGTACGAAGTAAGGAAGTATTGTAATCGCGAAAAATTTCGGTTCTCAGATTTTGACGGAAATATCAGTTTTGACCTTTTCTGAATCCATTATGACTAGTTTCGTCGTGACGTCTGTACGTACATGCGTACGTGCGTACGTACGTACGGACGTATGTGTGTCGCATAACTCAAATACGGTTAGACGTAGAAAGTTGAAATTTTGTATTTAGGACTGTTATAGCATCTAGTTGTGCACCTCCTATTTTTGGTTTCAATCTACAAACCGGAAGTAGTACTTTTTTCAAATATTTCGATAAATATTTAATTTAACACAAATTTTTTTATTTTAAATGAAAGATTATGTGATTATTACCTAAAATCGGTATTTTATAAATATGTTTGTATCTGGTATCATTTAGGAATAATTAAAGTATATATTTATAATTTATAGTATTTCGGTATCTTGTAGTCCATGATCGATTAACATTTGTTACTACGTAAAATTTAAATGATTATGACATGACAGTGACAATAGTAAAATATGCTTTATATCTTCTTCTGCAGTTTAAATAAAATGACTAAAATATATTTGTGAGTATACTAGTATAATAAGTTAAAAGAATTTTTTATATTATTCTACATTTTAGTTATTAAGAAAAGTATGAACACACAAGGCGTACAAGGAAGTCATGTGGTGCCCACGTCAGATTTTTTATCTTGTTTTAATGTTACAACTTTTTTGTTAATAACAAATTTCCTGCCACTCGGATCAAAAAATTTTATTTAGGTTTTTTGTTTGCAATAAAATAACGGATCGATTCCACCTGGTTGCAACCATTAGTTTTTCCATGAGAGGTTAAGTTGTTTTTCTAGGCACGTTTTCGGGGGTGCGCCGCTCGCCTATAAGAATATTACATAGATTAAATAGTATTTTTCCAAGATGAGTTCTAAGACGCGAGTTATTTAAATATAGTACAAATGTTGCTGTAAAAATTACTAAGATTTTGTGAACATTATTATTGCCATCTTGTATATTTAGCATCTCTAAAGCACCGTCACATAACCATTTATAGTGTTAAGATTTACATTTATGTTTACGTTTAAGAAAGTTTAAATTCATAAACAAAATACAAGCAATCACAGTTCCCACTTTCAAGCATTGTGAATGATCGTATTTATTTAGATGAATTTAAAATTTCTTAAAAGTGAACATTAATATAAACCTTAAAACTAAATATTTATGTGAGTTAGGCTTAAATCGGGCTTATACGGACGTTTTTGTAACTTTGTTTTTTTTAATCTAATATTATTACATTGTTGTAATCGAATGTATGTTTATGTACGAGTCCCGTCTCATTGAAGTTGGCCAAGACGTAAAAAAGTAGTTTTTTGTTATACAAAAGTTTAAATAAAAATAAAAGTTCAAGTATACTGTATAGTACAAAGTACATGAACTGTAAATATAACTGAAATATATTTTTTCTACTCCTGTTATTAAAACATCATATAACGCACTGGTTTCCATGGCGCTAAATAACATTTTAAACACACCTCGGCAAGCCGTGGCTTTGGCCGTTTTTAGTCACGGGCTGAACATAGCAACTGACATATTAAGCACGGGGTGAAGTTGGCTCCTATCGAGGCTCCTATATTTGACATTTAATTTTTGTGAAAACTGAGGGTAATTTATGATTTCTTTCAATAATTGTCAAATTTTAACCAGGTAATAGTGAAATAATCTTGCCTAAGTAGAATTTTGTAGCTATGTATAATATCATTAGGTACGATTTAAAATAAAAATATTATAAATGAAATATTATATATTTATGAATTTATGCTGTGTAATTTGTGGTCGTAGAAAAAGTATGGTATGTGACTCGTTTATAAACTCTCTAGATACTCGTTTTTTATACACTCGCTGCGCTCGTTCCTAAAAAACTCGTGACTAAAATGACGTTTATAAAACTTGATACATAATATACTAATTTAGTGAATTAATCTTAAATATAGATAACTTAAATAATAAAGTATACAGCTGGCGAGCTAGCAAATTGTTGTATTGCTTGCTATAATTACTATAAACGACTTTACCCCTGTGTAACTCCACCTTAATTTTTACAACTATTTCAATTCGTTGTGGCATAAGTATCTATGTCCTAAACATACTTTTCTGGAGAAAAATAAAACCAAACATTCTACAGCCTGTGAAACAATTTTTTGATTGTCCTTGAAGGACGATTTTTTAAATTATTATTTTTTATTTAGTTCCATAAAGTTTCGACCGTTTATTTTATTTGAGATTGTGTAAAATGTATTGAAGTTTTAAATAAATATACGATACAGTACATTATACTTATATTTTGATTTATATTTAAACTTTGGTATAACAAAAGAGAACTTTTTTTACGTTTGGGCCAACTTCAATGATATGGGGCTCGTATACAATGTTCATGTTCTACCAAAGCGCATTTTCCTTTGTCATTTCGTTTTTCAACATGCATGCACACGGTATTTTATATATAACATAGGATTGTAGTTGTAATTTATCCGATCTTTGAGTTTGGTAAATAATTTATTTGTTTGTACGGTTTGTACGTATGCAATGTTTATAAAATACTAGCGGACCCGGCGCGCGTTGCTACGCCTCCAACTCTAATTTAAAGGAATCTCGTTATAAGAATTCTAAGTTATTACCATACCATACATGGTGGCAATTATAACAACGCCCATGATACCATATCAAATTTGAACTCAATCGGTTACCGCCATTTTGTTTAAAGATGGCGGACTGATATTTTAGTATGCTCATAAGTGAGATCATAAGTTATAACCATTACAAATTTTAACCCAATCGGTGCAGTACATTTTAAGTTAGCAAGCCACCATTTTGTTTCAAGTTGGCGGACCGACATTTTAGTCTGCTCATGTTATAAGTTAGATCTTAAGGTATTACTATACCAAATTTGAACTCAATCGGTGCAGTAAAATTTGAATTAGATAGCCGCCGGCAACAATGTTAAATTGGCATTGTTATAAACAACAAATAAATAAATAAAACTATTTCAAAAACATAGTTTATTGTAATGCGTATTGGTACACAACACATTGTTATAAACAATAATGCAATAATTTGACATCGTTATAAACATCAAATAAATAAAAAAATCTGTTGTGGCCAGCACACAACCTTCCGCCATATATCTAAACTATAAACATAAATGTATACGTACAATTCGGTGTCCATTTAAAATATACAAATAATAATAAAAATTTAAAATATTCAAACACAGAAATTTGCAACAATTGAATCAAAAGATTCATTCACAGGAAAACTCTTCTGTGTTGAAGCCATCCTCCGTTCAATTACTACATTTAATATCTTATTTATAACATATATGGCGCTAGTAGGCAAACTTTGTCACCCGTCTCACCTGTAAATATTTTTTACGCAGAAACAAAAATCAACCGAACGTGGATTACCAGATTTCAACGTTTTATCTGATAAATTTATTTTTACCTCTCGCCTCATATTCTATAAAAGAGGTATTGTGATGGGTCAAAATTTTCGAGTATGAGTTTTTGGCAGATAAGCACGTTTTAGGGTTTCTAGAATACGAATTACACATTTTTGAGATGATGTCTGTGTGTGTGTGTGTGTGTGTGTGTGTGTGTGTGTGTGTGTGTGTGTGTGTGTGTGTGTGTGTGTGTGTGTGTGTGTGTGTGTGTGTGTGTGTGTGTGTGTGTGTGTGTGTATGTGTGTGTGTGTGTGTGTGTGTGTGTGTGTGTGTGTGTGTGTGTGTGTGTGTGTGTGTGTGTGTGTGTGCGTGCGTGCGTATGTTACAATTTTTTCGGACACGGTAACTCCAAAAATATCAAACATTTAAATACCAAATTTTGTATTTAAGGTTTCAATATGATTCTTAAAAGCCTAATATAATTTTGGTTTCAATCTACAAACCGGAAGTAGTACTTAAATATTTCAATAAAAAATTAATTTAAGACAAATATTTTTATTTTAAATGAAAGATGATGTGATTATTACCTATAATCGGTATTTTATAAATTTTTCTGTATCTGATATCATTTAAGAATAATTAAAGTATAATACTTATAATTTATTATTTCGGTATCTTGTAGTCATGATCGTATCATTTGTTACTACGTAAAATTTAAATGATTATAACATGACAGCCACAGTGACTATAGTAAAATATCGTTTATATCTTCTTCTGCAGTGTAAAGAAAATGAGTAGTAGCAGTATAAGAGTACCTACTTATATATTAATATATTTGTATAGGTAATAAGTAAAAAGAATAAAGTAGGTACCTATGACGGAAGGTCTTGTGGTGGCCACGTCAGATTTTTTAAATTTTACTGCAGTTCTTTAATGCTACCAGATAAAGACAATTTTTTATAACGTAAGTTGCAAATAACTTTTCCTCATATTCTTATTATAAAAAAAATTGACAATAATTAACCTTTTCAATCTTCAAAAAATATCACTTTCGGTGAAGATATTTGTACCAAAATCTAATGAGCTCTTCCAATTTATATACAAATGTTAAATACCAAATATCAAAATTTTTGGGTAGGTAATTCGTATTTGAGTTATCCGACTTACACCCCGGCCTTGACCACATACACACACATACATACATACAGACATCATCGTGAAACTATCAAAAATGAGGACCCTAATTCGTGCCCATCCACTAAACACTCACTACCCGATTTTTAGCATGATTCCAATATCTTCCTTTACAGGTAAGCGGAAGGTAAAAAACTTAATACTAACCAATACTAACAATCCACAACTGTCTGTTTCAAAACACCTAGACCAACTGAATTCGAAATTTCTATTCAACAACTAACATAGCAATTTAATGAAATGTCTGGTTATCTAAACTGTTTGTTATTTTGTTCAATTAAATGATAAATTTTGAATTTTTAGATTTTTCAGCTTTTCTTTTGGGTTTTCCGTCAGCCCGCTGCCAAAAAGTGTAATGATAGTATAACGTATGCTCTCTAGGGTTTTGGCAGTTATGTATTGTATATAATGATCAATGAACAAGCAAAATTAGCGGGTGAGCGTGGAACTTGCACTAGACAAGTTGTTAGTTTATTGCTTAAAAAAATCACATTTTGCGATGATAGTATAACGTATGCTGAGCATACCAAACGCTGTTTCATTAAAAAACATCCATCGGAATACGATCGGCATACGTGCAGCGTGGGTCCTAAGGGTCAACATGCGCCCTAAAAGTGTTAAGAAATACGTCATTTGTATATTACTATGTTCACTTCGTACTTTGAAGGTTTTTGAAAATTATTTTTGACAGCTGAGAATTTAAATTCATCAATTCTTTGTGTTATTTAAATCAATAATTAAAGTGTTATGTTATTATTATCTAATTTACCTACTGTTATTATTTTAACATCAATTATTCACCAAATGTCAAAAATTATATTCAGGATTCATTGTGAAATCAGCAACAAATTTCCATATATGTATTTATTATTTATTTATGTATTAAGTATGTTTGACCCACCGGATTTGTATGCCGTTCGAAAATTTACATAATTATAGGTGATATCCAACTAAAACCACAATGGCATACGTTATACTGTCATAGCAATTGTTAGAAAATTCGCGCAACTTTTTATCGGATTAAAACATTTATGTTCCAATCGATTCGTATGCCGTTCGACGAACTTGCATAATTAGATGCATATTTCATTTAAAAAACCAATGGCATACGTTATACAATCATCGCAAAATGTGATTTTTTTTTAGCAATAAACTAACAACTTGTCTAGTGCAAGTTCCACGCTCACCCGTTAATTTTGCTTGTTCATTGATCATTATATATAAACCTGCCAAAACCCTAGAAAGCATACTTTTTGGCAGCGGGCTGACGGACTAATAGGGATCGTGAAAAAATTCGTTGTCGAGATTTTTGTCAATTAGCACGTTTTAACACCTTTAGAACCTATTTTGACTATTTTCACGATGATGTCTGTGTGTGTGTGTGTGTGTGTGTGCGTGCGCGTGTGCGTGTGCGTGTGCGTGTGCGCGCGTGTGTGTGTGTGTGTGTGTGTGTATGAAAGTCTGTATGTACGCCTACTATAGCCTTTCGTCCCGGTTCATTATCTCAAATTCTACTGAACATAAAATTCTAATATTTTGCATTATACATTTATATATGTTAATAAAGAGCTGAAAAGATTTTGGTAAAAATCCACCAACCGGAAATGGTACTTTTCTTGTAGCACTATAACATTTTTTGCAAAAATTGTATAAAATAATGCGATTGTTACAATTTGACATACCACACATGAATGAATAAATTACATTGTACAATATTTAATCTTACTTGTTTCTATATCTTTAACCAATAAAGAAATATAATTTTTTTAAATATATAATTTTACCTACCACGATTTGTGAATCCCGAAATAGAAATAAAATTTAAAACAAAAATAAAATTGTCAATGTGACAGATAAACAGAAATAATATAATGTATGATTATTTTATATTATTATATCAAATGTTATACGGTGTTGTTGTATTTTATTTAAATTAAAGCTTAATATTTGGTTAAATACGAGGTTAAATAATAATACTTCAATGTCAAGGCGAGAGGTATTGTAACGGCCACGTCAGATTTTTATATATACAGATTGTTTGTAGATTGCGAGAATTGTTGCACTACCAACAGTAAGTACAGAGTTGTCTGTTGACTTTATACATTATACTAATTTTGTGTTCCCTAGTTGCTCTGAAGAAGCCAAAAGTGCTGGCGAGACTTAAGATTGCAGTCTGGAGTAATAATTTCTTACCTTCATTAATAATTTATAAATAAAAACTGGTTTGGTTTGGTGAACTTGTAACAAGATGACAACATTCAAAAGCAATAAAGAGATAAAACTCTTGGAATCAATTTCAGCAGAAACCTGCAACCGTGAGATTTTTGGCAAACGGCACCGACTTCAACAACGAACAGCACTGCGTCAATTTGACAGTTTTAAAAGTTCCCCACACAAAACTTTCGTCTTTCGTGTTTTCCACGTCATGAAATATGTTACCACACTGTAGCTAACTTCTTCCCTCCTAACCTAAAAACAGTAATGAACTGCGAATGACATTTGACGCTGTCTACAGATCGTAATGTCACAAGTCTTCTAAGCAATGGGCTCATATTTATGTCGAATGTTTATAAATAATAAGAACTGTAGAACCGGAAATTATCTTCTTTTGTTTGCTAATTGTTTCTTGGTTTGTTGCCAAGGATATATCAGAAAGACATGAAGACCGGAAGTATTGTATTGTAATAATTTCAGTTTCATTGGTTGTGGCAGGAATGCTGGGAAATGACTTATTCACTGAAATTACAATTAAATTAACTTGTTTGCTTCAGCAAAAATAACCATACAAAGAAAATTGTGTATTTAATTTAGTTTTTAACAAACTTTCAAAAAGAGGAAATATCTGAATTTGTCGTTATGTTTCTTTAGGTACGTTCGTTTATTCTTTGAGTGCTTGAGCTGGGCATGAGCTGTGTTATAACTGTGCACTTCATGTATAAACGAAATAAACGAACGGTCTCTGAACTTGTGTGCAGTATTTTGACATTTGAACAGTTTCATCTTGACTTTAATCATTCATTGACTCACAATTTCGATAATACTCATGTCTAAGTGCGGATTATATATGCATTTGCATATATTGTATTATTGTGCATATTAGTATTTTTTTACAAATGTTTGCATTTCATACAAAATAGATCAAAATATGATATTTTTTTGCATATTTTAATATTTTTTACAAATATTTATTAAAAATGCATATAACTGCATATTTTGTACCTTTTAACCCAAAATTTCAATTAAAAAAAAAATTATATGTACAAAATTTATAATCGCTTAAATTTGATAGCATCTACAGTAGTTTTTACATTTATTTTAAAGGTAGGTAGGCACACGAGCCGTATTCCAGAAGTTATAAGTTGTTCTGTGCCTAACAGTCGGAGCTTGGGCTTGTTGTGCATGCACAGTGCGCACAGTCGAGAATTTTTCGAACGCATTCTTTACAGTACAAAGTGCAGAGAAGTGAATAAACGAACGGATACTATGCAACATGTTAACAATGTGTGCACAGAACTGAATAAACGAACGCACCTTTTGTATAAAGTGAGTTTATTTTAACGTCAAACAAGGTATTTTTATATCCATGGTTACTACTTTAACAGCATTGTATTAGAGTGTTCTTTTTAAAATACATTGTTTTATAGATTTCGCACAAACAAATTCTAAACGAAACAAAAAAAAACGAAAATATTAAACATACGGGTAAAATGATATAATGTAATTTTGTACTAGTATCTACTAACTACTAAGTGTGTAATTTTACCCTATACAGTATTCAAATTCAAAATATTTTAAGATAAACTTTAAGGTAGATATTCTATGGTTTTTTTTACTACCCAAGAAACAAACAATCATGCACGATGTTGACAAAAATAAAATGTAAAAGTCTAAAAGTTTATAGTGCTTATTGAAATTAAATTTGTACTGACTTGGGTAAAATTTCCACACAAAACTTATACGTTATTTTCGCATTGCACATGAACAAGCTGACCTATGCGTTTCCGGTTGTTAGTAAATACATTTTCTTGAGATAGCCGATACCGTACAATAGAAATTAGAACCGCACATTTCGCCAAATTCGAGAAATGGTCAGTACCTATGTCATTTTACCTTAGTAGGTATGTCTTTTTAGGCACATCACCCCACACATTTTAAGTAGATAATGCCCGAGTGTGAAGCAGGAGAAGCAAGGGAATTAATGGAATTAAAAAATTAACGTCTTTCTGTCCTATTATATTTTCACACTGTTCAGTACTGTACAAGTTGTGGACTTAAAAGCGTTATTTTTTAAATTCCGATTTCCTTGATTAAAAGATAACATTTTAGGTACATTGTGGTTTTATAAATAATAACATTAAAATAATAATTCTACAAAAAATTTAAATTTTACCTTCAAATTTTAAAAAATGTTATTAATATCAAAATCTTATACCTACACATTTTTAAACATTTCATTAAAATAATCATAATATTGAATTTGACAAATTTAATTATTACATTATATCGTTTATCGTATCAATGATACTTTGATAATTAGATAGATAGATAGAAAATGAAAAACCAAAAAGAGAATTAATTAAATGCAAATTTACGACGTACGCCATTGTTTGAAAATAATTGAATTGTTTTAAAAGTGCATGAACCACAAACATAATATTGAATAAGCCTATAGTGGCTACAGAAGTTTCTGAGGATTAAACTTACATTTAAATAGCGGACAATACAATTATTTAGGTGTTTCTAAAGTTTGAATACGATTTTATGTGCTAATATTGTTAGAATAGAAGTTAGCTTATAGCACTTAGCACACTGCGCATTGTTTTACAACAGCGGTGGAATTGAAACCCTACAGTGATGTGCTTACTGTGTTCGTAATCGTAGAACATGTTTTATGAAAAGCAAGTTTTTAGTTTGTATTATCTCTTAACTCATTAAGAACAAATTATTCTAAATTGGTAAATGTTGTATGTAGAAAAAAGACTATCTACCTTCCTCTGACGTAATTTGGCAAAATCAAATACTACTACGTATACCGGGTGTAGAATTTTTTTCTGACCTATAGGAAATACAATGTTAAAATTTTAATTTTGCTCTAAGTTTTTACCTATTGCTTTTAAAGCCAAACTGTAAATACAAAAGATGTTCAGAAAAAAAACTGCATCCAACGAACCCTTATTTATTGATATAAAACGTTCCTGTCACAAGATAAACGTAAATTAAATTTGATAAATTTGAGCTGTTTACAGAGTGCCATGAAAAATAAAATGAATTAGTCAGATCAAAAAAATAAACACTTCAATTAATTAATTAATAAAATGTACCTTAGGAAGAAAAGAAGGAAAATAAAATAATTATTAATTTATTTTTTTGATTAGTGAATCCTACTTATGGTCCCAATAAATCAATTAGAACAACTATTTCAAATCTGTCAACTGTCAGAGTGACGGAATAAATATTTTTGTTTTGTTTTGTTTAATTTTACATGGCAGTCTGAAACTAGCCTAAATTGTTAATTTTTATTACATGTTTATTTCGTGAAAGAAATCGATTTGAACAAAAAATTTAAGCTTATTCGATGCAGTTTTTTATTCTGAACATCTTTTGTATTTACACTTTTACTCTAAAATCAATAGGTAAAAACTTAGAGTGAAATTAAAATTTTAACATTGTATGTCCTATAGGTCAGAAAACAATTCTACACCCGTATACACAATATAGTGAATACTAATGATATTTTTTATCTACTATGAAATTTTCTATTGTGATCAACTAATTTTTTAAAGGAATTTAACTTAGTATTGTACTAGCGTCAGGACCCGCTACGCGGGCCTTCGGCAAGGTAGCGCTGCCGCGCGACAAGGGAAATTCGCCCGCTTCGCGGGCTCAAGCTCCGCGGACCCTGAATGTGGGACGATTCGGCACTTCGTGCCTCAATTATAACAATTTTGACATTTAGACTCTACCGAAATAAATTGTATGATGAAATTATAATTATTTTAAATTATTCTTCTTCCTTCTTCAATATAAATTTTAGTTAAGCCATAAAAATTTTAGTATAGTACTACGCGGGCCGTCAGCTAGGTCGCGCTGCCGCGCAACAAGGGGGATTCGCCCGCTGCGCGAACTCTGAATATAGAAGGATTAGGCACTTCGTGCCTCGGTGCCTCAATTATAACGATTTTAACATTTAGACTCTACCGAAAAAAATTGTATCTAACGTCATCTTGAACAATATTGTAGGTACCTTATCAAAACCTTTAATTTGATATATCAAACTTGAAATGATTTTATTATTTTGAAAGGAAAAAACCCGAAGCTAATCACCCACTATCATATTTTTCACTTATTGTATACAGGTTGGTGGAGGTTAAATGCGAACTTAGGGAACACACATGACAATCGAACTTTCATGCCAGGTATCTTGATATATTTTGTAGTAGTGTCACAAAACGAAGTAATGTGAATTTATGTGGCAAAAAGAGTAATCAATAACAGAAATAATAATAAAATATAAAAGTGCATGTAAACTTTCTCGTTCTGCTCGTACACATACATTATTATGCAAAGAAAATATTTTAATGAAAATAAAAATTTCAATAATATGACAGGTACTTTTACATTGACAGTACTTATTCCACGTATATCAAGATGCCTAGTATGATAACTCCATTGTTATATATTTCCCTATGTTCGCATTTCACCTCCACCAACCTGTATAATCACTCCTCATCATCAAGATCAAGACCTTTACTTTGATATTAAAATCCATATGATTTTAACAATTTTAAGATATAAACAAATGACGATTAATTAGCCCTCATCTAGCTCTTTAATTTGACATCAAACTTGATATTGTTTTTTTTTTAAATAAAAACAAATGTCAATCGTCTGTCTCGATTTGATTTAATAATTTTTTGTTTAAAACAAATGACAATCGGTCGCCATTTTCAACAATTTTATAAAGTAGTGCTCACTTGACCGTTTTAAATTATTTTATTAATTAGGTAGCCCATGTCCAGCCCTTTAATTTGATATCAAACTTATATAATTCTATATTGTTTTTGATAAAAATAAATGACAATCGTCGGCCACCATTTAAAATAATTTTATTAATTAGGTAGCCCATATCCAGCCCTTGAATTTGATATCAAACTCGATATGATATTTTGATAGAAACAAATGACAATTGTTGGTCGCCATTTTCAACAATTTTATAAAGTGGTACTCACCTGATCGATTTATATTATTTTATTAATTAGGTAGCCCATTTTCAACCATTTAATTTGATATCAAACTTGATATAATTCTATATTGTTAAAAAAAAATGACAAACGTCGGCCACCATTTTAAATAATTTTATTAATTAGGTAGTCCTTATCCAGCCCTTGAATTTGATATCAAACTCGATATGATTTTTTGATAAAAACAAATGACAATCCTTGGTCGCCATTTTCAACAATTTTATAAAGTAGTGTTCACCTGACCGATTTAAATTATTTTATTAATTAGGTGGTAGGTAGCCCATTGTCAGCCCTTTATTTGATATCTAACTTGATATAATTATTCTATATTGTTTTTAAAAAAATAAATGACAATCGTCGCCAACCATTTTAAATAATTTTATTAATTAGGTAGCCCTTATCCAGCCGATCCAGCCCCTGAATTTGATATCAAACTCGATATGATTTTTTAATAAAAACAAATGACAATTATTGTTGGTCGCCATTTTCAACAATTTTATAAAGTTAGTGCTCACTTGGTAGTTTAATTTAATATCAGACTCGATATTGTTCTATATAATATTTTTTAAATGCAGGACGTCGACCTTCAATTTTAACAGTTTTATAAAGTACCTAGTGTTCCTAACCCTTTACTTTAGCATCAAACTCCATGAATTTGTGATACTTTCCGGTGAAAAAGTTCCTTTTTTGCTTTTTTATTTTCAAATAATTTTTTCTTTGAATGTACCTAAACTTCTGACATCTTTTGTTGGGACTATACTAACTTGTCAAAATAAAATAAAATTTAAAAAAATACTGATATTGATAAAAATACAAAAAATGGTTCTTTCGATTATTACTTAATATAATTTATAAACTGCTTCTATTACTAATATAACTTAAGGTACTTGCATCAGAAATATCGAATTAAAAACTGTAAACGTCAATTTGACAGAACATAGCATTGTTTTTACTTCCTTGTACGAAGTAAGGAAGTATTGTAATCGCGAAAAATTTCGGTTCTCAGATTTTGACGGAAATATCCGTTTTGACCTTTTCTGAATCCATTATGACTAGTTTCGACGTGACGTCTGTACGTACGTACGTACGTACGTACGGACGGACGGACGGACGTATGTGTATGTGTGTCGCATAACTCAAATACGGTTAGACGTAGAAAGTTGAAATTTTGTATTTAGGACTGTTATAGCATCTAGTTGTGCACCTCCTATTTTTGGTTTCAGTCTACAAACCGGAAGTAGTACTTTTTAAAAATATTTCGATAAATATTTAATTTTAGACAATTTTTTTTATTTTAAATGAAAGATTATGTGATTATTACCTATAATCGGTATTTTATAAATATTTTTGTATCTGCTATCATTTAAAAATATATATATATATATATATATATATATATATATATATATATATATATATATATATATATATATAGTCAGTAAACCCTTCTACCGTTAGGTGTAAAAATAATTAAAGTATATATTTATAATTTATAGTATTTCGGTATCTTGTAGTCCATGATCGATTAACATTTGTTACTACGTAAAATTTAAATGATTATGACATGACAGTGACAATAGTAAAATACTAGCGTCAGGCCCCGCTACGCGGGCCTTCGGCTAGGTCGCGCTACCGCGCGACAAGGGGGATTCGTCCGCTTTGCGGGCTCAAACTCCGCGAATTCTTAATTTGGGACAATTCGGCACTTCGTGCCTTAATTATAACGATTTTAACATTCAGACTCTACCGCTGCGCGCGACAAGGGGGATTCGCCCGCTTCGCGGGCTTAAACTCCGCGGACCCTGAATGTGGGACAATTTTGCACTTCGTGCCTCAATTATAACGATTTTAACATTATTTAGACTCTACCGCTGCGCGCGACAAGGGGGATTCGCCCGCTCCGCGGACCCTGAATGTGGGACAATTTGGCACTTCGTGCCTCAATTATAACGATTTTAACATTATTTAGACTCTACCGCTGCGCGCGACAAGGGGGATTCGCCCGCTTCGCGGGCTTAAGCTCCGCGGACCCTGAATGTGGGACAGTTTGGCACTTCGTGCCTCAATTATAACGATTTTAACATTTAGACTCTACCGCTGCGCGCGACAATGTGGATTCGCCCGCTTCGCGGGGTTAAGCTCCGCGGACCCTGAATGTGGGACAATTTGGCACTTCGTGCCTCAATTATAACAATTTTAACATTCAAACTCCACCGCTGCGCGCGACAAGGGGAATTCGCCCGCTTTGCGGGCTTAAGCTCCGCGGACCCTGAATGTGGGCCAATTTGGCACTTCGTGCCTCAATTATAACGATTTTAACATTCAGACTCTACCGCTGCGCGCGACAAGAGGGATTCGCCCGCTTCGCGGGCTTAAGCTCCGCGGACCCTGAATGTGGGACAATTTGGCACTTCGTGCCTCAATTATAACGATGTTAACATTATTTAGACTCTACCGCTGCGCGCGACAAGGGGGATTCGCCCGCTTCGCGGGCTTAAGATCCGCGGTCCCTGAATGTGGGACAGTTTAGCACTTCGTGCCTCAATTATAACGATTTTAACATTCAGACTCTACCGCTGCGCGCGACAAGGGGGATTCGCCCGCTTCGCGGGCTTAAGCTCCGCGGACCCTGAATGTGGGACAGTTTGGCACTTCGTGCCTCAATTATAACGATTTTAACATTCAGACTCTACCGCTGCGCGCGACAAGGTGGATTCGCCCGCTTCGCGGGGTTAAGCTCCGCGGACCCTGAATGTGGGACAATTTGGCACTTCGTGCCTCAATTATAACGATTTTAACATTATTTAGACTCTACCGCTGCGCGCGACAAGGGGGATTCGCCCGCTCCGCGGACCCTGAATGTGGGACAATTTGGCACTTCGTGCCTCAATTATAATGATTTTAACATTATTTAGACTCTACCGCTGCGCGCGACAAGGGGGATTCGCCCGCTTCGCGGGCTTAAGCTCCGCGGACCCTGAATGTGGGACAGTTTGGCACTTCGTGCCTCAATTATAACGATTTGAACATTCAGACTCTACCGCTGCGCGCGACAATGTGGATTCGCCCGCTTCGCGGGGTTAAAATCCGCGGACCCTGAATGTGGGACAATTTGGCACTTCGTGCCTCAATTATAACAATTTTAACATTCAAACTCCACCGCTGCGCGCGACAAGGGGAATTCGCCCGCTTTGCGGGCTTAAGCTCCGCGGACCCTGAATGTGGGCCAATTTGGCACTTCGTGCCTCAATTATAACGATTTTAACATTCAGACTCTACCGCTGCGCGCGACAAGGGGGATTCGCCCGCTTCGCGGGCTTAAGCTCCGCGGACCCTGAATGTGGGACAATTTGGCACTTCGTGCCTCAATTATAACGATGTTAACATTATTTAGACTCTACCGCTGCGCGCGACAAGGGGGATTCGCCCGCTTCGCGGGCTTAAGATCCGCGGTCCCTGAATGTGGGACAGTTTAGCACTTCGTGCCTCAATTATAACGATTTTAACATTCAGACTCTACCGCTGCGCGCGACAAGGGGGATTCGCCCGCTTCGCGGGCTTAAGCTCCGCGGACCCTGAATGTGGGACAGTTTGGCACTTCGTGCCTCAATTATAACGATTTTAACATTCAGACTCTACCGCTGCGCGCGACAAGGTGGATTCGCCCGCTTCGCGGGGTTAAGCTCCGCGGACCCTGAATGTGGGCCAATTTGGCACTTCGTGCCTCAATTATAACGATTTTAACATTCAGACTCTACCGCTGCGCGCGACAAGGGGGATTCGCCCGCTTCGCGGGCTTAAGCTCCGCGGACCCTGAATGTGGGACAATTTGGCACTTCGTGCCTCAATTATAACGATGTTAACATTATTTAGACTCTACCGCTGCGCGCGACAAGGGGGATTCGCCCGCTTCGCGGGCTTAAGATCCGCGGTCCCTGAATGTGGGACAGTTTAGCACTTCGTGCCTCAATTATAACGATTTTAACATTCAGACTCTACCGCTGCGCGCGACAAGGGGGATTCGCCCGCTTCGCGGGCTTAAGCTCCGCGGACCCTGAATGTGGGACAATTTGGCACTTCGTGCCTCAATTATAACGATGTTAACATTATTTAGACTCTACCGCTGCGCGCGACAAGGGGGATTCGCCCGCTTCGCGGGCTTAAGATCCGCGGTCCCTGAATGTGGGACAGTTTAGCACTTCGTGCCTCAATTATAACGATTTTAACATTATTTAGACTCTACCGCTGCGCGCGACAAGGGGGATTCGCCCGCTTCGCGGGCTTAAGCTCCGCGGACCCTGAATGTGGGACAGTTTGGCACTTCGTGCCTCAATTATAACGATTTTAACATTCAGACTCTACCGCTGCGCGCGACAAGGTGGATTCGCCCGCTTCGCGGGGTTAAGCTCCGCGGACCCTGAATGTGGGACAATTTGGCACTTCGTGCCTCAATTATAACAATTTTAACATTCAAACTCCACCGCTGCGCGCGACAAGGGGAATTCGCCCGCTTTGCGGGCTTAAGCTCCGCGGACCCTGAATGTGGGCCAATTTGGCACTTCGTGCCTCAATTATAACGATTTTAACATTCAGACTCTACCGCTGCGCGCGACAAGGGGGATTCGCCCGCTTCGCGGGCTTAAGCTCCGCGGACCCTGAATGTGGGACAATTTGGCACTTCGTGCCTCAATTATAACGATTTTAACATTCAGACTCTACCGCTGCGCGCGACAAGGGGGATTCGCCTGCTTCGCGGGCTTAAGCTCCGCGGACCCTGAATGTGGGACAATTTGGCACTTCGTGCCTCAATTATAACGATGTTAACATTATTTAGACTCTACCGCTGCGCGCGACAAGGGGGATTCGCCCGCTTCGCGGGCTTAAGCTCCGCGGACCCTGAATGTGGGACAATTTGGCACTTCGTGCCTCAATTATAACGATTTTAACATTAAGGCTCAACCGCTGCGCGCGACAAGGGGATTCGCCCGCTTGGCGGGCTTAAGCTCCGCGGACCCTGAATGTGGGACAATTTGGCACTTCGTGCCTCAATTATAACGATTTTAACATTATTTAAACTCTACCGCTGCGCCCGACAAGGGGAATTCACCTGCTTCGCGGGCTTAAGCTCCGCGGCCCCTGAATGTGGGACAATGTGGCACTTCGTGCCTCAATTATAACGATTTTAACATTCAGACTCTACCGCTGCGCGCGACAAGGGGGATTCGCCCGCTTCGCGGGCTTAAGCTCCGCGGACCCTGAATGTGGGACAATTTGGCACTTCGTGCCTCAATTATAACGATGTTAACATTATTTAGACTCTACCGCTGCGCGCGACAAGGGGGATTCGCCCGCTTCGCGGGCTTAAGCTCCGCGGACCCTGAATGTGGGACAATTTGGCACTTCGTGCCTCAATTATAACGATTTTAACATTAAGGCTCAACCGCTGCGCGCGACAAGGGGATTCGCCCGCTTGGCGGGCTTAAGCTCCGCGGACCCTGAATGTGGGACAATTTGGCACTTCGTGCCTCAATTATAACGATTTTAACATTATTTAAACTCTACCGCTGCGCCCGACAAGGGGAATTCACCTGCTTCGCGGGCTTAAGCTCCGCGGCCCCTGAATGTGGGACAATGTGGCACTTCGTGCCTCAATTATAACGATTTTAACATTCAGACTCTACCGCTGCGCGCGACAAGGGGGATTCGCCCGCTTCGCGGGCTTAAGCTCCGCGGACCCTGAATGTGGGACAGTTTGGCACTTCGTGCCTCAATTATAACGATTTTAACATTCAAACTCTACCGCTGCGCGCGACAAGGGGAATTCGCCCGCTTCGCGGGCTTAAGCTCCGCGGACCCTAAATGTGGGACAATTTGGCACTTCGTACCTCAATTATAACGATTTTAACATTCAGACTCTACTGCTGCGCGCGACAAGGGAAATTCGCCCGCTTCGCGGGCTTAAGCTACGCGGACCCTGAATGTGGGACAATTTGGCACTTCGTGCCTCAATTATAACGATTTTAACATTCAAACTCTACCGCTGCGCGCGACAAGGGGAATTCGCCCGCTTCGCGGGCTTAAGCTCCGCGGACCCTAAATGTGGGACAATTTGGCACTTCGTACCTCAATTATAACGATTTTAACATTCAGACTCTACTGCTGCGCGCGACAAGGGAAATTCGCCCGCTTCGCGGGCTTAAGCTACGCGGACCCTGAATGTGGGACAATTTGGCACTTCGTGCCTCAATTATAACGATTTTAACATTCAAACTCTACCGCTGCGCGCGACAAGGAGGATTCGCCCGCTTCGCGCGCTTAAGCTCCGCGGACCCTGAATGTGGGTGTGGGACAATTTGTCACTTCGTGCCTCAATTATAACGATTTTAACATTCAGACTCTACCGCTGCGTGTGACAAGGGGGATAATCTAGCCATTTAATTTGAGGTATGAAATTCGATATGACACTATAATTTTTTCTAAAAAAATGTCGATGTTCGATCCCCATTTTTAACAATTTTATAAAGTAGTTATCATCTAGCCCTTTAGTTTAAAAAAATATATCAAACTCGATGGATTTGTGATAAATTCCGAGGAAACTATAAAACCGGAAAATTCTAATATAAAATGTTTATAATTTTCACTGTAATATAAGTACTAAATTTTCTGACGTCTTTTGATGTGATTATTGGAATATACCAAGTAGGTAGTCATTAGTGTTTTAAAAAGAAAATAAGTATCAAAATTTTGTGAAAACTAAAAAAATGCTTTTTGTACGACTAAAAACAAAAGCCAAATTGTCGAAAGTCATTTTAATGCATATTGTAGATTTTTTGTCCTTATTATGACCTTTAATTTGATATCAATCGCGATATAATTTAAAACATATTCAGAAAAAACAAATGCCGCTCACCGAGTGCAATTTATACTTAGTAAACAGTCATAATCTTGGGCAACATTAGACGAAAAGTTTGATACCAATCATGATTTATGTTAAATTTTTTATTGAAAAACAAATGCCGATCATAGAAGCCATATTTTGTACCCCTTGGTGCTAATTATAATACCATACATACTTTTGTAAAAACAGATTTGATACTTGATACAAGTGCAATAACAATCTAGATCATCTCTAGTATGCGTTGTATCTCGTGCTTGTCCAGTTATTAGTTAGTGTGCGTATTCAGGATAAAGATCCCATAGTAGGGCGGCTTGGGCAGGACAAACTCAAATTCAACCCAAACTCAAGTACAATAGATAAAAATCCCAATTATCGGACGTCATTTTTAACACGTTTGTTAAATTTGTATATTAATTTGACATTTAAAACTTTCAGTAAAATACTGAGAAATAGTATTATCCACGGATATTGGATATATAGATACCTAATTTTAATTGAACATTTACACTTGGGTCAAAATATATTACTATAAATACTACAGTAATAAATAACAATATGATACAACTTCACAGTGCATTGTTAAATTGAATAAAAATTTTCCAAAAATATATTTCAAATATATACAAAACAATGTAAACATAATGCGTGCTCCATCTTTAAATACACAATAAAATTTTCAAAACACTCTTACCTTACCAAATATGAAAAATATATCCAAATAAAATTTCAAATTGGAAACGTCAAATCTGACAGTAGACAACAAAATCATTTTTATCAAAAAGAAAACAAAACTTCCATGGCATGCTCCCATTTGCGTTCCGTGCATTTTTCAGTTTTTTCTTAATAACTTTCTTAATATACCCAATATTGGGTTGAAACATGCATAGAAATATAGTCAAATTCATCCTCTACCTATATGTCAAATGAAAAAAACAATCGAATAAAGTATAATACCCGTATCCAAGGAGTGAAAAAAATCACGGTTTTTCAACTCCCCTGCGACTACCACGCCATCTATAATATTCATATACCCAAAAGGCACTACTTCACATGAACCTCTATCAAATAAAAAAAAGTTCATAAAAATCGGTTGATCCGTTTAGGCAGTAGGCGAGTCGAAAAACGGTTGCTAAGCTGCTGAAAATGATCTCAAGCCTTTTAGTATATAAGACTAGCGTCAGGCCCCGCTACGCGGGTCTTTCGGCTAGGTCCGTGCTGCCGCACGGACTGTATTTATATGGCCTCACACTCGCTTCGCTCGCGAGTTACATAACGAATTAATTTCGGACCTCAAATGAATCCAATTTTACATTTAGATTAAAATTGAATTTTAAATGTCACTTTGACATTGATAGCTGTCACTTTGACATTGATTGCTGTCACTTTGATATTGATTGCTGTCACTTTGGCATACGCAATATTTTCAATTAAATAATTATACATTTAAAATTGTTGCATAATCCGAAAGTGGATTTGTCATCTGACAAATTCATTTGTTACGAAATGTTTTACTGAATTTAGATTGCGACTTAACAAGGACACATAAACAAAACATTGACAGGCGAAGCGGGCGAATTCCCCTTGTCGCGCGCAGCGGTAAAGTCTGAATGTTAAAATCGTTATAATTGATACACGAAGAGCCAAATTGTCCCACATTCAGGGTCCGCGGAGCCTAAGCCCGCGAAGCGAGCGAATCCCCCTTGTCGCGCGCAGTGGTAGAGTCTGAATGTTAAAATCGTTATAATTGAGGCACGAAGTGCCAAATTGTCCCAAATTCAGGATCCGCGGAGCTTAAGCCCGCGAAGCGGGCGAATCCTCCTTGTCGCTCGGCAGCGCGACCTAGCCGAAGGCCCGCGTAGCGGGGCCTGACGCTATCCATATATTAAAAGAGCTTGAATTTGATATGAAACTCGATATGATTTTTTAATAAAAACAAATGACAATAATTGTTGGTCGCCATTTTCAATAATTTTATAAAATTGGTGCTCACTTGGTAGTTTAATTTAATATCAAACTCGATATTGTTCTATACAATTTTTTTTTGTTAAACACAAAATGCATATTGTCGACCTTCAATTTTAACAGTTTTATAAAGTACCTAGTGTTCCTCTAATCCTTTACTTTAGCATCAAATGCCATGAATTTATGATACTTTCCGGTGAAAAAGTTTTTTTTTGCTTTTTTATTTTCAAATAATTTTTTCTTTGCATGTAGGTACCTAAACTTCTGACATTTTTTGTTGGGACTGTACTTGAAATGACTGTAAACATAAAATACTAATATTGATAAACATACAAAAATTGGTTCTTTCGATTATTACTTAATATAATTTACAAATTGCTTCTATTACTAATATAACTTAAGATACGTGCATCTGAATATCGAATTATTGTAAACTGTAAACGTCAGTTTGACAGAACATAGCATTGTTTTTTTCAAATGTGTTAACAATTTTTACCCTGAATGTACTAAAACTTCTGACGTGTTTTTCTGGGACTGTACTTTGTAATGACTGTCAAAATAAAATAATTTGTCTAAAATATTATTAAAATTGATGACAATATTAAAAATATTTACGCTCTCTCTATTATAACTCAAAATATTAACAAATTTCTTCTATTAATTGTATTACTTAAGATAAATGCATTTTATATCTCGAATTGTAAATGTCAGTTTGACACAATGTAGCATTGTTTTTTATTCAACAGTCAGTTGTAATACATTTGAGCATTCAAAGCTCTGATGCACTGATGAAATTTCAGTTTTTAATTAATAACTAAAAAATATTTTGCCTAATTTTGCTTATTCAACTAATCTAATAAATAGTTTTACTTACATTTTAATAGTTTCATGTTCATGTAATATGTAAACAATAATGTAAAGCAAGATGTAAGCAAAATATGTCATTTGTACTGTCACTGTTATAATAATTCCAGTTTTGTATAGAAACAAATCATGTCATATCATCGACAACAAGATACTGAAATTTCATAAAAGTAGATTTAAATTGTCCTATAGTTTATAAATGGTACAGAATAGTCATTTGTGTATCAAGGCTGTAAAAGTGATCTTTTTTGGCCGAATCTGAAGTTTGCAGCCGAGGCGTAGGCCGAGGCCAGCAATTCAGGTGAGGCTAAAACACTTTTAAGCCGAGGTGCACACAACATTTTTTAGGTGGCTATCAAAAATATGTAATTTTATGTCAAAAAAGTTTCTTAGTATCATCAATAATTTTATTTATATAATTTAGGTTAACTAAGTTGTAGGTAATTACTTCTAAATATATTTACCAATGAAATAAATTTGTTATTTAACGGCCGTAAAGTAAATGCGGCCGTGAAGTAAAATCCGGCGTGAAGTAAATGCGACAGTAGTCATTTTGACAGGTGTCAAAAAATGTGACACTTTACGGATGTCAAAGGATACGTAAAACAACTATTTATGCAATAGCCACCTAAAAAAATTCTTTAAAAAAATCTGTGTTATATCATAAATGCTTTATGTATCTACACTAGATAATTTGAGAAAAATCATATTACTCTATATGAAAAGTCTTACTTCCGGTTTATGAATTGGTACTAAAATACAATTGCGGTCTATTGAAAGTCGTATTTAAACCTTAAGCCCTGTTCGCACAATGCATCTAGCATGCATCTAGCATGCATCAAACAAGAGTCTTTCCATGCGTCAAAATATGTTTACAGGCGCCGCTATTTTGGTGCATCAAAAGACTCTTGGGAAAGAAGAAGTACTGAATCGTTGAGTCGTTGCTAAATTCAGATTGATTGCGTTGACATTTGAGTATTTGAGTGCTGTCATACTGCCATTAGAACAATCACAACCTATAATTTATCTATTCATTTCCTTTCTTTGTTAATTTATTTAGTATTATTATACTAATTTAATAAAAACCAGTCTTTTTAAAGACTATTTCCTTCAGACCTTTTTTCCTTTTATGTTCTTTCCTATTTATTTTTACCCACCTGTTTTCTTTTCCATGGTATTTCGTCAGTTCGATATACGTATTGTAATTTTCTAAATATTAAATTATATTGCTTCAAATTATATTACTTTCGCGGTAAATGACAAAGTGAAATTCGCTACACAGTAATGCCAACCTAACAATGAGACTTAATTTGAAACTTGGAAGAAGAAGTCTATTTTGATGCTACAAACACGCATCAAACGTGCATCAAACACATCTCATGTGTGAACGGCCATGCATCAACTACAGGTTTGATGCATGGAAAGACTCTTGTTTGATGCATGCTAGATGCATGCTAGATGCATTGTGCGAACAGGGCTTTAGATATAAAATTTGGTATTTAAATGTTTGATATTTTTGGAGTTATCGTTTCCGAAAAAATTGTAACATACAAACGAACGCACGAACGACCACACACACACACACACACACACACACACACACACACACACGCACGCACACACGCACACACGCACACACGCACACACGCACACACGCACACACGCACACACGCACACACGCACACACGCACGCACACACGCACACACGCACACACGCACACACGCACACACGCACACACGCACACACGCACACACGCACACACGCACACACGCACACACGCACACACGCACACACGCACACACGCACACACGCACACACGCACACACGCACACACGCACACACGCACACACGCACACACGCACACACGCACACACGCACACACGCACACACGCACACACGCACACACGCACACACGCACACACGCACACACGCACACACGCACACACGCACACACGCACACACACACACACACACACACACACACACACACACACACACACACACACACACACACACACACACACACACACACACACACACACACACACACACACACACACACACACACACACACACACACACACACACACACACACACACACACACACACACACACACACACACACACACACACACACACACACACACACACACACACACACACACACACACACACACACACACACACACACACACACACACACACACACACACACACACACACACACACACACACACACACACACACACACACACACACACACACACACACACACACACACACACACACACACACACACACACACACACACACACACACACACACACACACACACACACACACACACACACACACACACACACACACACACACACACACACACACACACACACACACACACACACACACACACACACACACACACACACACACACACACACAAAAATGTGTAATTCGTATTCTAAAAGACCCTAAAACGTGCTTATCTGTCAAAAACTCAATTTTTGACCCATCACAATACCTCTCTTATAGAATAGTGGCGAGAGGTAAAAACTATTCTATCTGGAACATTGAGACCGCAGGAGATTATGTGTTGGCCACATCAGATTTTTTCTTTCGCGACAGATCTGTCATGGAGTAGAATCGTACAGTAATAAATATTAATGGGCAAAAAGCGGCGTATTGTTTTTGTTGGTATTAAAGATATTTTATAATAACAAATTCCTATCGCAGCCCATCATTTAAAATAATTTTATTCATAAGCCCTTATCTGGAGGTTGATTCTGTAACTTGCGTGAGTATTTGCATGACTACATTTGCGTTAGAGTTAAGCTGGATTCACATGAACCGTTTACACCGTTCGTTTTGCGGACGTAGCGGCCGCAAAACACGTTGGTATTTCACATGAGACGACAACGTTTTCAGAGCTGCGCACTACTAGAAATGAAAAATAAAATATAACCAAAATTGTTTGGTTATGTTATATTTTAATGTCACTTGTATTGTTTGTTGTGATCAGTGTGTAAGTAACGATAAGTAAGAAAATTTTCCTGAAATTTTAATTACTGAAGCATCCCTGTCTCTATAATCCCGGAGATAAGGATTATAAGAATATTACTAGGTTGGTATTACTACAAATTTCCGCATTCTCCGTCTCGGAGCATGCGCAAATGGAAATGACGGTCACAACGGACCGTCAAAGTCGTCAAAAGTTGAAATATTTCATTCTCGCCGTCAACGCTCAAACCGTTGAGAACGTTCAAGTGTCAAACCAATCAGGCAACGGAACGGTTGGAACGGTACAGCAGTAACGTCTCATGTGAATCCAGCTTTAGTATGACGTCACTGTTCCTTATCTGGTGACTTTCATGGGGAAACTAGTTCGTTAGGTTTTCACACTGTTTTGGTATTGGTGGTAACCTTGTGGTAACTGTCTACTGTCATTCTCTCACTCTCTCTTTTCTATGGTCATTGTCATTCAGAGATTTTAAATGAACGCTACGGAAGAACAAAAACAAATAATAATCAATTTCATGGAAGATAATGTTGATTTTTTGTATTCCGAAGCCCGACTTCTAAATGCGATTGCATTTGGTCTAATAAAAATTGGCGTGCTTCTTTGCTCAATCTAATTTCGAAAGGATTTTGAACGTCCCTTAGCTGCCTACGTATAAGACGTATGTTAGGTGGTCTTTCCTCCAATACTTCTTCATCAATTGCAATAAAAATGTTCGCTATAGCCATTATTTATCCTTAAACAATTTTATTGATATATAGGTAGATTCCGGTAAGTTCATAAAATCTATTATAGGTAAATATTTACGGGTATAACGTGGTATAACACTAATGCCCTGTTCACACGTTGCTACTTTGAAGACACATTCGTGCTACTGTAGCAAGAAAAATTCTGAGTCGCTTGTCAAATAGCAGCGCTGCTAATTTGTAGCATTAAAGTATCAAGAACTACTCATTGATAATTTCACATCGTTGATCGTTGTGTGTGTAGATAGCGATTTTTTGCGGTAATTGTTTCGATTTGAATTTCTTTTCATGCTACAGTAGCACGTATGCGTCTTCAAAGTAGCAACGTGTGAACAGGGCATAATAAAACTAAACTTTAGAGTGAAGATAAAAACATTTACACTAATTAAATAAAAATTACATTAGTTTCTAAAACTTAACTAATTAATAAATGTAGAATTGTAATACACTTACTTAACTCAGCAATAAACAAAAAATTTAAAACCGCAAAATGACAATAATAAATACAAATATAGTGTTAGGGTGGGCCTGGGTGGTGCAGGTCCCATCCTGTCCCATCACTATCTTCAAAACCAAATTTAATAATAGCAAAGTAATGTACAATTATTGGATTTTTTTCACATTTCCCCCAAGACTATCCTGTGACACAACATTGACAGAGCCAACAAAATTGTAAACGCTAGGTGGCATTGTCGTCGTGCACCTAGCGAATATCTATATTTTTCAAAAACAAAAATTTTACTATAAAAAGTACGGCCCATTTTAATGTTTTACTGGCACACCCTTAGCCCACCTAAAAAAATCCTAATTACGTCCCTGAGATCCCAGTAGGTCGGACGCCATTTTTAACACGTTAGTTAAATTTGTTAATTAATTTGACATTTAAAGTTTTAAATAGTAATATATCAAGGGACCATTATTTTTCTGGCAAAATTTATTTCAAAAGACTGTTGCTTGGTAACATTTCGAGACAAATGACATGATCAAAATCCCTAGTTGAAGGCGAGGGACATAGACAAGAGATATATTTAGACAGGAATCTCCTATGATACTAGGTTGAACGCTACTCCTAGCGGTTGTAATTTGGAACTAAAGAGTAAAAAATGCAACCCGTTTAACAACAAAAATATTTCAAAGTGTTTGCTGATTTAATGTATTTCGATATTAAAATTTTTATTACATACATTTATTGTACCACAATTATTTTCTTGAAATTGTATTTCACATAAAATATGTTGAAAATTATTTATATTTACAATAAATGTGTGTAATATAAATTTAAATTTCGAAATACATTACATCAGCAAAAAATATTCTTCCTCGGTGTCCTCTTCGTAAACATCGACAATGTGTTGCCACCAAGGGCGGATCCAGATGAAGTTCTTAGGGAGGGTAATTTTGAAAAATGAAATTGGAGAATAGCGCCGTAGGCGAAAATTATTTATAGTTCAAGGTCAAATGCCTTTTTTATGTGTAAAAATAAATTAAAACTTAATTTTTACTTCCACGTAAGTTAAAATAGTATTAACTTAAGTAGAAACTGGAATAGTATTCGATTTTAAGTTCTAACTTTAGGATTCTTGGGGGGAGGGTAATTACCCCGTTACCTCCCCCCCTTGTATCCGCGCCTGGTTGCCACTTTGCCGTCATTTCTGCCCCGTCAATTGTAAATTTTAAATCGTATTTGATTAATTATTCCTCATGCATTTGAGGAGATGTGGTGGATCATAATAATGGTAACAATGGAACTGTTCAAATGTTCTAATGTCAACTAGTTTCATAGCTGCCAACTGTTGGTAAAGTTGATAAAATAGATAATTTTGTTATCATTCAGGGCTGCTAACTGTCAATAGCGACATCTATTGACTAATTGAGTACTATAAATAACGGCCGAGTGCTTGCAATCTAAGTTACCAAAGCCTGGCGAGGGATTTTATCATTGAATTTGTCGAGCAATGTTACCTATAAGCAACATTCTTAAGAAATAATTTTACCTGCAAAATAATGAGACACGAGATATATTTTGTAACGACTATTTCTAAATAAACAGACATAAAATATGAACTAATAAATTTACGTTGGAGTGTCCTAATATTTTTATTATTAAATGTTTTCTAATGCCGGAGTAAGCAAAATTTGACACTGCTGCAGACCGATTAGAATAATTATTAGTCGTGGGTTTTCGTGTTTTTAAATCAAGACTAATTTATTGAGCCGAAACGGTTGTTTAGTTTGACATTCAATTTTTATACTAACCTTTGAGTGTCAAAATTTTATTTTAGTTTCTTTCGTTTCACAAGTTCATTATTAATTGGTTCCAAACTAAGGTTTTTGACGTAACTGTATTTTTTTGTGTTCTATTTGATATATTTTTTATTTCATCGTAAGAAGTTGTCACAAAAAGGTTCATTTGACACTTTTAATTTTAATTAAAATCAATAAAATTGTCATAGCTATGTATGACGGGTAAATTGTCACTTGAACAATCCCTAGGGAATTTTTACATTTTTTGCCGATATATTTTGTACGTCATTAGTTAGAATTTTAAAAAATGAATGGTTTAATTAATATGTGGGAAATAGTAAATAGTAAAATACTCCGAATTATACATAGTATTAGCCACACATATTTAATATATATATATATATAGGTACCTAATTGTAATTAAAATTTAAACTTGTGTCAAAATATGACATAAATATAGTAATAAATAGTAACATGATGCAACTTCACAGTAGTGCATTGTTATTAAATAAAATAATTTCAAAAATTATATTTCAAATTTAACATAAATACCTATATGTAAACATAACGCATATGTTCTATCTTTAAATATTTAATAAAATTTTCAAAACACTCTTACCTTATCAATTATGAAAAATATATCGAAATAAAATTTCGAATTGGAAACGTCAAATCAAATCTGACACGAATTGACAAAAAAAATCTTGTTTTATAAAAAAGAAAACACAAAAATTCCATGGCATACTCCCAGCTGTGTTCCGTGCATTTTTCGGTTTTTTCCTAATAACTTTTTTAATATAGACAATATTGGTACAAAACATGTATTAAAAATATAGTCAAAAACATCCTTTACCTATATATCAAATGAAAAAAACAATCGATCAAAGTATAATACCCGTTGCTAAAGAGTGAAAAAAGAGTGAGTTTTTTTCATTTCTCACTGAAACTATGACCCCTACAACAATGAAATATACAAAAGGCACTAGTGAAAATAACCGTTAATAATATAAAAAAAGTTTGATTAAAATCGATCCAATAATAAAACGTGTAGAAGAAAAAAAAGTTTGGTTGCTAACATGATGAAAACATAGTGAATTAAGCTAATTAGTATATATAGACTAGCGTCAGGCCCCGCTACGCGGGTCTTTCAGCTAGGTCCGTGCTGCCGCACGGACTGTGTTTATATGGCCTCACACTCGCTTCGCTCGCGAGTAACATAACGAATTAATTTCGGACCTCAAATGAATCCAATTTTACATTTAGATTGAAATTGAATTTTAAATGTCACTTTGACATTGACAGCTGTCACTTTGACATTGACAGCTGTCACTTTGACATTGATTGCTGTCACTTTGATATTGATTGCTGTCACTTTGACATACGCAATATTTTCAATTAAATAATTATACATTTAAAATTGTTGCAAAATCCGAAAGTGGATTTGTCATCTGACAAATTCATTTGTTACGAAATGTTTTACTGAATTTAGATTGCGACTTAACAAGGATACATAAACAAAACATTTTCGTTACTTAGGACAGCGTGGTTTGTTTTAATTTAAAAATTAATTGTTGTATGAAAAAAAAAATGATCATGTCAATCATGAACAATGTTAAGTTGACCAGCGATGTATACGGGTTAAACGGGTTATACTATAGTTTACATGGAATACTGAAAATATTTTATGACATTATTTTAATTATAGGTAGATAACTTCAGAGTGCATTTTACGTCAAAAATTTTTAAATTTTTAAATACACAATTTTTGAACTATAAAAAAAGTAAATAAACACATCTACACTTAAGTTATATAGGTTAGGTACTTACATTAATTTCAAAATCATGATAAACATGGTGTATTATCATCCTGTCTAGTAATAAAATAACAACTGTCAAACCACCAACTTTCGTTATTCATCTTAAAAATTACATGGACAGCTCAATCAAATATGAAAATGGCCAAAAAATGCATGTTTTTTAAAAATTTCTCATACATTATGAATTTAAAAAAATCCAAAACAAATGTAAGAATATAGTCTAAATAAATATCTATTTTATAAAAAAAAATTCATAAAAATCGCTTAAACCATTTAACTTCTAGACGTTCTGAAAAGTTTCAACTTGAAAGAAATATAGTGAACCCAAGCTCTTTTAATATATGGATAGCGTCAGGGCCCGCTACGCGGGCCTACGGCTAGGTCGCGCTGCCGCGCGACAAGGAAAATTCGCCCGCTTCGCGGGCTCAAGCTCCACAGCCCCTGAATGTGGGACAATTCGGCACTTCGTGCCTCAATTATAACGATTTTAACATTCAGACTCTACCGCTGCACGCGACAAGGGGGATTCGCCCGCTTCGCAGGCTTAGGCTCCGCGGACCCTGAATGTGGGACAATTTGGCACTTCGTGCCTCAATTATAACGATTTTAACATTCAGACTTTACCGCTGCGCGCGACAAGGGGGATTCGCCCGCTTCGCGGGCTTAAACTCCGCGGACCCAGAATGTGGGACAATTTGGCACTTCGTGCCTCAATTTTAACGATTATAACATTTAGACTCTACCGAAAAAATTGTATGATGAAATTATAATTATTTAATTACAACTTCATATTATTCATCTTCCTTCTTCAATATAAATTATATTTATGCCATTAAAATTTTAGAATAAAATAACATAATTATGTGTAATTAAATTAATTTGATATCAAACTTGAAATTATTCTATTATTAAAAAACAAAGTTTTTGATAATAAATCCATTATATATGAGGCTCGATCGATATTTATTTAAATTTTTTGTGCACAGATTTTTGTTTCGTTTTTCACCGCGTAAACACTTTTCCGGTACTAATTTTTACAGCCCAGTTTTTTATGGTGGACTGACATTGTTATATACCTATAGTAGGTATATTAAATTAGATCTTTAGCTGTTACTGTACTAAATTTGAACCAGATCGGTGCAATACGTTTTGAGATAGCTAGCTGCCATTTTGTTTCAAGATGGCGGACTTACATTTTAATATACCTATGTTTTAAGACAGATTCTTAGCTATTACTGTACCAAATTTTAACGCAATAGTTACAGTACATTTTGATATATCTGTCAGCCATTTTGTTTCAAGATGGCGGACTGACATTTTAATATATCTATAGCCGCCATTGGTTTCAAGATGGCGGATAATTTGAAATGTTGCCAAAGTGCATTGTTAGGTGACAAAAGTCTATTTGCAAAATTGCAGCTCGATAAGATCCCGGGAAGTGGGTCATTTTTGACTTTTGTTTTTTTTACCGTACGTAGACAGACAGACAGACAGAGATGAGTGACGATGAACTTAATATCAAGGATTTAAATAAAAAACAGAAGCTAATCACGCACTATCAAATTTATAACTTTTTGTGTATATCAGTCCTCATCATCAAGACCTTTACTTTGATATCAAAATCAATATGATTTTAATAATATTATAATAGGTATAAACAAATGACGATCGTAGGTCTCCATTTTGAACAACCCTTACCAATAAAACATTTAATTTGATATAATACTCAAATAGGTATTATTCTAACATATTTTTATAAAAACAAAAGATAATCGTCGGCCATCATTTTAAATAATCTTATTAATTATCCCGCATCTAGCTCAAACTCGATATTGTTTTTTTTTATAAAAACAAATTCCAATCGTCAGCCACCATTTTAAATAATTTGATTAATTAGGTAGCCCTTATCCAGCCCTTGAATTTGATATGAAACTCGATATGATTTTTTAATAAAAACAAATGACAATAATTGTTGGTCGCCATTTTCAATAATTTTATAAAATTGGTGCTCACTTGGTAGTTTCATTTAATATCAAACTCGATATTGTTCTATATAATTTTTTTTTGTTAAACACAAAATGCATATTGTCGACTTTCAATTTTAACAGTTATATAAAGTACCTAGTGTTCCTCTAATCCTTTACTTTGGCATCAAATGCCATGAATTTATGATACTTTCCGGCGAAAAAGTTCCTTTTTTGCTTTTTTATTTTCAAATAATTTTTTCTTTGCATATAGGTACCTAAACTTGGCATTTTTTGTTGGGACTGTACTTGAAATGACTGTAAACATAAAATACTAATATTGATAAACATACAAAAAATGGTTCTTTCGATTATTACTTAATATAATTTACACATTGCTTCTATTACTAATATAACTTAAGATACATGCATCTGAATTACTGCTGTTGATTTTCAAAAAAATTGAATTTGAAAATTCATTCGAAAAAAAATTTCGAATTTTTATGAAAAATTCGAAGTTCGAATTTCGAATTTTAATGAAAATTCGAAGTTCACCACTACACTGCGTCAAGTGCAAACAAAAACGTGTCTGCACTCTGTACTACAGGTATAAAGCTAGATTCAGACCTACCCAATTATAAGTATAAGTGCTAAATTAACCAACCAGCGCTTCCATAAAATTCCAATTTCAATTATGAGTACAAACATTGAGCGCTGATTGGTTAAATTAGACACTTACACTTATAATTGAGTAGGTCTGAATCTAGCTTAAGCGTGTAAATAACTAGTGTGCATCATTCTTGTTCTAATTAACCTGTTTTAGCCCTTTCTCCAAAACATGCCACTGTATTGATGAGAGCATGACGATAATCGAATTAATATGTAATGTTAAAAAACACCGTTTACAATACACTCGAAATTCGAATTTAAATTCGAATTTTAAATTCGAATTTTGAAATTTGAAATATGGAATTCGAAAATTTAAAAAGCATATTTTTCGAATTTCAAATTTTTCAAAATTCGAATTTTATCAACAGCACTAATCTGAATATCGAATTATTGTAAACTGTAAACGTCAGTTTGACAGAACAAAGCATTGTTTTTTTCAAATATGTTAACAGTTTTTACCCTGAATGTAGGTACTAAAACTTCTGACGTCTTTTTCTGCGACTGTACTTTGTAATGACTGTCAAAATAAAATAATTTGTCTAAAATATTATTAAAATTGATGAAAATATTGAAAATATTTACGGTCTCTCTATTATAACTCAAAAAATTAACTGTTTCTAATCTGGTGACTTTCATGGGGAAACTAGTTCGTTAGGTTTTCACACTGTTTTGGTATTGGTGGTAACCTTGTGGTAACTGTCTACTGTCATTCTCTCACTCTCTCTTTTCTATGGTCATTGTCATTCAGAGATTTTAAATGAACGCTACGGAAGAACAAAAACAAATAATAATCAATTTCATGGAAGATAATGTTGATTTTTTGTATTCCGAAGCCCGACTTCTAAATGCGGTTGCATTTGGTCTAATAAAAATTGGCGTGCTTCTTTGCTCAATCTAAATTTTTTACAAATTCCGAATTTTCAATTTCGAAAGGATTTTGAACGTCCCTTAGCTGCCTACGTATAAGTAAGACGTATGTTAGGTGGTCTTTCCTCCAATACTTCTTAATTTAATTTGTTAATTAATTTGACATTTAAAGTTTTCAATAGTAATATATCAAGGGACCATTATTTCGCTGGAAAATTTTATTTCAAAAGATTGTTGCTTGGTAACATTTCGAGACAAATGACATGATCAAAATCCCTAGCTGAAGGCGAGGGACATAGACAAGAGATATATTTAGACAGGAATCTCCTATGATACTAGGTTGAACGCTACTCCTAGCGGTTGTAATTTGGAACTAAAGAGTAAAAAATGCAACCCGTTTAACAACAAAAATATTTCAAAGTGTTTGCTGATTTAATGTATTTCGATATTAAAATTTTTATTACATACATTTATTGTACCACAATTATTTTCTTGAAATTGTATTTCACATAAAATATGTTGAAAATTATTTATATTTACAATAAATGTGTGTAATATTAATTTAAATTTCGAAATACATTACATCAGCAAAAAATGTTCTTCCTCGGTGTCCTCTTCGTAAACATCGACAATGTGTTGCCACTTTGTCGTCATTTCTGCCCCGTCAACTGTAAATTTTAAATCGTATTTGATTAATTATTCCTCATGCATTTGAGGAGATGTGGTGGATCATAATAATGGTAACAATGGAACTGTTCAAATGTTCAAATGTCAACTAGTTTCATAGCTGCCAACTGTTGGTAAAGTTGATAAAATAAACTATTTCCCTCATAAAATTTAAGCCAATCAGAAGTCTGACATTTCTGAATATCGTCCAATCAACGTAGAATTACACGATAATTTTGCACTAGTGCAAATTATCTATAATTTGCACTAGTGCAAAATTATTGTATTTTAATACGGCGTGGCAAAGTGATTCTGACTTGCTGTCAAAAGACATTTTTAAATTTTGCTTTATTTTTCATGAGAGAAACAGCGTTTGGCTAAATTTTAATCGGAAAATAGTCCTTCGAATATCCCTCGTGCATGTAATTGTCGATAATTTCCTCAAGTGCACTTGAGATATTATATAATGATAATTTTGTTATCATTCATGGCTGCTAACTGTCAATAGCGACATCTATTGATAATTGAGTACTATAAATAAAGGCCGAGCGCCTGCAATCTAAGTTACCAAAGGCTGGCGAGGGATTTTATCATTGAATTTGTCGAGGAATGTTACCTATAAGCAACAATCTTAAAAATAATGAGACACGAGATATATTTTGTTAGACTATTTCTAAATAAACAGACATAAAATTTACGTTGGAGTGTCCTAATATTTTTATTATTAAATGTTTTCTAATGTCGGAGTAAGCAAAATTTGACACTGCTGCAGACCGATTAGAATAATTATTAGTCGTGGGTTTTCGTGTTTTTAAATAATCAAGACTAATTTATTGAGCCGAAACGGTTGTTTAGTTTAACATTCAATTTTTATACTAACCTTTGAGTGTCAAAATTTTATTTTAGTTTCTTTCGTTTCACAAGTTCATTAATAATTGGTTCCAAACTAAGGTTTTTGACGTAACTGTATTTTTTGGTGTTCTATTTGATATATTTTTTATTTCATTGTAAGAAGTTGTCACAAAAAGGTTCATTTGACACTTTTTTCAATTAAAATCAATAAAATTGTCATATCTATGTATGACGGGTAAATTGTCACTTGAACAATCCCTAGGGAATTTTTACATTTTTTGCCGATATATTTTGTACGTCATTGGTTAGAATTTTAAAAATTGAAGCAAATGAATGGTTTAATTAATATGTGGGAAATAGTCAGTAAAATACTCCGAATTATACATAGTATTAGCCACACATATTTAATATATATAGGTACCTAATTGTAATTAAAATTTAAACTTGTGTCAAAATATGACATAAATATAGTAGTAAATAGTAACATGATGCAACTTCACAGTAGTGCATTGTTATTAAATAAAATAATTATATTTCAAATTTAACATAACTACCTATATGTAAACATAACGCATATGTTCCATCTTTAAATATTTAATAAAATTTTCAAAACACTCTTACCTTATCAATTATGACAAATATATCGAAATAAAATTTCGAATTGGAAACGTCAAATCAAATCTGACACGAATTGACAACAAAAATCTTGTTTTATAAAAAAGAAAACACAAAAATTCCATGGCATACTCCCAGCTGTGTTCCGTGCATTTTTCGGTTTTTTCCTAATAACTTTTTTAATATAGACAATATTGGTACAAAACATGTATTAAAAATATAGTCAAAAACATCCTTTACCTATATATCAAATGAAAAAAACAATCGATCAAAGTATAATACCCGTTGCTAAGGAGTGAAAAAAGAGTGAGTTTTTTTCATTTCTCACTGAAACTATGACCCCTACAACAATGAAATATACAAAAGGCACTAGTGAAAATAACCGTTAATAATATAAAAAAAGTTTGATTAAAATCGATCCAATAATAAAACGTGTAGAAGAAAAAAAAGTTTGGTTGCTAACATGATGAAAACATAGTGAATTAAGCTAATTAGTATATATAGACTAGCGTCAGGCCCCGCTACGCGGGTCTTTCAGCTAGGTCCGTGCTGCCGCACGGACTGTGTTTATATGGCCTCACACTCGCTTCGCTCGCGAGTAACAACGAATTAATTTCGGACCTCAAATGAATCCAATTTTACATTTAGATTAAAATTGAATTTTAAATGTCACTTTGACATTGACAGCTGTCACTTTGACATTGATTGCTGTCACTTTGATATTGATTGCTGTCACTTTGACATACGCAATATTTTCAATTAAATAATTATACATTTAAAATTGTTGCAAAATCCGAAAGTGGATTTGTCATCTGACAAATTTATTTGTTACGAAATGTTTTACTGAATTTAGATTGCGACTTAACAAGGATACATAAACAAAACATTTTCGTTACTTAGGACAGCGTGGTTTGTTTTAATTTAAAAATTAATTGTTGTATGAAAAAATACTTGATCATGTCAATCATGAACAATGTTAAGTTGACCATCGCTGTATACGGGTTAAACGGGTTATACTATAGTTTACATGGAATACTGAAAATATTTTATGACATTATTTTTATTATAGGTAGATAACTTCAGAGTGCATTTTACGTCAAAAATTTTTAAATTTTAAAATACACAATTTTTGAACTATAAAAAAAGTAAATAAACACATCTACACTTAAGTTATATAGGTTAGGTACTTACATTAATTTCAAAATCATGATAAACATGGTGTATTATCATCCTGTCTAGTAATAAAATAACAACTGTCAAACCACCAACTTTCGTTATTCATCTTAAAAATTACATGGACAGCTCAATCAAATATGAAAATGGCCAAAAAATGCATGTTTTTTAAAAATTTCTCATACATTATGAATTTAAAAAAAATCCAAAACAAATGTAAGAATATAGTCTAAATAAATATCTATTTTATAAAAAAAAATTCATAAAAATCGCTTAAACCATTTAACTTCTAGACGTTCTGAAAAGTTTCAACTTGAAAGAAATATAGTGAACCCAAGCTCTTTTAATATATGGATAGCGTCAGGGCCCGCTACGCGGGCCTACGGCTAGGTCGCGCTGCCGCGCGACAAGGAAAATTCGCCCGCTTCGCGGGCTCAAGCTCCGCAGCCCCTGAATGTGGGACAATTCGGCACTTCGTGCCTCAATTATAACGATTTTAACATTCAGACTCTACCGCTGCACGCGACAAGGGGGACTCGCCCGCTTCGCAGGCTTAGGCTCCGCGGACCCTGAATGTGGGACAATTTGGCACTTCGTGCCTCAATTATAACGATTTTAACATTCAGACTTTACCGCTGCGCGCGACAAGGGGGATTCGCCCGCTTCGCGGGCTTAAACTCCGCGGACCCTGAATGTGGGACAATTTGGCACTTCGTGCCTCAATTATAACGATTATAACATTTAGACTCTACCGAAAAAATTGTATGATGAAATTATAATTATTTAATTACAACTTCATATTATTCATCTTCCTTCTTCAATATAAATTATATTTATGCCATTAAAATTTTAGAATAAAATAACATAATTATGTGTAATTAAATTAATTTGATATCAAACTTGAAATTATTCTATTATTAAAAAACAAAGTTTTTGATAATAAATCCATTATATATGAGGCTCGATCGATATTTATTTAAATTTTTTGTGCACAGATTTTTGTTTCGTTTTTCACCGCGTAAACACTTTTCCGGTACTAATTTTTACAGCCCAGTTTTTTATGGTGGACTGACATTGTTATATACCTATAGTAGGTATATTAAATTAGATCTTTAGCTGTTACTGTACTAAATTTGAACCAGATCGGTGCAATACGTTTTGAGATAGCTAGCTGCCATTTTGTTTCAAGATGGCGGACTTACATTTTAATATACCTATGTTTTAAGACAGATTCTTAGCTATTACTGTACCAAATTTTAACGCAATAGTTACAGTACATTTTGATATATCTGTCAGCCATTTTGTTTCAAGATGGCGGACTGACATTTTAATATATCTATATCATAACTTAGATCCTTGGCTATTAGTGTACCAAATTTTACCGCAATCGGTGCAGTACATTTTGAGATAGTTAGCCGCCATTTGGTTTCAAGATGGCGGATAATTTGAAATGTTGCCAAAGTGCATTGTTAGGTGACAAAAGTCTATTTGCAAAATTGCAGCTCGATAAGATCCCGGGAAGTGGGTCATTTTTGACTTTTGTTTTTTTTACCGTACGTAGACAGACAGACAGACAGACAGACAGAGATGAGTGACGATGAACTTAATATCAAGGATTTAAATAAAAAACAGAAGCTAATCACGCACTATCAAATTTATAACTTTTTGTGTATATCAGTCCTCATCATCAAGACCTTTACTTTGATATCAAAATCAATATGATTTTAATAATATTATAATAGGTATAAACAAATGACGATCGTAGGTCTCCATTTTGAACAACCCTTACCAATAAAACATTTAATTTGATATAATACTCAAATAGGTATTATTCTAACATATTTTTATAAAAACAAAAGATAATCGTCGGCCATCATTTTAAATAATCTTATTAATTATCCCGCATCTAGCTCAAACTCGATATTGTTTTTTTTTATAAAAACAAATTCCAATCGTCAGCCACCATTTTAAATAATTTGATTAATTAGGTAGCCCTTATCCAGCCCTTGAATTTGATATGAAACTCGATATGATTTTTTAATAAAAACAAATGACAATAATTGTTGGTCGCCATTTTCAATAATTTTATAAAATTGGTGCTCACTTGGTAGTTTCATTTAATATCAAACTCGATATTGTTCTATATAATTTTTTTTTGTTAAACACAAAATGCATATTGTCGACTTTCAATTTTAACAGTTATATAAAGTACCTAGTGTTCCTCTAATCCTTTACTTTGGCATCAAATGCCATGAATTTATGATACTTTCCGGTGAAAAAGTTCCTTTTTTGCTTTTTTATTTTCAAATAATTTTTTCTTTGCATATAGGTACCTAAACTTGGCATTTTTTGTTGGGACTGTACTTGAAATGACTGTAAACATAAAATACTAATATTGATAAACATACAAAAAATGGTTCTTTCGATTATTACTTAATATAATTTACACATTGCTTCTATTACTAATATAACTTAAGATACATGCACCTGAATTACTGCTGTTGATTTTCAAAAAAATTGAATTCGAAAATTCATTCGAAAAAAAATTTCGAATTTTGATGAAAAATTCGAAGTTCGAATTTCGAATTTTAATGAAAATTCGAAGTTCACCACTACACTGCGTCAAGTGCAAACAAAAACGTGTCTGCACTCTGCACTACAGGTATAAAGCTAGATTCAGACCTACCCAATTATAAGTATAAGTGCTAAATTAACCAACCAGCGCTTCCATAAAATTCCAATTTCAATTATGAGTACAAACATTGAGCGCTGATTGGTTAAATTAGACACTTACACTTATAATTGAGTAGGTCTGAATCTAGCTTAAGCGTGTAAATAACTAGTGTGCATCATTCTTGTTCTAATTAACCTGTTTTAGCCCTTTCTCCAAAACATGCCACTGTATTGATGAGAGCATGACGATAATCGAATTAATATGTAATGTTAAAAAACACCGTTTACAATACACTCGAAATTCGAATTTAAATTCGAATTTTAAATTCGAATTTTGAAATTTGAAATATGGAATTCGAAATTCGAAAATTTAAAAAGCATATTTTTCGAATTTCAAATTTTTCAAAATTCGAATTTTATCAACAGCACTAATCTGAATATCGAATTATTGTAAACTGTAAACGTCAGTTTGACAGAACAAAGCATTGTTTTTTTCAAATATGTTAACAGTTTTTACCCTGAATGTAGGTACTAAAACTTCTGACGTCTTTTTCTGCGACTGTACTTTGTAATGACTGTCAAAATAAAATAATTTGTCTAAAATATTATTAAAATTGATGAAAATATTGAAAATATTTACGGTCTCTCTATTATAACTCAAAAAATTAACTGTTTCTAATCTGGTGACTTTCATGGGGAAACTAGTTCGTTAGGTTTTCACACTGTTTTGGTATTGGTGGTAACCTTGTGGTAACTGTCTACTGTCATTCTCTCACTCTCTCTTTTCTATGGTCATTGTCATTCAGAGATTTTAAATGAACGCTACGGAAGAACAAAAACAAATAATAATCAATTTCATGGAAGATAATGTTGATTTTTTGTATTCCGAAGCCCGACTTCTAAATGCGATTGCATTTGGTCTAATAAAAATTGGCGTGCTTCTTTGCTCAATCTAAATTTTTTACAAATTCCGAATTTTCAATTTCGAAAGGATTTTGAACGTCCCTTAGCTGCCTACGTATAAGTAAGACGTATGTTAGGTGGTCTTTCCTCCAATACTTCTTAATTTAATTTGTTAATTAATTTGACATTTAAAGTTTTCAATTGTAATATATCAAGGGACCATTATTTCGCTGGAAAAATTTATTTCAAAAGATTGTTGCTTGGTAACATTTCGAGACAAATGACATGATCAAAATCCCTAGCTGAAGGCGAGGGACATAGACAAGAGATATATTTAGACAGGAATCTCCTATGATACTAGGTTGAACGCTACTCCTAGCGGTTGTAATTTGGAACTAAAGAGTAAAAAATGCAACCCGTTTAACAACAAAAATATTTCAAAGTGTTTGCTGATTTAATGTATTTCGATAATAAATTTTTTATTACATACATTTATTGTACCACAATTATTTTCTTGAAATTGTATTTCACATAAAATATGTTGAAAATTATTTATATTTACAATAAATGTGTGTAATATTAATTTAAATTTCGAAATACATTACATCAGCAAAAAATGTTCTTCCTCGGTGTCCTCTTCGTAAACATCGACAATGTGTTGCCACTTTGCCGTCATTTCTGCCCCGTCAACTGTAAATTTTAAATCGTATTTGATTAATTATTCCTCATGCATTTGAGGAGATGTGGTGGATCATAATAATGGTAACAATGGAACTGTTCAAATGTTCAAATGTCAACTAGTTTCATAGCTGCCAACTGTTGGTAAAGTTGATAAAATAAACTATTTCCCTCATAAAATTTAAGCCAATCAGAAGTCTGACATTTCTGAATATCGTCCAATCAACGTAGAATTACACGATAATTTTGCACTAGTGCAAATTATCGATAATTTGCACAAGTGCAAAATTATTGTATTTTAATACGGCGTGGCAAAGTGATTCTGACTTGCTGTCAAAAGACATTTTTAAATTTTGCTTTATTTTTCATGAGAGAAACAGCGTTTGGCTAAATTTTAATCGGAAAATAGTCCTTCGAATATCCCTCGTGCATGTAATTGTCGATAATTTCCTCAAGTGCACTTGAGATATTATATAATGATAATTTTGTTATCATTCATGGCTGCTAACTGTCAATAGCGACATCTATTGATAATTGAGTACTATAAATAAAGGCCGAGCGCCTGCAATCTAAGTTACCAAAGGCTGGCGAGGGATTTTATCATTGAATTTGTCGAGGAATGTTACCTATAAGCAACAATCTTAAAAATAATGAGACACGAGATATATTTTGTTAGACTATTTCTAAATAAACAGACATAAAATTTACGTTGGAGTGTCCTAATATTTTTATTATTAAATGTTTTCTAATGTCGGAGTAAGCAAAATTTGACACTGCTGCAGACCGATTAGAATAATTATTAGTCGTGGGTTTTCGTGTTTTTAAATCAAGACTAATTTATTGAGCCGAAACGGTTGTTTAGTTTAACATTCAATTTTTATACTAACCTTTGAGTGTCAAAATTTTATTTTAGTTTCTTTCGTTTCACAAGTTCATTAATAATTGGTTCCAAACTAAGGTTTTTGACGTAACTGTATTTTTTGGTGTTCTATTTGATATATTTTTTATTTCATCGTAAGAAGTCACAAAAAGGTTCATTTGAAACTTTTAATTTCAATTAAAATCAATAAAATTGTCATAGCTATGTATGACGGGTAAATTGTCACTTGAACAATCCCTAGGGAATTTTTACATTTTTTGCCGATATATTTTGTACGTCATTGGTTAGAATTTTAAAAATTGAAGCAAATGAATGGTTTAATTAATATGTGGGAAATAGTCAGTAAAATACTCCGAATTATACATAGTATTAGCCACACATATTTAATATATATAGGTACCTAATTGTAATTAAAATTTAAACTTGTGTCAAAATATGACATAAATATAGTAATAAATAGTAACATGATGCAACTTCACAGTAGTGCATTGTTATTCAATAAAATAATTTCAAAAATTATATTTCAAATTTAACATAAATACCTATATGTAAACATAACGCATATGTTCCATCTTTAAATATTTAATAAAATTTTCAAAACACTCTTACCCTATCAATTATGAAAAATATATCGAAATAAAATTTCGAATTGGAAACGTCAAATCAAATCTGACACGAATTGACAAAAAAAATCTTGTTTTATAAAAAAGAAAACACAAAAATTCCATGGCATACTCCCAGCTGTGTTCCGTGCATTTTTCGGTTTTTTCTTAATAACTTTCTTAATATAGACAATATTGGTACAAAACATGTATTAAAAATATAGTCAAAAACATCCTTTACCTATATATCAAATGAAAAAAACAATCGATCAAAGTATAATACCCGTTGCTAAGGAGTGAAAAAAGAGTGAGTTTTTTTCATTTCTCACTGAAACTATGACCCCTACAACAATGAAATATACAAAAGGCACTAGTGAAAATAACCGTTAATAATATAAAAAAAGTTTGATTAAAATCGATCCAATAATAAAACGTGTAGAAGAAAAAAAAGTTTGGTTGCTAACATGATGAAAACATAGTGAATTAAGCTAATTAGTATATATAGATGCTTTATATCTTCTTCTGCAGTTTAAATAAAATGACTAAAATATATTTGTGAGTATACTAGTATAATAAGTTAAAAGAATTTTTAATATTATTTTACATTTTAGTTATTAAGGAGTTTCGATACCGATTATCTATCTAGGGGATCTAAACAAAAATCTATTGTATTTCTGCAGAGTGACAACTTCTACCCACTAAATTTTGTTGTAAAAAACACCGAAAATATAAAAAATCTTATAGCGAAATATATTTGTTTATAAATATTTTATTACTATCTTTCAATTAAATTGTATTTTTAAGTCCTAAAGATTTTATATTTTAAAATTCATAATTTTAAAAATCAATCGAAAACACGGCAACAGCGCTAGTATTTTAGCTGCTTTACGTTGACTGTTGGCTGCAGTGATTCTAACCTAACTGTCAAGTGTTGTCAGGTAGTAAATGCAATAGCTCATAATAATTGTTCTTTTGACGCTCCAAGATTAATGCAAGCTATAAGAAATGAGAACTTAATTGATAGTTTTCGTCCAGTCATTCATTATTTCCAAGACACTTTAAAATTATTTAAAAACATTTCCTGACAATTGGTAGAAATTCATCTTTCTGTTTCAGAAATAATTAGTAATGGGGAAAGCTTTGATCAAGTATATGACAAACGTACACAAAAGATACAGATATTATTATTTCTACTGTACAGCCTTTAAAAAGAGTCAGATCTTCTGGAATGATTAAAAGATTAGCGACATTTGGAATTAGTTACGAAATAATTGCAAACAAATTTAGTGATCATGGACCCGTCATGTCCCTTGTAGAGTTTTTAGTAGATGAACACGAATAATTCTTACTCAAATAGTTCTTCCTACTTATTTTCGATGGTGTTTGTATGCGCATTGCGAAAGTGTGTCCAATTTCCTAAAAATGACTTGTGTATGTGTATTTTATTTGTTGTGAAAATATAAATATAATATCATTTGTTACAAACTTTATAAAATAATATGCTTCAACATAAACGCACTCTTACTTTCCAACAGTATTTTAAATTTTGCGCCAATCTATGATTTGCGACGTTGCCGTAGTTATCGCTCTTTTAGTTATGTGTCACGTTTTAAATTTTATTTATTTGAATAACTCAATAACGGTGTGGAAGAATCCACTGAATTTTAGTTTCATGATTTATTAATATCTGATTTATAATTACTGTAAATCTCTTTCTGGTGGTATTATTTTTATAGATTATACAGCCCTTTAAAAATGTATTCTCATTTACTCCCATGTAAAACAGAAATTTTTAAAAATTTATTTTTAAAAAACGGTGTGGACGATTGATCTGAAATTTTAACAGTGAACGATAAATACATCCATCTTCAACTTGTAAAATTTTCAGATGAATGGTAATATTTTCAAAAACGGTATCGAACCTCCTTAAGAAAAGTATGAACACACAAGGCGTACAAGGAAGTCATGTGGTGTCCACGTCAGATTTTTTTCAAATGTGTTAACAATTATTTTTACCCTGAATGTACTAAAACTTCTGACGTCTTTTTCTGCGACTGTACTTTGTAATGACAGTCAAAGTAAAATAATTTGTCTTTAAAATATTATTAAAATATTAAAAATATTTACGCTCCCACTATTATAACTCAATATAATTAACAAATTGCTTCTATTAATTATATTACTTTAGATAAATGCATTTTAAATGTCGAATTGTAGACGTCAGTTTGACAGATGTAGCGTTATTCAAACGTCAATAGTCATTTGTTGAACTTTTGTTTATACAGTCTCTGATCCACTGTTGAAGTATAGTTTTTAATTAATAAGTCAAAAACTATACTATGTAGAACATTGAAGAAAAATCAAAAACAATTGAATGATACATAAAAATGTGCGTCTCGATGACCGCTATCGTCTAGTGAAAAAATCATTAAAATCGGATAATCCGTCCATAACGTTGGCCCGACACAAACCCGTTGTTAGGCAGACGAAAATATTAATTAAGCCTTTTAGTATATAAGATTATACAGAGTGATTTTGAACTTCAAAATCACTCTGTATAATACATTAACTTCAAAATTTGAAGTTAATGTCATAAATTTAAGGTTAAGTAATATGATATGTGTAGATTATGAAACAGAAAGAATTTTTTTAAATTCGAAAAATTAAGGGTAGGTAGTTTACCTGCAGCATTTTTTGTAGTACTGCATTGGATTCGTTTTCTATTAAACACAAACAATAGAAGTAGGTAATCAACATACAAATTTTAAAAAATTTAAACAAACAAAATGTTATTATTTTTAATGAAACAATAAATTATTCCACCCAGTGGCAGTGGTAACGAAAAATTTTTGATTGCAAATTAATTTTGCGATTAAAAAAAAGTTTCGTAATCTACACATACTACTTACCCTTAAATTTATGACGTTTAGTTAAACTAGTTTTCAACAAACATAATTTCCTGTTATTTCACACAGCTGTATTTTAAATTTATTTTATAAAATAAATAAATAATTTAGTAAAAAGTATAGTTTTACTTGAATAATCAAGGATAACTATATAGTTATCTCTTATTGAAAAACATAACTATTAAGTTTCGTAGGTAATTTATTTTATGAGCTGTTGATTTAAAAAATCTATAATAAATGATATTAAATTATGCAAGTAATAATGACAAATGCAACAAATAATAAAACGATAGGTACTGCATTTAACACCATGTCTATAGCAAAATTGATCAAAATATAATCTCCTTTCAATTCCATCAGACATATCGCATCATGATGACATAACCTCTTTATCTTTCAACTAGCTTCACACATATTACATATCAGTCTCGTCTACAATCTGCCACAAAATATAATCAAAATCAGAACGCAAAGCAAAGATACATGTTCCATAACCTAATATTTCATATCTCATATGAACATCGCCGTCAACACATCCATGTATTTCCGGTAGGAAATTAAGATACAGAGGGCGCTGATACGCTGATGACGTCATGTGTAGACGCTTTATGTCGTCAAATGCTAGCGGGAAAGTCTACGAGGGCTCGGATATGCGGATTTTATTATGCATTTACTCACACTGAGAATTTATACATCAAGACGCGTTGTGGAGGGAGATTCAGCTACTCTCAAAGGGATTACAAATTTATATGTGACGTAGAGGAATCTTGGTTGCTACGATGGATATTGTTTACTACTTAGGAGAATATTTAAAATCAGTTCGAAAGTATTCACAAATTATAACATTGTTGATTTTATATGCATTCGAAGATTTCTCCATTTCTTTGGAGGTTTATTTTACAATTTTTTAAATCTTTAGTGCAAATACCTAACAGCATAACAAACAAAAATTAAATTAAAATTTCAATGACTGTGATTTCATAAAATAAAGATGTTCCACAACAAAAACTTAAAGGATATACAGGTTGTTTCTATAAATACCTACCTCTGCACGCAACTTTAATAGGTTATATAATTTGATATATTGATTACAGAAAAGAAAGATTTTTTCAAAATTCGCAAAAATAAGGGTAGTGAAAATATTAATTCCATTGGTTTGAACGTCCATTTAACTGTATATTTATTATATTATTAATAAAATAAAATTATTAATAGTATCAGACAATCAGACTATCTACAAATGGTCACTTCTTATTAATGAATAACCAGTTAAATTGTCTTGCAAAACCAGTGGCAAATTTTTTTCACTACTACCCTTATTTTTGCGAGTTTTGAAAAAAATCTTACTTTTCCGTAATTAGTAGGTATATATCAAATTATATAACCTATTAAAGTTGCGTGCAGTGGTATAGAAACACTCTGTAGGTATACTGTATGACGTGCTGATCATGAAACAAAGATAATTTTTTTAAAATTCGCAAAGTTAAGGGTAGTTTACTTGACGAGTGTACATTTTTAGTATCACTGTTTTGATAGCATATTTGATAATTTAACATTTATTAGTAGGTATTAGATATTATGTAAACAATAATTACAATCATTGTAGAAGATTTGAAAAAATTATTAAAAATAACTAGTATTGACCAGTGGCAAAAAATATTTGTTAAATACGATGAAATTTTTTGCGAATTTAAAAAAATAACTTTTTGTTTAATGATCAGCACGTGGTACAGTACATAACCTTTAATTTTTTATCCTAAGTTGTGGAACACCCTGTATAGTGGTCATAATATAAAAAAGGGTAAAAATTTTGAAGTTTGCTATATGCCGGTTTATGTATCTAGGACAAAGGTGAAACATTAAGACTCTGATGATTATACACTCACCTTCAGCTCATGCATAAACTTTCATCCTCTTGAATTACAGACATTATGTGCGAGTAAGATACGACGTTTTATCTACGACTTTTTAAATAAAACATTTCTATACAAATTTTAATGAATTAAAATATTAACCTAACCTCACATTTTGATGTGATCACAGATGACAGTTGTGTTGAATAGTAATCAATACAATAGTGTTGAATTATGTATTCATAATACAATAGTCTTATGGAGTATGGAGAGGATTATCTTGCTAAAGTTAGATGCTTAATGAATGTATTATTTAATGATCGTAGATAAAATGTATTAATAGTTAAAATTGTCGAAAATCTGATGCTACACACAAAAAAGTTTCGCATAGAACAAAATTAAATTTATGAAATTTAAAACTGCCGCGTCAAGTGTGCAGCACGATACCGAAATAATAAAGTTTAGCAATGCAAATTTAAAGAATAAATCTCTGTGTTTCATTTTCTTGTGATCAAACGTGTAAAAATGAAAACAAAACATCTGGCTGTTGAAATATATTTGCTTACATTTAAATAATTGCGTATACCTCGATTCAACCATATAATGCCTTTACATTCATACCTACCATATAAACTGTTGGTAAGAAATAAACAGGGAGTAACTACTTACACAATATACTAGTGTGTATTTTTATTGCGAGTAGCAGTATAAAATGGAATAATAAACTGTAAGAATAGTGCGAACATATTCCGTTTTATATTCATCAATAAAATGACAAAAACTTATATGACTTTGCTCTATGCTGTGTTGAATACATTACATCTCTTACAGTGTAAGTTTTAATAATATGTTAAATAAAATAAACCAACCTTCTAACTATAATTTGTAATGAAATAGACGAGACAACAATTTGGACAAAATCTCATATCCTAAAAGAGTTAAAAGACAATTTTTTTGTTTTATTTTTATAACAAAAATGTTCATTTGGTTCATTATGGAAAATTTAAACAGTTTTCAGACTGCATCGTATTAAATACCATTCAAATCAATAAAAATAATTTGTTGTTATACATAAATTACCTACACCCTATACGTATTTTATGGGAGCCATAAACTTTTTGTCAAACTCAAGTCCAAAAACTCCTCTTGTTGAAATTCTCAAATTATTTATGTAGGTATACGTTTTAATTGTAAATTATCTTTAAATTTTTTAAATTTTTGATGCCAATCATTCAACAGGATTAACTCCCAATTATAGTTAGATGTTATTAAAATTATAGTGCCAGCGAACCAATTTACGAGTTAGGTAACTATATTATGAAAAGTAAATAAATTCGTCCGTGCCAATCATGTGCCCATTCTGTAGGTATGGTTAATTTTATTTCTGGTAGAACGCACGTCATAACTCAATTTTCGAGTAAATGCAAAACGTGTTCGTTTTTGTAAGCGATGTGAACACAATGTAGGACAGAGACAGGAGATATACTACTTATCTTTTGTTAATTCGATAGATAATGACGTGCGTTATATCAGAAATAGAATAAACTCTCAATATGTTTTCTTTAAGTAAATCACCCTTAATTTTGCGAATTTTAAAAAAATTCTTTTTGTGCCGTTATCAGTAGAACGTGTTACATATACCCTTATACCGTGAGTTTATTTTAACATGAAACATACAATTTTTATATCCATGGTTACGAATTTGACAGCAATGTATTAGAGTGTCCTTTTTAAAATGAAACATTATGGAATCAATTTAACTGTATTATTCTTGAACAATATAACAATAGTTTCAAGGAACGCTTTCAGCATAAACTTTTAATTGTTCAAAGAATAAATCGTATTTCCAAGTAGCAGCAGTGTGACACCAATTACCAAATTCAAATTTATTCCCTATGTTTCATTTTAAAAAGAACGCTCTAATACATTGCTGTCAAATTCGTAACCATGGATATGATATACCTATGTTTCACGTTAAAATAAACTCACGGTAGTTTGATCCATAAGTACAGAAACACCTGCACCTGTAAATAATGTATGTAAAATATAAAGACTACGTAAGATTATTATTACATTACAGTGAATTTCTTTTTAAAATAAAACATAGGGAATCAATTTAACTATATTATTCTTGAACAAAATAAGATATTTGGACAGCTACAGTAGTTCCAAGGGACGCTTTCAACATAAACTTTTAATTGTTCAAAGTAGAAATCGTATTTCCAGGTTGCAGCAGCGTGACACCAATTAACAAATTCAAATATATTCCCTATTTCATTTTAATAAGAACGCTCCAGCTCTAATACAATGCTGTCAAATTCCATGTTTCACGTTAAAATAAACTCACTGTTTAAAGTAACAGATAAATATTGTTGTGAAAAAATGAAAAGTGTTTCAGAAAAATTGTTTATAGAGTACGTTATTTGTTATTTAATTATTTTAGGAGAACTCAATAAAAATCCACATGTTTTATAAACTGAATAATGAAGATGAATAAATGTGTACTACGAGACTGTGTTCATACTATATTGTGAAATTATTTATTTATAACGACGATCTCCCTCGTAGAAAATGGAGAATTTTCAAATAATATTTTCGATGTAAAGGTAAATTATGGAACATAGCCGCTTAGATATCAATTTTATATACTATTTATAGTATTAAAGTGTATTTTTCCAGTGTCAGTGTCTAGTATGACCTGATACAGCCAGAGACACCTATGTAGATCTATTCCACATTCTGACAGTTAGAAAAGATCATGTTGGCAAACCTAATGGGACCGTTAGCGCAATATTTCTCCCGGTAGGTTCGCTAGGGAGCTAATTTCTTTTAACCTTCAAATGACTTAGAAACGTCAAACCTGTGTATAATATGCTGTGTATGAAACGAATCAACGAAAGTCAAAATGCGCGAATGCTGTATTGTACATTGCAATGGCAAAAGTAATTCGCGATTTAAAATCCCTAACGACCATAGGAGACAAATTTGGATAAATTCCATTGGAGAAAATAACTTAATATTTAAAAAGATGCTGTCTACAATTGAATTATGTATTAAAATAACTATTATACAAATTAAATTTCAAGTAACCTTTCTATTAATTCTGTTTTCGTCCCGATGTTTTGGCACCTCTTTGAAACAATACATTTTTTAACTCTTCGACTTTCCAACTTTGATAATATGGCATGGTTATAATAATTGTAGTATTGTCACAGGTATTGTTGTATAAAGTTCAACAGAGAAGACGTAATTACACGCAGTAACATTATACTTACGTCTTCTTATTTTTACTTAAGTATGTATCGTGTAATACGTACTTGGGAAACTAGCTCCCTGCTGCCACCTATGCTAAGCTTTGCGCTAACGGTCCCATTATTCTTTAACCGAGTGGTAGGTACATGTTTTGTTCTCAAAAACCTAAAGTGTTGGAGATCTCCTAATAGACCAGTCAAAATCGACACAAAAAATCGCTAAATTCGCAAAGCATGATGTATCTCTGATTTTTTAGTATGTTGTTTGGACCCATTAGGGCTATGTATACCCAAGTTTCCAACTCTCAAAAAGTTGTGGAAAAATTTTTATACACGAAAAACCGCGAAATTTTCGGACATTTTTCAGATTCTGCTCTATATCTCCTAATCCATGCATTTTTTGTCGAAAGCTATTTTATACATTTTTTAAGACCATTAAATTTGTGACAAAATAAGCCCAACCGGAGCTCTATACGTCTAATAGTTTCCGAGATATGGCACTTTGAAAATAGGCCAATTTTTCCAAATATTGCTAATTTTAGTTTTACACCTTCTTTGGACCGAAATTTCGTCGAAACCATTGATCCTACGAGTAAAACTTGTAAATATAATTTGTAGACAATTTAATTAGCTTTAAATTAAGCGCAGAGTGGGATCTGTAAGCCTCGTAGTTCTCTCAAAATCTCAAAAAAAAACATATAAGGTAAAATCGCATTTTCCCAGAATTGTACCTAACCACTTTTTTGTTGCATGAAGTGAGATTTAAACATGCAAAACGTATTATGATGAAATAGGAGGTATGTAAATTGAACAATGTAGGTATATAGGTACCCCTCTTACAACCCTCTCATGGATCTTCACCCCCTCTTTCACGTCACACTATCCGGTTTCTTATCTTATTTGATATTTTGGCTTAATTAACACCCTAAAAAGTTTTTAAAATAATGTATTTTATAGAGAAATGTTCGTAAAATGTAATAAAAGAAACCGGCAGTCGATAATTTTATCCCTTCAGATGTTACAGCACATTAAACACAATTATTAAAATTTTAAAAATTTCTCAATTTTCTTTTAAAAAATATTTGATATTTTGGCTCAATAAATACCCAAAAAATTTTTTAATACCTACTACATCTTATGGACAAATGTGCGTAGAATTTAATGTGATAAACCGGAAATCGATAACTTTATCCGTTCAGAAGTTACAGCATATTAAACACAATAATTATTAAAAAATTTAAAATTTCTTTACTTTCTCTCGGAAAACATTTGATATTTTGGCTTAATAAACGACCTAAAAAGTTTTTAAAATAATGTATCTTATGGAGAAACGTTCGTAGAATTTAATAAAAGTAACCGGAAGTCAATGTTTTTATCCGTTCAGAAGTTTCAGTTCATTAAACAAAATAAATATTAAAAGTATAAAAATTTCTCAATTTTCTCTTGAAGAAACATTTAATATTTTGGCTTAATAAATACCCAAAAAAATTTTTTTTAATACTGCATCTTATGAAGAAATGTTCGTAGCATTTAATGCAAGACACCGAAATTCGATAACTTTATCCGTTCAGAAGTTACAGTACATTAAACACAGCAATTATTAAAAATTTAAAAATTTCTTTACTTTCTCTCGGAAAAACATTTGAAATTTAGGCTTAATGAACGACCTAAAAAGTTTTTAAATTAATGTATCTTATGGAGAAACGTTCGTAGAATTAAATAAAAATAACCGGAAATAGATATTTTTATCCGTTCAGAAGTTACAGCTCATTAAACACAATAAATATTACAAATTTAAAAATTTCTCAATTTTCCTTTGAAAAAACATTTGATATTTTGGCTTAATAAATACCCAAAAAATAATTAAATACTGAATTTTATGGAGAAATGTTCGTAGAATTTAATGTGATAAACCGGAAATCGATAACTTTATCCGTTTAGAAGTTACAGCACATTAAACACAATAAATACAAAATATTTGAAAACTTTTCAAAAAAAAATATTGATATTTTGGCTTCATGAATGCCCTAAAAAGTTTTTAAAATAACGTATTTTCTAGAGAAATGTTCTTAGAATTTAATAAAAGAAACCGGGAGTCAATATCTTTATCCGTTCAGAAGTTAAAGCTCAAAATTACGAAAAAAGCTAAAATTTCTCAACTTTCAATTTTTGGAAAAACTGGCCTATTTTCAAAGTGCCATATCTCGGAAACTATTAGACGTATAGTGCTTATTTTGTCACAAATTTAATGGTCTTAAACAATGTATAGAATAGCTCTCGACGAAAAATGCATGGATTAGGAGATATAGAGCAGAACCTGAAAAAAGTCCGAAAATTTCGCGGTTTTTCGTGTATAAAAATTTTTCCACAACTTTTTGAGAGTTGGAAACTTAGGTATACATAGTCCTAATGGGTCCAAACAACATACTAAAAAATCAGAGATACATCATGCTTTGCGAATTTATTGTCGATTTTGACTGGGCTATAAGGTAGTTTTTTGCATTCATTTTTTGAAGGTCGATGAGTTTAGTTTAATCCTCTTATTTTAGGACCAGGAGTATATGGTTATGTCACTCATGTTCACAGATATTTCAGATATATTATAAAGAAACAGTAGGTACAGTACACACCTTCTCTCCGCTGTCTGAGGGCAGATAGAACACGAGCACGGTGAGGAAGGAGATGCCCATGCACGGGATGATAAGGTTCACAGTGTAGAACAACGTTTTCCTTCGCATCGTGATGTTGAACGTGATGTCCAGGTATGGCTCGTCGCAACACGTATAAAATTTTTCATTTCTGAAACAAACAAATATAATCCGTAAGTCCAGTAGCTGGAATATAATCTGTTATTTTCTTAGCAAACAGTAGTAGGTAATTTAAGCCAAATGAAGAACAAGCGTAATCAGGGATTTTTGTCGAAACCTTATATTATCACTGTATTTGGATTTTACATTACACTTTAGGGATAATAGTAAATTTGCACAAATAAATACATGAGGAAAAGAAGGAAATTGACTGTGGTAAGCACGAATATTTAATAAATTTCTTGGCGTCTTGAAGTGTAAACTAACAACACACATCATTGACGTCTATGAAAGTTATACACACACGTATGCGATAAAACCTCTAATGGCCATTTGCACCGCCTCCACTTAAATTTTAAATGTCACTTAAATGAAAAATATAGAATCGAATTAATGACAGCAATGTTATTTCTACGTTTGATAATTTTATTATGATTCGATATTGTTCATTTAAGAAAAACTTAAAATATAAGTGGAGTCGGTGCATCTGGCCATAAATATTTTAGCTTTAAGATTGTGATAAGTTAGCTTTTAGACTTAGGTTACTTGAAAAAGAACAACAATGCTTCTTTGCACATCGTTGCTAATGGTGACGGTCTGAAAATATTTTCAGACCGCTGCTGTTCCAATAATCATAAATAATTTATTAAAATTTGGTTAAAGTATTAATATTACAATAATTTTCAATAAACATTCTTTCTAAATACCAATCAAGTTTGTTCACATTTATTGTTAGTTTTATTGTTTTTCTACATTGAAAATTTTAGATTTCGCAGATATCAAAAAATATTTTGTTTTATTTTCCTTATACAATCTTTTAAACTTAATAAAACACTACGGTGCTGTCAGTTATTATATAATACGGTTTCATAAATATATTTATCCAATACCTTTTAATAAAAGCATCATAACTATGGTGATTTTAAACAGGCAAAGTAAAAGATTGGCCGCTATTGGCTTTATCAAAATAATACCCACTTGTAGGTAAATTGTTATTTTACTTGTTGGAAGTAACGATATTTTAGGTTGGAATAGTTTTTAAATAGAGGTGTAATTCCTTACTTTGCCCACTTGTAAAGTATAGGTATACAATTATTCCGTACGATCGGTAATAAAAGTAGACTTTTTAAACTTCACTTAGTTACTTAAATTAACAATTATTGCAGATAAGAGCTTATCTTCAGACCTTTACCTAATTAATTGTGACGATCTGAAAATATTTTCAGACCGTTGCTAATAAAAATATATCTGTTTCAGTAATCATAAATGATTTATTAAAATTAGGGTACAATTTTCAATAAAAATGTCAAGTTTGTTCACATTTATGTTTATTGTATAGTTTTCTACATTCAAATTTTAGCTTTCGTAGATGAACAATTATTTCGACTATTTGCAGCCTCGCTGCGCTCGTGTTACAATCTCTAGCCTCAATCTGCAAAAGGCACTTTCTGCCCTTGGCATACATATATAATTACTGTGTGTAATCATCGTCGTCATTGGTGCAACAATACTTGAAACCGCGAGTAGGTACCTACCTGCGGTAGTACTACTCGTTTCGCAACCGATTCGTCCTTTTTGATAGCCAAAGCCCAAAGCAGCATCTAAAAATTCTAATTCAAACTACAATCAATACGATCAAGGATTAAGTGGTTAGTTTGAAGTGTGTCAGTGCAATTTAATCAAGACGTTTTTTTCCAATTTTAACGACAGTCACACATTGCTGGTCAAAAGACTTAACCACGAAATTCCGGGTTCCTATTATCACATGCAGTGAGTGAACGGTGAAACTGTCATTATATACAACCCTTAGCCACTGCCTCGATTTTAATTTAAGCATTCTGTTGAATAAAATTGTAAGCTGCGTTTAAATGGTAAAATAAAAAGTTATTTCTCTGACAAAAAATCCCAATGAACTGGAGAGCGTCAAGCAATCAAGTGTTTGTTCTTGTTCACTTCTCACTTGAAATTGAACGCTCTAATTTACATTTCCTTTATAAATAATTAATCCGGACCCACTTTACTTCTTATGACTGCAATTTACGTATCTCGATTACCTTTACACGTACATATACTGCTGAATGTACTAGTACCTATTACAAGTGAAGTGAAGTATTCCAAAAATTATCTTCTTTCATGTCATTGGTTCGCTCACTTGCCGCTTTTAGGCCACATTAAAAATTTAACTTCCAGCTTTACGTTCATAGTAAGTATGTTACGTTGTGGAACAGTGGTTCTCAACATTTTATTATAATGGTTGACTTCATAACATACATACATACACACAAAATCACACTATATCTCTTAATAGGGCTAGCACGAAACTATTATAAACACATTAATTCCACACGTCATAGTATTTTGTGCACCTAGGGAGGGAAGCGTGCTATTACTCCCGCGGGCGAAGCGGCGGTCCGAGCGAGGGCGCCGGCTTCGCTCAAGGGTGTAATAGCTATTACTCCCGCGGGTCAAGCGGCGGCCCGAGCGAGGGCGCCGGCTTCGCCCAAGGGAGGAATAGCCTTCCCTCCCGTGGGACACACAATATTTTACGTCACGAGGGCCTCGAAATCACCTTTCTTGCAATGTTTTCCTCCCGCCAGTACCGGGAAGAAAACAGTGTTTTCCTCCCGAGTGGGAGGGAAAACTCGCTTTCCTCTCTCCATTAGCAAGAGGAAAACACTGCTTTCCTCCCCCGAGTGACGTAAAATAACTTACATCCTAACCTCCCAGCTGTTTAAAATATTTAAAATATTGACAGAAGAAAATATGAATTTGCAATTTCTAATTTTTAAGTAATCAACTAACTCAGTTTCAAATTTTTATCCCAATACTGAATGCTCAGGAAAGTGTATGCAAGTAGAGTTAGTAGATAGCAACAACCAACGACAACAATGGATACATTTTTGATTAGGTGTTTTTTGATGATTCAATAATAAGTTTTTATGTAATTTTTTGTATTTTTAAATCCTTTATATTAACTTCACCGTCCGTCGTCTCTGTCTGTCAACGTTAAAAAAACAAAAGTAAAAAATGATCCACTTCCCGGAATCCTATCGAGCTGAAATTTTGCAAATAGACGTTTGTCATCTAACAATGCACTTTGGCAAAATTTCAGATTCTCCGCCATCGTGAAACAAAATGGCGGCTAGCTATCTCAAAATGTACTGCACCGATTGCGGTTAAATTTGGAACAGTAGGTAATAGCCAAGGATCTAACTTATAATATAGATATATTAAAATGTCAGTCCGCCATCTTGAAACAAAATGGCGAACATATATCTCAAAATGTACTGTAACTATTGCGTTCAAATTTGGTACAGTACCTAATAGCTAAGAATCTGTCTTGAAACATAGGTATATTAAAATGTTAGTCCGCCATCTTGAAACAAAATGGCAGCTAGCTATCTCAAAATGTACTGCACCGATCTGGTTCAAAAACAAAAATTGAAACAAATATCGATCGAGTCTCATATATAAAGGATTTATAGTGAAAAACTTTGTTTTTACGGGTTCGTTTTTCCATGCCTTACTTTCAGATAGTCAGCCTCCCGCTAGAGAGGCGCGCCCCACGTGTTGAGAAACGCTGAACTAACTAATTTAGGTAATTATAAAATTATAATTTTAGTTCTAAAATGTTAAGAAAAGTTGATCATATTTTCTATTGTGGCGTAGTCCACACCAAAATTTTCAACAAAATATATCGCCTGAAAGTCTTGTCTTTATTTGAATACATTATAAATAACATTAAGCCAAAGAACTTTCTTAGTTCCAAAAGAATATTTTTGTTTGATAATTCCTGTTCTTGAAAATTGAAATCCACATATTGTTCCAAAATTAAAACAGAATAGCAGATAGAAATCGGAAAAGTAAATATTTAAGCATACAGTAGGATAATGTTTTGTTCAAAAGAAAATAAAGGATATTTCAGGTTAGGTTAAAGTGTAGTTGGCGTACAATGCTAGAAGCAAATGTTGACCTACATTTTAGTTAAGTTTATAAGTTCTTGTTTTACGTATTTTATAGTTTGTATTATACATACGAACGTGTAAGTAGTATTATACGGTACCTACTTTAGCCTCTCATACGGGTGAGGTTTAACACAGGAACTAAAACACTGCAACAATAATTGTGTTGCACTGCAATCTGCAATACTTGTTTACTATTTTATGCTGGTGTTTCGTACACAGAAGAAGATATTCACGTGTTACTGTTTGACTTGAATTGTGATTGTGTAAGTTGTTTAATAATGCTTATATTTGCTGTGGCGATCTAATAAATTATTATTACTATTTGTTGCGTGTGCGTATGATTGCGAGTAAGATAAGAAAACTTGCATGACAAAAATAATGAATGTGGACGAAATATTTGGCAAAGATTATCTGGTTAAATGCTTTAAGGCTCTACACTTGTCACTGCAATATTTGCTGCAATAGCAACAGAATTTCATGATTCTAGCTATATTGCACAAAATAAAAATCTAATATTAAACATGAGGAATGATGAATTTGAGAAAATAAGAAGTAATAATATAATGCATTTTAATGTTACAAATTATTGCCTTAATGGATATTTATTAATTTTGTTTTAAATACCTAGTAGATTCCTTGCTTTGTATAACGTGAAATAAGAGTGCTATGAAAATATTATAGTCATAAATATCATAAGTGCTGGTTAAGTTTTGCTGGAAAATTTTCAGATTGTTACGACAGTGATTTTAAATCAATTTCACTAAATAAATTGACAACAAAAGCAACAATCTGAAAATTTGGTCAAAACAAAATTTAACCACGAATGATATTCGGTTGACGAATTTGACGAATAAAAAGTCAATTTCGTCACTAATGAAATAACATTGAAACGTCAAAATTTTTTCACTTATCAAAATTGACATAGTTACGAAAATACTGCAATCCATATTGGCTATGAGGGTGCGAAAAAATTTGTGTAAGGGTGTTTTGTCAAAATTAAACAAGGGAACTTGGTAAAATCATGAATTTTTGTTGTTATAGAAATGTATGAGTGAAATAGTTAAAAAAATACGCACAGTTGACTGAAAAACTAGTTTAAAAAAAACTGAGACAATAGAATAGACTATTATAAGCATTTCAAAAGTAGGTATAATTTCATTTTTCTCGTAAAGTGTACCGCATTCCACGTTGAGATTTTAAAGACTTTATGTATTTGAAATATAAAATGAATGTGTTAGGAAGCTGTTTGGAACAGTGCGATATTTTATTTTCGAAACAAATAATATAAAAAGGAAAACTCGAAAATTATATTTTATTAATAAATAAAGCAAAATAATGTTAATTTACGAATATATGCAATTAAAATATTTTTTGCACAAGTAGGTAGGTACATTTAATAAATTCGTATGTATAATTTTGAATCAGTGCAAATATTGATATTGTTTGAGTATGCATTCTACCAAAATGTACATTGTAACACGATGCATTCAATAGTAAAAATAATTGTTTACTACGGAATAGCAATATGTTGTAATATAAATTCTGTATAACAATAACGCGTAGATAATTATGTGTCAACAAATAATATTATTTGCAACGCGACAATAATTTTCACATTTATTCCAAATATTTCTAAATAAAATACAATTGACAATGATCGCAAAAATTGATTTTTGAGTTGTTTGCTGTCGAAAACGTTGGATGTCGGATATGAGACGAATGGCAAAAATAGTTTTTGTACTCATATCTAGAGACCGGATAAAAAAGCATGAAAAATATGAAAAAAGCGCTTAAAAAAGTGCGAAAATGTATCCAAAAAAACATTAAAAATACGAAAAAAGTGCTTAAAAGCACGAAAATGTATCCAAAAATGCATTAACAATACGAAAAAAGTGCTTAAAAACCACGAAAATGTATTCAAAAAAACATTAAAAGAAAAAACAAAAACAAAAAAGTTAAAAAATACAAAAAAAGCATGAAAGTTTCTGCGAAAACTAAAAAAATAATCGCTAACAATAGCTCAAAATAAACACAAAACCTAAAAATAAGCTTAAAATAAGTACAATAGCTGAAAATTAGCTTGAAATTTTAAAATAAGCACAAAAATCGGAAAAAAGCAAAATAAGCATAAAAAACTTTGTGCCAAATTTTCACATTTTACACAATTCGTGGACATTTCACAAATTTCTCTTGATGCTTTTAATATTAATCGTAAGCAAAATGCTTACGAATCCGGTCTCTACGTCATAACCTAGGAAATGACATATGAAGCACGCAATTGACAATCGGAAATGTCAATTTCCCAGTGTAGTCAATCAGGAAAATGCAAAAAAACACTGGCTTTCTTGAGCATTTTACAATAAAATCATCTTCAAAATAACAAAATTTATTTTAATTTTTTAATGAATGTTACTTCCCACGATTTTCATGTATTACAACCCATAAACACCATCAATATATAAAAATTTCGAAATGAATATGTGCGACTAGCGCGCAAGTAGAAGTGAGAAGAAAAAACATCATATCATAACCTCAAATTTAATAATCAGAATACAACAAACTACAACTTGAATGTATTTAATTATAGTTTTATTCGTTACAAAAAACATCCCTTGTACAAAGCTGCGTGAAGCTGGCATGACCCAAATATGCACAATTAAAATGAAAGCTTCTATAAAACTGTGCACAAACTGTGCAGCACAATAGACACCTTGTTTTTAATTGTGCACCTCTGCTTAACCATTTAATTTACACTTTAAATGGGTCATGCTAAATTCAAGCGAGCATGACCCTAGTATGCACAATTAAAATGGCAGACGCGAAATAACTGTGCACTAACTGTGCAGCACTATAGAACTCTTGTTTTTAATTGTGCACCGATCCTTAACCATTTTTTTACACTTTAAATGGGTCATGCCAAATTCACGCGAGCATGACCCAAATATGCACAAATAAAATGAAAGCTTCTATAAAACTGTGCACAAACTGTGCAACACGAAAATCATCTTCTTTTTATTTGTGCACCTAATTTGCACCGAGACTCATCACTAAACCGGCAGACTGCACGCAGTTTTCAAAACAGTACATACACTACTTGTTCGTCAAAACGCTCGGTGCAGTTTTTACTTCCGCGGCCTATATAATAGAAGGAAATATCGTGATCGTGATTTTATGATAATTCGCGATTTTAACTATATATTATAATTATGTTTATATGACGTTTTAAACACGTATGTGTGTAAGATTTAACCCATGACTATTGTGCTGAATGAAGCATAAAATAAAAATTTAAACCTTTTCAAAACCAAATTATAATAAAAAAAATATTTAAAAGTTTGCTTCTGTATCCTGTCAATATGGAACAAAATATACTATGTTTTTTATTCAAAAATAATTTGAAACACTTATAGTTAGTTTAAAATCACAATAAAATCTGTATTATAACCAATAAACATTAGTCACAAAGCTTTGTCTTATTTCGTTTAAATGTTGTATTTTATGTTTGACTAAAATTCTTTCCTGTTGGAGAAACAATAATTATTATCAACCGCATTACCGCATAGATGTAATTTTTTACATTTCTATTAAACTTATCTTTCCGAAAGTTTTAAATTGATACCAAACTCGGAATTATTTGAATAATTTATTTAAAAATCTGATGTGGCCAGCACAAGACCACTCGCCATACCGTACGCTTTTAACTACTAATATAAATATAGTTGTACTCACTCACCTCCCACTTAAATATTTCTATATATATATATATATATACAGGGTGAGTCATGGAAATGCCCGTCGTCGATATCTCCCTTGTCGTTAAAAATACAGCATAAATTTATTAACAGAATTTTTTGTGTACTCTAGGAGCATAACTTAAAATTATTTTCACATATACAGGGTGTTGCATAACGACTTGGCAATAATTGTTCGTCTTTTTTTAAATGAAACACCCTATATATTTTTATATATTTTGAATTACATTTTATTTACCTATACGAAAATATAAGTTTCATTTTAGTTTTCCGCGGCGTTGCCAAGTTATTCAATTTTTTCTCTAAAACAAAGCCGAATACACGTATTGTTTTATAAAGGCGTACTGAAGTTATTTTAATAGTAAAAATTAAGAATTTTATTTTCTGTACAGCTGTAACTATACTCTTTGTTCTGACATAACTTTTTTTTAAAAGTTATTATACAGGGTGTTCAATAGAGAGAATCAAATTTACTCAATTTCAAATGGCTATAACTCGTCATTTTCAAATGGAACACCATATATTTTATTATTCTGCTGTGTGTATTTTTGCATCTTCTTATGTTATAAAGGACGTCGTATGCCTAAAAACATTAATTTCGAAATTAATTAAATTAATGTTTTAAGGCATAGGACACCCTTTATAACATAAGAAGATGCAAAAATACACACAACAGAGTAATAAAATATAGGGTGTTCCATTTGAAAAATACGAGTTATAGCCATTTGAAATTGAGTAAATTTGATTCTCTGTATTGAACACCCTGTATAATAACATTTAAAAAAAGTTATGTCAGAACAAAGAGTATAGTTACAGCTGTACAGAAAATAAAATTCTTAATTTTTACTATTAAAATAACTTCAGTACGCCTTTATAAAACAATACGTGTATTCGGCTTTTTTTAGAGAAAAAATTGAATAACTTGGCAACACCGCGGAAAACTAAAATGAAACTTATATTTTTGTATAGGTAAATAAAATACAATTCAAAATATATAAAAATATATAGGGTGTTTCATTTAAAAAAAGACGAACAATTATTGCGAAGTCGTTATGCAACACCCTGTATATGTGAAAATAATTTTAAGTTATACTTCTTGAGTAGACGGAAAATTCTGTTAATAAATTTATGCTGTATTTTTAACGACAAGGGAGATATCGACGACGGGCATTTCGATGACTCATCCTGTATATATATATATATATATACAGGGTGAGTCACCGAAATGCCCGTCTTCGATATCTCCGTTGTCGTTAAAAATACAGCATAAATTTATTAACAGAATTTTTCGTCTACTCAAGGAGCATAACTTAAAATTATTTTCATATATACAGGGTGTTGCATAACAACTTGGCAATAATTGTTCCTCTTTTTTTAAATGAAACACCCTATATATTTTTATACATTTTGAATTGTATTTTATTTACCTATACGAACATATAAATATCATTTTAGTTTTTCGCAGCGTTGCCAAGTTATTCAATTTTTTCTCTAAAAAAAGCCGAATACACGTAGTGTTTTATAAAGGCGTACTGAAGTTATTTTAATAGTAAAAATTATGAATTTTTTTTTCTGTACAACAGTAACTATACTCTTTGTTCTGACATAACTTTTTTTTAATGTTATGATACAGGGTGTTCAATACAGAGAATAAAAATTACTCAATTTCAAATGGCTATAACTCGTCATTTTCAAATGGAACAACCTATATTTTATTATTCTGTTGTGTGTATTTTTGCATCTTCTTATGTTATAAAGGCTGTCGTATGCCTAAAAACATTAATTTAATTAATTTCGAAATTAATATAATAATTAATAAAATTAATATATATATATATATATATATATATATATATATATATATATATATATATTTAAATATTATACTATGTCCACCGAACAGATAGAGTAGATGCTCCTCCCACAAATGTGGGCGAAATTGAAATACGGTATTGCTATTGGTAAGCCAGTTTTACACTGCTAGGCAAACTCAACTGCTGAGATCGGTCATCAAAAACATTGTTCGTAAATAAAAATTGTACTTCATATTTCTTTTAAATTTATGTTATACATAAATGATAAAATATATAATTCTTCCATATTTATTTCAAATAAAACTATTTAATTTTTCTGCTTTTTAAAATTTGTTGCTTGTAAAGCCTACTTCTGCGCACATTGTACTGCGCAGTTTTGGCTCTGCCCACTAGTTTTATTACTCTATGTGTTCGATGGACATAGTATATAGCCCAGACAATCTAGACAAAAATTAGCCAAACCTAGAAATGGAAGATAGAATTCTAATTTTTTGCACAGATGTTCCTTATAACGTAGTATAACTCTCCTAGAAAGTCCCAAGGTTACCGACGCTTGCTTCCCTCGGGAGAGGGCAAGAGGTCCTAAGGGATGGCAAATCATATATGCAGACTTAAACTCGTATAACTTTCGATCGGAATGACGTAGACACGTCAATGATAGCTCAAAATGTTGAGAATAATGTGCACTATACACGTAGACACACAAAGTTAAATATTATGCCATAATAGCCGGTCTAACAACACCAGACACACAAAAGTGGTTAACGCACAAAATAATTTACGCATTTCAATTATATATTCTTATTATGATTAAATAACATGGTTTTACATTATTTTGTATAGAATATATACAGAGAGAGAGAGAGAGTGACGTGTATAGTACCGGGAATAATAATAAAACTGAAAAGAAAAGTTTTATAAGTGTACAATTTTACCGATTATGTACAGAGGTAACCCAGTCAAATGGTAGAAAATAAGGAAAAGTACTGGGATTGTTTTGAAATTTTTATTATTAAATTCTTCGAACATTTCTGTATAAGACAGATTACTTTTAAAAAAATTTGAGGGCCTTTACGATTTTCTACGAGAGAAAATTGAAAAAAATCTTAGTTTTTTAATATTTTTTGTGTTTAATGACCAGTAACTTCTAAACTAATTTAATTTTTGACTTCCGGTTTCTTTTATCAAATTTTGAGAACGATTCTCTATAAGTTGGATTATTTTAAAATTTTGTTGAGGGTCTTTGTCAAGCCAAAAAATAAAGTTTTTGGACACAGCAGATTTTTCTTTTCAATTTTATTATTATTCCCGGTATTAAACACGTCACCTCTGAAAGCAACAGTGTTCTCTCTGTATCTATTCTATACAAAATAATGTAAAACCATGTTATTTAATCATAATAAGAATATATAATTGAAATGCGTAAATTATTTTGTGCGTTAACCACTTTTGTGTGTCTGGTGTTGTTAGACCGGCTATTATGGCATAATATTTAACTTTGAGTGTCTACGTTTATAGTGCACATTATTCTCAACATTTTGAGCTATCATTGACGTGTCTACGTCTTTCCGATCGAAAGTTATACGAGTTTAAGTCTGCATATATGATTTGCCATCCCTTAGGACCTCTTGCCCTCTCCCGAGGGAAGCAAGCGTCGGTAACCTTGGGACTTTCTAGGAGAGTTATACTACGTTATAAGGAACATCTGTGCAAAAAATTAGAATTCTATCTTCCATTTCTAGGTTTGGCTAATTTTTGTCTAGATTGTCTGGGCTATATACTATGTCCATCGAACACATAGAGTAATAAAACTAGTGGGCAGAGCCAAAACTGCGCAGTACTACGTTATAAGGAATATCTGTGCATTAGAATTCTATCTTCCATTTCCAGGTTAAATCTAGATTGACTGGGCTATATAGTCTAGTTTGCGCTCGTATTGCGCTTTATTGCTTCATCAATAATTTTTTTGCGCTGCTCTAATTTTGCCATAATTTAGAGAATAAGTTAGGCAAGGCTATGTTGACACTAGCCCTAACTTTTAATTAATTTAATTTAGCAGTAATTGACATAGTTTGTTTGAAAAAGCGCGCGAAAGGATTTTTAAAACGAATACCTATACTTTATTTGGAAGTAAACGGCAAATTTGATTATGTCATTGTTGTCCGAAGCTAGGCGTACATTTAAAGTTTAATAATGTGACTTGCAGATAAAGGCTAAACCTGTAGTACGAGTGAAGTCAGAAGTATAAAAATACACAGCATGTTTTTACGATTAATTGATTTTTCAGAATCAGATCAACAAAATTTTTTGTAATTTTTCAACTGTATATCATAAATTTTGAATGTAGAAAAACATTACAATATACCTATACATAAAAAAGTAAATAAACTTGACATTTGGAAAGAATTTTGTTTGAAAAGTGGTAATATTTATATAAGTACTTAAATTTAAATTAATCTAAATAAATTATTTATGATTACTGGAATAGAATTTTATAAGCAGCGGTCTGAAAGAATTATTTTCAGACTGTCACTATTAGCAACGGTCTGCAAAGAAGTATTGGTTTGCAATTATTCATTTTCAAGTAACCGCCAAGTGAAGTGAAGTTATTTATATTTTATTTAAACTATATTTACCTTTTATTTAAAATATAATGTATTCTATTTTTAATTATTTCTGATTTAAAAATTAGTTAATTAACTTTGTAAGTGGCTCAAAAATTATATCGTAAAAATAGTTTGTACGTAATATTATTCTAATAAAATTATTATTTTACGAAAGTAAAAAAAAATTAGAAACATAGGGGAACTTAATTAGTGCAAAAAGCACATATTAGGTAGGTACCTAAATATCCGAAACTGAAAGGCAAGCTATTGATTTGCCCTAAAGATTGTTCTAATTATTACCTACAATAGTCGCGTGCGGCTCGTATATCATACCTTTCATTGAATAACATACATTTATAATAACATACAATAAGTAAAATTAAAAGCATATCATATTATTACGATCTGAATTTTTGATATAAGGTTTAAATAAATAAGTGATACATAACTTGTGAGAAACATTATGTACTTAAATTAAATTTCATGTCATGCCTTTGACTCTGACAAAAACTGAGAAAAAATACCGTAACTAAATTGATCTTGTATCCAATAATTTAAAATTTGCAATAAGTAGGTATTCGTTTTAAACGCATTTCGCGCGCTTTTTCAAACAAATTATGTCAACTACTGCTAAATTACAGTAGCGAAAAACACATTTTTTACGGAGCATAAGAGCGCAATGTATATAGGTTTAATTACAATATAAGAGAACTATAAAAATTTTATTTTTACTTCCTTGTACGGAGTAATAAGGAAGTATATTGTAATCGCGAAAAATTTCGGTTTTCAGATTTTGATGGAAATATCCGTTTTGACCTTTTCTGAATCCATTATGACTAGTTTCGTCGTGACGTCTGTACGTACGTACGTATGTACGTACGTACGGACGGACGTACGGACGTATGTGTGTCGCATAACTCAAGTACGGTTAGACGTAGAAAGTTGAAATTTTGTATTTAGGACTGTTATAGCATCTAGTTGTGCACCTCCTATTTTTGGTTTCAATTTATAAACCGGAAGTAGTACTTTTTTCAAATATTTCGATAAATATTTAATTTAAGACAAATTTTTTTATTTTAAATGAAAGATTATGTGATTATTACCTACAATCGGTATTTTATAAATATTTTTGTATCTGGTATCATTTAGGAATAATTAAAGTATATATTTATAATTTAGTATTTCGGTATCTTGTAGTCCATGATCGATTAACATTTGTTACTACATACAATTTAAATGATTATGACATGACAGTGACAATAGTAAAATATGCTTTACATCTTCTTCTGCAGTTTAAATAAAATGACTAAAATATATTTGTGAGTATAGTTAGCAGTTAGTAGTACTAAGTTAAAAGAATTGTTTATATTATTCTACATTTTAGTTATTAAGAAAAGTATGAACACACAAGGCGTACAAGGAAGTCATGTGGTTTCCACGTCAGATTTTTTTCTGTTGTCAAATTAGCGCTGTCAATTTAGAATTTAAATAAAATAAATTTGAGGCAAGTGCAAAATAAAATTAATAGAGCAAAATAGCGCAAATAAAGCACTATATATCTATTTAATAGTAAAAACTGTAAAATATCTCAAAGGGAGGGCTACGTCAATTTGGCCCTTCCCCGGTCCTTCCTAACTAATTACTTTGATTACTGCTGAATTATAGCAGCGCAAAAAAATATATTTCCGGAGTAAAAGAGCGCAATGTACATAGAATGAAAAAATCCGATGTGGCCAACACATGATCTCTCGCCATACTCTACTATTTTACTTAGTGTGTATGAAGGTACTTACTCACAAATAATATACCATTGTAGAAGGGCATTCGGGAATTGTAGTTTTTATAATATTATTAAAGTTTATTATGACCTTATAAAAAATAAATGACATTTCATACTTTCCATCTCAATTTGTCAAAAAGTCAAAAATTTATTTGACATTAACGCTCAAAAATTTTATATTTTGTTTTCATTGGTAGGCATATAAATCAAAATTGTAACACATTTGTAGAATTTTAACTTCTTGTAATTGGAAAATGGTGCTAGATAGAAACTACGTTTTGAATACAAATTGTAGATAGTATCATTTAAGTATACCTACATTGTTATTAAAAAAAATTCCTATTAATGCATACATTTTGAGGATATTCCAGAAAAACGCTTCAGATCTTCAAGAAACTACCACTTCCGGTTGCACGACCAACACCAAAATTTAATCAGATCTATTCTAGGGTGTCAGAATATTATGTACAAAATTTCAAATTTTTTTATTCAGTAGTATTTGAGTTATCGTACTTCCAACATCCATTCACTCATCCATCCACACACACACACACACAGACATTATCGCGAAATTATCAAAATCGTGTTCTAGGACCTCAAAACGTGCTTATCCATTGAAAACTCACTATCGAAATTTTAGCATGATTACAATACCTCTCTTACAGATATGAGTGGCGAGAGGTAAAAATATGACACAATCTTACTTTTCGCTGTCAAGTTGGCCTTTCCTACTTTGCTTATTAATAAAATAAAAATGTGCAAGCGCAAAAATTTATATTAATGGCGCAATAAAGCGGAAACGAACGACTATCGAAATAATTATGAAAATTTTAAAATTTACAAAAAGGTAGGGCTAGTGTCAACATAGCCCTGCCTAACATATTCTCTAAATTATGGCAAAATTAGAGCAGCGCAAAAAAATTATTGATGGACCAATAAAGCGTAATACGAGCGCAAACTGGACTAATGTTTTTTTATAGAAATATTTAAGTGGGAGGGCAACTAGACTTAGCCCAAACACAGGCATCATCTCGAAAATACTTTATTCGTATTCTATGGACCCAAAAACGTGTTTATCCACTAAAAACTCACTCGAAAATTTTGACCAATCACAATACCTCCCTTACAGAATATGCGGCGGGAGGTAAAAAAATGGACGATCGTTTAAACGTTATTTTTTATTCTTCTACTAGAATTCATTTTTTGGGAAATTAATAAAATTGGTACTAGGTACTGGTTGTGTAAAACTCATTAACGAACTTGAAGTAAGTTTTTGGCTCAAGATCTTATAAATATAAAACAAAACTATCATAAAATGACGATCACAATACTTTCCACTATTATATAGGCCGGGAAAGTAAAAAGTGCACCGAGCGTTTTGACGAACAAGTATATTGTTTTGAAAACTGCGTGCAGTCTGCCGGTTTAGTGATGAATCTCGGTGCAAATTAGGTGCACAAATAAAAAGAAGATGATTTTCGTGCTGCACAGTTTGTGCACAGTTTTATAGAAGCTTTCATTTTATTTGTGCATATTTGGGTCATGCTCGCGTGAATTTGGCATGACCCATTTAAAGTTTTAAAAAAATGGTTAAGGATCGGTGCACAATTAAAAACAAGAGTTCTATAGTGCTGCACAGTTAGTGCACAGTTATTTCGCGTCTGCCATTTTAATTGTGCATACTAGGGTCATGCTCGCGTGAATTTAGCATGACCCATTTAAAGTGTAAATTAAATGGTTAAGCAGAGGTGCACAATTAAAAACAAGGTGTCTATTGTGCTGCACAGTTTGTGCACAGTTTTATAGAAGCTTTCATTTTAATTGTGCATATTTGGGTCATGCCAGCTTCACGCAGCTCTTGTACAAGCCTCCTGCAGAAAGATACCATCCCAACATTCGCGTAAATGAAACCTTCGGTTCGCTCGTGTTTCAAAAAACCGCTTATGTGGGATAAAAATCTTCACGTATTTGGTTCGTAAATAACTATTACTTACTTACATTCTTTACACTTTCAAATTAGTTTTAATAATATCGTCAAAGACGAAATATCTGAATACACCTGTAATAGATCACAGAAGTAAACGTCATCAGGAGGCGGGGCTTAATCGTTCTACCTTTTTCTTTTTAAAGATAACGTATGGCGTAGTACACTTCAGCGATCAAACAAATATCTTAATGTTAACATAACCTCACTTTTATTATATCACAGACCACATGTATTTTGTCTATTTAAAACATATTTTGCCTTTGGCATGAAAATATTGATAATAAAATATCGTGATTACCCACTGTTTGCCCGTTGTCAGTTTTGAAATTGTGAGGTTATCGAGACATAAAGTTCACTACGACATACGTTTCCTTTCAAATTTAAAATACAAATAAATAATGTATACTTATATATTTCAAAGCAACAACCATTTAAATTGGTCACATTAAAACAGTAGTTTAGTGTATCATTGGTTGTTTCCCTTAAAAAAATCAATTTTGATACTTATAGTACAAATACGCTAGAAGACAATGGAAATTGCATACACTATCGACTCGCATTCAAATTTACCGCGCTAACAAGGACCGCCCACTTCTGTAATCTATACCACTGCACGACTAAAATACACTCGTCTTTCTTTCTACTTATTTCAAATGTTTCAAATGAAACCAAGAATGACACTATCAACAACTAACATAAAAATGAAAGATATTTTAACCCAACAATAATGAATACTACTAATCATAAATTAAATAATAAATACTACAGATAATCACTTACGTCATGCTGTGTAAAAACAAAATCTAATTTTTATTTGTCGGAGTACGAGTGGAGCGAATTAGAGATGACCAGTTACATGATCAATAAAAATACTAATAGAACGCATTTACTGAAATAGTTAACAAATAGTTAACCAAACAAATCACACATTCAGCACTCATGTCATGGATCACTTAAACGTGATATACAAACTGGGACGATAATGAAAGATGGCAATTTCCGGGCACGTGTTACTACTGATAACCGACAGTTACCTAACACGTAATCCCAGACTTCGCCCAAGTAGTGTACCTACTAACGTAATCGAACAAACAAACACGATCATAACTTCATTGGAACACTTGCATTCCTATATCATTAATTATTTTTACAATCAACATGATTGCAGAAAAATAAATTTGTTGTTATAGTAACTACCCAAATTATAGTAGGTATCAAAAAATCACATTTTGCGTTTGTAATAGAGCTATTACAATACTCAAAAGAATTGTTCATCATTTGCTCTTTAATCAGTATATCAAGTGTAATGTCAACCCTTAAAATTCATCCTTCGACAAAAAAGGTTTATATAAAAATAACACTTCAAAGTGACCTATAGATATTAGATACAACGCTTATATTTTCTACTACAATAGTAAGACCGAAGAGCAAGACTTACCTAACTGCGGGAACTTCTAAGATGTCCCATTCTACTGACGTATAGAACTCGGAAAGATCAACACCAATTTCAACAATGTTTGATCCTTTTACTTCGTCTACATGTCGAAGGTCAACCTGAAACAAAAATAACTACTTTACTAAAACATCAACACAAACTTTTATAGAACCATTATTATTAATAGGAAATAATCAGCATGACCGAAAAAGAAAAATATGATTGGTTTAGATAACTATTAGAGAGAGACAGGAAATTCGGGCCCGCTCGAAGCATGCATTCTATGCATTATGACGATAAACAACTGTAACTATGGTAACGCACGGGCTCAGTACTGATTTTTTCTCTCGCACAGGGTAAACAGAAATGCCACGAATCTAGAATATTAGTAAGACAGCTAAGATACGGAATATCCACTACTGTGATTATATTATACTTCGTGGTTTAGATCAAAGTTATAAAACTGCCAATGTGTAATTTCAGATTATTATTGTGTTATTTATGTAGTAGCTAGTAATTTACGATATGTGACTTATGTAGGGGGTATACCTACCTACTAGACCGTCTATTTGTAAACAAGACACAATAATTTTTAAACACAACTGTAAGAATATTATTTTTCAAACTTATATCTATTTAATGTTAAAAAATAATCATTACACCTTTTAATACGGTTTATATTTTTCTAAGATATTTCAAGCACAATAGACATAAGCACAATAGACATAAGTTAAACAACCAATTATCCTACAAATTATTGTGTTAGGTAGTTGTATTAAGAGGCTCGTCTACCTTTTTTCGAATTCCTAGAATACCTACTCTCGAAATTATTATTTTTTCTATTTCACTCTCTTCCCCACTACTACGGCTGACCGAAATCAGCCCGAAACTCGTACTTTCCCGCATCCTAGCTATGCAATGTCATTTTGAAGTTGAAAAATACTGTAAACGTGGCTCCAGATTCCCATAATTACTTCTGTATTTTTTAAAGAAATTAAGTAAAACAAAAATTATTCGAAAATGGAAGCTTAGCTGCATGCTTCTTGTTTTTTAAATTTTTCTTGCCATTTATAGTGATTGAAAAAATAATATCAAATAATGACAAAAACCCACAAAAAACGTCATTTTAAAATTTTTTTACTTCAAATTCCTAGGCCAAAGACAAAAAATATAGAAGCATTAAGATATCCTTTGTTAATACACTCATATGTAAAAACATCATATATAAAAATATTTATAAAATACCGATTGTTGGTAATAATCACATAATCTTTCATTTAAAATAAAAAAAATTTGTCTTAAATTAAATATTTATCGAAATATTTGAAAAAAGTACTACTTCCGGTTTGTAGATTGAAACCAAAAATAGGAGGTGCACAACTAGATGCTATAACAGTCCTAAATACAAAATTTCAACTTTCTACGTGTAACCGTATTTGAGTTATGCGACATACATACCTACGTACGTACAGACGTCACGACGAAACTAGTCATAATGGATTCAGAAAAGGTCAAAACGGATATTTCCATAAAAATCTGAAAACCGAAATTTTTCGCTATTACAATACCTACTTCCTTTTTACTCTGTACAAGAAAGTAAAAACTGTGAAGATAAATCTTCAAAATATCGTAGCGTTAGTTTCATTTATAAAGTTGAAAATTACTAAAATAGGTACTAAGTTCAATTCTTACCACTTTAAAGAAATAAAAAAATATAAATATTTAAAAAAAATAGTTTATATATTTATATGCTTCCTTTTATTTACTTAAAATTTACGAAAATTATTTGCTGATATTATGTACATAGACTGTAATTGTTTCCACTCGAAATAACAAAATATACCTGAGGATAATTTTTTTTTAAATTTTGGTGTTTAAATTCTTCCATTTATTTAATTGAAATTTAGGGAGATGATTTTTTGTTGATGTTATGTTTATAGAAAGTAATTGTTTCTACTTGAAATAAATAACAAATCGTCGTCCATAATAAAAAAGTTGAAAATTATAATTTAGTTCTATATTTACAAAGTGCATTTTCTAACGACGTGAAATAATAACGAAATATTAGGATAAATTTTAAAAATTGTAGTGTTCATATGCTTCAATTTATTTATTTTAAATTTTGGGAAATTATTTGTTGATTATATAATGTTTAGAATGAAATTGTGTTCTCTCGAAATAAATAACAAACTGAGAGTATAAACAATAAAAAATATAGCGATAATAAACTTTTTATAAAGTTCAAAATTAGTCAAATTAAAATTCAATTCTATATTTACAAAATGCATTTCCTCACGACTTGAAATAATAACGAAATATTAGAATAAAGTGAAAAAAAGTTGTAGTGTTTATATGCTTACATTTATTGATTTCAAATTTAGGGAAATTATTTGTTGATATTATGTTTATAGAACGAAATTGTTCTAAATTTGTGAAATTATAATTCAGTTTTATATTTACAAAGTGCATTTTCTAAGGATTTAAAATAATAACGAAATATTAGGATAAATTTAAAAAATCTTATGTGGCCAACATAATGACCTCTCGTCACACTCTACTATTTTACTAATATAAGTGTGTATTACTTACTCACAAATATACCATTGTAAGGGAATTCGGGAATTTAGGCAGATTATTTTTTGTTGATGTTATGTTTATAGAAAGTAATTGTTTCCACTCGAAATAAATAACAAACCGAGAGCATCGTAGCGATAATATGCTTCCAATAAGAAAGTTGAAAATTAGTAAAATTATAATTCTGTTCTATATTTACAAAGTAGATTTTCTAAGGACTTGAAATAATAACGAAATATTAGAATAAATTTAAAAAATTGTAGTGTCATATGCTTCCATTTATTTATTTGAAATTTAGGGAAATTATTTGTTGATATTATTTTTATAGAATGAATTGATTTTACTCGAAATAAATATCAAACTGAGAGGATAAACAATTAAAAACAAAGCGGTAATAAACTTCCATTTATAAAGTTCAAAGTTAGTAAAATTATAATTCAGTTCTATATTTAAAAAGTACATTTACTAAGGTCTTGAAATAATATCGAATTTCCCGGAGAATGGGGGTTTACACTTTTTTCCAATTTTTTTATATGTTATTCTTCATAAAAAGATACATCGATTCCAATCAATTAAACAATTTAAATATGAAAGGATTTGCGTAAAAAAATTATTGAAAACTGTATTTTTTCCCTCCTGTTTAAACGATCGATGGAAGGCGCGAATGTGACGTCACGTTCACAGTAATCACATGGTTACAGGAGAGGGGCGCGAGGTAAGACATTCGCTTGTTGACAGCTGTCATGTGGATACTTCTACTGCTACGATTTATGCATGTGCTACTTATTATTTTTGTTTTATGTTCTAATTGTTTGTTAAACATAATATTTAAAACAATGGTGGTGAAATATTGTTTAGTGCCAATATGTAAAAACAATTCTAACAAGTGCAAAAACAAAATATTTTTATGTTTACCATCAAATGAAGATATTAGACGGAGATGGTATGAAGCTTTAAATATTAGTAAAGCAACTATTGGTACTTCTCGCAATAAATATAATATATGCGAAGATCATTTTAATGTAAGTAAATTTTAATAAACATTAACATTAAATTGTTAGAACTTTTGGAATGTAACTCATTTTTATGTGAATTTGCAGTTGCAAGATGACGTAGAAAATTGGACCTATTTCAAAACGAAAGGCTCAAAATTAAAATTGAAACCAGACGTTGTGCCACACAAAAATATAATTTTTAAAAATGAGCAGCTTGCAACAACCTCGCAATTAACTTCATCGGCTAAAAAGAGACATATAGAAAATATTAAGCGGAGTGAAGATGCAGTGTGCAAAAGAAGGTTATTTTCTGGTGTAGCAGAATCTTCAACATCCGGTTTTATAAAACAAACTGAACGTACTATAGGAAATGTCCCAGCTATAATTTCGAATGATTTTATTAATGAACCGTCCACCAGTTCATCCGTGTTTTTTAGTTCAAATACCGAAAATATCGAAGCCATATTACCTCATAATGTTGATGCTGATGACGATTTCCAAAATATGATGAAAGTTGAAGTTACGAAATTAAATAAAAGTACTCAAGTTAATTTAAAACCAAATTTTAGAAGCATCGCTGTCGATGCAACTGTGTCGCAAATATCTAAAACTACAATGTGCAATATAAAATATAAAAATGATGTTCAAGATTTTGCTAGTTTTCTATCTTCGCCAGTTTTATCAAATATCAGTGAAATTTCGACACCACCATCTACATCCACAAACGCAAGTTTACAAGAACAGATTAAAAATGAAGAAGAAGAACAATTTAAGAAACATTGCCTTGGCTGCACTACAAGAAAAATTGAAAATCATAGCCGACTGTATTTGGGCTTACCTGGTGAGGAATACTTTTTAATAAAATTAACAACATCGTATTTGAACATATCCTACAGAGATTTGTTAATAACAATTAAAAAAATTAGATTAAACGATTGCTACGCACGTTTAGCAATTGATTTTGGTATAAGCATTAGTCAAATAAATAAATCATTTCATAACACGTTACCTAAACTGGCTAGTACTTTTCAAGAACTCATATACTGGCCCAATGAAAGAAAACTTAAATTAAAAATGCCGTTGACATTTAGAGCAAGGTATCGTAACGTGTCGTCAATAATCGACTGTTTCGAAATACAAATTGAAACGCCATCTAATCCACTGCATCAGGCATTAACATGGAGCCAGTACAAGAAGTGTAACACAATCAAATATTTAGTGTCGACCACTCCAACTGGCTTAATTAATTTCATTTCTCCTGGCTACGGAGGTCGAACATCTGATCAGGAAATAATAGAAAAGAGCGGCTATTTAGATGAGCTACCAGAAAACACGACAGTAATGGCTGATCGTGGCTTTAAAAATATAGAAGCATTGCTTCATCAAAACAAATGTAAATTAGTTCGTCCACCATCCGCTTCAACCGAAAAAAAATTTACAAAAGAAGAAGTTCATGAAACTAAAAGGATAGCTGCTATTAGAATCCATGTAGAAAGAGCTATACGAAGAATACGTGAATTCGACATGTTAACTCCGCACGCATGTGTCAATTTGAAGGTGACACAGTGGTTAAATTATATTTTAATTATATGTTGCGGTATAATAAACATGCAGGGAACATTAGTGCATTAATTTTTATTAATACCAACTTCAATATTTATTTTTATACAGTACATTATACTTGTAACTATTTTTCTGTAATTTTTGTTTTTCTTTACATTTTTATTTGTATTTTGTAAAACTGAATATGAATTTGTTTTTAGAAAAAATTATTCTTCTTACATTATACCTGAACATTACTCGCTGTTTAATTTTACATCTGACCGGTTTTATTTACTATTTTATTTTGATAAATAGTAAAAAAAAAAATAGGATCATTGTAATGAAAGCATACCAATTTTGAAACAAAATTTATTGAATTAAAAAATACAGACCGGGATTTATTTCATTCATTACAAATTTTTGGGAAAATATTTTCAATCCAATACTTTTCAGCATCAAACATAAGTTTTTTACAAAAATCTACATCAATTAAGACTTCTTTAATTGTTACAATTCTGTCATTTTCAAAATTTGGGGATGCGACACAAAATAATGATTTATTTTTATTTAATAAAAACATTTGCATCTGCACTTGGGCAAAAGGTTTAGCGCACAAATCTCCATTTTCCTTTAAATAATTTTTTACAGTTTTATCCTTTGAGGGACATTTAATTTCGACACATATATCATCAGTAACTGCGTCTGGTGACGCACCAAATATTGGATAATCTTTGTTGATTACTAGTCCTGATCTGCCACAAATAATGTTTTTTTGCTCTTCAACAACCATCAACACTGAATCTTCTAAATTTAGTCCTCTTTTCATCGCTTCTGTAAGTGGAAATTTTGAAGCACCAAATATTGTTTCTTCCAGTGATCCCCCCGAAGTGTAAAAGCGCATTTCTGGTCATCAAAATGTTTGAAAAGCGCAGAAATATAATCAGTAAATTTATGATCAATAAGCGCAGATCGTAACGTTCAATAAGCGCATTTTTCGAAAATGAGATTTCTGACCATAACAAGTTAGTCCAGATCGTCTTCGAGTATGATGGGGTTAAGTACAGAAAAATGTTAGGCAAGAATATTTTCTAGTTTTAAATAATTTAAAATATCTTGTTAAAAATAATCTTCGAGTATGATGGGGTTAAGTTCAGAAAAATGTTATGCAAGAATATTTTCTAGTTTTAAAAAATTCAAAAAATATTGTAGAAAAACTGTTGTACAATCCCTAAAACCATTGTGCTTTTCAAATGTTCCCTTCTGCGCTTATATAACTTCAATTTCTGCGCTTTTCAAATGTTATTTTATGCGCTTTTCGTACGTCGATAAGCAAGAACTGATAAAGGCCAAATACGCTTATATAACGCACCCGAATTTCCTTCATAGGTACATATACACATTTCTATATAATACCAGCCGTCGAGCCCCGAGCCGTCAACTCACTCACGAGTACTCATGGTTGTTTGTATGGACTACTGGGAATGTTTTGTTAATAAAAATTAGCTAAGACTTATATTTGAAACTTATTTTTTACCTAACACAATTTAGCAACTTATTATATGAAGTTGAAAATTCTACAAATTCTAATAAAATCTCGGTTTATTTGGACTTGGACAATTATAATAAAATTATGAAAATATTATTATTATTATATTTAGTTTAAGAATATTATTGAAAACTACAATTTTCTTTTGCAATGGTATACCTATATTTAGTAAATTAAAAATAATAGAGTATGGCGAGGTGTCATGTATTGGCCCGATCAAATTTTTATTATACGTTTACGTTTACCTTACCTAGTAATAATTTATTTTAAATATATTTATTTATTTTAAATATATTCCTTTTAACACTAATCAATGTATTTTTGCATTATAATGAATTGTTTATAACGTTATACGCAAAAATTTAAATAAATAGTAAAAATCATTATAAAATTATTATCACAAAAACTGTTGCTTTTATAAGACTGAATTTTATTATGTGCATATAATATAGTCATATATATTTCCCAAAAAAATCGCGTTAAAAGTAAATGTTAAACAAAAGAGATATTAAATAAACAATCAATACCAATGCTTGGAATTCTATAAAATCATCATATCAGCAAAGAAAGGTCTTCTTGTTCAACACATAGCAGTTTATTAAGTTTGAAAGTAAAATAAACGTTTTATTAACATTTTTTGCAAATATAAAGTCACCGGCCGCCTCTGTACCTTACCTAGTAGTAAGTACATAACATACCATATAATTTGTTCATTTCATTGTTTAATACCAAAAATAAGTATTTTGTCTCTAAGTACTTATAATAAATTATAATTTAAATATCCCTATTATTGTTTATTTGTTTCATTACAAATAAATTTATAATATTATTTACCATTACCTATATTTCTTATGAAAGTTTCATCTTCCAATTTTTACAAGTCCCTGTATACCAAGAAATCCTACAATGTAATGTATTTAACTGGAAATCACATATTTTTGTCCGCTCATGCGCCCTTCATGCGAAGACAAAATCCCCACCGCCAGTATTAGTTGCTGGTTTGAATCTTAAATAAAAGGGAGCCATCTATGAACTTTTATTATGACTATTATGAGTAGATCACCGAGTCCACCTATTAGACTTTCTTCTAAATAAAAACGATTGTAGCGCTAACTATTGAGCTAGAAACACACCACACTATAGGTACTTGTCAACGTTAAACGTGGGAGGCGTATACCTCTGTAACGCTGTTAAATTTTAGGGTAGACGAACACCTTAATACCTCATGCCTCATTCACATTAGCATAGTTTTAAATTTATGTTTTCGTTTCGCAATGTAGTAACGTAATGTAATTCATGTAACTAGTACCGCACTTTCCACTTTCTATAGCACTAAAATTTAAAAACTTCAAACTTTAGGTTTATGTTTACCACTAATGCAATTAGCTATTATAAAGTTAATTTTGTAAATGTTATATTTCTTAAATTTAAACACAAATGTAAATCTTCAAACTAAATGCTTATGTGAATGGGGCTTAAAGATCGTAATAATACCTTCGCAACAACGTTATAAATTAATTTAAAGTACACGTCTCAGCGAGTGAAACATGTGAGCAAGTTAGAACAAAAAGCGAATAGAGTTAAATTATATTATCATTGGTATTCTTCCGAGACCTACCGGCATTCCGCCCAGGGGGATAAAACACAAACAAAGACAACGCGAATACGAACTCGTGAGGAAGAAATGAAGAAAAGGTTTGTGAACAATGCCCACGACAGAGCAAGACGGATAGAGCAGAGTTTTTCAAACTTTCTGTACCTGTGGCCTCTTTCAAATTGAATTTCTTCCTTATTCAACTATCATTTCAAATTGAATTTGTGGCTACTAGTCCAGTCAACGAATGCTTTAAAATGGGTTGTAGAGTGCGTGGTTTCCTATCCAAGGTTTCACTTCAGAAACTTGTTCAGGGTGGTTAGGATTTCAACATACTAAAAGTCCTGACGTTTTGGTGGAGAGCCAAGAGAGGGGGGGCATGAAAATTGTCCCGTTTTTTGGTTTTTCGGTTATATCTCGAAAACGTTGCTTCGTAGCGAAAAACTAAATAAAATAAAAGAAAGCTGATAAAATTCTCTACAACTTTCATTATATACACTTTTTACGATTTCGAGATATACGCTCCGGAAAAGTGACAATTTTCGATAAAATAATTTTTACCCCACGTTTTTTTTCAAAAAACGGAACCATTTTCGTGCCCCTCGCCCTTCACTCTAACCACCCTGAACATGTTTCTGAAGTGAAATCTTGGATAGGAACTCACACACACTACTCTTGTAAGTTTAACAGATACAATCCAGGAAAGATGCAATTTAACGAAATTTTTACTCCAGAAAATATCAAACTTTATTTTGTGTTATAGAAGCATAAAAGTTAGTACCTATATTATAAGGTACGTGCCCACTTCCCCTCTCAAAAAAAGTGCAGCCCCTCTCGTAGGCCGTACAGGGGCTGTGTATTGCGAGTTGTAAATCCAAATTTTTGTTTTTGTATTTATCTTGAAAATAGTTAATAATACGAGGAAAACTAAAGCCCTTGTTAGTTTTCAAAGTTTGTGTCTAATAGAAAAATTTTCGTTGAATTTAATGCAGGAAACCGGAAGTCGATATTTTGATCCGTTCAGAAATTACAGTTCATCAAACACAATAACTACAAAAAATTTGAAAATTTCTAAATTTTCTCTTAAGAAAATCTTAAAATTTTGGCTTAACTAAGGGCCTCAATTTAATTAACCTATCTTATAGATAATTGTTCACAGAATTCAATAAACGAAACCGGAAGTCTTCATTTTTATTTGTTTAGAAGTTACAGGTCATTTAATAACAAAAAAATTAAAAAAACTAAAATTTCTAAATTTTCTTTCGAAGAATATCTTAAAATTTTGGCTTAACTAAGGTCCTCAAAAAAATTTTAATTAACCTATCTTATAGATAATTGTTCGCAGAATTAAATAAAAAAAACCGGAAGTCTTAATTTTCATTTGTTCAGAAGTTACAGGTTATTTAAAAACAAAAAGGAGGAAAAAAGTTAAAATTTCTAAATTTTCTCTCGAAAAAAATCTAAAAATTTTACCTTAACTAAAACCATTAAAAAAAAATTAAAGTAATCTGTCTTATAGAGAATTGGTCGTAGAATTTTATTAAAGAAAACAGAATTCAATATTTTAATTCGTTCAGAAGTTACAGGTCGTTAAACACAAAAAATACGAAATAAGCTAAATTTCTTAATTTTCTCTCTCTCTACATCTTTCCTCGACTGTATCTCAGTCCCTGTTAAACTTACAAGAAAAGTTTAAATACAAAAAAGTTTCTAAATTTTATCCTTTACCACTGTATTCTAATATTTTTTTCATATAACGAACCGTTTTTGAGTTATTCTGTAAAAACCAAAAAACGGGACCATTTTCGTGCCCCCCCTCCTTTTGCTCTCCACCAAAACGTCAGGACTTTTAGTATGTTTAAGTCCTAACCACCCTGAACAAGTTTCTGAAGTGAAACCTTGGATAGGAAACCGCGCACTCTACAACCCCTTTATTGACTGGACTATACCCGATTTAATTGAATCGGAAATCGGAAACGAAGAAGTTTTTAGTACTTTTATGATCTTTATGATAATTTTTAGTTATGATAATGGGCACATAAACTAATTTTATGTTAAGTAGGTTAGGTACTCTTTTATCCAGGAGCATCAGGTATTTACAAAATAAAATTTTCTTGTACCAATTCCATTATCAATCTAAATCTATTTTAAAAATCGTGGATTTTAAAATCATAATCATTGGAAATTATTGCAGATCAATGTAATTTTTTGTGCGTTTAAAATTACAGTTTGTATTTAAACGACACATACAGGGTGTTCCCCAACCTGTGTAATAAAATTTAAGAGGGTATATGGTATTGGACGCACACTCACACTGATAACGAATCAAAAAGAATTTTGTCTACAATCGTTGTACAATATGAACATTGTTATTCAATTTTTAGTTAGGATATGTAGAAAATTGTACACTATAGTGCGTCAAACACAAGACTATTAAATTTATTGCGTGAAACTGACCTCAAACTACGATTGTGTACATTGTGTTTGAATTTTTTTTGTTTATAAATATTGTCACGTGTTGTCATGATAATATCGATAACCACGATTTCATTATAATAATTTAAAAACAATAATTTTAAAATTAGCTACATTAACGTTATACGATTGTAGACAAAATATTGTGTGCGCCTCGTTGAATAGTGCTTGTGTTTGTTGCCCTTGGCGAATCGCCAATCTCGGCTTCGCCTCGACTGAACAAATTTCTCGCCACGTGCAACAAACAATGCTCTATCCGTACTCGATACACAAATAACTATAGTTGAAATTCGTAAAATTAACAGTAGTTTGCAAAACAATATCATTTTGGGTACCACTAGTTGTCACATTTAAATACAAAAAAAGTTAAACAATGGTTATGCAGTATTTATTAGCGTAATTACATTCATGTAAAAATAATTGTTACACAGGTTGGGTTATACCTGTATACTTAAAAGTCACGCCATTTCTGTAAATAAAGTTCATCTATCCACATGACATGAATCATCCATGCCATGGGATGTAATTACGTAAGGGCTGGTTTATAATGGATGTAATCGGTTACTTCTTCTGTATTATATAAGATGTGTGATGTGAATGAAAAGTGTGTGGTTCATAATCATTTCAGTAATCTGCTAACTTGACGACATAACCTTTCTTATATCTGTCAGAAATGGATCCGTTGAAAGTTACATAGTTGGATTTGCAATGTTTATAACAATAAATATTGTAGCGAAATATAAAATACTCATTAAAATGTAAACAAAGAACAAATAGGACTTGCTTGCTATTTGTTGGGAAAGAGTGAAGTATGTAACCGAGTGGCTTTATACAGAGTATGGCTGTCTTCAGTAAAATTGTATTTGAATAACATAATATGTTTAGTAATATACTAGCGTCAGGACCCGCTACGCGGGCCTTCGGCTAGGTCGCGCTGCCGCGCGACAAGGGAAATTCGCCCGCTTCGCGGGCTCAAGCTCCGCGGACCCTGAATGTGGGACGATTCGAATGAGGGACTTCGTGCCTCAATTATAACAATTTTGACATTTAGACTCTACCGAAATAAATTGTATGATGAAATTATAATTATTTTAAATTATTCTTCTTCCTTCTTCAATATAAATTTTAGTTAAGCCATAAAAATTTTAGTATAGTACTACGCGGGCCGTCAGCTAGGTCGCGCTGCCGCGCAACAAGGGGGATTCGCCCGCTGCGCGAACTCTGAATATAGAAGGATTCGGCACTTCGTGCCTCGGTGCCTCAATTATAACGATTTTAACATTTAGACTCTACCGAAAAAAATTGTATCTAACGTCATCTTGAACAATATTGTAGGTACCTTATCAAAACCTTTAATTTGATATATCAAACTTGAAATGATTTTATTATTTTGAAAGGAAAAAACCCGAAGCTAATCACCCACTATCATATTTTTCACTTATTGTATACAGGTTGGTGGAGGTTAAATGCGAACTTAGGGAACACACATGACAATCGAACTTTCATGCCAGGTATCTTGATATATTTTGTAGTAGTGTCACAAAACGAAGTAATGTGAATTTATGTGGCAAAAAGAGTAATCAATAACAGAAATAATAATAAAATATAAAAGTGCATGTAAACTTTCTCGTTCTGCTCGTACACATACATTATTATGCAAAGAAAATATTTTAATGAAAATAAAAATTTCAATAATATGACAGGTACTTTTACATTGACAGTACTTATTCCACGTATATCAAGATGCCTAGTATGATAACTCCATTGTTATATATTTCCCTATGTTCGCATTTCACCTCCACCAACCTGTATATTCACTCCTCATCATCAAGATCAAGACCTTTACTTTGATATTAAAATCAATATGATTTTAACAATTTTAAGATATAAACAAATGACGATTAATTAGCCCTCATCTAGCTCTTTAATTTGACATCAAACTTGATATTGTTTTTTTTTTAAATAAAAACAAATGTCAATCGTCTGTCTCGATTTGATTTAATAATTTTTTGTTTAAAACAAATGACAATCGGTCGCCATTTTCAACAATTTTATAAAGTAGTGCTCACTTGACCGTTTTAAATTATTTTATTAATTAGGTAGCCCATGTCCAGCCCTTTAATTTGATATCAAACTTATATAATTCTATATTGTTTTTGATAAAAATAAATGACAATCGTCGGCCACCATTTAAAATAATTTTATTAATTAGGTAGCCCATATCCAGCCCTTGAATTTGATATCAAACTCGATATGATATTTTGATAGAAACAAATGACAATTGTTGGTCGCCATTTTCAACAATTTTATAAAGTGGTACTCACCTGATCGATTTATATTATTTTATTAATTAAATAGCCCATAATTTTCAACCATTTAATTTGATATCAAACTTGATATAATTCTATATTGTTAAAAAAAAATGACAAACGTCGGCCACCTTTTTAAATAATTTTATTAATTAGGTAGTCCTTATCCAGCCCTTGAATTTGATATCAAACTCGATATGATTTTTTGATAAAAACAAATGACAATCCTTGGTCGCCATTTTCAACAATTTTATAAAGTAGTGTTCACCTGACCGATTTAAATTATTTTATTAATTAGGTGGTAGGTAGCCCATTGTCAGCCCTTTATTTGATATCTAACTTGATATAATTATTCTATATTGTTTTAAAAAAAATAAATGACAATCGTCGCCAACCACTTTAAATAATTTTATTAATTAGGTAGCCCTTATCCAGCCGATCCAGCCCCTGAATTTGATATCAAACTCGATATGATTTTTTAATAAAAACAAATGACAATTATTGTTAGTCGCCATTTTCAACAATTTTATAAAGTTAGTTCTCACTTGGTAGTTTAATTTAATATCAGACTCGATATTGTTCTATATAATATTTTTTAAATGCAGGACGTCGACCTTCAATTTTAACAGTTTTATAAAGTACCTAGTGTTCCTAACCCTTTACTTTAGCATCAAACTCCATGAATTTGTGATACTTTCCGGTGAAAAAGTTCCTTTTTTGCTTTTTTATTTTCAAATAATTTTTTCTTTGAATGTACCTAAACTTCTGACATCTTTTGTTGGGACTATACTAACTTGTCAAAATAAAATAAAATTTAAAAAAATACTGATATTGATAAAAATACAAAAAATGGTTCTTTCGATTATTACTTAATATAATTTATAAACTGCTTCTATTACTAATATAACTTAAGGTACTTGCATCAGAAATATCGAATTAAAAACTGTAAACGTCAATTTGACAGAACATAGCATTGTTTTTACTTCCTTGTACGAAGTAAGGAAGTATTGTAATCGCGAAAAATTTCGGTTCTCAGATTTTGACGGAAATATCCGTTTTGACCTTTTCTGAATCCATTATGACTAGTTTCGACGTGACGTCTGTACGTACGTACGTACGTACGTACGGACGGACGGACGGACGTATGTGTGTCGCATAACTCAAATACGGTTAGACGTAGAAAGTTGAAATTTTGTATTTAGGACTGTTATAGCATCTAGTTGTGCACCTCCTATTTTTGGTTTCAATCTACAAACCGGAAGTAGTACTTTTTAAAAATATTTCGATAAATATTTAATTTTAGACAATTTTTTTTATTTTAAATGAAAGATTATGTGATTATTACCTATAATCGGTATTTTATAAATATTTTTGTATCTGCTATCATTTAAAAATAATTAAAGTATATATTTATAATTTATAGTATTTCGGTATCTTGTAGTCCATGATCGATTAACATTTGTTACTACGTAAAATTTAAATGATTATGACATGACAGTGACAATAGTAAAATACTAGCGTCAGGCCCCGCTACGCGGGCCTTCGGCTAGGTCGCGCTGCCGCGCGACAAGGGGGATTCGCCTACTTCGCGGGCTCTGAATGTGGGACTACTCGGCACTTCGTGCCTCAATTATAACGATTTTAACATAATTTAGACTCTACCGCTGCCGCGCGACAAGGGGACTTCGCCCGCTTCGCGGGCTTAAGCTCCGCGGACTCTGAATGTGAGACAATTCGGCACTTCGTGCCTCAATTATAACGATTTTAACATTCAGACTCTACCGCTGCGCGCGACAAGGGAAATTCGCCCGCATCGCGGGCTTAAGCTCCGCGGACCCTGAATGTGGGACAATTTGGCACTTCGTGCCTCAATTATAACGATTTTAACATTCAGACTCTACAGCTGCGCGCGACAAGGAGGATTCGCCTGCTTCGCGGGCTCTGAATGTGGGACAATTCGGCACTTCGTGCCTCAATTATAACGATTTTAACATAATTTAGACTCTACCGCTGCCGCGCGACAAGGGGAATTCGCCCGCTTCGCGGGCTTAAGCTCCGCGGACTCTGAATGTGAGACAATTCGGCACTTCGTGCCTCAATTATAACGATTTTAACATTCAGACTCTACCGCTGCGCGCGACAAGGAGGATTCGCCCACTTCGCGGGCTTAAGCTCCGCGGACCCTGAATGTGGGACAATTTGGCACTTCGTGCCTCAATTTTAACGAATTTAACATTCAGATTCTACCGCTGTGCGCGACAAGGGGGATCCGCCCGCTTCGCGGGCTTAAGCTCCGTGGACCCTGAATGTGGGACACACACCCACACACACCCACACTTCGTGCCTCAATTATAACGATTTTAACATTCAGACTCTACCGCTGTGCGCGACAAGGGAAATTTGCCCGCATCGCGGGCTTAAGCTCCGCGGATCCTGAATGTGGGACAATTTGGCACTTCGTGCCTCAATTATAACGATTTTAACATTCAGACTCAACCGCTGCCGCGTGACAAGGAGGATTCGCCTTGTTCGCGGGCTCTGAATGTGGGACAATTCGGCACTTCGTGCCTCAATTATAACGATTTTAACATTCAGACTCTACCGCTGCGCGCGACAAGGAGGATTCGCCCGCTTCGCGGGCTTAAGCTCCGCGGACCCTGAATGTGGGACAATTTGGCACTTCGTGCCTCAATTTTAACGATTTTAACATTCAGACTCTACCGCTGTGCGCGACAAGGGGGATCCGCCCGCTTCGCAGGCTTAAGCTCCGCGGACCCTGAATTTGGGACAATTTGGCACTTCGTGCCTCAATTATAACGATTTTAACAGTCAGACTCTACCGCTGCGCGTGACAAGGGGGATTCGCTCGCTTCGCGGGCTTAAGCTCTGCGGATCCTGAATGTGGGACAATTTGGCACTTCGTGCCTCAATTATAACGATTTTAACATTCAGACTCTACCGCTGCGCGCGACAAGGAGGATTCGCCCGCTTCGCGGGCTTAAGCTCCGCGGACCCTGAATGTGGGACAATTTGGCACTTCGTGCCTCAATTTTAACGATTTTAACATTCAGACTCTACCGCTGTGCGCGACAAGGGAAATTTGCCCGCATCGCAGGCTTAAGCTCCGCGGACCCTGAATTTGGGACAATTTGGCACTTCGTGCCTCAATTATAACGATTTTAACAGTCAGACTCTACCGCTGCGCGTGACAAGGGGGATTCGCTCGCTTCGCGGGCTTAAGCTCTGCGGATCCTGAATGTGGGACAATTTGGCACTTCGTGCCTCAATTATAACGATTTTAACATTCAGACTCTACCGCTGCGCGCGACAAGGGGGATTCGACCGCTTCGCGGGCTTAAGCTCCGCGGACTCTGAATGTGGGACAATTTGGCACTTCGTGCCTCAAATATAACGATTTTAACATTCAGATTCTACCACTGCGCGCGACAAGGGGAATTCGCCCGCTTCGCGGGCTTAAGCTCCGCGGACCCTGAATGTGGGACAATTTGGCACTTCGTGTCTCAATTATAACGATTTTAACATTCAGACTCTACCGCTGCGCGCGACAAGGGGGATTCGCCCGCTTCGCGGGCTTAAGCTCCGCGGATCCTGAATATGGGACAATTTGGCACTTCGTGCCTCAATTATAACGATTTTAACATTCAGACTCTACCGCTGCGCGCGACAAGGGGGATTTGCCCGCTTCGCGGGCTTCAGCTCCGCGGACTCTGAATGTGGGATAATTTGGAACTTCGTGCCTCAATTATAACGATTTTAACATTCAGACTCTACCGCTGCGCGCGACAAGGGGGATTTGCCCGCTTCGCGGGCTTAAGCTCCGCGGACCCTGAATGTGGGACAATTTGGCATTTCGTGCCTCAATTACCTATAACGATTTTAACATTTAGACTCTACCGCTGCGCGCGACAAAAATTAGTTATCATCTAGCCCTTTAGTTTAAAAAAATATATATAACTCGATGGATTTGTGATAAATTCCGAGGAAACTATAAAACAGGAAAATGCTAATATAAAATGTTTATAATTTTCACTGACTGTAATATAAGTAGGTACTAAATTTTCTGACGTCTTTTGATGTGATTATTGGAATATACCAAGTAGGTAGTCATTAGTGTTTTAAAAACAAATAAAAAAAAATTGTAAAAACTGAAAAAATGCTTTTTGTCCGACTAAAAACAAAAGTCAAATTGTCGAAAGTCAGTTTATTCCATACTGTACATTTTGTGTCCTTATTATGACCTTTAATTTGAAATCAATCGCGATATAATTTAAAACATATTCAGAAAAAACAAATTCCGCTCACCGAGTGCAATTTATACTTAGTAAACAGCCATAATTTTGGGCAACATTAGACGATAATGTTTAATACCAATCATGATTATATTAAATTTTTATTGAAAAACAAATGCCGATCATAGAAGCCATATTTTGTACCCCTTGGTGCTTATTATAATACCATACATACTTTTGTAAAAACAGAGTTGATACTTGATACAAGTGCAATAACAATCTAGATCATCTCTAGTCCGCGTCGTGTCTCGTGCTTGTCCAGTTGTTAGTTAATGGGCGTATCCAGGATAAAGATCGCAAGGGCGGCTTGGGCAGGACAAACTCAAACTCAACCAAAACTCAAGTACAATAGATAAAAATCCCAATTATCGGACTCCATTGTTAAATTTGTATATTAATTTGACATTTAAAACTTTCAGTAAAATACTGAGAAATAGTATTATCCACGGATATTGGATATATAGATACCTAATTTTAATTGAACATTTACACTTGGGTCAAAATATATTACTATAAATACTACAGTAATAAATAACAATATGATTCAACTTCACAGTGCATTGTTAAGTTGAATAAAAAATTTCAAAAAATATATTACAAATTTATACAAAAGTATCTAAACATAATGCGTGCTCCATCTTTAAATACTCAATAAAATTTTCAAAATACTTCTACCTTATCAAATATAAAAGATAAATCCAAATAAAATTTCAAATTGGAAACGTCAAATCTGACAGTAGACAAAAAAATCATTTTTATCAAAAAGAAAACAAAACTTCCATGGCATGCTCCCATTTGTGTTCCGTGCATTTTTCAGTTTTTTCTTAATAACTTTCTTAATATACCCAATATTGGGTTGAAACATGCATAGAAATATAGTCAAATTCATCCTCTACCTATATGTCAAATGAAAAAAACAATCGAATAACGTATAATGCCCGTATCCAAGGAGTCAAAAAAATCACTGTTTTTCAACTCCCCTGCGACTACCACGCCATCTACAATATTCATATACCCAAAAGGCACTACTTCACATGATCCTCTATCAAATAAAAAAAAGTTCATAAAAATCGGTTCACTCGTTTAGGCAGTAGGCGAGTCGAAAAACGGTTGCTAAGCTGCTGAAAATGATCTCAAGCCTTTTAGTATATAAGATGCTTTATATCTTCTTCTGCAGTTTAAATAAAATGACTAAAATATATTTGTGAGTATACTAGTATAATAAGTTAAAAGAATTTTTAATATTATTTTACATTTTAGTTATTAAGAAAAGTATGAACACACAAGGCGTACAAGGAAGTCATGTGGTGTCCACGTCAGATTTTTTTCAAATGTGTTAACAATTATTTTTACTCTGAATGTACTAAAACTTCTGACGTCTTTTTCTGCGACTGTACTTTGTAATGACAGTCAAAGTAAAATAATTTGTCTTTAAAATATTATTAAAATATTAAAAATATTTACGCTCCCACTATTATAACTCAATATAATTAACAAATTGCTTCTATTAATTATATTTATTTTGTACTTAATGTTAAAAATTGGTTTTATACGTTCATTTTCAGTAGATAAAGTATTACTTTAACATCGAGGGTAGATAAAATAAAATTTGAGTAGATAAAGTAAAATTTGAGTAGATAAAGTAAAATTTGAGTAGATAAAGTAAAATTTGAGTAGATAAAGTAAAATTTGAGTAGATAAAATAAAATTTAAGTAAAATAAGAATATTTTTACACAAATTAACATTAAGTACAAAATAAAATAATATATTGTACACGACGATAAAGAGTCTTTATCGACACGTGAAAGATAGCCCACTCGTTCCTTCGTCACTCGTGAACTAACATCTTTCACTTTTCGATAAATGATCTCTTTATCGTCTTGTATAATAAATTACTATACTTTAGATAAATGCATTTTAAATGTCGAATTGTAGACGTCAGTTTGACAGATGTAGCGTTATTCAAACGTCAATAGTCATTTGTTGAACTTTTGTTTATACAGTCTCTGATCCACTGTTGAAGTATAGTTTTTAATTAATAAGTCAAAAACTATACTATGTAGAACATTGAAACCGGGTCGCATGAACTCCTTATTAGTTGCTTACTATATATACCAATTTTTAAATCGATATATTAAACCATACATTTGTTATTAACGAAAAACAAAAAGTCAGTTTTTCGCATTTTTCTCAAACCAAAGAAAATCAAAAACAATTGAATGATACATAAAAATGTGCGTCTCGATGACCGCTATCGTCTAGTGAAAAAATCATTAAAATCGGATAATCCGTCCATAACGTTGGCCCGACACAAACCCGTTGTTAGGCAGACGAAAATATTAATTAAGCCTTTTAGTATATAAGACTAGCGTCAGGCCCCGCTACGCGGGCCTTCAGCTAGGTCGCGCTGCCGCGCGACAAGGGGGATTCGCCCGCTTCGCGGGCTCAAGCTCCCCGGACCCTGAATGTGGGACGATTCGGCACTTCGTGCGTCAATTATAACGATTTTAACATTTAGACTCTACCGCTGCCGCGCGACAAAGAGGATTCGCCCGTTTCGCGGGCTCACGCTCGGCGGACCCTGAATGTGGGACAATTCGGCACTTCGTGCCTCACATAAATCCACTTTTGCATTTAGACTTACCATTTGAATAAGTTTTTTCTGACGTCTTTTGATGTGATTATCGGAATATACCAAGTAGGTAGTCATTAGTGTTTTAAAAAGAAAATAACAAAATTTTGTGAAAACTAAAAAAATACTTTTTGTCCTACTTAAAACAAAAGCCAAATTGTCGAAAGTCATTTTAATGCATACTATAGATTTTTTGTCCTTATTAAGACCTTTAATTTGATATCAATCGCGATATAATTTTAAAAATATTCAGAAAAAACTAATTCCGCTCACCGAGTGCAATTTAAATTTTTTCTTAGTAAACAGCCATAATTTTGGAAAACATTGGACGATAAGTTTGATACCAATCATAACTATATTAAATTTATATTGAAATACAAATGCTGATCATTGAAGCCATATTTTGACCCCTTGGTGCTAATTAATACCATACATACTTTTGTAAAAACAGATTTGATACTTGATACAAGTGCAATAATAATGTAGATCATCTCTAGTCCGCTTCGTGCCTAGTGCTTGTCCAGTTGTTAGTTAGTGGGCGTATCCAGGATAAAGATCCCAGTAGGGCGGCTTGGGCAGGACAAACTCAAACTCAACCCAAACTCAAGTACAATAGATAAAAATCCCGATTATCGGACACCATTTTTAACACGTTTGTTAAATTTGTATATTAATTTGACATTTAAAACTTTCCGTAAAATACTGAGAAATAGTATTATCCACGGATATTGGATATAGATACCTAATATTTAATTGAATATTTACACTTGGGTCAAAATATATTACTATAAATATTACAGTTATAAATAAAAATATGTTTCAACTTCACAGTGCATTGTTAAATTGAATAAAAATTTACAAAAAATATATTACAAATTTATACAAAACCATGTAAACATAATGCGTGCTCCATCTTTAAATACTCAATAAAATTTACAAAATATTTCTACCTTATCAAATATAAAAGATAAATCCAAATAAAATTTCAAATTGGAAACGTCAAATCTGACACTAGACAAAAACATCATTTTTATCAAAAAGAAAACAAAAATTCCATGGCATGCTCCCATTTGCGTTCCGTGCATTTTTCAGTTTTTTCTTAATAACTTTCTTAATATACCCAATATTGGGTTGAAACATGTATAGAAATATAGTCAAATTCATTCTCTACCTATATGTCAAATGAAAAAAACAATCGAATAACGTATAATGCCCGTATCCAAGGACTCAAAAAAATCACGGTTTTTCAACTTCCATGCGACTACCACGCCATCTACAATATTCATATACCCAAAAGGCACTACTTCACATGAACCTCTATCAAATAAAAAAAAGTTCATAAAAATCGGTTGAACCGTTCAGGCTGTAGGCGATGCGAAAAACGGTTGCTAAGCTGCTGAAAATATAGTGATACCTAGCCTTTTAGTATATAAGATGAGGAGTTTAAAAGTTAGATACTACTGAACTAATTTTTGGATATTATATTGTTACAGTTAAACATTAATTAATTCCACATTTTTTTAGAGTATTAAACCATGGCTACTGGTTTAAAATATAGCGCCTATGACCACATTCTTTTTAAATAGTGATACTCTAGGGAGTTTTCTTAAATGTTGGCGAACCTTACTGTTACAGTGTAGGTAAACGTCAAATCCAGTGTCATTATGAACCGTAACATAGAAATACCTATAGCTCATGTTAACAGAACACAAAAGAAGTCAACAGATACATCCATTATAAACCAGCCTTAAATCTATCCTAGCCACACCCTGAGTACGATCAAAAATTACATAGGTACTCAATATAAACATCACAGAAAATTACATGGGACACATAATTGGGATATTATTACCAAATTACTAACATTGAGATGTTACATTGATAATGTTACTAAGGGTGAACAATAGCAATCGCTAGGATATTAATACAAATTTGTTTCGGTTGCTTAATTAAGGATTGGGTTATAATGGATGTCACCGTTTACTTATTTTGTGTTCTGTAAACTGTTCAACTTTACACCATACAGAATAAGTAACCGGTTATATTCAGTACAAACGCAGCTTTAATGATTATTCATTCAACAGTTTAGGAAACACTGAGAGAAGAAAAGAATGGTTGGTTTAAGTTGAGTCCACATTCCACACAGCATTAAAGTTTCCTAATACCATCATTATTGACAGAAATCAATATCAAAGTTCAACTGGTAACAAAGCCCTAAATTTACTGTTTTGTTAGCTCTTGCTCGACTCGCAAAACTTCTTAATCTCAGTTTTGAACTCTGCCCTTAACGTCTGTTACTTATTAACGAATAATGTGCCACAGCTTTTGTTTGTTGAATAACAATGGATATTTCTTAATTAATCTGCACTTATACGTTTCCCATTCTTAAGAAATTAAAGGCAAATAATGAAATGAACAATATGAACCGCTCAGCCGTGCTTAATGTACGTCAGACGTTTGCCTCAACTTTAACAAGCTTAATAAATAAAGCACAATTACAACTTAAATTATTATTTGTCTTTCACCTTACATAATAATAAAAGGAAATATTAATGTATACAATTAGATTCTTTATAATTGTTTTAAAACATTCTTGGAAATAAAGTATATATATATATATATATATATATATATATATATATATATATATATATATATATATATATATATATATATATATATTATTTTAAGGTAATCGCGACTGCAATTAGTTAAGGAAGCAAGAGTAGTGGGTGTGACAGTCAAAATTTGGCCAAAAATTTAAAGTAGACTCTTTAGAATTTGTCAAGCTTTCGATTTATTTTAAATCTTCATCAGGACACTGTAACAATGTTGATATTATAATAAAAATTTTATACAAAATTTTATAGTGTAATCTCAGACTTACATAGTGTTGAGGTTAGTTTAAGAAAAGCATCTGATGTATATTAGAATTTTGACAAATGTCGTCAACATTGGTAAAAAAACACATTATATTAACAATAGAACAAATTTTGTACTAGTTAAGATCAAACAAAATAATTTTGAGAATATTTTCCACAAAAAAATGGTAGGACGGTAACTGCGTGATCAGGTGTTCGATCACTGAAAAATGTATGTCAAGTAATGGCTACCAGTTTTTTCCGCGTTTTTAGCTGGAAGAAAACTTCTTCTTGATATTTAGACAACAAAGAATACGTAGTTACAGGAACTGTCACTAGGTTGAAAAGGAACAGTTTAGAAAAATTTTTGAAATTAAAACCGCCAAGGAGCAACTTTAACCAACTCCATCATTTTGTACATTTTGAATTGATGTATTGTGAATGTTTTTAGATTCGGCTAATTTTAATAAATAAATGTATATCTGGCTCAAACCATCAACGTCTGTTCTTTTATTCATAGTGTTAGTTTTATTATTTATGTGGTACATCTCTAGGAAAGTACGTTTAATGATATTTTTTTCCACATCTAAAATACTGGCTTGTTCGTATGCAATATTATGTTTGGTGCTGTGGTGATGTTCCGCTAAAGCACTGCTATGTGGTTTTAAGCGACAATCACTTTTATGTGAAATAATTCTACTTTTTAGGTGGTTACATTGTATACCATGTAATGACTGCGATTTATGTTATGTAGGTCAAACGTGTAACCACCTAAAAAGTAGAATTATTTCACATAAAAGTGATTGTCGCTTAAAACCACATAGCAGTGCTTTAGCGGAACATCACCACAGCACCAAACATAATATTGCATACGAACAAGCCAGTATTTTAGATGTGGAAAAAAATATCATTAAACGTACTTTCCTAGAGATGTACCACATAAATAATAAAACTAACACTATGAATAAAATAACAGACGTTGATGGTTTGAGCCAGATATACATTTATTTATTAAAATTAGCCGAATCTAAAAACATTCACAATACATCAATTCAAAATGTACAAAATGATGGAGTTGGTTAAAGTTGCTCCTTGGCGGTTTTAATTTCAAAATTTTTTCTAAACTGTTCCTTTTCAACCTAGTGACAGTTCCTGTAACTACGTATTCTTTGTTGTCTAAATATCAAGAAGAAGTTTTCTTCCAGCTAAAAACGCGGCAAAAACTGGTAGCCATTACTTGACATACATTTTTCAGTGATCGAACACCTGATCACGCAGTTACCGTCCTACCATTTTTTTGTGGCAAATATTCTCAAAATTATTTTGTTTGATCTTAACTAGTACAAAATTTGTTCTATTGTTAATATAATGTGTTTTTTTACCAATGTTGACGACACTTGTCAAAATTCTAATATACATCAGATGCTTTTCTTAAACTAACCTCAACACTATGTAAGTCTGAGATTACACTATAAAATTTTGTATAAAATTTTTATTATAATATCAACATTGTTACAGTGTCCTGATGAAGATTTAAAATAAATCGAAAGCTTGACAAATTCTAAAGAGTCTACTTTAAATTTTTGGCCAACTTTTGACTGTCACACCCACTACTCTTGCTTCCTTATAGATATATATATATATATATATATATATATATAAGGAGGCTTAAAGCCTCATTTACATAAGCATTTAGTTTTAAGGTTTACATTTATGTTTACGTTTAAGAAAGTTTAAATTCATATATCTAAATACGAGTATTCACACTTCTCACTTTCAAGCATTGTGAATGCTCATATTTAGTTAGATGTATTCAAACTTTCTTAAACGTAAACATAAATCTAAACCTTAAACCTAAATGCTTATGTGAATACAGCTTAAGAGTGTCCAAAACTTCCATAGATAATATAAACTTGGCCGAACGCATTTTTGTCGAAAATACCTATAGAAAAGTTGAAAACTTGAGAACACAAATGACCGTAGCGCTTAGGCAAGGCCTCATGAGTCCATATATTCGCTTAATGTTTAAAGGCTGTAAGAAATCATAAATCCCTGCTTAAACAACTAATAAACAAATAAACTTACGTTTGTCAATAATGACGTTTTACTATGAAGGTAGTTTAGAAAAAATATTGCATATCAAAATAATCCACATGTGACATCATCTGTTTGAAGTAAAATATTTTGAATGCTTCATATTGTTTAAGTGCGATAATGAACTTCAAAAGTAGTTTTTTATAAAGATTATTATTTATTTTGTTGATAAAGTCATTAAACAGGATTGACTCCAAATTGTAACCGTAGTATGGTAGATGTTATTGTTATTAAGAAATGGAATACTCGACTGGTTATTACTATTATAGTGGAATCCAACCACTTCGACTGATTCGTCTTGGTGCAGTCAGAATCCGTCAGGAACTCAATCCGTGCGACGACATTTAAAATTCAAAGAGGCAACGCAGATATTCTTTTTGTAACCAAGAATAGAATTAAGACGATGAAGTGGTCAGCTTGAAGCATCCGAGTGCGACTTAATTGCTTGATGTTTTACAATTTAACGACAATAACAACAATAATTTCTTAGCGAAAATGAGTTAATATTTTAACATTCTAGTAGAGTAGGTACTTATCTATCTTAAAAACAGTAATTTCAATGAAGTCTCATATCAATACGCAATACCAGATCAATACTCAAATATGAATTTCTATAAATTGTTGATATTAAAATATAAGCGGTATTTAAAGGTACCCATTATACACACCGCATACAAATTATTCAACATTCCTACTTTAAGCCCTGTTCATACATGGACACATATCAAACACATAAATATAAAAGACACACACACATGCGACACAAAGGCAACAGAAGCACGATGAAGAACATGTGGAACGTTTGTAGCCTCAAATTGATTTTTTCTTTACTTTTTAGCGGCGACTCTGTTTCACAAGCAACACATAAGCAATATTTCTTACTGTTGCGTGTGAGTGTCTTCTATGTGTCCGCTGTGTGTCCATGTTTGAACAGGGCTTTAAGCGGATCGTCTAGGTTTGCTTTCGAATTCCTAGAATACTCTCGATTTTTTTTTCATTCCACTGTTTTTCCCACTATTACGACTGCCTAAAACCAGCCTGAAACTCGTTCTTTACTGCATCCTAGCAATGCAATGTCATTTTGAAGTTGAAAAATACTGTAAAGTGTTTTCGTTGCGAGTAAACTGGCAGTTTATTAATGGTTTTATAAACATTAAATAAAGAAAGAATGGAGATATGGCTTTTTGAAATTTTAAAAATAGGAAATTTTCTATCAGGAGATATAACCGTGTAAAGTTTGCATAAATCGGAAATTTTTATGAATTTTTCCGAATTTTTGTAATCATGTAAAAAAAATTGATTAAAATTTTAAAAAGGCACAACTGTTAATTGATCCTTTAAGTATATAATCCTTGTTGAAATATAATTTTACCATTTTTGTACTAGCCACAAAACACCCGCTACGTTAGACATTATGTGCTGGATTTTAGGAGGTAGACGAGCCTGTTAAGAGCCTAATGTAGTGAAGTTGCGCACAGCAAAAACATGTTTTTGAATAGGGATTGAAATTGAGACTATTTTTTTTTTCATTTAAAGATAAAGATGAACTCCGCATCCGCTTAGTGTTGAAATTTTAGTTTTATTTTGTGTTTCAATTTTACAATGCCATAAACTTGTCATAATTTGCCTTACTTCACATAACTGTTAAGCTCTGTTCAGAGTGCGAGCGCCGAGCGTCGCGGCGCGTCGAGCGTTTCGACCGCGTTGCGTCAGTGCCGCGTGGGTGTATTCAGAGTGACAGCGTCTTCCAGGCGTTTGGCGAACAAAGCGGCAAATATTATTAAATTTGAAAAACGTTTCCAATAAGAAAAGTTGCATTCATGTTATTGCTAGAGACACCATATTACACTAGGAAGATTAAAAGAAAGTTGGAATTCATTCTAAAATGTGAATGACGTTTATTTGGTTTGTTCCATTGTTTATGTCATAATCTGTGAAAATAGCTGGATATATTTTTACTTCCTTGTACGAAGTAAGGAAGTATTGTAATCGCGAAAAATTTCGGTTCTCAGATTTTGACGGAAATATCCGTTTTGACCTTTTCTGAATCCATTATGACTAGTTTCGACGTGACGTCTGTACGTACGTACGTACGTACGTACGGACGTATGTGTGTCGCATAACTCAAATACGGTTAGACGTAGAAAGTTGAAATTTTGTATTTAGGACTGTTATAGCATCTAGTTGTGCACGTCCTATTTTTGGTATCAGTCTACAAACCGGAAGTAGTACTTTTTAAAAATATTTCGATAAATATTTAATTTTAGACAATTTTTTTTATTTTAAATGAAAGATTATGTGATTATTACCTACAATCGGTATTTTATAAATATTTTTGTATCTGCTATCATTTAAAAATAATTAAAGTATATATTTATAATTTATAGTATTTCGGTATCTTGTAGTCCATGATCGATTAACATTTGTTACTACGTAAAATTTAAATGATTATGACATGACAGTGACAATAGTAAAATATGCTTTATATCTTCTTCTGCAGTTTAAATAAAATGACTAAAATATATTTGTGAGTATACTAGTATAATAAGTTAAAAGAATTTTTAATATTATTTTACATTTTAGTTATTAAGAAAAGTATGAACACACAAGGCGTACAAGGAAGTCATGTGGTGTCCACGTCAGATTTTTAAATTTCAATTATAAACAGTTCTGTAATATCTTCTAAACTCATGTTGAATACTCAGAACGCCGAGGTAACGCTACAAAAAACAATCCGGATTGTTTCGAACGCTGACGCTATATGGGACGCTTTACGTACGCTAGACGCAACGCTCGCACTCTGATTCATTCTACTTAAATACATTGGATTGTTTTATTTTTGACGCGACGCTCGACGCTCGCACTCTGAACAGGGCTTTACTCAGTATATCAACAAAAATTGCAAATTTCAACACTAGACGGATCTAGATTGAACTTTTATCATTCAAATGAACCCTTGTTTTTGATGATACGTTCAAATGTAGTACCAATTTTAATCCCCCTACGAGAGCGCGTTCCCTATTGTTGCCTTTGTTCGACACTCTAAGTCTGTATAAACCTATCCTTTTCTCGCAGACAGCTACATTCGGGCCTTAAAACTACCTCTATCAGCATAAACTGAATGCATGTTTATCGTATAATTTTGGTCAACCCTGGCGTAGACCGGAAAGAGGAAACGTGAGGCGCGACGCGCGATCAAATGCCATCTGCGTCCCGACGTTGCCCGACGCACTGAATCAGGACACGAACGAGGAGCGAGGACGCTGCCAGCTCAAGGACACTGGAGCAATCGAAACTTCACGGGGACAAACAGATCACAGAGGGGGAGAGAGGTTCGTATGAGAGATAAACTGATGACGAACGGAATTTAGAGTTTTAAAATCTGGATATGAGATTTGTAAGGATCAAGGATGTCAACTTCTAATGGCCCAATGACAGGTTCAATCACTGTAAACGTTTGTTGATTTAATTTGATTTTTCTTACACGTACTGTAGAAGTGCCTACTTCTCTCACTCTTTTTGGTTGGAGAAGTGCGTGTTTCTCCAACTGTGGGAGAAGTAAAATGAGTGAGAGAAGTCCGTGTTTCTCCCACTATTTTTCCGCCGCAAGCGAAGTGAAGTTAACGCCGCATCGCGCGTACTATATTCAAAAATTCCCCAGAAATCGCGCTTTTTCCTGACATCAAAATCAGTTAAACTATATATATTTTCAGAAATAGATTTAGAGTCCTATTAATTCGAAATGGATGTGAGTCAACGATAAATGAAATAAGTAAACAATAAATATGTACGAGTATATAAAAAGATAATTATTTATTATTTTTATAAATATTTATAACACAATTTGAATAGTTTTATAAATTAACACCTTCGTTAACACTGGCCGATTTCAGTTGTGTGCTTGTGCAAGTGGAATTGGTTACTGAGACAGTAGCATCAATTTTTTTTCGGATGAAACTACTCCATTCTCTCTCAAAATCTGGACTGCGATTTTCTGCTTATTCTCGGCAGAAGTCTGTATACAACCGAATCAGAACGCCCATCCACCGTGTCGTTTTATGTCGCGAAGATCTGCACCTGACTTTGTCAACATTGTAGTGGGGGTCCACCGGAAACAGTGATAAGTAAATTCTTTTGCATCTCTGGTAACTCCAAAAACTCGGCAATTATTTTCGGCATAGGTACTTCCTATTTTATTTATCACAACAGGCGAATTTGTGCATCAACCATTTCTGTATGCCAGAAAAAAGATCCTATGTAATTTATGACAGTCTGTACTAAATTAATACCATCAATATTTCCAACAGTTATAAAAAATTCTGTACGTATTACTAGTTTTGGTATGTTGCTTATGTTGTTAATTCCACTCTTCTGCTCTGCATCCACCTGCTAATCCAAAAATCGAAGCAACTTGAAAATTATTATTATACGTTAAAAAATCACATGACACGTTGTAAATATTCCTTACCTTCCTGCGTAAATATTTCTCGCTTTCCGTTTTCAACATCGAATAGGTAGTAACACCAAAGTGTTGATGGCCACCTTCTGGCTGTTACTTAACTCTTCAAAATATACGAGCAATGCTTTTTCATTACATATGGCCCTTATGGCCTTAATGTTCTTCGAATTGCACCACTGTTCCTACCAATTTAAGACCAATTCATATTTGGATCCGAATTTTGCAGGGATAAGTTCGGTTATCACAGTCTCTGCTTCTTCCTCGATATCAAATGGCACATCCGACGTTTGTTCTTCGGAATTATAACTCATTTTAAAGCAAATTATCTTGTCTATGCAAAATATTAACACAGTCTGACATTCGCAAAAATAAAAATTTCAGTTTGTTGTTTTCGTTGTTATTTGGTAACTAAGACACGATCAGATCATGGACCACTTCGCTTTACTATCATTTTGAAAAAAATGACATCCATTTGTCACCTTGATTAATTTATTATTCTATCAAAATGAGTTTATTTTAAGACAATTATAGCGGGGATAGATAAAAATAGTATTAAATTAATAAATTAATTCAAGCACAGCTGCCGTACTTGTAAGAAAAAATATCGTACTTAATTCGTGTGAGAACTAGGGAATCCCACTCGTGTGAATTGGCAACACTCGCTTATTATATTATTTATTATGATAAATATAATTTTTAAGTTTTGAATTTTAATTATGTACATAATTTTAATTCTGCCAATTTTTATGTAAGTACATAATTTTAAGTTTACCAATTTTTATTATGATAATGTCATAATTTTAATAATATAAATTTTTATTTTGATACTACATAATTTTAATTCTACCAATTTTTAAATATTGAATTTTTATTATGTACATACTTTTAATTCTATCAATTTTTAAGTATTGAATTTTTATTATGTACATAATTTTAATTCTATCAATTTTTAAGTATGGAATTTTTATTATCGCCATAATTTTAGTTCTATCAATTATTATTATGTTTCTACATAATTTTAATTCTATTAATTTTTATTATGATACTACATAATTTTAAATCTATCAATTTTTATTATGTTACTACATAATTTTAATTCAATCAATTTTTATTATCATTCATCATAATATTAATTCTGTACTGCAGTTCTGCAGGTTTGCCAACGTCAGGTTAACAAGGAATTAATATTATGATGAATGATAATAAAAATTGGTAGAATTAAAATTATGTAGTATCATAATAAAAATTGATAGATTTAAAATTATGTAGTATCATAATAAAAATTAATAGAATTAATTTTAATTCTATTAATTTTTATTATGATACTACATAATTTTAAATCTATCAATTTTTATTATGTTACTACATAATTTTAATTCTATCAATTTTTATTATCATTCATCATAATATTAATTCTGTACTGCAGTTCTGCAGGTTTGCCAACGGCAGGTTAACAAGGAATTAATATTATGATGAATGATAATTAAAATTGGTAGAATTAAAATTATGTAGTAACATAATAATCTTCTATAAAAGTTTTGGGACTTCATATTGACAGGAATTTAAATTTTCGATAACATTTAAATAGAAAACTTATAGCTGCTAGACTAAAACTACGTCATTTATATCAGTTTCGACACGAGCTTAACTCAGAAATAAAACTTCGGATTGTTAATTCGATTGTTCTTTCCTTGTTTGATTATTGTGCTTGCACTTATATTCCTAATCTCACTCAGAGTGACAAAAATAGAATAACCTTAATTCAAAATTCATGTCTACGATTTGTCTATTGTGTGCGCAAGTACGATCACATATCTCATTACCGTACTTTAGCAAACTTGCAATCAATTGAAGACCGCGTAAAAATGGCATACCTATGCCTAGTGCATAAAATCAGGCTGACAGGTACCCCCTCATATCTGGCCAATAAACTTGTTTATAAACAACATAATTACACTCTACGAGTTAAAGATTTATATATTGTACCACCTTGTAATAAATCTAAATTTAAAAATTCATTTTCGTATTTAGCGCCCAATTTATATAATACCATCCCTTCGTCATTGAAGTCTCTATCTTTAAATACATTTAAGAGGAATGTTATGAAATTTCTTTAAATTTGTTATTTTCTTGTTTTTTGTCATTTACAATGTTAAAATAATTTGTAAGTACAATTTTATATTGCTTATAATTTCATAAGTTTGTAGTTATTCACAAAATTTGTATTGGTACTAAGTGTATGTCTATGTCTATCTCAGGTGATTTAATTTAATTTGAAATATTTCTTGTGATATTTTTATTTAAAATATTACAATTTTTTCTTTGTCAAAATTATTTCTGTCAAAATTTTGTATGCGGGTTAGGTGGAAGAACAGCCTTGGCTGAACCTCGCCTTTGACTTTGGTCAATAAAGATAATTTATTGTTATTATTATTATTATTATTATTAATAAAAATTGATAGATATAAAATTATGTAGTATCATAATAAAAATTAATAGAATTAAAATTATGTAGTAACATAATAATAATTGATAGAATTAAAATTATGGCCATAATAAAAATTCCATACTTAAAAATTGATAAAATTAAAATTATGTAGGTACATAATAAAAATTCAATACTTAAAAATTGATAGAATTAAAATTATGTACATAATAAAAATTCAATACTTAAACATTGATAGAATTAAAATTATGTAGTATCATAATAAAAATTTATATAATTAAAATTATGATGTTATCATAATAAAAATTGGTAAAATTAAAATTATATATAAATAATAAAAATTGGCTTAATTAAAATTATGGCCATAATAAAAATTCATCACTAGAAACTTATGTACTTTTATCATAAATAAAACTACAATGCATTAAAATTATGTTGTTACATAAAAATAATTTGATGTATTATAATATTATGTCTACTAATATTTTTAATATATCGCATTTTAATGGTCTGTATAAAAGTTTTATTCGTAAAATTATTATTGTTTATAAAATTCATATTCACTATAATATTTTAAGGTACAATCATTTGACGATTTCAAATTATCGACTAACGAATTTTTAATCATTCTGGTTTTTGTATGTTCATAATTAAAATGTGTATATTGAAATTCCATTATGTACATAATTTTAATTCCGTAAATTTTTAACTATAACTTAAAATAACATTATAAAATAACGTGCTACATAAGAATAAAACGGTACAATTTATACTGACAGAATAAGATTTGGAGAAAATAAAACTAACGTATGATTTACATATTTTAGCACAGTACAATTTTTATTTGTTACAAAAAAAATAGGGAGTATTGTAAATGTTTCTCAAGAAAATTGAAATAAAATTATGTTATGACATAATAAAAATTAATTTAATTTATGTCGTAACATAAAATTAAATCATCATAAATGAGCTGAATCGTCTATGATCTCTATACTTTGAGAGTAAACTTTATCATGATACAAAATTTTAATTAATTCTTTTTATGTTGTATCATAATATTAATGCACTTAGATATAAATTTTTCAAATTTTAAATAATACATTTAGTTTAATTTTTATATTTAAAAAGCTTGCTATTAAAAAGTAAAACGGCTTGCCATAGAACTGGATCTAACTTATTACGATTCAGTTTATTTCCATTTTCAATGTAGACCAATTCGCCAATTTTGAATGTGTACTGTTGTCGATTCTTATCTACACGGTTCTTATTTATTTGGAAAATATTCATGGAATTTTTGAATGCTATTTTGTGGTTTTCTTCAAGAGATGATTTGTCATCTTCCTGAAGTGGTGATATCGTAGATTTCTTTCCAAATAATAAGTATGATGGCGCAAATTGTGTTGAACTATGAATAGTATCATTATATTCGTTGACGCATTCTTGTGCTAGGATTGACCAAGCTCTATTATTATTATTATTATCATTAATTTTGCATCTTAGACGATTTACTAACGTTTGATTTAATCGTTCGTTAAGTCCATTTGATTCTGGGTGATCAATGCATGTAAAAACGATCTGTATTCCATTTTGTTCTAAATAGTTTTTGAATTCTTTTGAATTTATACCTGTATATTGATCAGCTAATAAAATCGAAATATTGTATTTTTGTTTTGCAATTTGGTTAATTAAATTTATAAAATCTTGAGCGTTCTGACCTTTTGTTGTGGAGATCCACGCATATCTGGTAAAATGATCTACTAAGATATGCATATATCGTTTGGGTGATCGGTTTCCCCCAAAACCTCCGACACTATCGAGTGACATTATTTGGAACTGTTGTGTGGCAGGACCTAATTGTGATAGTAGGCCTATAACACGACTACGACGAGTTTTATTCTCTATACAAATTTTACAATTTTTGTAGAATGTATGTATAGATTTATCGAGACTCTTAAAATAGTAATGTGGTCTGATTGTAGCAATCATCTGTACTGGACCAATGTGCCCATAGTGTTTATGTACAAGTTCAATTATTTCGTTTCCTAGTGTTGGTGAAATAATAATTTTTCATTTTTTTTTTAACTTCTTTAATATAATTCCTTGTTTATATTCTATATTTTTTTCTGCTTTCATTTCAAAGAAATGTTCAGATTGGTCTTTTAATATAGTAGGTAAATCTATTAAATTTACTATCTGGATCACATCTTCATTCTCAAAATATTCGAGTACTGGATTTCTTGATAATAGGTCGGCGAGAATATTGTCTTTTCCTTTTTACCTCTCGCCTAGAGAGGTATAGGGATCGTGAAAAAATTCGATGTCAAGATTTTTGACAATAAGCACGTTTTAGCACCTTTAGAACCTATTTTGACTATTTTCACGATGATGTCTGTGTGTGTGTGTGTGTCTGTATGTGCGCCTACTATAGTCTTTCGTTCTGATTCATTATCTCAAATTTTACTGTACATAAAATTCTAATATTTTGCAATATACATTTATATATGTTAATGAAGAGCTGATAAGATTTTGGTAAAAAATTGCCAACCGGAAATGGTATTTTCTTGAAGCATTTTAACATTTTTTGCAAAAAATATAGAAAATACTGCGATAGTTACAATTTGTCATTCGACATTTGAAAGAACATATTATCTTTTACAATATTTATTTAACATCGTTTCTATATCTCTTACCAATAAAGGAAAATTAATTTTCAAAAATTTGTAATTTTACCTACCACGATTTGTAAATCATAATATAGGAACAAAATTTTAAAACAAAAATGAAATTTCAATATGATAGATGAACAGACGTATAGGTACACAGTTTCTGAAATTTTTGTGACACCATTTTTAAATATAAATATATTATTAACTGGGTTTGAAACTTAGAACCTAGGAGCCGAAATATAATAAATTAAAAATTGACTGAATTCCATTACGTTTTTATCTTTTTATCCTTCCATTAAACGTATTCAGTCAAGAAGTATCATCGATTCATTATTATTATTATCACTGGATATAAGGTAATAAAAATAAAAATTTTATCTACAAAGAGCTAATTTGATTTCAATGTCAATAGGAATCGGTACTTTGCTTGAAGAACTATAACAAAAATTACAAAAAGTAGCCTAACCAAATTCAAATTCACATATTACAGTGTCAAGGCGGGAGGTCATGTGCTGGCCACAACAGATTTTTTATATATGATATTGAAATTAAACTGAGATAAATATAGAATTAAGTCCCCAAGAATTTCGTCACTTCTGGCTTTTGTTTTTAAATTCTCTAATGGTTTGTGATCACTGCAAACTGTAAAATTACGCCCAATTAAGTAATACTGCCAAAATTTTATTGCGTCTTTGATTGCTTTGCATTCTAAGTGTATTATATCGAAGCGTTTTTCTATATTTGATAGCTTTCGTGAGTAATATGCGACAGGGTGTAGTATTTCATCTTCTTGTGGTTGTTTGAGTGTTGCGCCGATTCCTTTATAACTGACATCTGTTTCTATAAAAACTGGTTTCTTAATATCGTATATGGCTAGGATTGGTTTGAACATAAATGATCTTTGATCATATTGAAGGTTTGCTCACAATCACTAGTCCATTCAAATTTTACATCTTTCCTCAATAATCGATGTAGTGGTTCAAGTTTCTGACTACTATTTTCTATATACTTTAAATAATAGTTGATTGAGCCCAGAATACTACGTACACCAGATTTATCACAGGGTTTTTGAAGATTTTTAATAGATATCAAATTCTCTTGTGCTGGTGAAACTCTGTTCTTTGAAATCGTATGTCCCAGATATTTGACTGATTTTGCTGCAAACAAACATTTGACTAGTTTTAATTTGAAACCTTCAGCGTTTGTAACTTGTAAAAATTTCTCAATATGTTGTAGATGATCTTCCCAGTTTCGTGAAAAAATTAAAATATCATCTATGTAGTTTACACAAAAGTCATCTAAATTATTTCTTCGGATGATATTTGATAATATTCTTTGGAACGTGGCTGGAGCATTCTTTAGGCCAAAAGGAAGAACTTTAAACATGAATTTTCCATATTTTGTTACAAACGATGTTTTTTCTCTATCTTCTAATTTCATTGTGATACACCAAAACGCAGAATTAATGTCTATAACTGTAAAATATTCACAATTTGCTACTTTATCGATTACATCTTGAATTGTTGGGAATGGAAAACATTCTGGGACTACCAATTTGTCTAATTTCCTAAAATCGATACATAAGCGGGATTTCTTCCCTTCATCTTTCTTGTAAGCTAGTGTTACAGGGGAAGAAAATGGTGAGTCAGATTCTTCAATTATTCCACCTTGTAATAGTGTCTTAATTTTATTTCTTATTTCTTCGTCATCTGGAATTGAACATTTATATGGGCGAGACGTAACATATTCATCTCTTAAAAGTTTAATTTCTGCTTCTTTTGATCGCACTTTTCCGATATCAAATTTATCTTTAGCAAACATGTGCTTATATTTTTCGATAAGATGAAAAACAGCTCGTTTTTTGTCATTATTTTCAATATGTTCTAAATTAGCTTCAAATTCGTTTGTTTTTAAATTTTCATTAAAATTTACTTCAATATAATCATCTGAATCTTTGGGGTTATGTAAAATTCGTATCTGATCATAATTAGATCGGTCTTCCTGTAGATTCATTACTTTCTTGCTATTTGTACGTTGTAGAATTTCTAAATTTTCATTTTGAATTAATTTGAATTTCTTTATAGCATCAATACCCAATAATAGATCATAGGAGAATTTATCATTTTTAATAACGTAGGACGTTATGTAATCGGTAATGTTTCCAATACGTAGTTTAATAGTTGCCCGGGATGAAGTGAAATCAGATCCGCTAATTGTGTTTAGTATGCTTTTTTGTTCTATTAATCTCAACTTTAGCAAATCAGCAATTCGTTGGTTAATTAATGTTACATTCGAACCACAATCATATAAAGCTTTAATTTTTAATTTGTCATTAATAATTACATTTAATTTTATCAACGGATCTACTTTCGCCCGGGTTTTTAGTTTAAATTCCTCTTGTGAAGATCAATGTTTAATATTTCTAAGTCAGTTAGATTTGCAGAATGTTCTGTCATATTTGTCTTTATCTTTTCCGTGGCCAGATGCTTATTACGACATTCTGCTACTGGATGGTAACGATTTTGGAAACCAAGGGCCGCACAATTTGAACATGGTTTCCATAGAGGTTCGTTTTTTTAATTATGATTTTGAAATTATTCTTTATTCAACCTTGAAGTTGATAGTTTTTCTTTCTTCTTTCTGGTAAATGTGTCTTCTAATTTTCGAAGTTCTGTATATAATTTATCGATCGTAGTTATCTTTTCTCTATCAAGTTCTTCTTGAGCTTCATTTGGTATGCCAAAAAATATCTGATTGATACGGGATAATTCAGTACTCTTAGGTTCTACTTCTAAACATAGTTTTTCTTTTACTAATGCGTAATCGATTAAGGATCCTCCCAAATATTTGTAGTTGAATGCTTTCCTAACAATAGACCAGCCTTTATCTACGAAAACATTAAGAAAATAATCCTTCCAAATTTCCCAAGAAGTTGTAAGTCCAATCTTCTTCAGATTAGTTTCATACCAGTCCTTTGCTGGACCGATGACAAAGAAACGTAAAGCATGAATTTTTACAGTATCAGAATGTATCTGAAATCGGTTACATTCATCTTCAAATCTTTGTAGCCATTCAGTAGAATCATGTTGTCTCTTTTCGAATTTTTCTAAAACAAATTCCTTCTCGATATGATGTAACTTTATTTCTTGATTTGAGCTCACTCTTAACTGGTGCTCTAATCGTCTAATTCGTTCTTCTAGCTCTAATTGTAAAGGTTCAATAGTATGAGAAATCGACGTAGGATCATATTCTTCTAATGGAAATTCTTTATAACAAACATTTCCCACTTCATCGAAATACTCCTTCTGAACATCGTTGTCAATTTTTATAGCTACTGTTCTATAACCATTTACATTTTTAATGGCAACTGTTGAATTTTTTATAGGTTTCTTAATTGAGAAAATTGCATGAAATTTCAAGTCCTTATATTCTTCTGGAATTAAATACCATACTTTCTTATCAGTAGAAATACACTGGATCACAAATTCCTTTTCAAATATCTTTACAAGTTTGACGTAAAGTTGTGCCATCTTCTTACTAGTTGAGTTTGTAATTTAATTTGTAAGATTGTTTCAACGTGATTTTATTCTGAATAAAAGAATTAAATACAATATTGGAAATACATATATGGTAAATATAAAATAGTTACCTGAATAAAAGAATTAAATTACACGTCCTTTCAACAAAGTAAGTGAAATACATGAAATGTCAAAACACAAAAACAAATTAACAAAACACTAAAGGTGGCAGTAATAGCCAACCTTTACCTTTCTGTTTGTTTTGTAAATTCAGTGCCGGATTTAGGGAGAGGCAGGCGGAGTACTAGATCTTTAAATAGAGAACTATTAGTAAAAATTATATTTTAATTTATTTTCACACATAAAATAAGTGTTATTCACATCCGTTTCATTTCAAGGCATTTGAATTTAAACTTTCTCCTGAGGCAAATTTGATATTGGTATTAATTTTAAATCCTTAAATCCGGAAGTGTGTAACCTCAAACGTCTCGCACATTTTTTTGTGAAAAATTGTTGAGACTAATGTTGCCAGTGCCAGTATATTTGATATATTGTTGCTGAGACATTTTTTATATTTTTGTTGTTGTCATGATGAAGGTCTCAATCTTAGACCGAAATGTCCACATAACGAATAAAAACCCATAATTGTAACTACAGTGACCGGTATACACATTATTTTTCCTTCTTTCTCCTATATTTATTTCATACTCGATAACCTCAGAATTCGATCATCCTAAAATGGCGCCAAGAAAATTCTCCTTTTCGTCTCATGGCATCTCACTTGTTAGCTTCCACTACCTACAGATTTTTAATATTTCTTTCAAGATAATTTTACTTTCATCTAGATTTATTAAATATTTTATTTTAATAGTGTAATATTTGCGTAAATATAGAAAGTAGTTTAATTTGTATACTATGGGGGAGGTATGGGCCGGTGGGATATTTCCCACTGGGCCGCAATGAATTTGGGCCGACTGCCGACACGATAGGGCCGATCATCGATAACGATAATATATTTTTTTAAATAACGCAAACAAACGAATTCTGAGTTTTTCTTTATTAAAACTCACAATTATTTATAACCTGTACACAAATAAACAAAAACTAAACTTTGTATTCATTGTTTGTATTGGTCAGTCATTTAGAATCGGCTGTTCGGCTCGGTTTTGTTCTTTAAAAGTTTAACAAATCGTTGATAGACTAATTACAAATAAATAATTTTCCCAATTCTCATTACATTTATTTTTAAATTAGTTGTTTGTTTTAATTTACTCGTAAAAGAGGGTAAAATGTGTGTAATGTTCCCTCTATGGAAAAAACGAAAAACTAAACTTTTAATGAAATAGCCATTGACCTTGAACCAAACAACACCTTGATACTTTTTTATAGGAATTCGTCTGGGCCGGCGAAATATATTTTCCACTGGGCCGAAACGTTACCAATCCGCCTCTGTTTGTACATGCCGCAAATAATAATATTAAACTTTATTTCTCAATCCCAGAAGAGAATTTAAAAATTCTTTAGTAGATGAAAACTAGAACGGACACATTTTATTAATTCAATATTTTGATTTATTTTATAAATAAGCCAAATAAATTGTTTATCTTGCATATTACATTGTATATGATTCTCGCTTCATACAGCAACATTTTTATGCCCCGTATATCTGGTAATCCTCAGCATTCAATCAGCAAGCGCATTAAGCCTTCTTCGATCCGCAGAACCGGTAATAAAATTAATCTCCATCGTTCGTTAATAGTCTTTTCATTGGCTGAGAGTCGTGGTCCCCACTACTGACGCAGACAGAGCTTGGAAGGCCGGGAGAGAATGTAAAGTTATCTTTAATTACCTCACGCCAAACACCTTAACTGAGTAATTAAAGAAGCTCTTTCTCATAACTAATTGAAGTGTAAACGAATCTATCCAGTGACGTATAAGGCGAAGGTATCGATGTTGATATTGACTAGTGAAGTGAAACAATGGAAGGTAATTTATAATAGTTTGGATAGTGTTACATTGGTGTAATGTTAGTGCTTTAATAAATTAGATCAAGTGCTGGACAGGAACGGATTCAATAATTTGTGTGCCCCTCGCCATAATTTCAACATTACCATTGATAACATGAACAATTAATATATTTTCTATTTAAACCGATATCTCGATCGATATGTTGTAACTAGAAATGCAACGAATAGTAAATGTGACGAATACCGAATATTATGCAGGACTGTCTACCGAATAACAGAATTATTCTGGACCTGTTTATCGCCAAATGAAAAACTATTATAACAAAGACTGACGAAGCTGCTTTGAATGCAGAGAAACTAATTTTTTTGCTCCATAATTTGCCGCCTTTAAATTTTAATATCGAATACCTAGTTCATTTTTACTTCCTTGTACGGAGTAATAAGGAAGTATTGTAATCGCGAAAAATTTCGGTTTTCAGATTTTGATGGAAATATCCGTTTTGACCTTTTCTGAATCCATTAGTTTCGTCGTGACGTCTGTACGTACGTACGTACGGACGTATGTATGTCGCATAACTCAAATACGGTTAGACGTAGAAAGTTGAAATTTTGTATTTAAGACTGTTATAGCATCTAGTTGTACACCTTCTATTTTTGGTTTCAATCTATAAACCGGAAGTAGTACTTTTTTCAAATATTTCGATAAATATTTAATTTGAGACAATTTTATTTTAAATGAAAGATTATGTGATTATTACCTACAGTCGGTATTTTATAAATATTTTGTATCTGGTATCATTTAAGAATAATTAAAGTATATATTTATAATTTAGTATTTCGGTATCTTGTAGTCCATGATCGATTAACATTTGTTACTACGTAAAATTTAAATGATTATGACATGACAGTGGCTGTGGTAGTGACAATAGTAAAATATCGTTTATATCTTCTTCTGCAGTTTAAATAAAATGACTAAAATATATTTGTGAGTATAGTAGCAATAGTAGTAGTACTTATATATTAATATATTTGTATAATATAATTCTACATTTTAGTATGAACAGTTTAATAGGCGTACAAGGGAGTCATGTGGTGTCCACGTCAGATTTTTATTTTTATCAAAATTACAAAATAAAGTTTTTGACATTATTTTTCTTATTTTTAGTAATATAGTCCAGTCAAATGGTACATTTTGGTATGCAAAAGGTCGAATAGTTTTGATTTTTTGGTATGTTTTTAGTGTTGGGCTTGTACTTTAAAATCCAAGTTTACAACCTTGCGTCGCTACCGTGCGCAACTTTATGGCCAAAAAACTAAAAAAAATTACATATTCTATGTGTTTTAAAAATATCTCCTGAACAGTTGATTTTACAGAAAAATTATTCGTCTTAAATTTAAACTAGAGTAAATTTGCTACAGTTTGAGCTCAAAAGCCAGCTCTGTAACTTTAATAGTTACTGAGATACAGGCTTTAAAAAAATCACGATTTTCTAAAAAATTTGCGAAATTTGTGATATTATATCGGTTTTTGTTGATTTTTGGGAAAATTGTTTCTAATAGAGAAATGTTCGTATAGAATTCAATGCAGGAAACCGGAAGTCGTCATTTTTAACCGTTCAGATGTTACAGGTCGTTAAACACGAGAAATACCATTATAAAATTTATTCTTGCGCCAACATAATAATTATGGCCAGTTTAAAATAAGGTTATTTAAAAAATAAATATTATTTCATGAAGTATACACTGTTTTAAGTCTGTAGGTATACATATGAAACAGACTATTACCTAATCAATAAACTAAGACATTATGCAATACAACAAAGTGGAAATTTAAAACATAATAGCAATTTAATTTGAATGGCATACTTCGCTTTACAGTAGCTTGTCATTTTCCAATGAATTATGCTTTAAAGAAATCTTTTGTAGTAATTAAAACAAAACAAAGCATCGTTCACAAACAATCAACTCAACAGATTGTTAACACAACTGTTGAACAGGTTATTGTCCACAAAACAAAACAAAAAATCCCTACAGATGTAAACATGTCACTAACAACAAAACATCTCAGTGCAATTGTTTTGCATTGTTGAACATCATCAAACATGTCATCCTGGATATCATATCAGTGTACTGAACACAGCAAACACAAACACACATTTAAACACAAATTATATACATGTATTGTATAATACGTGTTTCTCTCTCTCGGTCTCTCTATATAGGAATTATTTAAATAAAATAATAACAAAAGTTACGAATTTAGAAGGGCATAACAGGGCTCTTTATTTTATTTCTTTGAATGGAATACACGCTAACTGTACGAGTAAACATTAGAACAAAACTAGCATTATGCTGTGTATGAAAAGAAAAGCCATTATAAGGCATTTACCATGAATGAAAATAGTTATTTGTCCAACAATAGAGAAAAGCGCTCCTTTTTCCCACTCGAGCTCGAAGTTTGTGTCACGAGCGAAGCGAGTGAGGCAATCGAGCAAGAGTGGAAAAAGTGCTTTCCTCTCGTGTTAGACCCAACATTTTTTTCACGACATATTTTAAAACATTGTAAATGTAGAAGAAACACATAGGTAACTAGAATTTAGGTTATAATAACTGCCACCCGTCAGAATGACGTTTGAAAACAACGAAATGCAGCCAATATGCCAAATTAAATTTAAGTTGTAAAATCGTGAAATAGTAGAAAAAGAAAGTATAAAACAATAATTGTAAAATAATAGTTTACAGTATATCACTATCAAATCAGAATTTTCAATAAAATAATAAATTTACTTACAACTTTTAAAATATTTCATCGTAAAATAACACTGGTGGTAACACTGCTTACTTTCCTCTCTAGAGAGGGAAAACCTACTTTCCTCACTATTTCGCGAGAAGAAAATTGTGTTTATTCACAATCGGTTGGTAATATGTGCGATTCCAATCTTCTAAACAGTTGGGAAGCGAGTCATTGTTTACTTTACTTCCCAGCTAGCCGGAAAAAACTTCCCGGCTAGCGGGGAAGTGAGCGTTTTCCAGCTAGGTAAACGTCACTTTCAGAAGCTTTTTTTGCAGCTTCTCGCAGTTCTTAAGGAATATTTTCGTCTTCACCATCTTCACTATCAGACAACAAGATAATTAATATGCTCGATCTCGATAAAAAGCAGCAAGAAACTAATTATTGACAGAATCAATAAACATTTTTTCAAGTTACCTGGCAACCCTAGCAACTTTTTCATAGATCTCTATGTTGAAGTATCAAAACAAATTATAATAAAACTGTCATAAAATATGAATAAAATGAATATTTAAAACGGGCATATCAATAACCAATTGGATTGTGAATAAACAAAATTATTTCACTATCAAATAATAGTCTATTATACAACGACGCTAGAATAGATGCTATTGCTATTATGTCCGGCCCGAAGATGAAGTTTACGTGCTGTAAACGAGCAAAGCGAGCGAGGGTTTTAATCATCCGAGGGAATAATAGCCATTATAGCAAGATACTGTACTTTATCTACGTCTAATTTGTTGCGTACAAAATTTTAATAAATTAAATACCAATACACAAAAATTTGACATTTCCAAATTTCTATCACCAGGTACATTATTAAACATTGCAATGTTTTCTAAAAATAATTTGCACAGAGAAATTGATTCAGGCAAAGTAATTTTCTGATTGGTGCAGAGGAGGGAATACTGACTATTTTTATTCTCTGCGGGATTAATATATGGCATTATGTAGCAAACATGCACATTTTATGTTCATGTCATATACAGAGTGTTCCACAACTTAGGACAAAAAATTAAAAGGTATCCAGGGGGTGTTCATTTTAAGTGCCGCACCATTGCTATCTCGAGAAGTATAAGAGCTACGAAGTTGGTTAAATTAGCAAACAATTTCTATTTTATATGACTACATTAATGAACGAAACAAAAAAATTTTAGACCAGTGGTTCTCAAACTACGGGGTGCAACTTTCTTATTTCAAATGGAGACCTATTTTTATTCGCTTATTCGATTCAATATTTTTTTCTGAATTCAACGAGATATTAGTTTCATACCCTGGCATAACAAAAACATGAGAAAACGCTATTGAAAATTACGATAATTTAATTAAAATCTGATTGTTACAAGAGTGCTATGGAAGAAAACAATTGAATATTTGTTTCATATTAATTGTTATTTTTTGTCAATGATTTATTTTAATCAGGAGATCAGGACTGCTACTGAGTGTCTGAGTTCAGGTTTCGAACTAAAATGTTTGCTTGAAATGTGATGCATTTTTTGCGAATTTTAAAAAAAATATTTTTGTTTCATGATCAGCACGTCGCACAGTATATACTTTTTAATTTTTTGTTCTTTTTAATTTTTTGTCCTAATTTGTGTATTCGTAAACTAAATAAACTATTCAGTAAAAATTTTATTTATCTAAAAGTGAGGTTAGCATATCGACAGTATGACGTCATTTTGGTTTTCTTTATTTGCAGAAACTGTGTTCACTGTGCAAAAACCCTATTTATAACTAGTTCCGCCACTGCTTGCTTACCCCAACAACCTGTGCTTGCAGGCATATTTGTACACAATTCACGTGAAATTGAGCCCTAATGACGGGTTATTGTGCATTAATTGACACAATTTGCAGCACAGCGTAGTAAGGGCGGACTTGGAAGGGTCAGTTGCCACAGCGGTGGCGTTTAGCGTGGAAATAGCAGCACCTTAGGGGTAATTGCATTTACGATCAACTAATTTACTTTGACTTGCTGTGGAATTTTAGGGTTATGTGTGTTTTGGTTAATGAAGTAAACTGATTTTGTTAATAGTTTGCCTTCATTATGTTGTTAGGGTATGTATTATGTTATAAATATGATGTCAAAGTAGGGTAAGATCCCTTCAAGATGCTGTAATGGAACGTAGATTAGATATTTACGAGAAGACAATTAATCGTATAATGAATTTTATTGCGCGGGTTTAACCACAGCTCTATGCATGTGATGATGTACGAACCCGGAGTTCCGTGGTTCAAGTCTCATCCGACATCCGGCACTGTGTGATTGTCGTAAAATTGAAAAAATGTTGCAATTAAATCGCACTCGAACGCTTTCAGCTGATCACTTTATCGTCTTAAATGTAGTCCTGGTAGCATAAAGAATCTCTCTGTTGCCGCATTGAATTTCAAAGGTCGTCGCACGGATTGAGTGTCTAATTGCACAAAGACGAATCGGTCAAAGTGGTTGGATTCAATTATAATAATAACTACCATTTTATAATTGGGAGGTAATCAAAATAAAATATCAATATACGGGTGTTTAGTGCAGAAGCGGACTAGAAAATTTTACTCTGTATAATTTGTGTTCCACAATTCTAAATAGTATTACTCGTACATAAGAGACATTGTACAACATTTTGCACGTGCTCAACGCAATACATTTTCTAGAACTCGAACTTTTCCAGCTTTTCCATAACAACACCTTTCAAGTTTCTCCAAAAGAAAAATCATTTGTAAAATTCTAACATCGAATTACACTCGATTCTCCCTGGATAAATATGCATAAAATCCAAACTTGGTTTACTTTAAGTACCTATATTATATAATACTAGTTTCATAACTTTCAGATGAAATTCCTATTGTTGCCCTAATTTTACGAATTTCTGAAAAATTATTTTTGTTCTGTGATCAACATATCAAACTGTATACAGGTTGGTGGAGGTGAAATGCGAACATAGGGAAATATATGACAATGGAGTTATCATGCTAGGCATCTTTATATACGTGGAATAAGTACTGTCAATGTCAAAGTACCTGTCATATTATTGACATTTTTATTTTCATTAAAATATTTTCTTTGCATAATAATGTATGTGTACGAGCATAACGAGAAAGTTTACATGCAATTTTAGATTTTATTATTATTTCTGTTATTGATTACTCTTTTGCCACACAATTTCACATTACTTCGTTTTGTGACACTACTACAAAATATATCAAGATACCTGGCATGAAAGTTCGATTGTCATGTATGTTCCCTATGTTCGCATTTCACCTCCAACAACCTGTATAGCCTTAAAGCAGGGTTCGCAAAACATGTTTTTTAATTTTTAAACAAAAAACTGTTTTTACTTCCTTGTACGAAGTAAGGAAGTATTGTAATCGCGAAAAATTTCGGTTCTCAGATTTTGACGGAAATATCCGTTTTGACCTTTTCTGAATCCATTATGACTAGTTTCGACGTGACGTCTGTACGTACGTACGTACGGACGTATGTGTGTCGCATAACTCAAATACGGTTAGACGTAGAAAGTTGAAATTTTGTATTTAGGACTGTTATAGCATCTAGTTGTGCACCTCCTATTTTTGGTTTCAGTCTACAAACCGGAAGTAGTACTTTTTAAAAATATTTCGATAAATATTTAATTTTAGACAATTTTTTTTATTTTAAATGAAAGATTATGTGATTATTACCTAAAATCGGTATTTTATAAATATTTTTGTATCTGCTATCATTTAAAAATAATTAAAGTATATATTTATAATTTATAGTATTTCGGTATCTTGTAGTCCATGATCGATTAACATTTGTTACTACGTAAAATTTAAATGATTATGACATGACAGTGACAATAGTAAAATATGCTTTATATCTTCTTCTGCAGTTTAAATAAAATGACTAAAATATATTTGTGAGTATACTAGTATAATAAGTTAAAAGAATTTTTAATATTATTTTACATTTTAGTTATTAAGAAAAGTATGAACACACAAGGCGTACAAGGAAGTCATGTGGTGTCCACGTCAGATTTTTTTTGTTTAGGTATCTGTTTTATTTGTATAAAACGTGTTTTTTTATTGATTAAAAAATGTTTTAAACAAAAAAAAACAGTGTTGTAATCAGCAAGGAGTTCTGAAATATGGATCATTGCGCACTATGGCAATAAATATGCTGCTGATTTCCCTATCTATACTTATTATTTATTATCAGGTTATGGCTATGGATGACATCTAGTAAGAAATGGTATATACTATACTATATACTATTATTAGCTATATTAGCTTTGTTTGTTTATTTGATTATGAAGATAAATTATTAAAAATGTTTAAAACGTTTAAAACGTGTTTTAAACATTTGCTTTGTTTAAAACAATATGTTTTAAACGTGCCAACCCTACCTTAAATTATGTAGCCGAAGTTATGATCTTATTAATATGTATTTGTTAAATAAACCTAAACATTGTAGGTATATAGATTCATATTTCCGCAAACTGTAGCACCTTTAGTTTCTTGAGAAAGTAAAAAGCAAATACTCGCAATCTCCCGGCTCTGGTTGCAGGATTATTGTGGAAGTATTACCCGGCATTTGGTTCCCCGGGGACTCGACAAGACGGAAGTTATTGCGTAGAGATTTCGTCAGATCATGACGAAGCGAGAATCGTGTCCTACAATTCCTACACTGAGATTTTCATTGTTCTGTGGTATTGGAAAAATATTTTATTCAACGTTCAGTGCTGGAGAAGAAAAATGTTTTTGTAGGGTTGAAAGAGGACAGCGGGACGTAAGCGATATTTTGTTCTGCCGAAGGGATATACATGATACATTACATGATTGACAAAGTATACAGGATGTTATTATACTTCGGGAAGAAAATTTAAGCTGAAAAGTTCGCAAAATTAATCTCAAAGAGAACATTTTTAATACCACTGGAGTAGTGTATTATATTCAAAACAACATTTGAAATTAATTATCAACATATCAGACATTTATTATAGACTTTCCCTTAATTTTAAGCTATGTTCACATAGCTTATGTCATGTCATGTCTGTGTCATGTCATTATATTATGTTATTTCTATTGACATAGACATTTTCAGGCTTGGTCACATAGCTTATGTCATGTCATGTCTGTGTCATGTCATTATATACACATTTTGTCTAAAGTATCACAACGGAGAAAATTAATTTGGAGTCGCAGGCATTTACTAATGGAAAATAAGATAAATTTGTATTAGTAAATTTACAAGAAACATTTTAATAAAATTGGGAATGGTATATTTTAAATTGTAATTACTTTTTATTGCTTTTATTATTTTATTATCTTCATAATCAGCTTTTATTTTATCATACAAGCTTTATTCTTAACTTATTGATAAGTTTTTATCTATATTAATATTAAATGTGTAATTTTGACAGATATAGACATAGACATAATATAGCAGTGAAAGTTGAGTTCAAATCAACTGTTATGTTATGTCAAAAAAAATAACATACGAGACATACCCTATGTGAACCACTTCATTAGTTTACCGTGTGCTCAACATATTGACATGACACAGACATGACATGACAAACTATGTAAACCAAGCTTTACGAATTTTTCGAAAATTCTTTCTGTTCCACGCGCAAAAGTTAATGTTAATAATATACCTATTAACAAATTTCTTCAGAAGTATAAAATAAAAACAGCCAGTGGAGTGTATACTGGGTGATTGTCGTAAGTCCGGTACTAGGAATATTTCGTTAATTTCAAGAGATACAGAAAATGTTTATATGCAAAACTCTGTATCATTTCCGGTTTCACCGGAAATAGGTATAAGTAGATACAACTTTTTATCTAGCATAGGGAATCAGTAATGTCATATATTTTTTTAGAATGTACATAAAATAAGTTTTATAACGATACCACAATATCATAGTTTTACTCCATTTCAAAATGGCGGCTAATTTTCTTCAAAATATTTACTATTTACTAATAAAAATTAATTAAGTACAAATAAAACATAGCAAACTATGAAAATCAAGTTTTACTACCACAACAATTCATTTTGTTTTCAAGTAGGTAAAATTGATTTTCATAGTTTTTCTTCCTTTTTTATTCTTAATGGATTTTTATTAGTAAATATTTTCAAGAAAATTCGTCGCAATTTTGAAATGATTGGAATAAAATTATGATGTTATGGTATCGTTATAAAGCTTATTTTATGTACATTCTAAAAAAATATGACATTACCGATTCCCTATGCTCTTGAAATAATCGAAATATTCTTGGTGCCGGACTTACGACAATCACCCTGTATACCACTATTAGAGATGACAAAAATTAATGAAGAAAATAATTTAATTATGAAATAGGATTTTAGTTAAGAAGCATTTAATTAGCTTTTACGCTGAAGTTAGCTTCAGAAACAAAATATCTCTCGGCCTCGCAATCGGCCCAATATCGTGTCGGCCTCTGTTCTTATTACTACACTATCACAAAATGTTCAATTCTTACTCTTTTGACCAATCACAATACCTCTCTTATAGAATATGAGGCGAGAGGTAAAAATACGTAACAACAAATTCTAACCAACACAAAGACAATCTGTATACATGAAGACTAAACTTGAACGTACAATTAATTATTGATTTCCTTTTTCTTTGTATTCCGTATAAATGTTTAAGAAAACTAGTGCAAATAGATAAATAGCTTTGTCCTTAAATATGAGATTTCCACAAGACAACAAACATGCAACGTAATCCTAATGGCATTTATAAATTGTTCAAGTACTTAACCCATAATTTATTGCAGTGGTTGGGTTCCTTGCTAAACGTTGTTACATTAAGCATTCGGATACTCAAACACTTGCAATTATGTAAGTGAGTTTGAATTATGTGCAATCAAATTTGTAGATCTGTAAATTATAAGTACCCACCGCAAACAATTCATAACATTAAAGACACACTACAATAATTTATATAAGAGCATTACATTACGAGTATTAAACATTCATCTTTATACCTGTAATGTTCATTTAAATTATCTCTATTATTATAATTAATTAGGAATGTAATGGATTGTAAATTGTAATGAAGGTACACAAGTGAATTAAACCTCGAAGTTACAGTTATATCAGGTTAAAATTCTATAGACGTTCGAAGGATTTTAGTACCTTTACATGTTTTTATAAAACATATACAAATACATACAATATACATAAAATCAGTAAAATCATGCTGTTATCCCTAAATAGGATTAGCACAAATCCTTAGGGAAGTTCAGGCATTACGCTAAAACGATAATAATATTAAGAAAATCATTGCAATTGGTAGATTTTAATATTTTAAAACAATTACTTAAAAGTATATAATATTTAGGAAGTTTTTTACTGCAAAATTTGAGTTTAAAAATAATACGTAATCTTATCCAAAAATGATAATAATATTAAGAAAACCATAGCATTTGATATATTTTATTATTATAAAATATTTTCTTAATAGTTTATGGTCTTTAGGAAGTTTGTTATTGTAAAATTTGAGTTTAACAAGTAGTTTTATACAAAATGGTCAAACAATAGAACTTATTTATTATGATATATCAATAAAAAACGATGAACATGACATGCCATTAAAACATGCCACGACAATATGTTACAAAATTATGTCTAAAAATTTTCATCTTAATTAGGAAGCTAGTTTTCCAAGAAAAAAATATTAAACACTGAGAAATATTCAACTCAACGCTTGAGAACTTGTCGATGCGGCAATGCTGCGTTACTAAAAGTAGCGGGAAATTCGAATAACCTCTACAGTCTACAAAAATATACACTGCGGTTCAAGATATAAAATTTAATTATATAGCACAAGTTTATTAAACGCGTTTTCGTTTCCAAATATATATTTTCTTTCCATTTTTATCAATTTTATTTGCCTCCATTGCTAACCTTTCACAAACGTCAAACGACTGACAGCTGCTATTTGTAGAGATACCAACTTATAAATGTAATGCAACGTTGCCGCTTCATACATAATAATTACATATTTTTTATTCATATTATTATTATTTCTTATTGGAATAATAATAATACGTATTTTTCGGTATTCCTAAAGTAAATAGGTAGAGAAATTGTGAATTTTAAATGATTTTTGTTACTTCATTTTTTTCGTTCGTAAGTTTGGACTAGACAGTCAAAAGTTGATGTCTATGCATAAACACATTAATAATTACATAATACTTGGATAAACAAGAACTTTAACAATTTTTGTATGTATTTATTAGATCAATAATTATCATGAAATAATTTTAAAATTATTTTGTTCAGTTACAAAAAAAAATTAAAATTGAGAAACTAGACAATTTATGTATCGGTTTATACGGCCTGAACTTCCTTAAACACGCTCATTTATTCCAATCGTCAAATGGTATGCCGGGTTAAGTGGGGTGAAATGCCCCTATATCTAGACTTTTAAATTACCAATTTTATTCGATTTCTGGGATCTAGAAAGTAGGTGTGATGTGAAAAAAAAATTTAATATTCAATCCTCTCCCCACCCAGGCAGCGATAAACCATATTTTTAAGAACTTTTTTTTCTCTCCGGATTTTTTTTAGATAAAATTGTTAAAAAATTCAGGAGTATTGCTTGTAACATGCCTTTTCACGTCAATTTTTATCTTGCCAGAAAACGGACTTTTTCGTGGTTAAAAAAAAATTTTATTGTAAAAAATCGTTATATCTTTTAGCCAAAAAAGTGTGCAAAAAAAATTTCTGCGCCAAATTGGTGGTCTTGAGGTACTAATATTCCATGATTTTTTTTCGATTTTTTTAAGTGGTGCGCCAAGGTGAAAAATCCATATTTTTGTCTAACTCTTATGAAAAAATATGTATATAAATTATAGTAATTCTTGAAAATTCTGAGTGATATAACATATAATAATTATTATATTTATAACAATTTTCATATTTATTTAGTACAGTTAACCTGTAAATAAATTCGATACAATTGCTAGAATATATTTTCACCAGTTACAATATGAATTTGGATAATTGGGTATGCAATAAACACTATTTTGAATGTAATCCATTATTATTATCACAACCATTCTTCTAACAAAATTGAACTTATTCCTAGCAAACATCATGAATGCTGGTATGTTTAAATCATTTACAAAGAAGCCTAAGACGACTCGAGATGCATAAGTTGCAATTTTTTTCTCGCAAATATGGCTAAAGTTAGTGCAAACAGTCAATTTTCATATTATAACATAACTATTTTTTTCAAAACAATTAAATGGTCAAAAAAATATAAAAAATGGATTTTCACCTTGATGCACCACTTAAAAAAATCTAAAAAAAATTATGGGGTATTAGTACCCCAAGACCACCAATTCGGCGAAGAAAAAAATTTTGCACACTCTTTTTTGCCTAAAAGATATTACAATTTTTTGCAATAACATTTTTTTTCATCATTCAAAGGCCATTTTCTGGCAAGATAAAAATTCACGTAAAAAGGAGTGTTTCAACCAATACTTATGAATTTTTTCAGTATTTTATCTGAAATACATCGGGAAAGAAAAAAAAAAATTATTAAAAATTAGGTTTATCGCAGCCTGGGTGGGGGAAGGGGTGTATGTTAAGTTTTTTTTCACATCACACCTACTTTCTAGATCCCAGAAATCGAATCAAACTGGTTGTATGAAAGTATAGACATAGGGGCATTTTACTCCTCTTAACCCGGGATACCCTTTAAAACAAAATTAACTTACATTCTAAACTGCTGTTTTATGGTGGAATTCTGTGCAAATCTGTAAGTTTCATAAATTTGTAAATCTTTAAATATTGAACAAAATCACATCAATGTTTGTTGACAAATATAAAAATGTTCATATGATTTCCAATTTTATAAATCTGTAGCAACTACAGATTTTGACAGAATCGCACTATCAATTGGTTCAGTTTTCGATAGCAAAATATCGCACCCGTTCTAAACAACTTACACATTATATATTTCACATTTCAAACACATCAACATAAATTTTAAATCACGCACAAAATAAGCATTTAACCAGCAATCAATTTTCTCCAAACATTTCTATCCTGCACTTATTGTTATTTTGCTTCGTCCACATTCATTATTCTGTATTGTATTCTGCTATTCAAACGAAATTACACTTTGGCCGTTTGGCTATTTCTTCTGAGTTTTTCTCGAAAACTAACGAAGCAATATGACCGAGTCATTAATTTTGAACAAGTTTTGTATTTACAATTTTCATCTCAAATAAATAGGTAAGAACAAGAACTACATTAAAATTTTAAAAAATACCATTGTTTTTCTTATAAAACATAACGACCGTTATAAAAATATCAGACTTTTTAAAATGCCTTCATAATATAAAGTTTTTCCGAATAAATAATAAAGCATTCAACAAAATAACTAATTAAATGTGTTTCTCAAATAAAAGTCACATAAAGAGCTTTCCCGCTGTTTCTTTGACTCCCCGTAGTCAAGCAGATTAGGACACAAAGCATCATTTAATCCCACGTGTGCAAACATCCTGCCTCCTGCGTCCGTTCACATATAAAACCTGGTCCTGCCAGTGCGACTCCTGCTTGTTACTAGTGTTGACACGTTCACATCTACTGACCTCTATTGTAGCACCGACGACTGTTCTCTTTAAATATTCATTAGCGAGCCCTGGAAATGACCGACCTGTCGTTTGACATCTCTAGACACATATTAGTGGCTAACCATATTTGGTCATACACTAAAATCTGCCGGCTATAATTTGCGGTTTAGTCTTAGAATTGCAAATAAATTTTTATAGTGAGACTAAGTTGTCTGCATGTCTCTTCGCCCGTCCCTTCTGTTACTGTTCATATCTTCAATTTTGCATCGTTTATTTTATTTTAGCAATCATCACTTGGCAAGAAAATCAAAATAACGAGCAAAAACTATAACAACAATAATGCATCTAACAGAAAAAGTTCGACAAATCGAATGCTGGAAACCGGAAGTCGGCATATTATTATGCGTTCAAAAATTACAGACGAATAAACATAAAAATGACTAATATTGATTTTGTTTTCTCGTAGAATATAATTAAATTGTGGCTACACCAGAGCCCTTTAAATTTTGAAAATTATGATTTTTTTAAGAAAAATTATTCAGAAATAGAATGTTTTAAACCGGAAGTCGATATCTTTATCTGACTATTTCCCACATATTAATTAAACCAATCATTTGCTTCAATTTTTTAAATTCTGACCAATGACGTACAAAATATATCGGCAAAAATTGAAAAAATTCCCCAGGGATTGTACTCCAGTCAAAATACGGGTTTGGCTGTATTATTACTGGCAACTACCAGATTTGGTCTAGTATAGGTTTTTTGGGTCGCTGAACACGAATTTCGGGGTCATTTTGTAAAGAAATGTGCGGAACACCCTTAAATTTGCAAAAACTACCCCCAAAATGGTTTTTTTAAATATATTCGCACTTTGAGTGTCCAAATTTCGCACAAAGGGGTTTTTGGGTCGCTGATCAAGAATTTTGGGGATTTTTTTTTTATAAAAATTAATATGTCACCCTTAAATTACCTAAAACTATCCTCAAAAAGGGTGTCATTGTTATTTTCGAACTTTGTGCGTCTAGATTTAGTCCATATATGTTTTTTGGGTTTAAATTATATTTCACCCTTAAATTAGCAAAAACTACCCATACAAGGGTATCTTTGCTATTCATGATCAGCGACCCAAAAACTGTGAACATGCTGCAGCTATTTTTTGTCTGTATGTTAATTTGGAGAATACATGTTCTAACAAGACTGACCAGCCCATGATTTGGAATCGACTTCCACAAGTACAGTTAGATAAATACCACAAAGGATCTACAATCGAAGTTGTAACGGCTCCGAAAGTATAATTTAACACATAGAGCTTAATTACTTCACAAAATACAATAACTACAATAAAATATAAGAGTTTATTTGTAGAATTAAGTGAAATTTGCTTATCCCTGCCTTCGAACACGAAATATCCAAATTTTCTTTCGCTCCATTTCATTCGAAAATGAATAAAACACAACACACCTTCCTAACGCTTTTTCCCCACTGTCTTTCATTCATATTCGCTAAATTATAGATATAAAGTACAGAAAACTATTATTTCTTACTATAGTCCATAAACTGCAATTGACAGCTCTCAGCACATAACTTACGAATTTCTCCACGAGGTGTCACGTCAGGCGCTACGGGTCAAGCGTATTTGGGAAATAGTCTAACAAAATATATCTCGGGTCTCATTATTTTGCAGGTAAAATTATTTCTTAAGATTGTTGCTTATAGGTAACATTCCTCGACAAATTGAATGATTATTTCACTCATCATAAATTTGACCAATCAGATTGTCTTATTTTTCATTGTTTTCCAATTTAAATAATTGATTAAATAGCACCATGCTATTTAATCGCGATTAAATTGCAGCTAGCTTTTTCTAACAAATTTTGAGCTTTTTGAAGTCATATTTACCAAGATACTTACATGATTTTTATGTTTTCCGATATTCTATCTTTAAACATGCCAAATTATTCATTTCCAGCAGATTTTATTTATTAGTTTTTGACGTTTATCTAACAGAAGTATAAAAATAACAAACGATTTGCTATTGTTACAATGGTTACGTATAACAACAAAATTTGTCAGATGTCAGATGGATGTCAGAATCAACGTATGATTGCAAAAAATCTTCCTATTAATACTGTAAGTAGAAGTACACATAAAACTATGAATTCATGAAATAATCTTAACATATACCCCTCGTGCTAAAGAATTGAATCGATAAATTTGACGTCTGGCTTATTCAAAAAATTTTGCTTTAAAAACGTGTTATTGTACATAATAATTTCAGATAAAATCCCTCGACCTGCGGTCTCGGGTTTTTTTCAAATTATTATGTACTCAAACACTTTTTAAGCAAAATTTATTTCATAAGCCAGACATGTCAAATATATCGATTAAATTCATTGCACTCGGGATATAACTTATGATAAAATCCCTCGCCTTTGTCTCGAAATGTTACCAAGCAACAATCTTTTGAAATAAATTTTACCAGCAAAATAATGATCCCTTGATATATTACTATTGATAACATATTACAGCCCTTTTCCTGTGTTTTGACGTTTTTGACAAAAAAAATTACTTGAAAATATGCAAAATTCATTTTCTTGATTTTCTAGCAACAGTGCCATTTAACAACAAAATCTGCATAAATCTATCTTGTAGAGAATTTTGTGCTTTACAAGTACGTTTAACAGTTTTCTTCGTAATATAAACCATTTGCAAGATAAACGCGAAAAACTAAAAACGGGGACAATTTTTTCAAAATGACGACTGATGTGGACACTTTCGGTGAGGCCTCCACCCCTTAAAATACTCAATAAGGTGTGTTAAATGAGAACAAAAATTAAACTTGCTTTTGGATCGAAGTGCATAATTCATATTATATTACAGTATGCTGCTCGGGTATAGCTACTATAAAATTGTCGTTCGTACTTTACTAATAACATAATTCAGGTGCACTTTAGAGAAAAAATTTATTTACAAAAAATGTCTATAATTTTATGCTTAACATCGGATTGATTCGAAAATTTCAAAATTCTCAAAAAAAACAAATTTCAAAATTTGATTTTTTTTTATTAGAAATTGGGAATAGTTTTTGAAAAAATATTGACAATCCGATGTTAAGATACTAATGTAGATTATGTGTAATTTTTTTAAAAAAGATATTTCAATCGTAGCATGAGTTATTAGTAAAGTACGATTTTTGATGTTTTTCTAGACTTTTCATTATTCAAAACAAGTGCGAAAAGTCAGAAAAGACAATACATATATTTAGTATACTGTAACCAAAATTTGGTTCATAAAGCACTCGAAATGCACGAGTACCTAATTAATTTAATAAGGAACTACTACACGCAACTATACTAGCACCTGTAGTAAATTGCGGAATATACAGGATGTAACAGCGAAACCAACCAACGCCTATATTTTCTTTATTATTATAGTTACAAAAAAATGTTAAATAGCAAAGTTGTAGCTGACCAAGGGGGACATCTGATTAAAGAATAAAATATTTTTTAAACCAGTGGTTCTCAAGTTAAAACACAAAGTTATATTTTTTCAAATGGGAATATACATATTTTTTAGGCCTATCCGATAGAGTAGTTTTTTCTGAATTCAACCATGTATTCGTTTTATATCCTTACTTAATAAAAAAATTCAGTTGAAATTTAAATAATTTCTAATTTTTAATTCGTTTTTAATATTAATCTATGGATGAAAAACAAGTGATAAATTAAATATGGACGTGGTTTCTTTGGATATCTCGTGGCATAAATATCGCAAGCTTGTATGGTATTTTTATTTATTTTTTTAAATTTATCACTTGTTTTTCATCCATAGAATACTGCACATTAATATTAAAAGTTAAAAATTATTTAAATTTCAATTGCATTTTTCTCAAAATTTTTATTATGTAAGGATATAAAACGAATACATGGTTGAATTCAGAAAAAAATACTCTACCGAATAGGCCTAAAAAATATGTATATTCCCATTTGAAAAAATATAACTTTGTGTTGTAACTTGAGAACCACTGGTTTAAAAAAATATTTTATTCTTTAATCAGATGTCCCCCTTGGTCAGCTACAACTTTGCTATTTAACATTTTTTTGTAACTATAATAATAAAGAAAATATAGGCGTTGGTTGGTTTCGCTGTTACACCCTGTAATATCAAAACTACTACTTAAAATAACTGTTTAAAGCTAAGTTTCCATGCATACGTTTCATCCGTTCCGTTTTATACGTCGCTGCAAACTTGACGTCGTATGAAATTTAGACTGTTCACATGTGTCCGTTGCGTTCCATCCGTTTTGATGTTTTGATTGGTACTTCTATTCACTGCTGTTATGACATAATATTAATTACGATTTTATAAACTTACGAAGCTAATCATGTTGCTTAGGTAAACCAAACAAATACAAATAACCGTATGAAACCACTTGCTAACTGTCAAACTGACATCAAAGCATCCGTTTTCAAGGTCGCGCTGCAACGAGTAGAGAGTAGATGAACTCTGTCCGTCGCTGCATTTACCAACGCGCCAATTTTGCATAATTTGAACTAGCCAATCACAACTTGCGACGGATAGAACGGAACGGATGAAACGCATGCATGGAAACTAGGCTTGATATTCAGGTAATATTACAAACGTCAAAATACAATCTTTTATCAAAAAACAAGTAACTAATAATTAAAAATATAAATAATAAATAAACATTTGAATCTCCATGGCGAATTCATTTTGACAAAATGTCGTATCGTAGTGGGCGTTCCCACATCACCCCCCTGCGGAGTGATGAGGCTAGGGCTCTGGCTCTGACGAATTCTGTCTAAATCGCACTCGGCGGCCGAAGCGAGTAGTGTACTCTGCAGATGGCGTCGGAGAAGGGTCAGAAGGAAGATTTTCTTTCTTGGAGATGGTTTGTCGTGATGCGCAGCTGTCTTCGGCAAGAATGTACGCCGGTTTTAGTCGATCAATTGAGACTGTTACATCTCGTCCATGCATGTGAAGTGTAAAATTCTTATCATTATGCAGTAGAACTCGGTGCGGGCCGGAGTATGGAGGTTCTAAGGCGCCGCGCACTGTGTCATCTCTGAGAAAAACATGTGTACACGTTTTCAGGTTCTTAAACACAAATGTATTAGGATTTGCATGTCTTAAAGGAGGAACTGGACGCAGTTGAGCCATGTGTTGACGAAGACGATTCACAAATTCAAGCACCTTAATTCAAGAGGATGAAAGTTTATGTTCTGAACCATAATAAACATTATTATTTTCATTTATTTTTCTCTATTATTATTTTTTTATTTATTATAATTATTATTATTATGCACGAGCTGAAGGTGAGTGTATGGTATAATCATCCAAGTGAATTTTAGCCATTTCGTGCAAGTCAAATACGTCGTTTTAACCTTACATTTCGGTGTAATGACAGATGACAGTTGTGGACTTAATACAATAATGTGTCTTAAGGAGGGGTTTATCTTACTAAAATTACCTAAAATAATAATTAATGTAAGTATAATTAAATGGTCGTCGTAGATAATAGTTATTTATGTATTAAGGTCGTAAAGAAGGTTTTATGGCGCGAGACGTAATTTTGGACGCGAGCGTTAGCCGGCGAGGGCTAAAAACATGTCAAGAGCCATAAAAGCAAGTTACGGCCTCGGTACGTACCCAACTTTATGCACGGTTGAACATTTTCTAATAAATGAATGAACTTATTTTGTACGTTCAATTTGTCCAAATTACCAAAATTTATAAAATTCTTGGACAGTTGCTAAGATACCAAAAAAAATCCGGAAATAAATAAAAATGTCACAGTTGTCATTATGAATTAAACATTTACAAGATAATTTATATTAAATGTAAGTAAAAATCATTTTATTTAAATAAATATTGTACAACAAATTATTGAAAATAGTTATTTATAGGATTTAATAGTTTATATGAGGAATTTGACGTTTCTTTATGGTGCACTGCGCTATAAAGTGATCAGTGGGCTATAAACGACGTGTACCTATATCAAAGAAATTCGTCCATAAAAAAAATTCGACATCTGAATTATCAGCGGCATTGGGCAGAACAGTTTCGAAGTTATAAGCTTGTGCCAGACGAGACGGCCAGATGGAGGAATAACGAATTGAATTTCACCATAAGGATAAGGGGGTCCTGATTTAATAAATCTATCGTAAGGCGGAATCTTTTATAAAAGCTTTAATTGCCGCTATTCGGTTATCAACCTCAGTTACCGCGTACTAAAATACGGAGAGCAGATACGCGCCCCGGACGTTAGGTAATTGTGCGGGTAAACATCGCACCCCTCACGCTACGCCACTGGCAGGAAATGGAAGGGCGGGGCAAGAGTAAAAACCTTGGGAAGGATCAAATATTACACTAGGATAGACAAGAAATCCCAGGCAAAAACTATTTTGTTTTTGTGATTACATTTATTCATAGCAGTGTTATGAAAATTAATGGTGGTGAAATTTTGGTGATGAATATTTAAAGCTGCTAATGAATCTCACAAAATTCTTGGGAGAAAAATCAATTTTGCTTAAATATATTTTAAAGAAAGACATGTTTTATTTGGTAGGTACTTACATACATTACTCTCAATTTTATATACCTACCTACCTACAGTTTTTTTAGGTATACCTACTTAGATATTTTTATATTTTACAATAAATGCATCATTAGGTATTTATAAGGAATTTGTATAAAAAAATAATTTGTTATTAAAATTTACGAATACTACGGGTATATAGTATAGTATAATATAATATAAAATATAGTATATTTTAAACACTTTATCATTTATTATGAAATATTTGTTTGGCCTCCTGAAGTGTAAACATAACAATCACACATCGTTGACGTCTATGGTAGTTGCGATTTACACATGCCATGACCTTACCATATTGTTGGGTAAAGAGTATCGAATTTTATTGCTTTAAATAGGCCATTTAAAAAATTACTTTAAAATAAAATAGAAAAACGCTATTTTACAAAAAACAGATTAATTTTAAATGTAACATTTACTGGCGACACCTGTGAGCAGTTTTCAAGGCTACTTGACAAAAGGAACTTTTAGTGCAAAATGCTTCTCACTTAACGTCATAGAAAATAAGATATTTTAAATAAATAATTATGTCGGCCAAAAATATAATACATAACATAATGTTTTGTATGTACATCGCTCTGTTTTATTAAAGCACTCCGCTAAATAAAGCCAAACCCTACTGCACTTATAATGTAAATAACTATTATTCCCGGCTATTAAATAATACATTCATTATACAATTGTGTGCAGTAAATAATGTGCCCCATTACTCACTAGTGCATTTTTAATAATTATCGACCCATATCTCTAGTAACAATCTTTCAGAAATATTTTCAAACTGCCTTTTAGGACATCTTGTAGAGACGTATTCAAAAAAGAAAAGATTTTGACAATGCCCTGTATCTACATATTAAACGTAGCTCTGCATATTAAAGAAAATTTAAACTGCCTAGAAACGCACAGCGACTCTCATCAATATAACACTCGTGGTAAAGGAAATTTAAAACTACCGAAAATCAATTTGAATAAATCTAGAAATAACCCTAACTATCTCGGTTTAAAAATATATAACTGCTTACCGCAATATCTGAAGGATTTGAGTAATAACAAAAAATTTAAGATGGAACTAAAAGAATACTTGATTTCAAAAAGTTTTTACACCGTCGAGGAATTTTTTAATGACTATTTCCCTCATTATATTTTAACAAATTAAAATGCACTATTTTTCACAAAAACCATAGAAACTATCTATATAAACAACTATTCTAGTGCATATTTTTGAATATTGACATAGTATGCGTATATTCAACCGTTAGCATGACACAACAATCAATAATAAATGTTTGTTTATTTCCACCAAATGTCAAAATATTTAAAATGAAATTAAAAATTATGCTAATAAATAAAATTGTGTTGTTTAAAATTGTTAAATTTGATTTATTCATGAAATAGTCAATGCGTATACCACTCGATCATCGAAAATAATTGAAAATACTGCCGACTGATGAGACGTATTTCCATAGAAACAAACTCGAGACCGGTGGTCGAGAGGTGTTTTGCGGAAATACGTCGAACCAGGAGGAAAAAGTATTTTCTTTTGTGATATAATAACTGAAAAATCTTAATTATTTTAAATAATTTTAAGTACTTATGTAATTATATTATATTCTAATTTGAAGTTTTCTATCCCAATGTACTTTTGGTCATGAATTAAATAAATTATTATTATTTATTTGGCTCTATAACCAATAACACTTCTGGTAAGGGTCTTTGACCAAACGAAAGTAAATACGTACCTACCTAAGTATTTAGGTACTTAAGTATCAATTTTTAATAACAACTAGTATTTAATACTTGTTCTTAACTATACATATTTTTTGTATTTACTACTACAAAATTTTAAGTACTAAAATAAAAATTTGTAAAGCCTTATTTTCATTTCGTAATCGTAAATAATATTACAGAATACGACATTTTTACTGTGAATTAATCTTCCTCAATAAAAAGGTAGGTAATAATCGAAGGTAATAAAGTTACAAATCATGCAATTTATTATAATTATTTTTTTAAATATTGGTACTTGAAAAATACTTATTTTTATGTAGGTACTTTTAACAATAAAAACTAATACTTTACTTAAGTACTATGAAGCTTCTTGAAAATGTACTTGATAATAAGTACTGAGACCGTAGGAAGTACTGGTACTTATATTTAAGTATTTTGATTTCGATACTTGCCCAGCTCTGTGTTCGGCACAGTTGTTATAATAACCTCCCTTCCGCTAGCGGTACCAACTCACAAAAAAAAATTTAAAAAATATGGAAAATAATAGGCTAATTACTAGCGTCAGGTCCCGCTACGCGGGCCTTCGGCTAGGTCGCGCTGCCGCGCGACAAGGGGGATTCGCCCGCTTCGCGGGCTCAAGCTCCGCGGACCCTGAATGTGGGACGATTCGGCACTTCGTGCCTCAATTATAACAATTTTGACATTTAGACTCTACCGAAAAAAATTGTATGATGAAATTATAATTATTTAAAATTATTCTCCTTCCTTCTCAATATAAATTTTAGTTAAGCCATAAAATTTTTAGTATAGAACTACCCGGGCCGTCAGCTAGGTCGCGCTGCCGCTGCCGCTCCGCGAACTCTGAATATGGAAGGATTCGGCACTTCGTGCCTCAATTATAACGATTTTAACATTTAGACTTTACCGAAAAAATTGTATCTAACGTCATCTTGAACAATATTGTAGGTACCTTATCAAAACCTTTAATTTGATATATCAACCTTGAAATGATTTTATTATTTTGAAAGGAAAAAAACCGAAACTAATCACCCACTATCATATTTATCACTTATTGTGTATATCATTCCTCATCATCAAGATCAAGACCTTTACTTTGATATTAAAATCAATATGATTTTAACAATTTTCAGATATAAACAAATGACGATCGTCGGTCTCCATTTTGTACAATCTTGTATCAGCTTTTTTATCAAGATATTTAATTTGATATCATATTCAATAGGTATGATTTTAAAACAAAAGACAATCGTCGGCCACCATTTTAAATAATTTTGTTAATTAGCCCTCATCTAATAAAAACAAATGTCAATCGTCTGCCACCTTTTTAAATAATTTTATTAATAAGGTAGCCTTTATGTTTTATCCTTTTAATTTAAACCCTTTAATTTTTAATCAAATTCAATTTGATTTAATAATTTTTTGATTAAAACAAATGACAATCGGTCGCCATTTTCAACAATTTTATAAAGTAGTGCTCACCTGACCGTTTTAAATTATTTTATTAATTAGGTAGCCCATGCCCAGCCCTTTAATTTGATATCAAACTTATATAATTCTATATTGTTTTTGATAAAAATAAATGACAATCGTCGGCTACCATTTTAAATAATTTTATTAATTGATTCATGTTGTTAACTGTCCAACTCGTAAAGAAAATTGTTTAGATCAAATTTTTACAAATATCAATGGTGACAACGATATGTGTCATGTTTTGCCTAATATTATTTCAGATCACAGCACAATTCTCTTTACGATTCCAGATAATATTGTGCCAACTGATGAACATACCATTCCAGAGTTTAGGAGAATTTTTAGCCAAGGAAATATTGCTAACTTCAATCGTGTTCTAGCAATTGAAGCGTGGGATGATGTTTTTAATGCTAATGAACTTAACGAGGCTTTCAGCAATTTCCATGTAACTTTTAAACATTATTTTGATCAACATTTTCCGCTCACTCCCTGTCCACGTAAATTAAATGAGGAACATAAATGGGTAAATAGCGACATTATTAAATCCAGTAATGATCTTAATGATCTTTTTCTTTTGAAAAAAGATCATCCAGATCTTGAGCTACATTATAATCATGCCAAAAAGAAGCACCAAAATCTTGTGGCTAAATCAAAGCAAAGTTATTATCAAAATAAGATTTTTAAGTCCGATAACATTAGTAAATCGGTCTGGAATATTATTAAGTCTAACAAGGGCTCAAATTCTAAGAATCAAATTGAAATTTTGCATGAAGGTAATACTATACGTAACTGTTCAAGTATTGCAAATATTTTTAATGACTATTTTATTAATGAACCTTTAAAATTGAAAGAAACCATGGAAGTTTGCGGTAACTATTGTGCTCCTAGCCTTACAAGGGGTACGTATCAGAGCTTATTTCTTGTACCTTTTGATAATTTTGAACTCTCCAACTTACTGAAAAGAAAAATTAAAAATAAAAGCTCGGCTGGTCCAGACGACATTCCAAGCATCTTAATAAATGCTGTTTTGGATTCTATTCTTTCTCCTTTGTTGTATCTGGTTAATCTCTCTTTTGAAACTGGAGCGTTTCCAGATTTACAAAAAATTAGTAAAATCATACCAATCCACAAACGAGATAGTAAAATGAATGTATAGAATTACCGTCCTGTGGCTGTATCTTCAATTTTCTCAAAGATATTTGAATACTGTTATTTAGATCGCTTACAAAATTTTCTTGTAAAACATAACATTATTACTAATAATCAGTTTGGTTTCAGACAAAATATGTCTACAATCAATGCGATACAACATGTAGTTGAAAATATTATTGAGAAGTTGGAAGCCACTGAATACCCGCTGTGCATTTATGGCGACTTAAGTCGTGCGTTTGATTTAGTAGATCATGATCTTCTCTGCAGTAAGTTGGAGCAGTATGGCATAAGAGGAGTTGCCTTAGATTGGATTAAGAGCTATCTTTATAATCGTTGGCAATTTACATTTATAAGAGGAAGCTCTGATGGCAAGTCAGAACTTTCCCAAGTCTCGACGGGTGTACCACAAGGTGGGGTGCTTTCACCATTATTATTTAATCTTTTTATAAACGATTTAAGTGATAAATTAGAAGGTGACTGTTTCCTTGCAATGTTTGCTGATGATGTGTCAATATTGCTATCACATAAAGATTCTCAAACACTGGTTGATAGTTGTAACAAAAATCTTGAAAATTTAAACGAGTGGTGTAAAGCTAATTTACTTTTCTTGAATCAGTCTAAAACTTGTTTTACTAGATTCAAGAATAATAGTCTTAATGATGTAAATATAGAACTTTGCATTAATAACAAATCAATTATGAATACTCCAAAAACCAAATTCTTAGGTATGTGGATGGATGAACTTGGTTCTTGGAGACCACATTGTGAAGAACTAAGTTCAAAATTAAACTCTGTAACTTTTCAAGTTAGACATCTAAAAAGTGTTTTGAATCTTGAACAGATATTGGTATTTTATCATGCTACGGTTGAATCAAGACTGCGTTATGGTGTCAGATTTTGGGGTAGTTCCACACTTGCCAATCAAGTCTTCATTGTTCAAAAGCGCATAGTTAGATGCATTGCCGACATAAATAGATCTCAGTCGTGCCGTGAATTCTTTATAAAGTTTAAAATAATGACTTTGTTTGAGTTGTACATATTGGATGTTTGCTGCTACATATATCAAAACTTTAACAAATTCACTACTAATTCACAGCATGGATATATGCTTACTAGAAACCATAAGAATTTAAGAGTACCATTTGCAAAACTACAAAAGACTAAAAATTCTCCTAATGTGCTCGGATTAAAAGTTTATAATCACTTACCTAGTTCTATTAAAGATACTATTAAGTTCTCTGTATTTAAGTCAATGTTGAAATCATTCTTATAGCCCAGTCAATCTAGACAAAAATTAGCCAAACCTAATAATGGAAGATAGAATTCTAATTTTTTGCACAGATGTTCCTTATAACGTAGTATAACTCTCCTAGAAAGTCCCAAGGTTACCGACGCTTGCTTCCCTCGGGAGAGGCCAAAAGGTCCTAAGTGATGGCAAATCATATATGCAGACATAAACTCGTATAACTTTCGATCGGAATGACGTAGACACGTCAATGATAGCTCAAAATGGTGAGAATAATGTGCACTATACACGTAGACACTTAAAGCTAAATATTATGCCATAATAACCGGTCTAACAACTCCAGACACACAAAAGTGATTAACGCACAAAATAATTTACGCATTTCAATTATATATTCTTATTATGATCAAATAACATGGTTCTACATTATTTTGTATAGAATAGATACAGAAAGTGACGTGTATAGTACCGGGAATAATATAAAAACAAAAGAAAAATTATATAAGTGTACAATTTTACCGATTATGTACAGAGGTAACCCAGTCAAATGGTAGAAAATAAGGAATAGTCTTGGGATTGTTTTGAAATTTTTATTATTAAATTCTTCGAACATTTCTGTATAAGACAGAGTACTTTTAAAAAAATTTGAGGGCCAAATTTACGATTTTCTACGAGAGAAAATTGAAAAAATCTTAGTTTTTAAATATTTTTTGTGTTTAATGACCAGTAACTTCTAAAATAATTAAATATTTGATTTCCGGTTTCTTTTATCAACGTTATCAACGTGGCCTGAGTGAAGCCAAAATTTTAAGATTTTCGTCGCGAGAAAATTGAGAAATTTTAGTTTTTAAAATTTGACCTGTAATGTAATAATCTATCTTATAGAGAATTGTTCAGAGAATTTTGAAAAAGACACCGGATATCAAATTTTGTATTCGTTCAGAAACTACAGGACATTAAACACAAAAAAACTTTTAAAAACTAAAATTTCTAAATTTTCTCTTGAAGAAAAACTTTATTTTTTGGCTTAACAAAGACTCTCAACAAAATTTAAAAATAATCTAACTTATAGAGAATCGTTCTCAAAATTTGATAAAAGAAACCGGAAATCAAATATTTAATTATTTTAGAAGTTACTGGTCATTAAACACAAAAAATATAAAAAAAACTAAGATTCTTTCAATTTTCTCTCGTAAAAAATCGTAAATTAGGCCCTCAAAATTTTTAAAAAGTAATCTGTCTTATACAGAAATGTTCGAAGAATTTAATCATACAAATTTCAAAACAATCCCAAAATTTTTCCCTATTTTCTACCATTTGATCGAGTTACCTCTGTACATAATCGGTAAAATTGTACACTTATATAAATTTTCTTTTCAGTTTTATTATCATTCCCGGTACTACACACGTCACCTCTGAAAGCAACAGTGTTCTCTCTGTATCTATTCTATACAAAATAATGTAAAACTATGTTATTTAATCATAATAAGAATATATAATTGAAATGCGTAAATTATTTTGTGAGTTAACCACTTTTGTGTGTCTGGACTTGTTAGACCGGTTATTATGGCATAATATTTAACTTTGAGTGTCTACGTGTATAGTGCACATTATTCTCAACATTTTGAGCTATCGTTGACGTGTCTACGTCATTCCGATCGAAAGTTATACGAGTTTAAGTCTGCATATATGATTTACCATCCCTCAGGACCTTTTTCCCTCTCCCGAGGGAAGCAAGCGTCGGTAACCTTGGGACTTTCTAGGAGAGTTATACTACGTTATGAGGAACATCTGTGCAAAAAATTAGAATTCTTCCATTCTAAGGTTAAATCTAGATTGACTGGGCTATTATTGAAAAACGTATTTTATAGTTTAAATGAGTATTTTGCTACTGATTACAATTAATTGTGATAATCTAATAACCTGTCTGACTTTTGCGATGTAAATTTTTTTACTTATGCAATAAATACTATTATTATTATTATTATTATTAACCCTTATCCAGCCCTTGAATTTGATATTAAACTCGATATGATATTTTGATAGAAACAAATGACAATCGTTGGTCGCCATTTTCAACAATTTTATAAAGTAGTGCTCACCTGATCGATTTATATTATTTTATTAATTAGGTAGCCCATTTTCAACCCTTTAATTTGATATCAAACTTGATATAATTCTATATTGTTTTTAAAAAAATAAATGACAAACGTCGGCCACCATTTTAAATAATTTTATTAATTAGGTAGCCCTTATCCAGCCCTTGAATTTGATATCAAACTCGATATGATTTTTTGATAAAAACAAATGACAATCCTTGGTCGCCATTTTCAACAATTTTATAAAGTAGTGCTCACCTGGCCGATTTAAATTATTTTATTAATTAGGTAGCCCATTTTCAGCCCTTTATTTGATATCTAACTTGATATAATTCTATATTGTTTTTTAAAATATAAATGACAATCGTCGGCCACCATTTTAGTAGTATATTATTTAACGAGTAAATAATGTAGGCTATAATTAATGCGGATGAAAGTTTGTTCACGAGCCGAAGGCGAGTGTATAAATTATCCGAGTTAATTATAGCCATTATTTTCGAGTCAAATACGACGTTTTATCTACAACTTTTTAAATAAAGCAACATTTTCTTACTACAAATTTGTATTGATATTAACCTAACCTCAAACTTTGGTGTGATAACAATTTATCCGAGTAATTTAGAACTATTATGGGCTAGTCATATACAGCGTTTTACAAATTTTTATTGTTTTTACTGTTTCTGCTTACAACGTCATAAAATGATAACTTGATGTAACACTAATATTAAAACAGATGTGATGGCAGTTTGACAGTTCTAGAGAATAAAGTACTCATTATTTAACAGTGTGAAATAATGAATTCATTATTTCACAATGTGTCCTTATGGAGGGGTTTGTTATACTACTTTCACGTATATAATGAATACATTATTCTATTGTTGTAGATAAATAATTTTATTAATTAGGTAGCCCTTATCCAGCCCCTGAATTTGATATCAAACTCGATATGATTTTTTAATAAAAACAAATGACAATTATTGTTGCTCGCCATTTTCAACAATTTTATAAAGTTAGTGCTTACTTGGTAGGACTGTACTTGAAATGGCTGTCAAAATAAAATAAAATTTTAAAAAATACTAATATTGATAAAAATACAAAAAATGATTCTGTCGATTATTACTTAATATAATTTACAAATTGCTTCTATTACTAATATAACTTAAGATACATGCATCTGAAATATCGAATTGTAAACTGTAAACGTCAGTTTGACTTTGACAGAACATAGCATTGTTTTTTCCCCAAATATGTTAACAATTTTTACCCTGAATGTACTAAAACTTCTGACGTCTTTTTCTGTGACTGTACTAAAACTTCTGACGTCTATTTCTGTGACTGTACGTTGTAATGACTGTCAAAATAAAATAATTTTTTTAAAAGTAGTACTAAAATTGATGAAAATATTAAAAATATTTACGCTCCTTCTATTATAACTCAATATAATTAACAAATTTCTTCTATTAATTATATTAATTAAGAAAGGTGCATTTGAAATCTCGAATTGTAAACGTCAGTTTGACACAATGTAGCATTGTTTTTTATTCAACAGTCAGTTGTTGAACATTTGAGCATTCAAAGCTCTGATTCACTGATGAAATCTCAGTTTTTCATTAATAACTAAAAAACTATTATATCTAAAACATTGAGACCTGGTCGCATGGACTCCCTATGAATCCCTTACTATGTATACCAATTTTTAAATCGATAGATTAAACCATTCATTTGTTATTAACGAAAATCAAAAAGACAGTTTTTGGCATTTTTCTCAAAGAAAAAAATATCAAAAACAATTGAACTATACAAAGGTTTTTGCGTCTCAACACCCTCTATCACCTCGTAAAAAAATCTTGAAAATCGGATAATTCGTTCATAACGTTGTGCAGTTGTAAATACGTTGCTAGTTTGGCTAAAAATCAACAACTTTAAACCTTTTAGTATATAAGACAAGCATCGGCCCCGCTACGCGGGTCTTCAGCTAGGTCCGTGCTGCCGCACGGACTGTGTTTATATGGCCTCACACTCGCTTCGCTCGCGAGTAACATAACGAATTAATTTCGGGCCTCAAATGAATCCAATTTTACATTTAGATTAAAATTTAATTTTAAATGTCACTTTGACATTGACAGCTGTCACTTTGACATTGATTGCTGTCACTTTGATATTGATTGCTGTCACTTTGACATACGCAATATTTTCAATTAAATAATTATACATTTAAAATTGTTGCATAATCCGAAACTGGATTTGTCATCTTACAAATTCATTTGTTACGAAATGTTTTACTGAATTTAGATTGCGACTTAACAAGGACACATAAACAAAACATTGACAGGCGAAGCGGGCGAATCCCCCTTGTCGCGCGCAGCGGTAAAGTCTGAATGTTAAAATCGTTATAATTGATACACGAAGAGCCAAATTGTCCCACATTCAGGGTCCGCGGAGCCTAAGCCCGCGAAGCGAGCGAATCCCCCTTGTCGCGCGCAGCGGTAGAGTCTGAATGTTAAAATCGTTATAATTGAGGCACGAAGTGCCAAATTGTCCCACATTCAGGGCCCGCGGAGCTTAAGCCCGCGAAGCAGGCGAATCCTCCTTGTCGCTCGGCAGCGCGATCTAGCCAAAGGCCCGCGTAGCGGGGCCTGACGCTATCCATATATTAAAAGAGCTTGAATTTGATATGAAACTCGATATGATTTTTTAATAAAAACAAATGACAATAATTGTTGGTCGCCATTTTCAATAATTTTATAAAATTGGTGCTCACTTGGTAGTTTAATTTAATATCAAACTCGATATTGTTCTATACAACTTTTTTTGTTAAACACAAAATGCATATTGTCGACCTTCAATTTTACTTTAGCATCAAATGCCATGAATTTATGATACTTTCCGGTGAAAAAGTTCCTTTTTTGCTTTTTTATTTTCAAATAATTTTTTCTTTGCATGTAGGCACCTAAACTTCTGACATTTTTTGTTGGGACTGTACTTGAAATGACTGTAAACATAAAATACTAATATTGATAAACATATAATTTACAAATTGCTTCTATTACTAATATAACTTAAGATACGTGCATCTGAATATCGAATTATTGTAAACTGTAAACGTCAGTTTGACAGAACATAGCATTGTTTTTTTCAAATGTGTTAACAATTTTTACCCTGAATGTACTAAAACTTCTGACGTGTTTTTCTGGGACTGTATTTTGTAATGACTGTCAAAATAAAATAATTTGTCTAAAATATTATTAAAATTGATGAAAATATTGAAAATATTTACGCTCTCTCTATTATAACTCAAAAAATTAACAAATTTCTTCTATTAATTGTATTACTTAAGATAAATGCATTTTATATCTCGAATTGTAAACGTCAGTTTGACACAATGTAGCATTGTTTTTTATTCAACAGTCAGTTGTAAAACATTTGAGCATTCAAAGCTCTGATGCACTGATGAAATTTCAGTTTTTAATTAATAACTAAAAAATCTTTTGCCTAATTTTGCTTATTCAACTAATCTAATAAATAGTTTTACTTACATTTTAATAGTTTCATGTTCATGTAATATGTAAACAAAAATGTAAAGCAAGATGTAAGCAAAAGATGTCATTTGTACTGTCACTGTTATAATAATTCCAGTTTTGTATAGAAACAAATAATGTCATATCATCGACAACAAGATACTGAAATTTCAAAAAAGTAGATTTAAATTGTCCTATATTTTATAAATGGTACAGAATAGTCATTTGTGTATCAAGGCTGTAAAAGTGATATTTTTTGGCCGAATCTGAAGTTTGCAGCCGAGGCGTAGGCCGAGGCCAGCAATTCAGGTGAGGCTAAAAACACTTTTAAGCCGAGGTGCACACAACATTTTTTAGGTGGCTATCAAAAATATGTAATTTTATGTCAAAAAAGTTTCTTAGTATCATCAATAATTTTATTTATATAATTTAAGTTAACTAAGTTGTAGGTAATTACTTCTAAATATATTTACCAATGAAATAAATTTGTTATTTAACGGCCGTAAAGTAAATGCGGCCGTGAAGTAAAATCCGGCGTGAAGTAAATGCGGCCGTACAATAGTCATTTTGACAGGTGTCAAAAAATGTGACACTTTACGGATGTCAAAGGATACGTAAAACAACTATTTATGCAATAGCCACCTAAAAAAATTCTTTAAAAAAATCTGTGTTATATCATAAATGCTTTATGTATCTACACTAGATAATTTGAGAAAAATCATATTACTCTATATAAAAAGTCTTACTTCCGGTTTATGAATTGGTACTAAAATACAATTGCGGTCTATTGAAAATCGTATTTAAACCTTAGATATAAAATTTGGTATTTAAATGTTTGATATTTTTGGAGTTATCGTTTCCGAAAAAATTGTAACATACAAACGAACGCACGAACGACCACACACACGCACACACACACACACACACACAGACATCATCTCAAAAATGTGTAATTCGTATTCTAAAGACCCTAAAACGTGCTTATCTGTCAAAAACTCATACTCGAAATTTTTGACCCATCACAATACCTCTCTTATAGAATAGTGGCGAGAGGTAAAAACTATTCTATCTGGAACATTGAGACCGCAGGAGATTATGTGTTGGCCACATCAGATTTTTTCTTTCGCGACAGATCTGTCATGGAGTAGAATCGTACAGTAATAAATATTAATGTTCAAAAAGTGGCGTATTGTTTTTGTTGGTATTAAAGATATTTTATAATAACAAATTCCTATCGCAGCCCATCATTTAAAATAATTTTATTCATAAGCTCTTATCTGGAGGTTGATTCTGTAACTTGCGTGAGTATTTGCATGACTACATTTGCGTTAGAGTTAAGCTGGATTCACATGAACCGTTTACACCGTTCGTTTTGCGGACGTAGCGGCCGCAAAACACGTTGGTATTTCACATGAGACGACAACGTTTTCAGAGCTGCGCACTACTAGAAATGAAAAATAAAATATAACCAAAATTGTTTGGTTATGTTATATTTTAATGTCACTTGTATTGTTTGTTGTGATCAGTGTGTAAGTAACGATAAGCAAGAAAAATGGATAATTTTCCTGAAATTTTAATTACTGAAGCATCCCTGTCTCTATAATCCCGGAGATAAGGATTATAAGAATATTACTAGGTTGGTATTACTACAAATCTCCGCATTCTCCGTCTCGGAGCATGCGCAAATGGAAATGACGGTCACAACGGACCGTCAAAGCCGTCAAAAGTTGAAATATTTCATTCTCGCCGTCAACGCTCAAACCGTTGAGAACGTTCAAGTGTCAAACCAATCAGGCAACGGAACGGTTGGAACGGTACGGCAGTAACGTCTCATGTGAATCCAGCTTTAGTATGACGTCACTGTTCCTTATCTGGTGACTTTCATGGGGAAACTAGTTCGTTAGGTTTTCACACTGTTTTGGTATTGGTGGTAACCTTGTGGTAACTGTCTACTGTCATTCTCTCACTCTCTCTTTTCTATGGTCATTGTCATTCAGAGATTTTAAATGAACGCTACGGAAGAACAAAAACAAATAATAATCAATTTCATGGAAGATAATGTTGATTTTTTGTATTCCGAAGCCCGACTTCTAAATGCGATTGCATTTGGTCTAATAAAAATTGGCGTGCTTCTTTGCTCAATCTAATTTTTTTACAAATTCCGAATTTTCAATTTCGAAAGGATTTTGAACGTCCCTTAGCTGCCTACGTATAAGACGTATATTAGGTGGTCTTTCCTCCAATACTTCTTCATCAATTGCAATAAAAATGTTCGCTATAGCCATTATTTATCCTTAAACAATTTTATTGATATATAGGTAGATTCCGGTAAGTTCATAAAATCTATTATAGGTAAATATTTACGGGTATAACGTGGTATAACACTAATAAAACTAAACTTTAGAGTGAAGATAAAAACATTTACACTAAATAAATAAAAATTACATTAGTTTCTAACTAATTAATAAATGTAGAATTGTAATACACTTACTTAACTCAGCAATAAACAAAAAATTTAAAACCGCAAAATGACAATAATAAATACAAATAGAAAGAGACAGATAGTCCCGCAAGTAGAAACAGTACCTCCGTAGGTCACGCAAATATATTTGCGTGTCTCTCAACAAGTGACGTCATATGCAGTAGTTCTTCAAATTTCCGGCAGATTCATGTGACAAATCTATATTAGTTTTGGTGCCGCAAGTGCTCACGCAAGTTACAGAATCAACCCCCAGAACAAAACTCGACATAATTATTTCGAAATCGTTGAAAACAAATACATATCGTCGGCCATCAATTTAACCCACAGGGACGTAACTAAGGGTGGGTGGTGCAGGTCCCATCCTGTGGCCCACCCAATACTTAATTGAGGCAAAATAAATCTTTATTAATATGATATAGCGGAAAATGTTGTATTTTTTAATAAATATAATGTATGTCAGTCTGAGTGCTCGTGAAATCTTTATTTATGCATACATATTTGATGTCATATAACTAAGTCAAATTCTTTCAACAGAGAAAAAAATTGTCGCCTCGCCTCGCTCGGCCTATATCTATATTTTTCAAAAACAAAAATTTTACTATAAAAAGTACGGCCCACTTTAATGTTTTACTGGCACAAAAAAATCCTAATTACGTCCCTGAGATCCCAGTAGGTCGGACGCCATTTTTAACACGTTAGTTAAATTTGTTAATTAATTTGACATTTAAAGTTTTCAATAGTAATATATCAAGGGACCATTATTTTGCTGGCAAAATTTATTTCAAAAGATTGTTGCTTGGTAACATTTCGAGACAAATGACATGAACAAAATCCCTAGCTGAAGGCGAGGGACATAGACAAGAGATCAAGGTTCGCGCTAGCGAACCGACGAGGCAAGGTAAAAAGTTAGTTTAGAACCAAAATCACGTTGCCGTCGGTTCGCGTTGCGCGGGACTATATACCGGAATTCTGCTCTGTGACTAGTTTCTTCTCTCTCTTACTACTGGGTCGCCCGTAAGAAGAGAGAGACAGACTTGAGTTTCATGATCGCCGGAGCGTACCTACCCCAGCGCCGCTTTCCCTTGGCGGACGTTTGGGGAAAAGGAAAATTTCGGAACTCTCTCTCTGTTGCGCATAAAAGACAGAGAGAGAGAGAATCTGACATAAATGACAAACTTGTGTCAAATATTTAGGTTAATAAGTGTCCACACGGCGTTAAACGTCAAAACATTTAAAGTAGGTTTTACATTATGTGATTTCGCATATGATAAATCATATGTGTTTATTTTTACGTTCACACTGTTCGATTTGTCATACAGAACGACTCATAAGCGAACTCATAAGATAATAAGTCATAACGAAACATAACTACATTTTAGAAATAGAACTGTTCCTATTTTCATATGATTTTTTGTATGATTTTTGTTGACATTGAGGTTATGTTAATGTTAATGTCAGGTACTGTCCGGAATTGTAAACTTCAGAATTTGATAATATAACTTCAAAATGGCCGAAGTAAGTAAATTTTTATATTAAAATAGTCCTAATAATTGTAATAATCAGTGACTAAAACTACTGTATCGATAGATGTTCTTATTATAATAAATTATGTAGAATTATTTAATTTTGTAGGTAGATTGGACGAGTAATGCAACACGACATTTGATAAGTTTCATCTCTGTTCATTTTAATAATATTACTCAAAGCTAAAATGCGCAAAATAATAAGTGTACTGTCAAATAAAGTTGAAGTAGGTATTACATTTGACATTTACGGTTATAGGTATTTATAATAAATGGCATTTCATATTTTCAATTTGTCAAAAAGTCAAAATATCATATGACATTAAAACTCAAATATTTTATTTTTTGTTTCCATAGGTAGGCAGATAAATCAAAATTGTAAGAAATTTGTCGAATTTTTAACTTCTTGTAATTGGAAAATGGTGGAAGATAGAAACAACGTTTTGAATACATATTGTAGACAGTAACATTTAGTATACAATGTTATTAAAAAAATCCATTTAATTCAAAAATTTTGAGGATATTCCAGAAAAACTCTTCAGATCTTCAAGAAACTACCACTTCCGGTTGCACGATCAACACCAAAATCTAATCAGATCTAATCTAGCGTGTGTCATTATATTGTAAAATTATCACTACATTAATAACACTCAATTAATAGACGACTGTCAAAGGAGTCCTTGATTTAAAAAGGACGAAATTAGCGACGAAAGTTTTGGTACTCAACTAGTTACGATAAAAACTATTGTCGCTAATTTTGTCCTTTTTTAAACTCTAAAAATTACCTTACAAAGGTAAAAATAGACGAGGCAAGGTTTTTGGGATATAAAGTTGAAAATTCAACACAAGCTAGTGAAATACTATCATTTTACGCATAAAAAAGACGTGATATCAATTGTTGAGGCAAATTATCACTATCTTAATATCGATCAATCAAACCAACCAAAGATGACAAAACAAAGAGAGTCACTGATTTAATTTAATCGAAGACGAAACTAGCGATGACAGTTTTGGTCTTCAACTAAAGCGATTTATAATGACAAAGTCTAATGCAAATTGATTCAGTCAACAAGGAAACTTTTTTATCAAACTCTACCCATCTCAAATTGCATTGAACAACAAGGAAATATTTTCTATAAAAATGTACCCATCTCAAATTGCAATAGTAAACAAAAAATCACTATATAACTCCGATACTCCAGAATTGAAGAATCACCTTAAACCTTGCCGTCCCGTCTTTTTTCTTCAGACCATGTCAAATCGGCGGCGGCCGTCATTTAAAAAATGTCGACTTTTCGACAAATTTACAGAATAACTTAAAAACTTATTTTAAATCTTAAGAACAAAAATGCAAATCATGGTTCGCGCCATCGAACTGAAGAGGTAAGATAAGTCACGTTTTTTATTTGTTGGTCGCACATACACCCGGCGGAATCTCAGGTAGCCTTTGCTGAAACCAGCCGGCGGAATCTCAGGTAGCCTTTGCTGAAACACAGTTTGTAGTTCCCCTCGGCAAATATAAATGTAATTCTTTCATAAATTATCGGTAAAAAGAGAATTATTTTATCAAAAGTGCGAAATAATTGTAAAGTAGGCGTAATAAATTTTGTTCATTTTACATGTTTAATTTTGACATTTTCTTAGTGCAAGTATTTCCTTCACTTGATAACTCATTTTGACTACAAATGATACTGTAAGTAATTATTTATTACAAATAACAAAACTGCACATTAACATTTCGTTATTAAATTATAGAATTATTCATATGGATACGATTTACGAAAATATATGAATAAAATAAGAATACGAGATTAAGAAACTGACAACTCGGAAGAAAATTCATAATATATCAGCTTTCGCTACATATCTTAAAATTTTATGTTATTAATTTAAAAATTATCCCGAACGACATTTGGTAAATATACTTTTTTATTATATTTACTTACTTTACATTTGTGTGTATTATTGTGTGTTATTATTTCGAAAGTACATTATGATTATTTGTTTACTAATAAAACGTTTTTTAAGGTATTATGTGTGTTACTAATTTTTTTGAGAACTACAATAATTTTACAAGTAAAAAATATGAATAACAAATCCAAGCCAGCTATGCCCACGTCAAATTAAGTTCTCCTGTTGTTTCAGTTGAAGTTTATATAGGTTGGTGGAGGTGAAATGCAAACAAATATATGACAATGGAGTTATTATGCTAGGCATCTTGATATACGTGGAATAAGTACTGTCAATGTCAAAGTAGCTGTCATATTATTGAAATTTTTATTGTCATTAAAATATTTTCTTTGCATAATGATGTATGTGTACGAGCAGAACGAGAAAGTTTACATGCATTTTTAGATGTTATTATTATTTCTGTTATTGATTACTCTTTTTGCCACACAAATTCACATTACATCGTTTTGTGACACTACTACAAAATATATCAAGATACCTGGCATGAAAGTTCGATTGTCATGTATGTTCCCTATGTTCGAATTTCACCTCCACCAACCTGTATATCAACTCGGTACGGCTTGAAATGGTCCGAAGAAAAAAGACGGGACGGCAAGGTTTAAGGTGATTCTTCAATTCTGGAGTATCGGAGTTATATAGTGATTTTTTGTTTACTATTGCAATTTGAGATGGGTACATTTTTATAGAAAATATTTCCTTGTTGTTCAATGCAATTTGAGATGGGTAGAATAATTCTATAATTTAATAACGAAATGTTAATGTGCAGTTTTGTTATTTGTAATAAATAATTACTTACAGTATCATTTGTAGTCAAAATGAGTTATCAAGTGAAGGAAATACTTGCACTAAGAAAATGTCAAAATTAAACATGTAAAATGAACAAAATTTATTACGCCTACTTTACAATTATTTCGCACTTTTGATAAAATAATTCTCTTTTTACCGATAATTTATGAAAGAATTACATTTATATTTGCCGAGGGGAACTACAAACTGTGTTTCAGCAAAGGCTACCTGAGATTCCGCCGGCTGGTTTCAGCAAAGGCTACCTGAGATTCCGCCGGGTGTATGTGCGACCAACAAATAAAAAACGTGACTTATCTTACCTCTTCAGTTCGATGGCGCGAACCATGATTTGCATTTTTGTTCTTAAGATTTAAAATAAGTTTTTAAGTTATTCTGTAAATTTGTCGAAAAGTCGACATTTTTTAAATGACGGCCGCCGCCGATTTGACATGGTCTGAAGAAAAAAGACGGGACGGCAAGGTTTAAGGTGATTCTTCAATTCTGGAGTATCGGAGTTATATAGTGATTTTTTGTTTACTATTGCAATTTGAGATGGGTACATTTTTATAGAAAATATTTCCTTGTTGTTCAATGCAATTTGAGATGGGTAGAGTTTGATAAAAAAAAGTTTCCTTGTTGACTGAATCAATTTGCATTAGACTTTGTCATTATAAATCGCTTTAGTTGAAGACCAAAACTGTCATCGCTAGTTTCGTCTTCGATTAAATTAAATCAGTGACTCTCTTTGTTTTGTCATCTTTGGTTGGTTTGATTGATCGATATTAAGATAGTGATAATTTGCCTCAACAATTGATATCACGTCTTTTTTATGCGTAAAATGATAGTATTTCACTAGCTTGTGTTGAATTTTCAACTTTATATCCCAAAAACCTTGCCTCGTCTATTTTTACCTTTGTAAGGTAATTTTTAGAGTTTAAAAAAGGACAAAATTATATTTAGACAGGAATCTCCTATGATACTAGGTTGAACGCTACTCCTAGCGGTTGTAATTTGGAACTAAAGAGTAAAAAATGCAACCCGTTTAACAACAAAAATATTTCAAAGTGTTTGCTGATTTAATGTATTTCGATATTAAAATTTTTATTACATACATTTATTGTACCACAATTATTTTCTTGAAATTGTATTTCACATAAAATATTGTAACGAGCGGCGCCTGGGTGGCGGCGGCTAAGCGACATGCACGGACCAGTTTGCATTGTCTAGCCGGCGCGCTATTGTGTTGATGACGCAAGAGGGGGATGATTCATCAGGTCACGCGATACGGTAATAAAATTTAATGACTTTCTGGAAGGAATTTATGGAATCTACCAGAATTACCGGCTGTGGATATATAAACGCTACCCGAGCGGACGGTGAGTCAGTCTACGATAGCATGGTGACATAAATAGAAGTCTACGTTAGAATTGTGAAATAAATAGAAGTCTACGGCTGAATGGTGACATAAATAGAACTAAATATTCATGTATTGTGATATAAATAGTGTTAAATGTTATTTACTGGTTAAATAAATAATTACAGTGTATAAATAAATAATCGTAGTAGTGTTAAGTGTGTAAATAAATATTCTTAGTGTATAATTAGTGTTTTAAGTTTAATTAATAGTGCGTGTTTATTTAATTATCGTTAACTTTTATCTTTTATTTTTCGTTATTAAACTTGTTATATAAATATTTGTGTTTTACTGATTTTACACTTCACCTAAATAAATAAAACCGTTACAATTGGTGTCAGGTGTGGGGTTTAATAAACTGTGAAGTGTAACTAATAATAAATAAAATGGCGACAAAGAGAGTTAAATTAAGTGACTTAAAAGTGGCTGAATTGAAGAAAGAACTAGAAGAACGGGATCTAGACACAGCGGGAGTCAAGATCGTACTTCAACAGCGTCTACGAAAAGCCCTAGAAGATGCTGGTGAAAATCCTGAGGAACTTGAAGTTGCGTGTAGCGTATCCGAACAACTTCAAGAAACTTCTAGAAATTTAAAAGAAGAATTGTCCGCATCATCTAAATCTTTGAAAGAAGAAATAACAGAAAGTTCTAGAAAGTGTGAAGAGAATTCTAGAATTTTGAAGCAAGAATTAGCCGCAACCTTAGAAGAAAATTCTAGAAGTTTAAAAGAAGAACTGAAAGAAGAAATAACAGAAAGTTCTAGAAAATCAGAGGAAACTTCTAGAATTTTAAAAGAAGAACTGACGGGAAAGATAGAAGAAAATTCTAGAACCTTAAAAGAAGAATTAGTCGAAAATTCTAGAATTTTGGAAGATAAATTAATGGAAAATTCTAGAAGCTTAGAAGAAAAATTCAAAGAAAAAATTATAGAAAATTATAGAATTTTAGAAGAAAAATTAGAAGAGAATTTGAAGAACTTGAAACAAGAATATGACAAGAAGGTTGAACAATTAGAAGAAAATTTATCCAAAATTACTTCATCGTCGATGTCGACAACCGAAGCGACCAAAGGAGACGGGGTTAAAATAGAAAGAACCATTAAAGCAGAACACAATTCGACATCTCACGTGAAAGCTCCAAAATATGACGGAAAATCAGCGTGGCCTAATTATTTGAGGCAATTTGAAATAGCTGCTAAAATAAATGGTTGGTCATCAGAGGAGAAGGCTAGTAATCTGGCCCTTGCCTTACAAGGAGAAGCCCTCAATATTATTCAAACGGTGAAACCAGAAGAGCAAGAAGACTACGAACTTCTAGTCAAACAACTGGATATGCGGTATGGCAATGCACATTTGAAACAGGTGTACCAGACGCAACTGAATAACAAATATCAGGAATCGAAGGAGACACTTCAAGAATTCGAAGCTGACATATCTCGTTTGGTTCACCTCGCATTCCCTGATGCTCCGGAAAGCGTGATACAGACCCTGGCTATACAACAATTTGTCAGCGGAATCCGAGACAGCGAAATCCAGAAATCTTTAAGAATAGCGCACACAAAAACAATAAGTGATGCATTGTCAATTGCGTTAGAGCATGAAGCCGCTAAACAAGCTTCACGTAACCAATCCAGAGTAAGGAATATTGATGCTGAGAGAACCGAGAACGTGGAAGATTTAGAAGAGAGAATGCGTCGAATCGTCAACGAAATGATTCCGGAAAGAAGAAAACTACGTTGCTGGAATTGTGATGAGCTCGGTCATCCGCAAAGGTTTTGCAAGAAGTTGAAGAAGACCGAAATGAAGAAAGAAGAAGAAGATTCGACCCGTAAACAAGTAGTTCCACATTCCATCGGCTATGTTTCATACCTTCATCATCAATCCAACAGCATCTATGTGGATGGCTGTATTGACGGAAGACCACTTAAAATGTTGCTAGATACGGGTGCGACGAAGACAATTATTCGTCCCGACATAGCAAAAAGAACTGGCAAGACACATCTCCATCCAACCAAGTGGCGATTACGTACAGCTACAGGGGAACAAGCTACCGCATCTGGAGAACTGGATTTGAACATCACTATCGGGAATACCTCCTTTGAACATCGTGTGCTGGTAGCTGACGTAGAAGATGAACTTATTCTTGGTATGGACATCATGAAGAAGCACGGTTTCAAGCTGGACCTCAAGAGTGGCGTGATGGTGGTCAACGAAGAAGAACTCGTATTGCATCCACGGGACGACGATGCCGTACGTGTGGTAATAGCCGAAGATGTCACCCTCCCAGAGCGAAGCGAGACTATCGTAGAAGGAAGACTAGAGGGTAGTTTCTGCGAGGGAAACATTGTCATGCTGGAGCCCAAGAATGATGATACTAGAACTGGGCCTGGAGTTGTGATTGGAAAATCACTAATAAAAGCAAAGAAGATAGTACCGGTTCGAGTAATGAACATTAATTTTTATCCCGTTGTTATTAAAAGTGGGACAAACGTAGGGGAATGTTCATCAGTTTCCTCGATTATTCGAACTGTTACGGCCATGGAAACGACATGCAGTAAAATCCCGGACATATTAGTCAATCAAATGTCATCATTCCAAGCATTGACCGCCAACCAGAAAACCAAGACGAAAAATTTAATCGGGAAATATCAGGACGTATTTGAGTATGACAAGAACTCCAAGGGAAGAACCAACGTGGTCCGCCATAAAATAGACACCGGAGAAGCAAGACCCATTCGCCAACCAGCAAGAAGATTACCACTGGCAAAGCGAGAAGAAGCAGAGCGAATAGTTGAGGACATGAAGTTGGAAGGTGTGATTGAGCCTTCAAGTAGTCCATGGGCTTCATCAGTGGTGTTAGTGAAGAAGAAGGATGGATCTACACGATTCTGCGTTGATTATCGTCAGCTTAACAACGTGACGAAGAAGGACAGCTACCCGCTACCCCGAATAGACGATACACTGGACACTTTGGCTGGATCAAAGATTTTCTCCACGTTGGATTTAAAAAGCGGTTACTGGCAAGTCGATTTGGAGCCAAAGGATAAAGAGAAGACAGCCTTCACCATCGGCACGGGACTTTGGCAATTTACTGTTATGCCATTTGGGCTCTGCAATGCCCCTGCAACTTTCGAACGACTCATGGAAACCGTTTTAGCTGGACTATCGTGGAAAACCTGTTTGGTTTACCTCGACGATATTATTGTGGTCGGAAAAACGTTTGAGGACCACATGAAGAATTTAGAAGAGGTGTTCCAAAGATTAAGAAAGGCCAATCTGAAGCTTAGCCCGAAGAAATGTCACCTATTCCAGGAGGAAGTTCATTATCTTGGACACATCGTTTCCGGCAGAGGAATTGCAGTAGACTCCGGGAAAATAAAAGCTGTTCAAGACTGGCCAGTACCTAGAGACAAACATGAACTGAGAAGTTTTCTTGGTTTATGCACCTATTATCGACGATACGTACCCGGATTTGCCAACATTGCGAAACCGTTAACGAAGCTTACTGAAGAAGGCCGAAGATTCATCTGGGAAACGGACTGTCAAGCCGCATTCAAACAACTGAAACATTTCTTGACAAGCGCACCTGTTTTAAGTTACCCGTTGCCAGAAGGAGAGTTCATACTAGACACAGATGCCAGCAACGTTGGAATTGGCGGTGTTCTTTCCCAAATACAAGACGGACATGAGAAGGTTATTGCCTACTTGAGCAAGACATTGTCAAAACCTGAAAGAAATTATTGTGTCACCAGGAAGGAATTATTAGCAGTCGTAAAGTCCATTGAACATTTCTACAAGTACTTGTACGGTAGAAGATTTCTTATTAGAATCGACCACGCTGCTCTAAAATGGCTACTACAATTTAAGAATCCCGAAGGTCAAGTAGCCAGATGGATTGAACGACTGCAGGAATATGACTTTGTGATTGAACATAGAGCAGGAACGAGCCATCGTAATGCAGACGCATTGTCGAGAAGACCATGTCAGGAGGAATGTAAACACTGTAGCCGAGTAGAAGAAAAACATTCCATCGTCGCGAGGACAACAGTAGTTGACGATAGATGGCATCCAGACGACCTGCGCCAAGACCAAGAAAATGACCCGGATTTGAAAATCATACTGGATTGGAAGAATAGTGAAGAAAAGCCAGCATGGGAAAATGTTGCACCACATTCCCGGAAAGTAAAATCGTACTGGGCACAATGGGACTCTATTGTGGTTGAAGAAGGTGTCCTGAAACGTGTGATGGAGAACACCGAAGGTACTGAGACGAAAACTCAGCTGATTGTTCCACGGAGCCGAGTACCGGAAGTGTTGAAGGAAATCCATGATGGAACTGGAGGAGGACATTTTGGAGTCAACAGAACCGTGGAAAGATTGCGCCAACGATTTTACTGGGTGAACTGCAAAGAAGATGTTAAAGAGTGGTGCAAGAAGTGTGTTGCTTGCGCTGGAACTAACGGGCCACATAAGCGACGAAGAGCTCCAATGCGTCAATACAATGTTGGCAGTCCATTTGAGCGCATTGCGATTGATGTAGCCGGACCATTCCCGGAATCCGACGAGGGAAACAAGTACATATTAGTCGTTATGGATTACTTCACCAAGTGGGTTGAAGCTTATCCATTACCTAACCAGGAAGCCGTCACTGTTGCTGAAGTTCTGGTAAAAGAATGTATTTGCCGATTTGGAGTCCCTCGTGAACTACACTCCGACCAAGGAAGAAATTTTGAGTCTGCCCTTTTCCAAAACATCTGTAAGATAATGGGAATCAACAAGACTAGGACAACTGCACTACATCCGCAGTCCGACGGCATGGTCGAACGAATGAACAGAACTATCAACCGATATCTATCAAAGGTTGTCTCTAACCATCAAAGAGACTGGGACCGACATCTGCATCTGTTCCTGATGGCTTATCGTTCATCCGTACACGAGACGACAGGACAGACACCTACTAACATCTTATTCGGACGTGAATTACGTTTGCCATGTGACCTGGTATTCGGCAGCAAACCTGGAGAAGATTTGGCTGGGGAGGATTATGTCACCAACTTGCGAAGAAGAATGGATGACATTCATGAACAAGTCCGTACAAGTATTCAGGTTGCCAGCGACAGGATGAAGGATCATTATGACATCAGGGCTGACGAAGGTGGTTACCAACCTGGAGATCTGGTGTGGTTGTATAACCCGCAGAGGCGTCGCGGATTATCGCCGAAGCTGCAGAAGAATTGGGAAGGCCCCTATGAAATAATCAAGAAGATTAACGACATCATCTACCGGATAAGAAAAATGCCTAATGGGAAGCCGCGAGTAGTACATTTTAATCGTCTAGCTCCTTTCGCCGGCGATAACCATGAAGACCATCGTGGAGCTACGGTTCGAAGAATTGAAGCCCAAGAACCTACATTCGAAGATTTCATGGAAACTTATTCCACTAACCGTAAAGCTCGGTATGGCGTTACCCGAGAGGAACATCTAGACCTGTTCACGGTTTCACCAGACTATTCCCTTGGTCACTGCATAGCCGAAGACACGAAAATGTCCCGCGGAATCGCTACTGTCTTCAAGAAGAAGTTTGGACGACTACAAGAACTGGCCAACCAACGTCCATCCGTCGGAAGAACAGTACGACTTAGGGATAATGACGTGGACCACAAACGATACATTTACTACTTAGTTACGAAGGCAAAATCAAACCAGAAGCCACTGTATCGAAATTTGTGGAATTCATTGTGCGATCTGAGGGACCACCTATTGGACAACGACATCATGAAGCTGGCTTTACCGAAGATAGGCTGTGGACTAGATGGCTTGGATTGGAGGATTGTGAGGAACATGTTAGAGATCCTCTTCCGGTATACTGGAATTGAAATCCTCATCTGCAGCTTCAACCCAAAGAGACAAGTCAACACAGAACCGACCGTGGACTGTCACTTCTTCAAGACATCCGGATGCATCAAGGGTGATGCATGTAGATTTCGTCATCGAGGACTGTTCCGGGACGAAACAGTCTTAAGGAGGGAGCAATGTAACGAGCGGCGCCTGGGTGGCGGCGGCTAAGCGACATGCACGGACCAGTTTGCATTGTCTAGCCGGCGCGCTATTGTGTTGATGACGCAAGAGGGGGATGATTCATCAGGTCACGCGATACGGTAATAAAATTTAATGACTTTCTGGAAGGAATTTATGGAATCTACCAGAATTACCGGCTGTGGATATATAAACGCTACCCGAGCGGACGGTGAGTCAGTCTACGATAGCATGGTGACATAAATAGAAGTCTACGTTAGAATTGTGAAATAAATAGAAGTCTATGGCTGAATGGTGACATAAATAGAACTAAATATTCATGTATTGTGATATAAATAGTGTTAAATGTTATTTACTGGTTAAATAAATAATTACAGTGTATAAATAAATAATCGTAGTAGTGTTAAGTGTGTAAATAAATATTCTTAGTGTATAATTAGTGTTTTCAGTTTAATTAATAGTGCGTGTTTATTTAATTATCGTTAACTTTTATCTTTTATTTTTCGTTATTAAACTTGTTATATAAATATTTGTGTTTTACTGATTTTACACTTCACCTAAATAAATAAAACCGTTACAATATGTTGAAAATTATTTATATTTACAATAAATGTGTGTAATATAAATTTAAATTTCGAAATACATTACATCAGCAAAAAATATTCCTCTTCGTAAACATCGACAATGTGTTGCCACCAAGGGCGGATCCAGATGAAGTTCTTAGGGGGGGTAATTTTGAGAAATGAAATGTGAGAATAGCGCCGTAGGCGAAAATTTTTTATAGTTCAAGGTCAAATGCCTTTTTTATGTGTAAAAAAAATTAAAACTTAATTTTTACTTCCACGTAAGTTAAAATAGTATTAACTTAAGTAGAAACTGGAATAGTATTCGATTTTAAGTTCTAACTTTAGGATTCTTGAGGGGGGGTAATTACCCCGTTACCCGTTTGTCGAGGAATGTTACCTATAAGCAACAATCTTAAGAAATAATTTTACCTGCAAAATAATGAGACACGAGATATATTTTGTTACGACTATTTCTAAATAAACAGACAAAAAATATGAACTAATAAATTTACGTTGGAGTGTCCTAATATTTTTATTATTAAATGTTTTCTAATGCCGGAGTAAGCAAAATTTGACACTGCTGCAGACCGATTAGAATAATTATTAGTCGTGGGTTTTCGTGTTTTTAAATCAAGACAAATTTATTGAGCCGAAACGGTTGTTTAGTTTGACATTCAATTTTTATACTAACCTTTGAGTGTCAAAATTTTATTTTAGTTTCTTTCGTTTCACAAGTTCATTAATAATTGTTTCCAAACTAAGATTTTTGACGTAACTGTATTTTTTGGTGTTCTATTTGATATATTTTTTATTTCATCGTAAGAAGTTGTCACAAAAAGGTTCATTTGACACTTTTAATTTCAATTAAAAACAATACAAAATCAATAAAATTGTCATATCTATGTATGACGGGTAAATTGTCACTTGAACAATCCCTAGGGAATTTTTACATTTTTTGCCGATATATTTTGTACGTCAGAATTACGTACGTTAGAATTTTAAAATTTGAAGCAAATGAATGGTTTAATTAATATGTGGGAAATAATCAGTAAAATACTCCGAATTATACATAGTATTAGCCACGCATATTTAATATATATATATATATATATGTATAGGTACCTAATTTTGTAATTAAAATTTAAACTTGTGTCAAAATATGACATAAATATAGTAATAAATAGTAACATGATGCAACTTCACAGTAGTGCATTGTTATTAAATAAAATAATTTCAAAAATTATATTTCAAATTTCACATAACTACCTATATGTAAACATAACGCATATGTTCCATCTTTAAATATTTAATAAAATTTTCAAAACACTCTTACCTTATCAATTATGAAAAATATATCGAAATAAAATTTCGAATTGGAAACGTCAAATCAAATCTGACACGAATTGACAAAAAATCTTGTTTTATAAAAAAGAAAACACAAAAATTCCATGGCATACTCCTAGCTGTGTTCCGTGCATTTCTCGGTTTTTTCTTAATAACTTTGTTAATATAGACAATATTGGTACAAAACATGTATTAAAAATATAGTGAAAAACATCCTCTACCTATATGTCAAATGAAAAAAACAATCAAACAAAGTATAATACCCGTTGCTAAGGAGTGAAAAAGAGTGAGTTTTTTTCATTTCTCACTGAAACTATGGCCCCTACAACAATGAAATATACAAAAGGCACTAGTGAAAATAACCGTTAATAATATAAAAAAAGTTTGATTAAAATCGATTCAACAATAAAACGTGTAGAAGAAAAAAAAGTTTGGTTGCTAACATGATGAAAGTATAGTGAATTAAGCTAATTAGTATATATAGACTAGCGTCAGGCCCCGCTACGCGGGTCTTTCGGCTAGGTCCGTGCTGCCGCACGGACTGTGTTTATATGGCCTCACACTCGCTTCGCTCGCGAGTAACATAACGAATTAATTTCGGGCCTCAAATGAATTCAATTTTACATTTAGATTAAAATTGAATTTTAAATGTCACTTTGACATTGACAGTTGTCACTTTGACATTGATTGCTGTCACTTTGATATTGATTGCTGTCACTTTGACATACGCAATATTTACAATTAAATAATTATACATTTAAAACTGTTGCAAAATCCGAAAGTGGATTTGTCATCTGACAAATTCATTTGTTATGAAATGTTTTACTGAATTTAGATTGCGACTTAACAAGGATACATAAACAAAATATTTTCGTTACTTAGGACAGCGTGGTTTGTTTTAATTTAAAAATTAATTGTTACTTACATTAATTTCAAAATCATGATAAACATGGTGTATTATCATAACAACTGTCAAACCACCAACTTTCGTTATTCATCTTAAAAATTACATGGATAGCTCAATCTAATAAGAAAATGGCCAAAAAATGCATGTTTTTAAAAATTTCTCATACATTATGTAAAAAAATCCAAAACATATGTAAGAATATAGTCTAAATAAATAAAAAAAAATTCATAAAAATCGCTTAAACCATTTAACTTCTAGACGTTCTGAAAAGTTTCAACTTGAAAGAAATATAGTGAACACAAGCTCTTTTAATATATGGATAGCGTCAGGCCCCGCTACGTGGGCCTTCGGCTATGTAGCGCGGCAGCTCCGCAGCCCCTGTATGTGGGACAATTCGGCACTTCGTGCCTCAATTATAACGATTTTAACATTCAGACTACCGCTGCGCGCGACAAGGGGTATTCGCCCGTTTCGCGGGCTTAGGCTCCGCGGACCCTGAATGTGGGACAATTTGGCACTTCGTGTCTCAATTATAACGATTTTAACATTCAGACTTTACCGCTGCGCGCGACAAGGGGAATTCGCCCGCCTTGCGGGCTCAAGCTCCGCGGACTCTGAATGTGGGACAATTTGGCACTTCGTGCCTCAATTATAACGATTATAACATTTAGACTCTACCGAAAAAAATTGTGTGGTGAAATTATAATTATTTAATTACAACTTCATATTATTCATCTTCCTTCTTCAATATAAATTATATTTATGCCATTAAAATTTTAGAATAAAATAACATAATATGTGTAATTAAATTAATATCCTGGTTATCCAACTAAAAACAAAAGACGATTGTCGATCGTCATCTTGAACAATATTGTACCTTATGAAAACCTTTAATTTGATATCAAACTTGAAATTATTCTATTATTTTGAAAGGAAAAAAAAACGAACCCGTAAAAACAAAGTTTTTGATAATAAATCCATTATATATGAGGCTCGATCGATATTTATTTAAATTTTTTGTGCACAGATTTTTGTTTCGTTTTTCACCGCATAAACACTTTTCCGGTACTAATTTTTACAGCCCAGTTTTGGATGGTGGACTGACATTGTTATATGCCTATAGTATATTAAATTAGATCTTTAGCTGTTACTGTACTAAATTTGAACCAGATCGGTGCAGTACGTTTTGAGATAGCTAGCTGCCATTTTGTTTCAAGATGGCGGACTAACATTTTAATATACCTATGTTTTAAGACAGATTCTTAGCTATTACTGTACCAAATTTTAACGCAATAGTTACAGTATATTTTGATATATCTGTCAGCCATTTTGTTTCAAGATGGCGGACTGACATTTTAATATATCTATATCATAAGTTAGATCTTTGGCTATTAGTGTACCAAATTTTACCGCAATCGGTGCAGTACATTTTGAGATAGTTAGCCGCCATTTGATTTCAAGATGGCGGATAATCTGAAATGTTGCCAAAGTGCATTGTTAGGTGACAAAAGTCTATTTGCAAAATTGCAGCTCGATAGGATCCCGGGAAGTGGGTCATTTTTGACTTTTGTTTTTTTTTACCGTACGTAGACAGACAGACAGACAGACAGAGATGAGTGACGATGAACTTAATATCAAGGATTTAAATAAAACACAGAAGCTAATCACTCACTATCAAATTTATAACTTTTTATGTATATCAGTCCTCATCATCAAAACCTTTACTTTGATATCAAAATCAATATGATTTTAATAATTTTATGATAGGTATAAACAAATGACGATCGTCGGTCTCCATTTTGAACAACCCTTACCAATAAAACATTTAATTTGATATAATACTCAAATAGGTATGATTCTAACATATTTTTATAAAAACAAAAGATAATCGTCGGCCACCATTTTAAATAATTTGATTAATTAGGTAGCCCTTATCCAGCCCTTGAATGTGATATGAAACTCGATATGATTTTTTAATAAAAACAAATGACAATAATTGTTGGTCGCCATTTTCTATAATTTTATAAAATTGGTGCTCACTTGGTAGTTAAATCCTGGGGTTCGGGGTAACTACCAGGCGCGTCCCCAGGTGGCGGATAGGGGAACGGCCATATCCTTTGGTTATGGTTAGTGGTGACTATGTGCGGCCGCTCGGGGCTTAAAACCCTCGCACGCGTCTCGCTAAGGTCATTGCCGTGGACCACCCTCCCACGTGTTTGTGCCGTGCGTGGCGACCCGTGTCGGTTGGATGAAGGGATCCTGGTGGCTGAGTCGCGAGACAACACTCCACTTTGGCCTGGATTTCACCTAGACGGGCGGTCGAGACTAACCCACCTCGATCAATCGGCTGCGGCGTCGGGTCAGACCGTCGCCAGGGTGAGTCCTTGGAGGAAGGTGGGCACACAGGGGGCCCAGGCGTCGGTGAGTGTCTAGCCCACCTCGCTTGACAACTGGCAACCTTCGCGTGTTGTTTGCCACCTCTGGGGGCTATATCTCTTCAGTATGCCTTGGCGTTGAAGTTCAACGTCCCCTCTTGGGGCTCCGTGGCGGGTGAGGCACTGGGGGGATGAAGTCTTCTGTCCCCATGGATGAGATCCAGGTGGCTACAGTCCCTCCGGGTGGGCTTTTAAACCCGGACACTCCAGCTCAACCCGCTGAAACTAAGCCTCGTAGGCATAGAATCAGTGGTGCTGAGCAAAAGCGCAGACGGAAGGCGCGTTTGGCTGAGCTGGCGAAAGCTAACTCTTCCAAGGTGCCTGCTCCCGTGTCTTCGGTGCATCAGAAAAATGCTAACCCCTCAGGTTCTGGACAACTGTCCAAACCAGTGGTTTCGGCTGGCAGTTCTGGTAGTGCCAAACGTCTCCGGTCTAACGGATCGTCTGAACCTTCGCCCAGCGGCAACGCTAGGAAGAAGAACAGACCCCAACAGACCAAAAAACAGGTGGGAAAGCAAGTACCATCAAAACCCCCGCCAACAGTGTTCAGGAAAGCAGGGGATAGCTATTCGAAGGTGGCCACAAACCAACTACGAGTTGCTGTCATCTGCCGAACTAACACTCTTGGCAAAATATCCTCCTCCAAGGCTGAGCTTCTTCAGGAGCAGCTGTCAAAATGTCTTGACAACTGCTTGTTCGCCTTGAAAGAAGGAGAACAGCCCCCAATCTTCAACGGGTGGCAATATTCAGGGGAGATTCTTCGCATCACTTGCGTCAATAGCCATTCTCTTGAATGGCTAAAAACCACAGTGAGCAAACTGTGGGACAACGCCCAGTTAGAGGTGGTACCGGTGAGCCAGTTGCCACGTCTAGTGAAGGCAGCTGTCTGGATTCCGGGTAAAGCCGAAGACAGAGAGACTGTCGTCCGGAGGTTGGCGGCTCATAACGGCCACCTCAAGGTTCCAAACTGGTTCATCTTTCACGATGCTATCAAGGAGGAACAGAAGGGTAGAGTCCTTGTTTTCGGCATCGACGACACAGATGCCAACATAATAACGAGTCGTGGGAAGAAACTTTTCTACCAGTTCTCGCAACTCACCGTAAGGTTGAAGTCTAGCGAGCTAGACCAAAGCCCATCAGGTGTCTCGAAACCTCAGTTGCCGTAGGCTGCAACTCCTATGGAGACGGAATCCAAGGTGAATGCTGAACTGCAAGAGCTCGAGACCCTGATTCTTTCGGACATCTCCCAACATGACCCTTCCACATCCTAAAACCACTAATCCTATTTGCTTTGTCCAAGTAAATCTGCAACATTGTCGGGCGGCAAGCTCCTGTCTGAGACGCCACCTAGTCAATAAGCAGAACAGTATAGCCCTGATCCAGGAACCTTGGGTTGTTAAATCCAAGGTGTGTGGATTAGGCGACAGCACCAATTCTATCATCAATGGTTTTGGTATTGAGAATACAAGGACGTGTATAGTGGTACCTAAACACATCCAAACTGTAGTCTTACAACAGTTTTGCTCACGCGACCTCACTACAGTTCTTCTTAGTGGAGTCACTGATCAAAGCGAAGACATTGTCGTAGCTTCTTGCTACTTACCCACAGACTCCGCACAGCTTCCTCCCAGTCCAGAACTGGCTAAGCTGGTAGAGTTCTGTGAAAGCAATCGCAAGCATCTTATTGTTGGATGTGACTCTAACTCACACCACCCTATCTGGGGCAGCAAAGACGTTAACCCTAGAGGCAGATCGCTATGTGAATATATCACCAGTACTAACCTGGAAATTCTTAATAAGGGCGACGAACCTACCTTTGTCACTTCTCGTGCTCACACTAGGATCGACATCACCCTTGCTACATCAAAAATATCCGAAGACATCTCGGGATGGTGTGTATCACCTGAGCTGTCTATGTCTGATCACAAATGGATATGTTTTACTCTGAATGCTAAAAACATTGAGAAAAGGACCTTTCGTAACCCTAAGAGAACTGACAGAAACTTATTTCAAGACCTTCTATCTTCAGGACTTGAAAAATGTCAGATACCTGATGAAGTAAATGTTGTAACACTTGAAAATTGCGTCAACAATCTTCAAAGCGTCATCATTAAATCATATGAAAAGGCTTGTCCTTTAAGTGTAGTCAACCCTAAAAACGCACCATGGTGGTGCAAGGAGCTAGACAAAATGAGAACAAATCTCAGGAAATTGTTCAACAAAGCAAAAAACTCTAAAGACGAAGCAGACTGGCGTTCTTTTCAAGAACACAAATCTGTTTATAAGAAAACCATTCGTCAAAAACAACGATCTGCGTGGCAAAACTTTACAAGTAGCATTGAGACTACTGCTCCTGTTGCTCGCTTGAAAAAGGTTTTCTCAAAAGATCCAAACTTACAGCTTGGCTGCCTCAAACACGAGGACGGCTCTTATGCTTCTTCTTTAACAGAAAATAATGAAATCTTGTTAAAAACTCATTTTCCAGGCTGTGTAATTTCTCAAACCAACAATTGGGCAGCACGCGAACACACCTCCTCGGAGGAAGCGTTCACGCTATCCTCCAAAATTGTTGATGAGACACGTACAACCTGGGCACTAAACTCTTTAAAGCCATATAAATCACCAGGTATGGATGGCATAGTACCTTCCCTTCTTCAGTGGGGATGTGAGCAACTGCTACCTCATCTGGTTTGGATTTTTAAGGCGTGTTTAACCCTCACATATATACCTCTACAATGGAGGGAAGTGAAAGTAGTGTACATTCCTAAACCAGGACAGTCAGACTACTCATCACCTAAATCTTATCGCCCAATAAGTCTTACCTCAGTTCTTCTTAAAACTCTGGAAAGACTGTGCGACAGATACATTAGAGAGACTGCGCTTTCTCGCCATCCTCTTCACCCTAATCAACATGCCTACATCCAGGGTAGATCAACCGAGACTGCATTTCACGCTGTAGTTAGTAGGATCGAGAGATCGATGGAATGTAAAAATTCCACCCTGGGTGCTTTCATTGATATAGCAGGAGCTTTTGACAAAGCGACTTTTAACTCCATAGTCAACGCTCTAAGTGAACATGGCGTTGAACAACCACTAGTTATGTGGATTCAGTTCATGCTTGAACATAGAGCCGTTAAGTTTTCGTCAGAAAACTCAACCATAAGGGGTTACGTTACCAAAGGTTGTCCTCAAGGAGGAGTCCTTTCACCTCTCCTTTGGGTCATTGTAGTTGACAGCCTTTAACAGCTACTCAATAGCAATGGTTTCTACACCGTTGGTTATGCAGATGATATTACAATTCTGCTAAATGGCAAATTTGAGAACACACTTTGCGAAGTGGCCAACAATGCTCTCAAACTTCTTGAATCTTGGTGCGAGGAACACTCTCTTTCAGTTAACCCAACCAAAACTGAGATGGTCCTTTTTACCAGAAAACGTAAAATCGGCAGACTCAACATGCCGAAACTCTTCAATCAAACTCTAGGCTTTTCAGATACAGTTAAGTATCTGGGAGTTACACTTGACTGTAAATTGACCTGGGGTCAACATCTAAACCAAAAAGTTGAAAAAGCCTGCATTGCCTTCTGGCAATGCCGTCGTGTTATGGGTCGAACTTGGGGGCTAACTCTCAAGCTCTCACTTTGGCTCTACACAGCGATCATTAGGCCAATGATTACGTATGGTGCTCTGGTCTGGTGGCCTAAAGTCAGGCAATCAACAGCATCTTCGAAATTAGAACATGTACAGAGACTGGCATGTTTAGCAATTACTAGTGCAATGCGCACTACACCGACAGCGGCTATGGAAGTCCTTCTGTGTCTCACTCCTCTTAATCTTTATATAGAGGAGGTAGCACTAAAGACTGCTCTACTCCTCTCACATTCAGGTTTCCTACCAAAATCAGGAGTAAGCTGCAAACACAGCTCTATACTGCAAGAAGCATTTCGTTCTGCTCCTCCTTTGCAGATGAATGCGGACTGCATACCTCCCAAATTTAACTTCGATAAACCCTATCGTGTTATACTAGATGGTCAGGGAGCCTCCAGACCTGACATCTTCATCTTTACAGATGGCTCCAAAACGTCAACAGGCTCAGGCTCGGGAATCTTCTCCGAAGAACTGAACCTTAACGTTAGCATACCCCTTGGTGTCCACACCACTGTCTTCCAGTCTGAGATTATGGGGATTATGCAGAGCGCAATACTTGTGAATGAACTTCAGGTTCAAAGCAAGTCAATTAGGATAACAACAGACAGCAAGGCAACTCTTCAAGCTCTCAATGGCTGCAAAGTCACGTCAAAGCTTGTCGAGCTATGTCAACAAGCACTGTCCGTCATATCCAAGAACAATGCCGTAGAACTCACTTGGGTTAAAGGGCATAGCGGTAATGAAGGTAACGCTAAGGCTGATGAACTTGCTAGGCAAGGCTCGTCTTCCCTGCCTTGTGGCCCGGAACCAATACTTCCGTTGGCAACTTCAACTCTTCATGACTTTGTCAAAAACTTAAGCTTTGAAAAATTTTCAGTCCACTGGACTACCACACCTCAATGCAGACATGCAAAGAGACTAATTGCGAGGCCAACTATTAAACTGGCAAACTATCTCACTCGACTCTCTCGGAATAACCTTCAACTTCTTGTCGGTATTTTGACGGGACACAGTCGTTTAAACAAACACATGCACCGCATGAAAATCGTCAACAGTCCTTTATGTAGAGGCTGCGAAGAAGAAGATGAAACTGTGGAGCACATCCTATGTGAATGCCCTGCTTTGTCTTCAAAAAGAGGATCCATGCTAGGGGAATTCTGGCCGGACATGGCCACCCTAAGCACAACTCCCGCTGCTGACCTGTTGGCTTTCTTCCTGAGTGTGGAATGGCTTCAGGATCTGTAGCAAGGAGCTGTGCTACCCGGAGGATGTACAATGGGCCCGTCTGAGCGGCCTAAGTGCATGTGGAGTTTCTACTCCACCCTCCCTTTTATATCCAAGAGATCCAAGAGGTAGTTTAATTTAATATCAAACTAGATGTTGTTCTATATAATTTTTTTTGTTAAACACAAAATGCATATTGTCGACCTTCAATTTTAACAGTTTTATAAAGTACCTTATGTTCCTCTAATCCTTTACTTTAGCATCAAATGCCATGAATTAATGATACTTTCCGGTGAAAAGGTTCCTTTTTTGCTTCTTTATTTTCAAATAATTTTTTCTTTGCATGTAGGTACCTAAACTTCTGACATTTTTTGTTGGGACTGTACTTGAAATGACTGTAAACATAAAATACGAATATTGATAAACATACAAGAAATGGTTCTTTTGATTATTACCTACTTAATATAATTTACAAATTGCTTCTATTACTTATATAACTTAAGATACATGCATCTGAATATCGAGTTATTGTAAACTGTAAACGTCAGTTTGACAGAACATGAGAACATAGCATTGTTTTTTTCAAATGTGTTAACAATTTTTACCCTGAATATACTAAAACTTCTGACGTCTTTTACTGCGACTGTACTTTGTAATGACTGTCAAAATAAAATAATTTGTCTAAAATATTATTAAAATTGATGAAAATATTGAAAATATTTACGCTCTGTCTATTATAACTCAAAAAATTTACAAATTTCTTCTATTAATTGTATTACTTAATATAAATGCATTTTAAATCTCGAATTGTAAACGTCAGTTTCACACAATGTAGCATTGTTTTTTATTCAACAGTCAGTTGTAAAACATTTGAGCATTCAAAGCTCTGATGCACTGATGAAATTTCAGTTTTTAATTAATAACTAAAAAATCTTTTGCCTAATTCTGCTTATTCAACCAATCTAATAAATAGTTTTACTTACATTTTAATAGTTTCATGTTCATGTAATATGTAAACAATAATGTAAAGCAAGATGTAAGCAAAAGATGTCATTTGTACTGTCACTGTTATAATAATTCCAGGTTTGTATAGAAACAAAAAATAATGTCATATCATCGACAACAAGATACTGAAATTTCAAAAAAGTAAATTTAAATTGTCCTATAGTTTATAAATGGTACAGAATAGTTATTTGTGTATCAAGGCTGTAAAAGTGATCTTTTTTGGCCGAATCTGAAGTTTGCAGCCGAGGCGTAGGCCGAGGCCAGCAATTCAGGTGAGGCTAAAAACACTTTTAAGCCGAGGTGCACACAACATTTTTTAGGTGGCTATCAAAAATATGTAATTTTATGTCAAAAAAGTTTCTTAGTATCATCATTAATTTTATTTATATAATTTAGGGTACCTAAGTTGTAGGTAATTACTTCTAAATATATTTACTAATTAAAATGAAATAAATTTGTTATTTAACGGCCGTAAAGTAAATGCGGCCGTGAAGTAAAAGCCGGCGTGAAGTAAATGCGACCGTAAAGTAGTCATTTTGACAGGTGTCAAAAAATGTGACACTTTACGGTTGTCAAAGGATACGTAAAACAACTATTTATGCAATAGCCACCTAAAAAAAATATTTAAAAAAATCTGTGTTATATCATAAATGCTTTATGTATCTACACTAAATAATTTGAGAAAAATCATATTACTCTATATGAAAAGTCTTACTTCCGGTTTATGAATTGGTACTAAAATACAATTGGTCTATTGAAAATCGTATTTAAACCTTAGATATAAAATTTGGTATTTAAATGTTTGATATTTTTGGAGTTATCGTTTCCGAAAAAATTGTAACATACAAACGAACGCACGAACGACCACACACACGCACATACACACAGACATCATCTCAAAAATGTGTAATTCGTGTTCTAAAGACCCTAAAACGTGCTTATCTGTCAAAAACTCATACTCGAAATTTTTGACCCATCACAATACCTCTCTTATAGAATAGTGGCGAGAGGTAAAAACTATTCTATCTGGAACATTGAGACCGCAGGAGATTATGTGTTGGCCACATCAGATTTTTTCTTTCGCGACAGATCTGTCATGGAGTAGAATCGTACAGTAATAAATATTAATGGGCAAAAAGCGGCGTATTGTTTTTGTCGGTATTAAAGATATTTTATAATAACAAATTCCTATCGCAGCCCATCATTTAAAATAATTTTATTCATACTCCCTTATCTGGAGGTTGATTCTGTAACTTGCGTGAGTATTTGCATGACTACATTTGCGTTCGAGTTAAGCTGGATTCACATGAACCGTTTACACCGTTCGTTTTGCGGACGTAGCGGCCGCAAAACACGTTGGTATTTCACATGAGACGTCAACGTTTTCAGAGCTGCACACTACTAGAAATGAAAAATAAAATATAACCAAAATTGTTTGGTTATGTTATATTTTAATGTCACTTGTGTTGTTTGTTGTGATCAGTATGTAAGTAACGATAAGTAAGAAAAATGGATAATTTTCCTGAAATTTTAATTACTGAAGCATCCCTGTCTCTATAATCCCGGAGATAAGGATTATAAGAATATTACTAGGTTGGTATTATTACAAATCTCCGCATTCTCCGTCTCGGAGCATGCGCAAATGGAAATGACGGTCACAACGGACCGTCAAAGCCGTCAAAAGTTGAAATATTTCATTCTCGCCGTCAACGCTCAAACCGTTGAGAACGTTCAAGTGTCAAACCAATCAGGCAACGGAACGGTTGGAACGGTACGGCAGTAACGTCTCATGTGAATCCAGCTTTAGTATGACGTCACTGTTCCTTATCTGGTGACTTTCATGGGGAAACTAGTTCGTTAGGTTTTCACACTGTTTTGGTATTGGTGGTAACTGTCTACTGTCATTCTCTCACTCTCTCTTTTCTATGGTCATTGTCATTCAGAGATTTTAAATGAACGCTACGGAAGAACAAAAACAAATAATAATCAATTTCATGGAAGATAATGTTGATTTTTTGTATTCCGAAGCCCGACTTCTAAATGCGATTGCATTTGGTCTAATAAAAATTGGCGTGCTTCTTTGCTCAATCTAATTTTTTTACAAATTCCGAATTTTCAATTTCGAAAGGATTTTGAACGTCCCTTAGCTGCCTACGTATAAGACGTATATTAGGTGGTCTTTCCTCCAATACTTCTTCATCAATTGCAATAAAAATGTTCGCTATAGCCATTATTTATCCTTAAACAATTTTATTGATATATAGGTAGATTCCGGTAAGTTCATAAAATCTATTATAGGTAAATATTTACGGGTATAACGTGGTATAACACTAATAAAACTAAACTTTAGAGTGAAGATAAAAACATTTACACTAATTAAATAAAAATTACATTAGTTTCTAACTAATTAATAAATGTAGAATTGTAATACACTTACTTAACTCAGCAATAAACAAAAAATTTAAAACCGCAAAATGACAATAATAAATACAAATAGAAAGAGACAGATAGTCCCGCAAGTAGAAACAGTACCTCCGTAGGTCACGCAAATATATTTGCGTGTCTCTCAACAAGTGACGTCATATGCAGTAGTTCTTCAAATTTCCGGCAGATTCATGTGACAAATCTATATTAGTTTTGGTGCCGCAAGTGCTCACGCAAGTTACAGAATCAACCCCTAGAACAAAACTCGACATAATTATTTCGAAATCGTTGAAAACAAATACATATCGTCGGCCATCAATTTAACCCACAGGGACGTAACTAAGGGTGGGCCTGGGTGGTGCAGGTCCCATCCTGTGGCCCACCCAATACTTAATTGAGGCAAAATAAATGTTTATTAATATGATATAGCGGAAAATGTTGTATTTTTTAATAGATATAATGTATGTCAGTCTGAGTGCTCGTGAAATCTTTATTTATGCATACATATTTGATGTCAAATTCTTTCAACAGAGAAAAAAATTGTCGCCTCGCCTCGCTCGCCCTATATCTATATTTTTCAAAAACAAAAATTTTACTATAAAAAGTACGGCCCACTTTAATGTTTTACTGGCACAACCTTAGCCCACCTAAAAAAATCCTAATTACGTCCCTGAGATCCCAGTAGGTCGGACGCCATTTTTAACACGTTAGTTAAATTTGTTAATTAATTTGACATTTAAAGTTTTCAATAGTAATATATCAAGGGACCATTATTTTGCTGGCAAAATTTATTTCAAAAGATTGTTGCTTGGTAACATTTCGAGACAAATGACATGAACAAAATCCCTAGCTGAAGGCGAGGGACATAGACAAGAGATCAAGGTTCGCGCTAGCGAACCGACGAGGCAAGGTAAAAAGTTAGTTTAGAACCAAAATCACGTTGCCGTCGGTTCGCGTTGCGCGGGACTATATACCGGAATTCTGCTCTGTGACTAGTTTCATCTCTCTCTTACTACTGGGTCGCCCGTAAGAAGAGAGAGACAGACTTGAGTTTCATGATCGCCGGAGCGTACCTACCCCAGCGCCGCTTTCCCTTGGCGGACGTTTGGGGAAAAGGAAAATTTCGGAACTCTCTCTCTGTTGCGCATAAAAGACAGAGAGAGAGAATCTGACATAAATGACAAACTTGTGTCAAATATTTAGGTTAATAAGTGTCCACACGGCGTTAAACGTCAAAACATTTAAAGTAGGTTTTACATTATGTGATTTCGCATATGATAAATCATATGTGTTTATTTTTACGTTCACACTGTTCGATTTGTCATACAGAACGACTCATAAGCAAACGCATAAGATAATAAGTCATAACGAAACATAACTACATTTTAGAAATAGAACTGTTCCTATTTTCATATGACTTTTTGTATGATTTTTGTTGACATTGAGGTTATGTTAATGTTAATGTCAGGTACTGTCCGGAATTGTAAACTTCAGAATTTGATAATATAACTTCAAAATGGCCGAAGTAAGTAAATTTTTATATTAAAATAGTCCTAATAATTGTAATAATCAGTGACTAAAACTACTGTATCGATAGATGTTCTTATTATAATAAATTATGTAGAATTATTTAATTTTGTAGGTAGATTGGACGCGTAATGCAACACGACATTTGATAAGTTTCATCTCTGTTCATTTTAATAATATTACTCAAAGCTAAAATGCGCAAAATAATAAGTGTACTGTCAAATAAAGTTAAGTAGGTATTACATTTGACATTTACGGTTATAGGTATTTATAATAAATGGCATTTCATATTTTCAATTTGTCAAAAAGTCAAAATATCATATGACATTAACACTCAAATATTTTATTTTTTGTTTCCATAGGTAGGCAGATAAATCAAAATTGTAAGAAATTTGTCGAATTTTTAACTTCTTGTAATTGGAAAATGGTGGAAGATAGAAACAACGTTTTGAATACATATTGTAGACAGTAACATTTAGTATACAATGTTATTTAAAAAATCCATTTAATTCAAAAATTTTGAGGATATTCCAGAAAAACTCTTCAGATCTTCAAGAAACTACCACTTCCGGTTGCACGATCAACACCAAAATCTAATCAGATCTAATCTAGTGTGTGTCATTATATTGTAAAATTATCACTACATTAATAACACTCAATTAATAGACGACTGTCAACGGAGTCCTTGATTTAAAAAGGACGAAATTAGCGACGAAAGTTTTGGTACTCAACTAGTTACGATAAAAACTATTGTCGCTAATTTTGTCCTTTTTTAAACTCTAAAAATTACCTTACAAAGGTAAAAATAGACGAGGCAAGGTTTTTGGGATATAAAGTTGAAAATTCAACACAAGCTAGTGAAATACTATCATTTTACGCATAAAAAAGACGTGATATCAATTGTTGAGGCAAATTATCACTATCTTAATATCGATCAATCAAACCAACCAAAGATGACAAAACAAAGAGAGTCACTGATTTAATTTAATCGAAGACGAAACTAGCGATGCCAGTTTTGGTCTTCCACTAAAGCGATTTATAATTCAGTCAACAAGGAAACTTTTTTATCAAACTCTACCCATCTCAAATTGCATTGAACAACAAGGAAATATTTTCTATAAAAATGTACCCATCTCAAACTGCAATAGTAAACAAAAAATCACTATATAACTCCGATACTCCAGAATTGAAGAATCACCTTAAACCTTGCCGTCCCGTCTTTTTTCTTCAGACCATGTCAAATCGGCGGCGGCCGTCATTTAAAAAATGTCGACTTTTCGACAAATTTACAGAATAACTTAAAAACTTATTTTAAATCTTAAGAACAAAAATGCAAATCATGGTTCGCGCCATCGAACTGAAGAGGTAAGATAAGTCACGTTTTTTATTTGTTGGTCGCACATACACCCGGCGGAATCTCAGGTAGCCTTTGCTGAAACCAGCCGGCGGAATCTCAGGTAGCCTTTGCTGAAACACAGTTTGTAGTTCCCCTCGGCAAATATAAATGTAATTCTTTCATAAATTATCGGTAAAAAGAGAATTATTTTATCAAAAGTGCGAAATAATTGTAAAGTAGGCGTAATAAATTTTGTTCATTTTACATGTTTAATTTTGACATTTTCTTAGTGCAAGTATTTTCTTCACTTGATAACTCATTTTGACTACAAATGATACTGTAAGTAATTATTTATTACAAATAACAAAACTGCACATTAACATTCATACATACACACAGACACACACACACAGACATCATCGTGAAAATAGTCAAAATAGGTTCTAAAGGTGCTAAAACGTGCTTATTGACAAAAATCTCGACATCGAATTTTTTCACGATCCCTATACCTCTCTAGGCGAGAGGTAAAAATCAATCGAATAACGTATAATGCCCGTATCCAAGGACTCAAAAAAATCACGGTTTTTCAACTCCCCTGCGACTACCACGCCATCTACAATATTCATATACCCAAAAGGCACTTGAACCTCTATCAAATAAAAAAAAGTTCATAAAAATCGGTTGAACCGTTTAGGCTGTAGGCGATTCTAAAAACGGTTGCTAAGCTGCTGAAAATATAGTGACACCTAGCCTTTTAGTATATAAGAAGATAGATAGGCTAATTAAATGCCTCATTCCCCAATTTTAGGCTCTTTAATTTTTTTTGCAATAAAAAATTCCGCTAGCGGAAGGAATGCCAGCGGAACTTAAACTAAACGAATATTAAAGATTACTTTTCTTGAAGGATAAGTTAATATTGAAAAATACAATATAGAAAATGTCTTCTTATTTATTTATTTATTTATTTAATTTATTTACCGGTAAGCAAATACATGCACGGTACGTCAGTATATACATAGAAATAATAGTTACAATATAACATTGAAAATTATAATTTTAGATAAAATATAGATTAATTAGTTAGGTCGAGACAACTAGCAGGCTATATACAGCAGTGGTTACTAAGAAAGGTACTAATTGAGATAGAAGAATTAAGAAATAAGTTACCAAATATTCAATTTCAAAAGTTTTCGTCTGTCAGATATTCGTCGATACTATAGTACGCCTTTTGTATTAGCTTTTTGGATAAAACAGATTTAAATTTACTTAGTTTTAACACTTTTATTTCCTGAGGTAATTTATTAAAGATATTTAGGTTTAAATTGTTAATTCTAACGTTTTTATAAGTCAGTCTAGGAACAATTAAGTTGTTATTTTTTCTCGTGTTATGATTATGAATCTCGGCAGAAGTTCTGTAATTCTGTATATTTTTCTTGATATATATTAGGGAATCCAATATATACTGGGAATATATCGTAAGAACGTTGTTATTTTTAAAAAGTTCTTTGCAAGGATGTTTACCACTAGCACCGGAAATAATTCTAATTGCCCGTTTTTGCATTAAAAATATTTTTTCAGTTTGTGGAGATTGTCCCCAAATTATTAGGCCGTATGACATAACTGAGTGAAATAATGAAAAATAAGCGATTTTTGCCGCTAGAGGCCCTACAGTGTGATATATTTTTCGCAGAGCATATAAACATTTGGCTAATTTAATGCTTAACACATCAATATGACCCTTCCAGTTTAAGTTTCTTTGCAAGTGCAGTCCTAGATATAAAGTTACAAATTCGTCAGTCTGATTCGAGTTGATAAAATCTAGTGTCTTTGTTTTTTCTTTATTTAGTATGAGCCCATTAGATGTAAACCAGGATAGAGCTTGGTTTAATATTGAATTTGAATTGTCGGTTAAGATATCTAGATTTGCATTACTAGTAATAAAGACTGTGTCGTCAGCAAATTGTATGGTTTTTGAATACATATTTATAGCTAAGTCGTTAACATATATAGTAAATAATAAGGGCCCTAATATACTGCCCTGAGGCACGCCTTTCTTTATTTCTTTAACATTACTTAGCGTATTATTTACTGAAACAATTTGCTGCCTACTTTTAAGGTATGACTGAAATAATTGCAGGGAGACGCCTCTTACGCCGTAATATTCTAATTTGCTCAGTAATGTTTCGTGACAAATCATATCAAAAGCTTTACTCAAATCAACAAAAGTTGCCCTACATATTTCCCGATTTTCCCAAGAATTTGTTATTGACTGGATCAGGGATAACAGAGCATCCGTAGTAGCCCTTCCCTCGCGAAAACCGAACTGTTCGTCAGCAAGACAATTCTTTGAATTTAAAAAATTTAAAAGACGTGAGTAAATTACTTTTTCGAGAATTTTAGAAAAGATGGGAAGAATCGCAATTGGTCTATAGTTAGATGCAACGTCTCTTGGTCCACTTTTATGGATGGGAACTATTTTAGCCTTTTTGAATTGGTCGGGAAAAGTACCGGATTCTAAACATGTATTAAATATGTTGCACAGTGGATTTGCAATCCATTCTGCAACAGTTTTAACTAATTTAGTATTGATGTCATATATATCAACAGAATCCTTGGTTTTCATATGTTGAATAATATTAAGAATTTCACTTGGCGTAGTTGGTTCAAGATAAATAGAATTATAGTTTCTATTTAGTATTGAAATATAATCGAAATATTCATGCTACAAGGGCGCTGAAACATTTGAAATATTATCCGCAACCGACACAAAAAATTCGTTGAATTCATTAGCAGTTACAGGACATTTATTATTATTCACATTGCGACCAGTCTCATCTTTAATTATGGACCAGGTAGTTTTCATCTTATTTGATGAATTACTAAGTTTGTTTAGATTGTATGTTTTACGGGCTTCGCTTACCTTGTTGCGATAGTCTTTCCTCATTTGACTGTATAGAGCCTTATATTGAGCTTTTAGAGTGACGTCCTCACAAGATTTAATTATTTCATTAATAAATTGTAGCTGATCCTGCAACGCCTTTAATTCTGGACTAATCCACTTGTGATTACTGGACTTTTTAATATTACTTAGTGTTATGACTGGAAAGGCCATATCTCTGTAGTAAATAAACGTCTCCAAAAATATATCACACTTTTTTTTAACACAAGTCTCAGAATACAGATCATCCCAAGATTCACTGGAAAGAGAATTATAAAAATTAACCATATTAGTTTCATTATTATAGTTTCTTATTTGTTTCTTTGATGACTTGATTAGATTTTTAACAATTGTGACTTCTGTATGAAATAAAAGTGCACAATGATCTGACAGACCGAAATCCTGCACTGAAACTGTAAAATTTGTAATTATATTTGTAAAAATATTGTCAATACATGTTTTACTATCCTCGGATATGCGTGTATATTGTCTGATAGTGTGTTTCATACCATAACTAGCCATCAGGTCAATTATTGCATTCTTATTGTTATTCCTGCTCAAAAAATCTACATTAAAATCGCCTAAAATTAAAATAAGTACATTTTCATATTTGTCTAAAATTGCTAAAGCTTCATTAAGAATATTAATAAATACATTAAAGTCACCATTTGGTGATCTATATAAAGTTACGATTATACATTTTAATTCTGGTAAATAAATTGCTATAATTTCACAATCCAATTCGACAGATAATGATTTAATATTTCAACAGAATTCAAATTTTTTTTTACAAATGTAATAACACCCCCGTGTATATGTTGGATTCTGTTAAAGCATGCGGCATTGTAAAAGCCATTTACATTAAATAAATTATTTTGCTCACTTTTTAGCCAATGTTCGCTTAAACATATTACATTGGGTTGGATTTTTTCATTAATAATTTCTAACTCGTAACATTTATTTGTTAAGGAACATACGTTACAGTAAAAGATTGAAAGATTGTGAGAAAATGGAACATTTTTTTCACTTATACTAGTTTGCAAGTTCTTAGAATTTGCCAGGTTGTTGCCGGCGAGGATTGGCTGCGCAGACACGGTTAATTATTACGAATAATGAATAAAAATTTTCAATTTTAGACCTTATCGCTCACATGTGTTTTAGAATTGTATTAAAAGCATATGTTAGCTTCAGTTTTAGCACAAAATTTATTTAGCACTAAACTAACACTGCACTTATGCACTTTTTGGTGGATTTTTGTATCAAAATAGACACTTTTTCTCCTCGAAAAGGCTTATTTTTGTAGAGTAAAAACTTTATGCTACCATCATAACTTGCGCGGTTATAGTAATAACACATAACATAAAGACTAAGAAAATTACCAAAATAATTTAAGTTAGAATTAAAATAGATATTTGTGTATCTAGTACTGACAGAGCATTGTTTGATGCACGCGACGAGGAATTTCTTCGGTTGAGGCAAAGCCGAGATCGACGATTCGCCAAGTAGGTACACACATTCTTTTTTCCACGACATGCGGAGAAAACACAATTTTCTTCTAGGGAATAGTGAAGAAAGTAAGTTTTTAGAAGTAAGCAGTGTTACCACCTGTGTTATTTTACGATGAAATATTTTTAAAATTGTAAATAAATTGATTATTTTATTTAAAATTCTGATTTTTTAGTGATATATTGTAAACTATTTTTTAAATAATGATTGCTTTATAGGTACTATCTTTTTCTACAATTTTACAACTTTAATTTAATTTATACTCACTGCTGCAGTGAAACATTTCGTTGTTTTTAAACGTGTCATTCTGGCAGATGGCAATTATAACCTTACTTCTAGTTATGTGATTCTTCTACATTTACAATGTTTTTAAATATTATGTTGTGAAAAAAATGTTGTTTCTAACACGAGAGAAAAGCTCTTTTTCCACTCTCGCTCGATTGCCCCACTTGCTTCGCTCGTGATACAAACTTCGAGCTCGAGTGGAAAAAAGAAGCGCTTTCCTCGCTAGTTGGACAAGTAACTATTTCTACAGTCGTATAAGGTCAAAAATAACAAATTTTCGTCATGACAACAGTTATAAACAAAACAAATTTTTTTACATAAAGTGTTTACAATCGTAGATTGAGGCTAATTTGAGGCAATTTTATAGTAATGTTTTTGTCTCACTAGGCGACAAAATTGTACCTTTGGTAACTTATCTTTTATATAGGCTGGAATTAAAGCAAAGAGGACATACCAAAAAATAATCCACTTCATTGTAGTATTTTCGACAACGCGACAATACCTCCTGGTAAAAATTTAATTACATTATTCCACAAATTTGTAAACAGGGTAACAAGAATAATTTAAAAGTTAAAAAAATCCCTGAAAACAACAGCTGCAGAATTAGAATTCCTTCTAATTATTAGTCAAAAACTTTGGCAAAGTAGGTATTACAAAAACTTTCAAAATGACAGAATTAAATTGCGGTGGGTGCACGCGAAATAAAATCAACAATTTGCATGAAAAATGATGTTAGTGGAGGGGACACATGCGCCTCGCCATTCGCCATTTCCAATGCTAATTTCTTCTCTAGAGATCGCCAGTGGCGTAGCCAGAAATTATTATTATTTAACTAGAATTTAACGATAGTAATTATTACTAATGCAAAGAAAGTTTACTATAGTTTTTGAGATGATAGAAGAGTCTGCTCATGGTCATCATGGTATCATGAACTAATAAACAAACGGCTTATATATTTATCTTTTTCGTAATTGCATTATCTAATGGTATATGCTGGTATAGACTTTTCAAATCCATATAGGAGTGACGTCATAAAAAACAAGCAAATTATTCGTATGAATCAAGATTTATACGATATGCGTATAGATTTATACGAGTCCAAATGTGTAAGAATGAGATAGTTTATTTCGTGAACGTTGGTGGATAGAATTTATCTGATATGACGTCACTCCTATATGGATTTGAAACGTGTACATGAAATAAATAATATGGATTGAACACGTTTGTCTTTCAAAAATTATATGGTTTTGAGTAAGTTATAACATGCATAGCAAAGTGTTGCTCGACGTACTCAACACTGTTATTGTACGAGTAACATAAGTTTAGTTATTATATTACTGAATATGATAATATGGACGGAACTAAAATCTTACTTCGTACTGATCCAGGATGACCTTTATCAGACTTCTTTCATCACACATACATGGATCGCAAATGAGTGTCAGAGCAAATTTGTCAACTCTAATTACACAAGAGCTTTTTATTTCTTTACATTTCTGTTTGTATTGAAACCTTGTTGCCTAGCAATTTGAAAAGAAAAATTGTTTAATAAAATCATGACACCGTATTTTATTTTAAAACAATTTTTCGAGTCAAATTGCTGTCAGGTAAAAAGTTTGAGATAATTTAACGACTCCTTTGGTTCTTCTTCACAAATATTCCCAAAATCTACTCATTTCACTGACAAATATTAGAAATATGAAGCAAATGGCATTTTACTGTTTTGTTTATTGTTTGGTTGCTAAGAAAAAGGTAAATAAGGTTTTATCACTTGCAAAAAGTTACCTTCCTTGCTTCCTTTTTACCTCTCGCCACTCATATCTGTAAGAGAGGTATTGTAATCATGCTAAAATTTCGATAGTGAGTTTTCAATGGATAAGCACGTTTTGAGGTCCCTAGAACACGATTTTGATAATTTCGCGATGATGTCTGTGTCTGTGTGTGTCTGTGTGTGTGTGTGTGTGTGTGTGTGTGTGTGTGTGTGTGTGTGTGTGTGTGTGTGTGTGTGTGTGTGTGTGTGTGTGTGTGTGTGTGTGTGTGTGTGTGTGTGTGTGTGTGTGTGTGTGTGTGTGTGTGTGTGTGTGTGTGTGTGTGTGTGTGTGTGTGTGTGTGTGTGTGTGTGTGTGTGTGTGTGTGTGTGTGTGTGTGTGTGTGTGTGTGTGTGTGTGTGTGTGTGTGTGTGTGTGTGTGTGTGTGTGTGTGTGTGTGTGTGTGTGTGTGTGTGTGTGTGTGTGTGTGTGTGTGTGTGTGTGTGTGTGTGTGTGTGTGTGTGTGTGTGTGTGTGTGTGTGTGTGTGTGTGTGTGTGTGTGTGTGTGTGTGTGTGTGTGTGTGTGTGTGTGTGTGTGTGTGTGTGTGTGTGTGTGTGTGTGTGTGTGTGTGTGTGTGTGTGTGTGTGTGTGTGTGTGTGTGTGTGTGTGTGTGTGTGTGTGTGTGTGTGTGTGTGTGTGTGTGTGTGTGTGTGTGTGTGTGTGTGTGTGTGTGTGTGTGTGTGTGTGTGTGTGTGTGTGTGTGTGTGTGTGTGTGTGTGTGTGTGTGTGTGTGTGTGTGTGTGTGTGTGTGTGTGTGTGTGTGTGTGTGTGTGTGTGTGTGTGTGTGTGTGTGTGTGTGTGTGTGTGTGTGTGTGTGTGTGTGTGTGTGTGTGTGTGTGTGTGTGTGTGTGTGTGTGTGTGTGTGTGTGTGTGTGTGTGTGTGTGTGTGTGTGTGTGTGTGTGTGTGTGTGTGTGTGTGTGTGTGTGTGTGTGTCTGTGTGTCAGGATGGATGTTGGAGGTACGATAACTCAAATACCACTGAATAAAAAAATTTGAAATTTTGTATATAATATTCTGACACCCTAGATTAGATCTGATTAGATTTTGGTGTTGATCGTGCTACCAGAAGTGGTAGTTTCTTGAAGATCTGCTTGAAGATCTGAAGAGTTTTTCTGGAATATCCTCACAATTTATGAATTAATAGGAATTTTTGTAATAACATTGTATACTAAATGTTACTGTCTACAATATGTATTCAAAACGTTGTTTCTATCTAGCACCATTTTCCAATTACAAGAAGTAAAAAATTACATACAAATTTGTTACAATTTTGATTTATCTGCCTACCTATGGAAACAAAAAATAAAATATTTGAGTGTTAATGTCATATAAATTTTTGACTTTTTGGCAAATTGAAATGGAAAATATGAAATGTCATTTAGTATTTATAAGGTGATAATAAACTTTAATAATATTATAAATACTACAATTCCCGAATTCCCTTCTAGTACAATGGTATATTTGTGAGTAAGTACCTTCATACACACTTAGTAAAATAGTAGAGTATATGGCGAGAGGTCATGTGTTGGCCACATCGGATTTTATCCGCTGTCAAAGCGATAAAATTGTGTTTTGTTTATGGCTTACTTTATACATGAGTGGAATTATCGACATAATCTTGTATGACTATGACCATTCATGAAACATTCGCAAGTAAGATGCAATTTTCGACACTTGATACACAATGTACTATTAGATGAATCGGCGATATAAAGTAGTGGTACGATCTCCAACCTCAGGATACCGTGGTCGTGGGATCAAATCCAGGTCAGATTGGAAATTTTCACAGCCTTTGGCTTTGACCGATAAGACCAACAGCTACCAGGAACTAAGAAACCGCTAAAATGGAACGAAACTGAAAACAAAATAACGAAATTAACCGAAATTTTTAAAAGAACGAAATTGGAAATGAAAACGAAATGTTTATTTTTGCATGATTGGTCATTTTTCCCCTGCCCAATTTTTCCCTGTCTTCCTCCATCCTTGTAATCATCATAAACCTAACCTAATTATTTTTTTAAAATTTTTAGTAGTCGTGGGAAAAAATGAGGTAAATTAATAGCCAGGGAAAAAATGACCAGGGAGAAAAACGGCAGGGAAAAGTGACCTCCAACCGTTTACTGGCTCTGTTTCTAAGACAGGTTTTGTTTACAAACTAAAAGGCGGTAAGTAATTTAGAAGGTCGTACTAAACGACAACAGAATAGTTACAGCCGAGCGTTTCATTAGATGACTGAGGTGCTTGCACCGAAGTCATCTATGAACGCGAGGCTGGAATGAGCCTTCCCGCGAGGTATGTATACTATTTTATTCACAATCCAATTGGTTATTGATATGCCCGTTTTAAATATTCATTTTATTCATATTTTATGACAGTTTTATTATAATTTGTTTTGATACTTCAACATAGAGATCTATGAAAAAATTGCTAGGATTGCCAGGTAACTTGAAAAAATGTTTATTGATTCTGTCAATAATTAGTTTCTTTCTGCTTTTTATCGAGATCGAGCATATTAATTATCATGTTGTCTGATAGTGAAGATGGTTAAGACGAAAATATTCCTTTAGAACTGCGAGAAGCTGCAAAAAAAAGCTTCTGAAAGTGACGTTTACCTAGCTGGAAAACGCTCACTTCCCCGCTAGCTGGGAAGTAAAGTAAACAATGACTCGCTTCCCAACTGTTTAGAAGGTTGGAAACGCACATAATACCAACCGATTGTGAATAAACCGTTTTGAGCACGCCACTGAAGATTGTTGTTGCAGGACTTCGTTGGAGACTTGACGCTAATAGGTTTTTTCACAGCTTATTTCACTAAGAATCAACGCGATATCACTACGTTGGCACGTGAACAGAACATCAAATGCGCTATTTGTGTTGCAAGCGCAAGCTTTACGAATGCTTTTTATTTGTTTTGTCAATGCAACGGTTCTACGTTTCTGCACTTTGTTAAGACTAGTTTAATGAAAGAAAATGGCTAGTTCGAGATTTATTTATATCACGTAATTTGTACATACTTTCTAGAATAGCAACCAACTCTGAACCACGATTTTTATTATTTGCTGAACTGCTACTCTTAATTTAGGTTAAACTACTCAAAATTTAAAACATATTTGTGCTTTTATCAAATAACTATCAAAATGAAATAAATTTTGAAATGTTTCTCCGATATCAAACACTGAAAAATATGTGCATCTTTTATTATAATTTTACATTACTGGACGAATATTATGATCTCCTGTAAAAGAATTACCTAAGCTAAGGAAAACATAAAATATCGTCTAATTTATTTAAAAAAAATTATAGTCAGGATATTAGCTTTCTCCTTACGTGCATTAAAATGCGCCATGTGTGACGTAGACAACATTGAAACCAAATTGTGAGTAGATTTGTTCGCGTAAGATCGTTTTTTGTTGTTTTGACTACGGAATGGGCGATGGTAAGATCTACGTATAGTATTCGGTCCTTATCAGCTCGGTGAACGTATGTTCTGAGGTCCGGTGACGTCACACTGTCACACACGGCATCGTTTTTCGCGGCACCTATTTTTTTAAATTTTATTTAAAAAATTCTGGCTTATTTGCATCTTTTTGGCAAAAAGAAAAAATACGGATCTAATATTTGCATATTAACATATAAAAAAACTAATAAATCGTGGAAACCCCCATTGTGAAAGAAAATTTTCTTTGACGTTATAATCTTGAACAGAAAGAAGAAAGCATATTGGCTTGTTAACAAAAATGTTGTCAATATAATAAAGGAAGTTTCTTTAACGAAATTTTTTTGGTTAAATAAATATCCAATGATATTCTTCCATTTCTGATCACGTGTGCGTCATTGGACAATGAGACCAACATTAAACTGTCAGCAACCCATGGCACATTATCACTTATGTCAAAGTGACAGAATGACATAATGACAAAAGTATTGACGGTTATGTAATTTAATAGTATTGTTTTAAAATAAATAATTAGGTAAATTACAACTGCGAAAATTTTTCTAGCCGAATAACTCTCGACCATTGATAAATAACTTATAATTTTTTCACAACTACCTCAAGCACGTTGTTTTTAGGTTAACAGCCCTCCGCCTATGGCGTCGGGCGGTTACCAAGCAACGTGCTTTCGGAATGTCACAAAATTATTTCTTAATTATCAATGTCCTTGGGTTATTATAGCTGATAATTGCACACCTGTCTAAAGTACGCCATAAACAAAACATTGAGACTTGACAGGGAATAAAAAGAAGGTATAACTTTTTGCAGGTAACAAAATCTTATTTACCTTTTTTAGCAACACTAAAATGTCAGCGAAATGATAAGATTTTGGAAATTGTGAGGACGAACCAAAAGAGTCGCTAAATTATAGCGTTGAATAACAATCGATCATTTTATTTCCTCCAAGTCAATATCTGTTTGACATCTGAACCTTGTTTAAAGGTTTCAACAAACAGAAATATGTACTATATCCGGCAAAATTAAAAGCTCTTGTGTAATAATTATTACAATTATGATAAAATTTTGATCAAAGTACTGTTGAAAAATTTTGACATTTAAGTTGCAGTTTTGTCATTCGTGAAAAAAATTAGGTAGGTAAGCAAAAATAGTTCGGACCATTCACTAATATGGTAAAATTACTCATAATTTCTCCGTAGAAAGACGATTCGGATCGAAATGGCCTCTTATTTAAATATGTCAATTTTGACACTCGTTTGTCCCGTGATACGAAACCACTATTCGTAATTTTACCAATAAATTCATGAGTTTATAACTTATGAATTTTTACTTCCCCGATCTATGTAATAGAAGGAAGTATTGTAATCGTGATTTTTTGACAGTTTCGAGATTTTGGTGAATCTTCACGTTTCAGACCCTGCTGAACCCAAAAAACTTAATTTAAAAAAAGTCTGTCTGTTCCCAGATAGCACAAGATAATCGAAGAATATTCGTTTAATATCTGAAACGCATATATATATATATATATATATATATATATATATATATATATATATATATATATATATATATATATATATATACATATATATATATATTATATATATATATATATATATATATATATATATATATATATATATATATATATTATTTCCAGAATATTACTAGAATATTTATATCGAAAAAGGATATCCGTAGAATATCGTCATATAATATTCCATTAATATTTGTAATTGAATAATCTTAGAATATGAATTGCTGAATAATTTATTAGGATTATTCATATAATATACTATAAATAATGTAAGTATAATTTTACCGGTAGATGGCTCTAGATGTATTCGCATGCCTCTCCGAACCACTTGCCTACCCGTACTTTCTTGGGCTCATAACCCTTGACGAAACTCTAAACAAGTTCAAGTCAATCGGTGACTTCGATATACTGAACTGATAAGACCTTCTGGTCGGGGGTCGGATCGGAACACATGTCTATAGTTACCGACCCCTACAGATGATGATTTTACGGTTAATCCAATAGGGTATTAAACTTTAAATATTTTTAATATTACTTAGGCTCGATGCACACTGGCGGCATTTTGCCGTGCGGCGCCGTTGCGGCACCGTGGACGGTGGATGCACACTAGTGTTGTTAAACTTGCGGCAACGTCATGTATGGATGGAAGTATATAAAAAAAAACTTAAAATTTTTTCATATATTGTGTACAATAGGTACATTATAAATAAAAGAAAAAGACAATATTGGGTTCACCCATTTGTGGATTCGAGGCTTAGAGGAGGATTATTTAAAACATGCAGAATTAAGAGAACACCCTGATAAGTTTTTTAAATATTTTAGGATGAATATTCAGTCTTTTGACGAACTCGCTGCGCGAATTTTCGACAAAATACAGTCACAAGATACTCGAATGGGACTGGCCATACATCCTGTGGAAATGTTAGCTGTAACTTTGAGGCAAGTTTATTTAATTATACTACTCATATTCCAAGTTCTTGTACTCGTATTATAAGCTTCTATATCAAATAACAGTAACTCATCGTCTGCCATATTTTTTTTGTGAAAATGTCGCAGCCGCAAGTGTTTAGTGTGAACTGCTCCACAGCTAATTTACTACAACGCCACAGATGAGTGTGCGGAACCGTGCGGCAAAATTTGCACGCAAGCCTGCCGTGCGGCGACCGTGCGGCGCCGCAACGTTGCCGCAGGTGTGTGTGTACTGCCTCATTTAACTACTAGTATCTTAGACCGCATTTGCGTTGCCGCACGGTCGCCGCACGGCAAAAAACCGCCAGTGTGCATCGAGCCTAAAGGTTTCAAATTGTGGAATCATCATGGTAATCCAGTTTATTTTTGTAAATAAAAAATAATTTTGCTATTAATTCTTTTATGAATATTCCTTTATTATTCTGAAAACATCCGTATAAGGACCGCAAAATTTTCTACGTATATTCTTTGAAATATTCTAGGAATGTCTGTAGCAGATTGTTTAGGGGAACATTCTTATATTCTCAGAATATTTTAAGAATATCTAGGACGATTGTCAGATGATTTATAGAATATTCTAATATTCGAAATCTATATTCATAGAATATTATTAGAATATGTTTGTGCTAACTTTTATATTTAAGATCTTGAGCCAAAATCTGACTTTAAGTACGTTAATGAGCTTTATTCATCCAGTTGTACCAACTTTATAAACATATTTTTTTTTTATCAAAATACTATCGTGTGTGGTATCAAATTAAAGCTCTTGGGAAAAGAATTCTAGTAGAAAAACAAAAATAACATGTAAATGATCGTCAATTGTTTTTTTAAATAAATTATTCAAATTATACCGAGTTTGGTGTCAATTTAAATCGCTCAGGGAGACAAGTTTAGTAAAAATGTAAAAAATGACTTTAATGCGTTTTTCAATTGTTTCTCAAAAAAATATTCAATTTTTTTTATATAACCAGTGGTACCAACCTTATAAACATAACTTATTTTATTTTTATTTAAAAAATTTTCTAGTGTATTATCAAATTAAAGTTCTGTGTGAAAAAAATTAGCCGAAGAATCAATAACAACATTTAAACAATGGTCAATTGTTTTTACTTCCCGCATTATATTCTATAAGGGTATAAGGTATTGTGACGAGTTAAAATTTTCGAGTGTGAGGTTTTAGTGAATAAGTCTCAGATTTTTTTACATGTTATTTAAATTATGCCGAAGTTGATATTTTATTTATAGTTTGGGAAAAAAAGGTAAATTTATTTGAATTTTGCTGAATAAAGTATAAAATTAAAGGCGTTACGAAAGTAAGTTATTAAAACTTATAGTCGGGGAAGTACTGTAGTGGACACAGCAGATTTTTTATATAATACAACAGTGAGTATCTCCACGGTTATCATCTGTTGATATTGAAAATTTATATACCTACCACTCGATCATCAAAAATAATAGAAAAAAATACTTTTGCCTCTTTGTTAGACGTATTTCCATAGAAACAACTCGAGACCGGAGGTCGAGTGGTGTATTTTCGAAGCTCTTGTGGTATAATAACTAATTATTCATTGAATCAGATCCAGTTTTAAATAAAAATGGTAAAAAATGCAGTTATCCATGATTCCAGAAATTTTTTTTTATAAAATTTAGATGGAACGTCAAATGTGTTTATGTGTTTTTTGGTGTTTCTTTACAAATAAAATAGTGAATTTCAAGTGAAAAATGTTCTAGACCTTTGAAAAAAACCCAGAGACAGAAATGGTGCACTAAAAATGAAAAATATAGATTATAATAAAAATGTTTATTTTGTTAAAGTCACCTAAAAATACTAGTACTAATAGTGAATAGTCGACACACAACCTTATAGTACAAAATGATCAAGTCTACTCATTTTGATTGGCTGTGAAATTCAATATTCTGCATTTTTATTGGTCTTTTTTGACAGATGACAGATGATGTGAATAATAAAGTAAATATAATTGACTATTTAATCTCACAAGGTTCCCTATCGTTATTTAAATATATCAATTTTTACACTCGTTTGTCCGTTATTACTACGCAACAACTATTCGAAATTTTACCGATAAATTTATAGCTCGTATTATATTACTTATGATGATAATAAATATTTTCCATTTTATAGACTTGAATGTACAGGTAACACTATCTTATTTTACTCACGATAAATAAAATATTTTCCTTGTTAAACTACTTTGGAGCATCATAATTTTCAGCTAGAATGCACTTCAGTAGTGTGCAGCTATCATATAAGCTCTTTGCAGCTTATCTGTACAAAGTTATAAACTTTTCAGTTTTCATTTTGGTTACGGAAGTAAATACGAAACGACATTTCGCGCACTAAATCGATTTTATGCCATATCACTTCGTTACCTCGGAGCTCGGACCGTATGACGACGTGCAAGCGCAACTATAAAGACCGTTTTACATGGTGCTAGCAAGTTGTGCGAGTTAATCTGCATTCAGACCGACCCACTTATAAGTATAAGTGCCTAATTGACCAACCAGCGCTCAGCGTTCGCTTCGTCAAAATTCCAATTTCACTTATAAGTGTAATCTGAAAACCGCCCAAAGTTCTATCTTTTCCAATCAGTCCACTAAGTGAATAGTGCGATAGGTATATCATGTCATCTTTATCATCGAACTGTCACTTGCAAGCTGCGTTTTATTAATGACATACAAAATAGATATTAATTTAATTAAATTATTATAAATAGTAATGAATGAAAATATCGTATGCTTGTGTTGTAAAATATTATTACTGAATATGTAAACATATTTAAAAGCATATAAATTCTACTTTTTAATTTACATGTGTATGGAAATCCATTTTCTTTTAATAATAATAATTTATTTATACTGCAATACAACAGGATAATCCCAGAACAATATTACAGTGTAAAAAAGAATCAAGAAAACAAATATGAAATATCAAATAACAAACACAAACCAGATTCAAACCGTAGGCCGTTAAGGGAAAATGGGACCCGATTTCTTTTTGTTTCTAGCCCTATAGATGGCACTGTCATCGAACATCAGAAAAAATATTGAGTAGCTATTGTAATTTATGCTCTATAGATGTCGTAACAAAGTAGTTCAGATATTTAGCATAGAGGGACTCTCAATTTAGCAGCGGCTTTTGGTAGATAGAGGGCGCAATATTCTAACCTTATTTTTCCCGGGAATTACAAAATCCAAAAGTTTGTATTGTACTTTCCGCATAATACGTCACATGCACAAATAAGTATGTGTGTATTCATCATCTATAAATATAAATTGATATAACAAAACATAAAACAGTTTCTTTCAAATAATACATAAGATAATTTAAATAAATCCAATAATGATTGTAAAAACATCTAAAGTGGCGAAATTTGTAATCTATCTCGTTCGGGCTGGTAAAGAATGCTATTTTTTAAATGAAAAGTAACTTATTATATAATATTGTATGCTATTTTTTAAATGAAAAGTAACTTATTATATAATATTGTATCTCACTGTAGGAAGTAATAAAAAAATAACATTTATGTTTATAAGGTCATGGCATAAAATTTGTATTTAAAAAAATATAATAAAATAACAACAATGAACTAATATAAATATTCAAGTAACAATGGCCGTCTATAACTGGTAAAAGATAATAATGAAATTCTCCGAATTTAGTTGTTTAGCTTAACAACAATCAACAACAATATATAGACAAAATAAATTTAAATGATTTATTTATTTAAGAATAAGTTCTGTATCATTTCACTCAGTGAATTTCACTGATGCTTATAAACTTCGATAGTAGGTACAAATAACTATAAATATAATTATTTTTATGTTTATTTTATATACCTACATCATTTTACATGGTGTTTATATTTTTACAATTCATTGCTCGAGTGAAAATATAAGAAGGGGAGGGGGAAGATTCCTTGCAACAATGTAACAATAATATTTGAGCTCCTTCAACCAACAAAGAACGTAAGAAAGTATAGGCAAAACATTCCAAGAATTAAATATTTAAATTAATATAATTCCACCTTATTGTTGTTATTTTTGTTGTTAAACAATTTTTGTAGGGGGACGCTATTGCTTATTTTTCAATATCTGCTGCTGCTACGTATAAAAGGCAATTATGTAAAATATAAAATTTTGTAGTAAATTGGCGGTCTGATTTTAGAAATACTTTCAATTAAAAAACGGATTACTCAAATTATGTTTTGACTGACAATTTTACTTTCTTATACACAGTATACATAAGTCTAGGTATCATGTAAAAATTTCGATACCGGGATTTTCACGGAAATATAATTTAGACTACCTATGAGGCGAGAGGCAGACGCGGACCCAATATTGAGCCGATTGAGAAGCCGCGAGATCAAACTGCACTAATTCTTGTAAAATATAATCTCTCCGTAAAAAATTGTTAGCGTACGGCCTTGATTGATATTTTTCTTTTAAATATTTACACAATAATTTTTATTATAAAATGTGACGTTATATGGCTATAAAAATCCAAAAGAATATTTAACTCAAAATATCTCTAAAACCGGACCCCCAATATTTAAAAAAAATGTATATGTCATACAGTTACTATTCCCGAACGTATGGATGTAAAGCTTTTAAAAAATAATCCTCAGGGTCACATATAAAAAAAATAAAAAACACTAAAAATTATTTTTTTCAAATTCGGCATTTGTGTTTTGTGCATTAGTTTATTATGAGAACATTGTAGTTTAACAATGTTTTTTGTTTTTTATTCTGAACTTTAAAATAGTTTAGAACATTTTTTTACAAAACCGGACCCCCAATTTCATTCTAATTTTTATAAATGTTGTGTAATACTATTGCACTTAAAACACTCCAAAATTTTATCAAAAGTAATCCTAACTAATTTTTGAAATACTTTGAATTCAAGCAAGTGCAACGGATTATGCTAATTATGTTTTGACTGACAATTTTTAATTTGTTCGATCTGACGATATGGTTTATTTTGCATTATTTATATTTAATTATACTTTTAAAGTACAAGTGTAACGGATTTTGTAAATTATGTTTTGATTGAAATCCTTCGAATTCAAACAAGTGTAATAAAAAGAGTACCTACCCCATATTCTGAACATATCCAGCGTAGTTTCAATAAAATGTGTAAAACTTGTTCTTATCTTGTTTATCTATTATTTATATTTTTCTTTTAAATATTCATACAATAATTTTAATATTGTTAAAACGTATTTTACAATAAAATGTGACGTAATATGGCAATTAAAATCCAATAAAAGTATTTAACTCAAAATATCTCTGAAACCGGACCCCCAATATTTTTCAAATTTTTATGTCATACAGTTACTATTCCCGAACGTATGGTTGTAAGCTTTAAAAAAATAATCCTCAGGGTCACATCTAAAAAAAATAAAAAACACCAAAAATTTTTTTTTCCAAATTTGGCACTTGTGTTGAGAGTGCATTAGTTTATATGAGAACATTGTACCTAGTTTAATTTTTGTTTGTTTTTTATTCTGAACTTTAAAATTGTTAGAATTTTTTTTACAAAACTAGACCTCCAATTTCATTCTAATTTTTATAAATGTTGTGTAATACTATTGCACTTAAAACACTCAAAAATTTTATCAAAAATAATCCTGACTAATTTTTGAAATACTTTGAATTCAGGCAAGTGCAACGGATTACGCAAATTATGTTTTGACTGACAATTTTAAATTTTTTAGAGCTGACGATATGGTTTATTTTGCATTATTTGTATTTAATTATACTTTGAAAGTAAGTACAAGTGTAACGGATTTCGTAAATTATGTTTTGACTGAAATATTTCGAATTCAAACAAGTGTAATAAAAAGAGTACCCCATATTCTGAACATTTCCAGCGTAGTTTCAATAAAATGTGTAAAACTTCACAGTAAAAAATTTGAGTTGCTATTTGTTAATTTTGCGGTTGTTAATTTTTGTTTGTTAAAATTGACAAATATTTGGTGACGAAATAACAACTTCAACAAATATTACATTTTGTTAAATCAAATTTTTGTCAAATCTTCATATTTAACAAATTAATTGTTATTTTTCATAAATATGGCGTTCCATAAAAATTAACAATTCTATTTGTAGATTATAACAAGTCTATTTGCAAATATAGAAAAATTTTATAGTTAAAATATCAAATTTGAATTGTTAAGTAGCATCAACTATTGTTAAATTAACAATTAATTTTGTAGTTTTGTTTTTTATTTTAAATATTATTATAATGTAAAAAATAAACAAATTAATTTGTTTAGTTGACAATATAGAACTAGTGAATATCTATTGTGATTATAATATTGACAACACATTATTGACGAAGTAACAAATTATTTTGTTCTTTTATTATGTTTTTAACTATGATATTATTTGTTATAATGACAAACTAAATTTGTCAACTTAACAAAATAAGCATTGTAAGTTTTCGTTAATATTTCCAAAATATTTGGTAAATTCACACATAAATTTTGTGATTTTAACAATTCTTTTGCTATTATTTTCCGCATATCACTTCCGCATGCGCATTTACGCAAGTCTTTGTGGAAAGCAGGCGGAATGAAGACGTGTTGTGGCCAGTTGGTTTGTTGCTCTTAGCGCGTGTAGTATTGTATGGTTCTTGTTTTGAAGTATCCAGGTAATAATGGATGATATTTTATATAACAATAATAGTAGTGAGTTCAATACACCTACGCCACCTTTGTACTGTAGAATTCAGTTAAAGGATGAAATTGAATGGTGCACAATAAGAACACCATGCCTATATGAAGATTTTGTTAATATTTCCAAACACTGTATTAAAAAATATATTAGACGATGGTGAAAGAAGCACAAGTCAGTAATTCGTTCAGCAAAAACGTATTATATCTTTAGTAATATGAGATTATATTCTAGACTGAAATAAGACTATTAGATCTCTTCTTTGTCTGCTACATTTATTGCCTCCAACGGCACATGGAAGAAAGGGTGGATCACGCGAAACCTGTAATTCGGCACACAAGATTTATTCATTTTATTCTAAAAGGTAATTTTATTATATTAATTACTAAGGCAAAATTATACTTACGTTTATTTATTTTTTTAGAATGATACACCACTAGAAGAATGTTTTAAAAGTAGGAAAACCAAACAGCCTTATTTGTTAGCTGTCGGACCAAATAAAGCTGCAGCACAGGATTATTATATAGTTTTCGATAATATTATTATTTCTTGTTCGACCGTGTCTAATTCTGAATTTCCATCTTCAATTGAGCCAATAGATGTATTATTTAAAAGCTATTTTGTTTTCAATGTACACTTTGACAAAAACTTGCTACACTTTTGGGAATTTATTCAAATATTTTTCTACAAAATGACAAGCTCGGTAAATGTGAGAAGTCGAATGAGAGAACTGCGAGCCAAACTAGACAATTTGTAAATAGTAAGTAAATTTTTAATTTAATAATGTTGTTTTTTTTTCTTTAGTACCTATAAGTGATTTGTTAAACACTGTTCATTATTATATTATAAGTTGTAGGTACCTACTAGATAATACTGTTTATTTTTATATATAATTTATAATAACAATTAGAATTATTGTTGATTTATTGAAATAAAATAAAATTTATTAAACAAATTAAATAACCTTATTATTCATTACCACTAATAGTTTTGATGAAAATAACAAAATATTTTGTGAATTATTAACAAATATTATATTGTCAATTGCTAAATGTAGCTAAATTCGAATGTTAAATTAACTATTATTTTTGTGAATGTTAACTAATATATTTGTCGTTTTTTACGTATAATTTTGTTAAAATTGACAAAATATATTGTTAATTAATAACAAGTATAATATTGTCAATAATTAAATATAACTAACTTGTTTTGTTAATTTCCACATCAAATTTTGTGACAAAACTGCAAAACGATTTGTCATAAGAACGCAGTAATTTGTTAAAATAACAATTGCAAATTGTTCTTTTTACCATTAAAATTAACGAAATGTTTTGTTAGTATCACATGTAATTAAGTGTCAATAATATTGTTCACATAATGATTTTGTTAAAAAATACACAAAAATAATTTGTTATTTACTAACAAATTTGAAAGTTGTCAAATTAACAAAAAATGACGGTGGACCGTCTGGGACTAACGAATTTGTTAAAATTTTGTCAATTTTGACTACAAATTTTTTACTGTGTTGTTCTTATCTTGTTTATCTATTATTTATATTTTTCTTTTAAATATTTACACAATAATTGTTATTATTGTTAAAACGCATTTTACAATAAAATGTGACGTAATATGGCAATAAAAATATTTAACTCAAAATATCTCTGAAACCAGACCCCCAATATTTTTCAAATTTTTATATGTCATACAGTTACTATTCCCGAACGTATAGTTGTAAAGCTTTAAAAAAATAATCCTCAGCGTCACATCTAAAAAAATAAAAAACACAAAAAAAAAATGTTTTTTCCGAAATTTGGCATTTGTGTTGAGTGCATTAGTTTATATGAGAACATTGTAGTTTAACAATATTTTATTGTTTTTTATTCTGAACTTTAAAATAGTTAGAAATTTTTTTTTACAAAACCAGACCTCCAATTTCATTCTAATTTGTATAAATGTTGTGTAATACTATTGCACTTGAACTTGAAACACTCCAAAGTTTTATCAAAAGTAATCCTAACTAATTTTTTATATACTTTGAATTCAAGCAAGTGCAACGGATTACGCAAATTATGTTTTGACTGACAATTTTTAATTTTTAGAGCTCACGATATGGTTTATTTTGCATTATTTGTATTTGATTATACTTTTAAAGTACAAGTGTAACGGATTTCGTAAATTATGTTTTGACTGAAATACTTCGAATTCAAACAAGTGTAATAAAAAGAGTACCCCATATTCTGAAGATTTTCAGCGTAGTTTCAATAAAATATGTTAATCTTGTGGTAATATTGTTTATCTATTTCTATTTTTCTTTAAAATATTTACACAATAATTTTTATTATTGTAAAAACGTATTTTACAACAAAATGTGCCGTAATATGGCAATAAAAATCCAATAAAAATATTTAACTCAAAATATCTCTGAAACCATGTTTCGTGTAATAGTCAAAACATTATCATCTAATGATATTATCCTTGATGATTAGAATTGAAAATTTTAATAGGTATCTATTAGTATGTACCTATTTGAAAAGAGGCATCATACAACAGGTACAAATTGAAAGAACATGGTGGTTTCTTGTTATGTATTTTTAGTTAAAAAAGAATTTTTTGATATGTATCTAGAATTTAGCTTAGGCAAAAACGTATTCATATCAGCTATCGATCGAAGAACCTTGTTTTAAATTAAAATTCTTAAATTTAAAAAACTTCTTATTAGATTATTCTGTAATAAAATAAATATTCCTATCTTTACAAAAACCCTACATTTCTACTAGTGCTAATATTTAATTTTTATGCGAAAAAAAATTCATTTTTTGACAAAAAAACAATGGAGTAAAAAACTTCAAAATACTTTACTTTTATTGCATATGAGTCGTTAAAATTATAAATTCACAAAACCTTTAATTTATAAAAAATATAGTTTCTATCTCAAATAATATTTTCTTTGTAGTAATGATGTATAAAATTAGCTTATTTGGAATATACAAATGGAGAATAATATAGTAAACTAAACTAGCTTCGACTTCGAGTAATCGTGCCGGGCGAAGCAAATACCTTACCCTCTTGCTTATCTATTACTGAGAATTTCTGAAGGAGAACATTTTCTACACCAGTCACCGAAACACGTGGTCATATTGAAACAGACAGTAGTTCGTCCTTTCAACACGGGTCGAATATGTCACCACCAAACAGGCTTACGTACATTGCAGTTTGTCAATTGTTTTAATAATTTATTTTAATGTTTTCATAAGAGAAAATCATGAGACAAAAATTGGAATCGCTTAAATATTACTTATTCTATGTAAAACAATGTTTGACACAAACATTTTCTTTACTGTCTGTTAGATAAAAATATTATTTACATTTTTTCTAAATATCTCATGTGTGTTGAGTTTACTTTTAACAAAATTTTTTGTGTAATAATTGAAGCAATAATACACAACATATATTAATTTGAACGAAGTTGGGGGTCTAGTTTTAGAAATATTATTTATTTTAGCACTTTCTAAAACTGATAAAAAAAATAAAAAAACATAAGTATACTACAGTGTCTTCGTACATATCAACGCATTTCAGGTAAATTTGAAATTTGAAAAAAAATTGTTTAGTGCGCTTTTCATTTTTTTTAGGGATGATCCTTGTGTTCCTTTTTGATCATTTTGATATCTATATATTGGGAAAGACCTATTATACAACATATAAAAATTTGAAGAAAGTTGGGGGCCTGCTTTTAGAGATATTTTGAGTCAAAAATTTGTATTCGACATATATTGTTATATTACGTCACGGTTTTTATAAAATCTGTATAAATCAATGAAAACAATTATTATGTAAATATTTGAAGAAAATAAATAAGTAAATAAGTAACACATACGTTATAAACTAAATTTTGTTGAAGCTACGCTCGAAAGATTCAGAACGTAGGGTACTCTTTTCCCTTAACGAGCATAGCGGATATTGGGGTGTATTCTAAACACATTCCGTTACTAGGAAAATATCAAACGGACTGCGTTTAAAAATAGAATTTTAACGGATCTGTTAAAAATTTCTATTCTGAAGAGCACGTTTTTACGGATCCGTTAAAATTAAATTTTTTAACGGACTCCGTTTAGGTCTACTATGAACTGTGGGAGGGGGGATCTAACGTTTTGAATGATTAGATCTTGCTCGATAAATCGTAACGATAAAACAGTATTACTTATTATCGAACAACCTCCACGATATCGTAAGCCAAACGGTATTATAACACTTGGGTGATGCTTTATAAATGAGAATGGGAATATATAATAATAAAACACACACAGCGGTAATTAACGATTAACTATATTAATAAAAACGAAAACTAATATTTAAATAAAATACGTGAATTTAATAAAACGATACTTTCGACATTTGTCCTAAGCGTTTAGGAAAACCACTACCTAATTAATTTGTTAACTAATTAATTAGATGGATAAAACACTAAACAAAAGTTCGTGATGAATTTTTGAATAAAGATTAACTAGCAACTAATATATTGCTATAAATTACGAAAAACACACAAATAACAAAAACACACATAAAACATAAAATATTAACTTACTCAAAATACGTAATTTCACATACACAAATAAACAAATAAAACGGAGAGTATTGAGATTCACTTGAGCACAATTAAACAACAATTAAGCCAAGACAAATTGTTCAATATTTAAAAGCGTCTTTCTCTTTCAAGATCTTAAAACTAACTACTTTTCAAAAAAAAAAAAATGTTACAAAAACTATGGTTCAAAGCCATCCCTTAATTCTAAAAATAGATTCTGACCGTAGCTACATAGTCCAGTCATTAGAGACTTTTTGCATGCAAAAGGTTGAGGAGTTTTGAAACTTGGTAGGATTGTAGACTAGGTAGCCTTAAGTATGCCCCTAAGTTTGCGACCTCGAGCGACCGCCGCTCCCGCCGCCATCTTGGAAAAATGGCGCCCAATATCAGTTTTTGGTATATAGCTCCGTTCCTGTAGGTTTTAGAGAAAAAGTTTCTATACAAAAGTTGTAGAGGACTAAATTTGCTACAAAATTGTTCTTATTCTTTCAGGTTAATACTATAGGAGTTACAGGGCCGAATAATGGACTGAATTTTTAAAAATCGCAGAAAAGCAGCATTTGCATGCAATTTTTTTCCAATTATGTGTCAATTAGTGTATCTAAAGTTGTTTCTTGCAATTAAGTAATAAAAACTCATGCTTTTGTCAACTCGTTATTACACCACTCCAGATGATTAAGCCTACTAGATCGGACGCTAAGACCAAAAAAGATGGGGTACTTTGCATTTTATGATTAAACCATACCGTTTAGCATAATATGTTGTGTCATTCTCTACCGAACCGAAATTTTAGCAACCCCCTGAGTCTTACAGGGGATGTGTATTGCTAGTCGCATATCAATTTCTTGAATTTTTCACGTTTGTCTCGTAAACGGTTATAATTAATTTTTTCAGGTAAAATATCGACTTTTGAGTTCTAGCTTCGATTCCAGAGACATTTTTCTATCAACATTATTATTATCAACATTTTTCGGACCCTTGTTTCAACATAATTATTTAAAGAAAGAAAAAAAATTTGTGTTTTTTAAATTTCTTGTGTTTAATCAACCTTACTATGATCTACAAAAATATTTAAAATTATGTTTCCAATAGAAAAATGTCTAAGAAATCCAATGCCGGAACCGGGAAGTCGATATCATAACCCGTTCAGAAATTATAGTTGATTAAAAACAGCTAAAAGAAAAAATAATAAAATTCTACTATTTTCTCCCAAAGAAAAAGTCTCCATTTTGGCTTACTCAAGAACTTCAAAAAAAACTTAAGATAATGTATCTGAAAGAGAAATTTTCAAGGAATTCAATGCCGGAAACCGGAATTCAATATCATAACCCGTTAAGAAATTATAGTTGATTAAAAACAGTAAATAGAAAAAATAATAAAATTCTACTATTTTCTTCCGAAGAAAAAGTCTCAATTTTGGCTTAATTAAGGACTTAAAAAAATGAAGATAATGTATCTGATAGAGAAATTTTCAAGGAATCTAATGCCGGAAACCGAAATTCGATATTTTAATTCGTTTAGAAATTAGAGTGCATTAAACACAAACAATAAAAATATTACCAGAATTTTAGTATTTTTTCTCGGAAAAAAACCTTAAATTTCGTACTTAGTAATGCCTTCAGAAGTTTTTCAAATAATGTATCTAATAGAAAAATGTCTGAGAAATCCAACTCCGGAACCCGGAAGTTAATATCTTAAATCGTTTATAAATTAGAGTTAATTAAACACAAGAAATTTTAAAAACACAAATTTTTTTCTTTCTTTAAAAAATTGTGTTGAAACTAGGGTCCGAAAAATGTTGATAGAAAATGTCTCTGGAATCGCAGCTAGAAATCAAAAGTCGATATTTTTACCTGAACAAATTAATTATAACCATTTACGAGACAAACGTAAAAAATTCAAGAAATGGATATGCAACTCGCAATACACATCCCCTGTAGAACTCCGGGGGTTGTTAGAATTTCGGTTTGGTAGAGAATGATCTAAAGAACACATATTAGTACCCCATCTTTTTTGGTGTTAGCGTTCGATCTAGTAGGCTTAATCATCAAGAGTGGTGTAATAACGAGTTGACAAAAGCATGAGTTTTCATTACTTAATTTTATGAAACAACTTTAGGTACATTAACTGGCTCATAATTGGAAAAAAATTGCATGCAAATGCTGCTTTTCTGTGGTTTTTAAAAATCCAGTCTATTATTCGGTCCTGTAACTACTAAAGTATTAGCCTGACAAAACAAGTATACAAATAATTTTGTAGCAAATTTAGTCCTCTACAACTTTTGTATAGAAACTTTTTCTCTAAATCCTACAGGAACGGAGCTATATACCAAAAACTGATATTGGGCGCCATTTTTCCAAGATGGCGGCGGGAGCGGCGGTCGCTCGAGGTCGCAAACTTAGGGGCATACTTAGGGCTACCTAGTCTACATTCCTACCAAGTTTCAAAACTCCTCAACCTTTTGCACGAAAACACCTTTTTTATGTCTCTAATGACTGGACTAACAGTGAATCTCAAACATTTCCAAATGAAGTTGAAATACTTTTCATTGAACTAAAGGGTTTCCGTATCTTACATTTTGACATCTGCCGAAATGCCAAAATGTACATTTTAGTAACTGTGAAACTGATATTTTAACAACAAAACAGATGGACTTCTTAGAAGTCGGATAAACACGTGGGAAAAACCGTAGAGCTTTTACAAAAATATTTCAACTTACAAAAACAATAATTATTGATATAATACAATAAATTAGCCCTGCTACAGAACAGAGATGCATATTTCGTTTTGTAAATAGTGTTCCCAATAATTGCATAATTATCGTTACATTAATTTTTAATTGTATTTCAAAATATTGCAGATAATTTGCACGAAATTATACTTTTACTGTTCTATTAGTTCTCTTCTGTATTATACAGTATTACTTTGACTTAAAATTGTATAATTTACTTATTTTATTTCGACATTATTTTACATCATATTTAAACACTGATTTCGGCTACTTGTCTGTTTATGTGACATGGCATGTGTCAAGTGTCAAACTTTAAATCTACATTTACTTCATGCTGAATATTGTGTACATATCATTTGTAATATATAGGTATACCTACCTGCATTAGGCTATATGCAAATTTAATATTTAAGGTAGCAACTAAATTCAATAATTATTGGAATTAAAAGTATAAAATAGGTATTAGTATTTTTTTCATTATTATAAGTATTAGGGGTGTATTCTAAACACATTCCGTTACTAGGAAATTATCAAACGGACTCCGTTTAAAAATAGAATTTTAACGGATCTGTTAAAAAATTCTATTCTGAAGAGCACGTTTTTACGGATCCGTTAAAATTAATTTTTTTAACGGACTCCGTTTAGGTCTACTATGAACAGAGATGCATATTTCGTTTTGTAAACAGTGTTCCCAATAATTGCATAATTATCGTTACATTAATTTTTAATTGTATTACAAAATATTGCAGACAATTTGGACGAAATTATATTTATACTGTTCTATAAGTTCTGTTCTATATTATACAGTATTACTTTGACTTAAAATTGTATAATTTACTTATTTTATTTCGACATTATTTTACATCATATTTAAACACTGATTTCGGTTACTTGTCTGTTTATATGACATGACATGTGTCAAGTGTCAAACTTTAAATCTACATTTACTTCATGCTGCATATTGTGTACATATCATTTGTAATATATAGGTATACCTACCTGCATTAGGCTATATGCAAATTTAATATTTAAGGTAGCAACTATATTAAATAATTATTGGAATTAAAAGTATAAAATAGGTATTAGTATTTTTTCATTATTATAAATATTACTCTCCTTATATCAGCGGATGCAACAGCCTTTGCTAAACTGTTCCTGAATCACCAAAAAAATTAATTGATTAATGAAGGTCCCCAAAATAAAATAGATAAAATTTGAGGTTTTACATCTCGTAAGAATTCAAATTATACAGGTTATAGGTGAAAATTTATTTTAAAAAAATAATCATTTTTTAGTTAAACGTATGTTTAAATAACTTGATTTTATTCATTATCTACGTATTTATTTCATTATAAAGCGTTGAGAAGAGCTAATAATGTTTTTTTCTTCAAAATTATTCCATCCGTTTGACATAACGGCATTACAACAGCATCCGTTCAGATATTCACTTTTAACGGAGATAGTTTACGGATTTCCGTTATAAAATATAACGGAGCACCCTTTTAGAATAGCAAATATCAGATAACGGTCCGTTTAAATTTAACGGTCCGTTCAAAGTTAACGGAGTGTGTTCAGAATAAACCCCTTACTCTCCTTATATTAGCGGATGCAACAGCCTTTGCTAAACTGTTCCTGAATCACCAATAAAATTAATTGATTAATGAAGGTCCCCAAAATAAAATAGATAACATTTGAGGTTTTACATCTCGTAAGAATTCAAATTACAGGTTATAGGTGAAAATTTATTTTAGAAAAATAATTATTTTTTAGTTAAACGTATGTTTAAATAACTTGATTTTATTCATTAGGTATCTACGTATTTATTTCATTATAAAACGTTGAGAAGAACTAATAATGTTTTTTTCTTCAAAATTATTCCATCCGTTTGACATAATGGCATTACAACAGCATCCGTTCAGATATTCACTTTTAACGGAGATAGTTTACGGATCTCCGTTATAAAATATAACGGAGCACCCTTTTAGAATAGCAAATATCAGATAACGGTCCGTTTAAATTTAACGGTCCGTTCAAAATTAACGGAGTGTGTTCAGAATACACCCCAATGGTGTGTATTCTGAAACGGGCCGTTATCTGATATTTGCTATTCTAAAAGGGTGCTCCGTTATATTTTATAACGGAGATCCGTAAACTATCTCCGTTAAAAGTGAATATCTGAACGGATGCTGTTGTAATGCCATTATGTCAAACGGATGGAATAATTTTGAAGAAAAAAACATTATTAGTTCTTCTCAACGTTTTATAATGAAATAAATACGTAGATACCTAATGAATAAAATCAAGTTATTTAAACATACGTTTAACTAAAAAATAATTATTTTTCTAAAATAAATTTTCACCTATAACCTGTAATTTGAATTCTTACGAGATGTAAAACCTCAAATTTTATCTATTTTATTTTGGGGACCTTCATTAATCAATTAATTTTATTGGTGATTCAGGAACAGTTTAGCAAAGGCTGTAGCATCCGCTGATATAAGGAGAGTAATACTTATAATAATGAAAAAATACTAATACCTATTTTATACTTTTAATTCCAATAATTATTTAATATAGTTGCTACCTTAAATATTAAATTTGCATATAGCCTAATGCAGGTAGGTATACCTAGGTATATATTACAAATGATATGTACACAATATGCAGCATGAAGTAAATGTAGATTTAAAGTTTGACACTTGACACATGTCATGTCATATAAACAGACAAGTAGCCGAAATCAGTGTTTAAATATGATGTAAAATAATGTCGAAATAAAATAAGTAAATTATACAATTTTAAGTCAAAGTAATACTGTATAATACAGAAGAGAACTTATAGAACAGTATAAATATAATTTCGTCGAAATTGTCTGCAATATTTTGAAATACAATTAAAAATTATGTAACGATAATTATGCAATTATTGGGAACACTGTTTACAAAACGAAATATGCATCTCTGTTCATAGTAGAACTAAACGGAGTCCGTTAAAAAATTTAATTTTAACGGATCCGTAAAAACGTGCTCTTCAGAATAGAAATTTTTAACAGATCCGTTAAAATTCTATTTTTAAACGGAGTCCGTTTGATAATTTCCTAGTAACGGAATGTGTTTAGAATACACCCCATTATAAGATAAAAAAATATTTTAATATGCAAATTGTAAAAATCACACAAGAAATTGTACTTAATAAACAATTATTATGTATTTAAATTTAAATATTTTCATAAGTTCTAAATTTTTCCAATTGGTGTTCATCCACTAATTTGGTAGGTATGTATGGTCCATTTGATTTATACTTATAATTGTAAATATTTCACTTATAAGTGGGTCGGTCTGAATGCAGCTTTATTGACATTAAGTTGGGAACGTATAAATAAACTTATATCGTTTTATGATTTTAACTATACTAGAATTATGCCGGCTACACATTACATGGCAAACTAGGCCAATGGCAAACGTTGGTGATTTGTACATTTTTTCATGTCGAATGACATTTACCGAGTACCTACTCCCTACACATTACGTGCCGAATCATCCCATACATATGACAAAACTAAATGCTAGATCGCGTTTCGTATAGACAAGTGGCCAACATTTCTTTGATTCGGGTCTCATTTACCGACTTCAATCCGAACGTAGACGAATGCAAACGTTGGAAGGAGTTTGTCATTTGTGGTACCGTACACACTATTCGGCAAACTTCACATATCACAAACGTTTGCCTAGTTTGTAATGTAATGTGTAGCCGGCATTAATGTAAGTAGGTACTTAAGTTATCGTAGGTCGTCTATTTTAAGTTCTATTTTATTCTCTTTAAATTTCGAAAGCTATGATCTGCCATCGTAATCTGGTGATCTGATACTACCTTCGACCATAAATAGGTATAGACAGATAACACTCAATGCTGTAGTATACAATGTTGTGAATGCAAGCGGTGAGCAGCAGCAGCAGCTATAGGCGGGGAAAGGAAGTGATGACATGATAGAGTGTAGCATATTGCTGACTTCTGGTTTGTTATCAATCATGGAACAGAGAATGAAAATAGGCAAAATGCAACACTTCAAGGTGTCTGCAGATCATACTCCTCTCCACACCGCTACGCTAGTTCTTTGCTTCACAACAAAGGCTTGCGTTGTTTGTCTATTCCTATATTTGGTCGAAGGATACTACTAATTGTTTCTTATCCCATAGTATCTAGTGTTGTATGGGACAGGCGAGAATTCAAGTTTGCAGTTTACCACACGACTCTGTTCAATCATTCATATTATATGGTTATTTTCAAATGACACTTCTTGTCATTATTTTATTATTGCAATTTATGTGAGTTATCTAGGAACAGACTGTTATGTTTGGCTATGCACAATACAGAAATTGTATATTACATAATGAGCGAGGAGAGTGAATGATATCATGTTGACGCACGAGATTTGCCGAGTTCGGAAATCTCACGAATATTCTATTATTCGATAGACACTTCGTGTACACTATTATCCCCACGACCATAAATATTGAACATTTCATTTTGAAGTCAACTGACACTGTCGTAATTTTAATTTTAAGTAGAAAAAAATATACCACGATCATGTAATACATAATACAAGATTTTGAGAAAAAGAAAAAAAATCTGTTTAACTTTTTAAATTATACCAGATACAGCAACAGTACTATTTTAATTTATGTTGATAAATCACTTTTATGTCATGTTTGTCCATTTTTAATGGAATAATGCAATTTATCGAGAAATACTCAATGACAGGAAAAACTTATCAAATGTCAGAAAGACAACACACGCTTACTAAAAGGTGAAACGAAAATTTAAACTGTTCGTTAAGACCTGTTCGATAACATCGAACGGGTTGAACGGATGTGTGATATTGTTTATTTTCGTAGTTAGGTAACTGTATGGAAACTTTTTTTTCGTATATGGTCGTGGGAAAATTCTATTAGCGTACATCTATAAATACAATATAGAACGTTTTATTGGTCAAAATTTTTATATTGCAAAAGTACGTCTATTAGAAAGTAAGTATATAAATTTGTGTTCCGATGCGAAAATTTTTAGTGGCAGATTCGCCAGATCTGCGCACTTTATTCTCTAATATACACTCACCGGCACGGAAAACGGGTCACTTTTTCTTTTGTAAAATTTTTTGTTATACTTTGATTATTTTATATAACTATGATATATTTTATTAAAGGGTATTATAGTCAAGCATTTCGTATTATGAAATTAATATTTTGAATATTTACTAATTGTTTATTATCAAAAGAAAAAATTATGGACATAAACACAATAAAAAATAAGTTGAATAAAAATTACAAACACATAAATAAACACAATTCGTTTATACTTATAACGCGTGTTCCCTCTGCGTACTCTTATGACCTCGGTCAATCGTAGATGCATACTCAAAATGAGGTTCCTGATGCCATCTTGAGGGATATTATTGTATGCTTCTAACAGTGCTTCTCCGAGTTATTCCAGCGTACTAAGCCTACTGGGACCGGGTATACGACTTCGAATCTTTATATCGAGCATATACCACCCAAATTATATTGGATTCAGATCTGTACTCCGCGCTGGGCACATCATACGATTGATGTTAACAACATTTATGAAACCGTTCACGATTGCAGCAGCATGAGGGCGCGCATTAACGTGCATCAAGATAAATGTATCATCTTAAAATGGTGCATAAGGGACAACATTGTCGGTCAGAATATCTTTTATGTACCTATCGGCATTGAATATTACCATAGAACAAGGAATAGATCTATTTGCAAAATCACTGATATCCCAGTTCACACCATTACTGATCCTCCCAGGAATCTTACAGTATTGCTGAATGCACAAATTTCCCAATTAGTCGTCACACTTTTACACATCCATATGGTGACATTAAAAAATATCGGGATTCGATAGTGACTAAAACACGAGTCTAATCACCTTAATTCCAATTTACACGCCTTCCAAAAAATTTCAAGCGAGCTACTTGGTAATATTGGAGGACGTGCGGTCGCATGGCAGGCCATCGTGCCAGAAAATCTACTTCTATTACTCTTCTTCGAACAATACGTTCACTAATATTCACAGTAAGCAATTGTAGTAATGATTCATGAGCCTACACGACAATTATAGTGCGATTTCGACGCGATGTCAAAACAAAAAATCGAGCATTTCTGTTGCTTTTTCGTCTTCTTAGGCCTATTCCAGGTCTTCTGGTGTACAAATCTGTCGCCAGAAAACGTGTATAAACGCGTTAAAAAGTACTAAGTGATACATTGTACCGTTTAGCTACGAAATGTTGACTTCTTCCGTCTTCGATTAAAGTGATGATGGAAACTACAGTTTCTGTACTCTGTGCCATTTTCAAAACATAGACCACATCACACCTAGTCCATGAGCCAATTACTTTTTTGGTACCACCTGGGGTGGCAAATGCTGACTATGATTTTTTTGTTCAGTTTTATGTGTAGACCAAGAATAAATGTGATAGCAATGTCTAAGTAGTAGCTTTATGGCACAAAATAACGATTTTTATAGTAAATAGTGATTTTTCATCATCAAATTATAAAAAGGTACCAATCAAGGTGGCACATGCTATCAATGTTTTTATTTTTCAGTTTTGTGTTCAGATCAAGAAAATATATGATAGCACGGACTATGGAGTAGCTTTTTGCAGAAAAAAACAATTAAAAAAAAAAGAAAGAAATTTTAGTATTTTTAAATTCTTGTGTGTTTAATCAACTCTAATTTCTAAACGGATAAAGATATCGACTTCCGGTTTGCAGCGTTGGATTCCTCAGTAAATTTTGCGTAAGATACATTATATTAATTTTTTGTTAGGCTCTTGATAACCCAAAATTTAATTATTATCTTCAAGTGATAATTGCAAAATTTAAGAATTTAAAATATTTTTTGTGTTTAATCAACTCTACTTTCTGAACGGAGAAAGATATCGACATCTGGTTTGCGGCGTTGGATTCCTCAGTAAATTTTACGTAAGATAGATTATATTAAATTTTTGTAAGGCCCTTGACAACCCAAAATTTAATTATTATCTTCAAGTGAAAATTGCAAAATGTAAGAATTTTAAATATTTTTTGTGTTTAATCAACTGTATTTTCTGAACGAATAACGATATCGACTTCCAGTTTGCAGAATTGGATTCCTTAGTAAATTTTACGTAAGATACATTATATTGATTTTTTTGTAAGGCCCTTGATAACCCAAAATTTAAATATTATCTTCAAGTAAAAATTGCAAAATTTAAGAATTTTAAATATTTTTTTGTGTTTAATCAACTCTACTTTCTGAACGGATAAAGATATCGACTTCCAGTTTGCAGAATTGGATTCCTTAGTAAATTTTACGTAAGATACATTATATTAAATTTTTTGTAAGGTCCTTGATAAGCCAAAATTTAATTGTTATCTTTAAGTGAAAATTGCAAAATTTAAGAATTTTAAATATTTTCTTGTGTTAAATCAACTCTACTTTCTGAACGGGTAAAGATATCGACTTCCGGTTTGCGGATTTGGATTCCTTAGTAAATTTTACGTAGGATACATTATATTAAATTTTTTGTAAGGTCCTTGATAACCCAAAATTTAATTATTATCTTCAAGTGAAAATTGTAAAATTTTAGAATTTTAAATATTTTTTGTGTTTAATCATCTCTACTTTCTGAACGGAGAAAGATATCGACTTCCGGTTTGCAGCGTTAGATTCCTCAGTAAATTTTGCGTAAGATACATTATATTATATTTATTGTTAGGCCCGTGATAACCCAAAATATAATTATTATCTTCAAGTTAAAATTGTAAAATTTTAGAATTTTAAATATTTTTTGTGTTTAAAAAACTCTACTTTCTGAACGGATAAAGATATCGACTTCCGGTTTGCAGCATTGGATTCCTTGGACATTTTTATGTAAGATACATTGTACTATTTTTTAAAGACCTCTAATAATTCGAAATTTAATTATTTTCTCCGAAAGAAAATTGTAAAATTTTAGAATTTTAAAAGTTTCTTTTGTTTAATTAACTTTTATTTTACTTTTGGGTTATTACGGGCCTAACAAAAAATTTAATATAATGTCTCTTACGCAAAATTTACAGAGGAATCCAACGCTGCAAACCGGAAGTCGATATCTTTACCCGTTCAGAAATTAGAGTTGATTAAACACAAAAAATATTTAAAATTCTTAAATTTTGCAATTTTCACTTGAAGATAATTATTAAATTTTGGGTTATCAAGGACCTTATAAAAAATTTAATATAATGTATCTTACGTAAAATTTACTAAGGAATCCAAATCCGGAAACCGGAAGTCGATATCTTTACCCGTTCAGAAAGTAGAATTGATTAAACACAAGAAAATATTTAAAATTCTTAAATTTTCAAATTTTTACTTGAAGATAATATTTAAATTTTGGGTTATCAAGGGCCTTACAAAAAAAATTAATAAAATGTATCTTACGTAAAATTTACTAAAGAATCCAACGCCGCAGACCGGAAGTCGATATCGTTATTCATTCAGAAAGTAGAGTTGATTAAACACAAAAAATATTTCAAATTATTAAATTTTGCAATTTTCACGTGATGATAATAATTAAATTTTGGATTATCAAGGGCCTAACAAAAATTTAATATAATGTATCTTACGTAAAATTTACTGAGGAATCCAACGCCGCAAACCAGATGTCGATATCTTTCTCCGTTCAGAAAGTAGAGTTGATTAAACACAAAAAATATTTTAAATTCTTAAATTTTGCAATTATCACTTGAAGATAATAATTAAATTTTGGATTATCAAGGGCCTAACAAAAAATTGAATATAATGTATCTTACGCAAAATTTACTGAGGAATCCAACGCTGGAAACCGGAAGTCGATATCTTTATCCGTTTAGAAATTAGAGTTGATTAAACACACAAAAATTTTAAAATACTAAAATTTCTTTCTTTTTTTTAAATTGTTTTTTTCTGCAAAAAGCTACTCCATAGTCCGTGCTATCATATATTTTCTTGATCTAAACACAAAACTGAAAAATAAAAACATTGATAGCATGTGCCACCTTGATTGGTACCTTTTTATAATTTGATGATGAAAAATCACAATTTACTATAAAAATCGTTATTTTGTGCCATAAAGCTACTACTTAGACATTGCTATCACATTTATTCTTGGTCTACACATAAAACTGAACAAAAAAATCATAGTCAGCATTTGCCACCCCAAGTGGTACCAATTTAGCTCATTTTCGGGTTTGGCTCATGGACTAACCACATCAAAATGACAAATAAACAATAAAACAAATGATGAAAAGAAATAATACCAGCATAATCAATAATTATGCATTTGATAAATTTCGTGATTTCGATACGATGCGCATAATAAAAGAAATATTTAAGTAAATTGTTAATGTTTTTAAGAATTGGTCATTGAAGCGACTTCGAGAATGTCTAGTTAACATTATAGCAAAAGTAATATTTCGGCATTCGTCCTCAACATAAATGTTATTAGCATTTTTTCTTTAAAGAAATAAGTGATCCGTTTTCCGTGCCGGTGAGTGTATAATATTCTATACTTTAAATTATCAATTCCTCCTTCCACCCTGTTTTCTGTTTTTCTTTTTGCTTCTGCCCATGTACGCTTGATGTGGTATTCTTTAGTTCATTGTTAATGCTTCTTTTCCATGTTGCTGTTTCGTTGTTTTACCCACGGTCTTGTTTCTATTCTTTGTTATAGAGTTATATCATAATATAGGTAGTAGTCAACGGTTTGATTTTTCCGAGATATAGCCTAACCCTATCCATGTCCACTCTTATAAAGTCGGCAGCCGCAACTGATTATGTTGTTAAAATATAAACTACAAAGCACACCATTCAGAAATGCCAAAGTTAAGCGAGTTAGTATCGTGTAACTTGTGCTTAAATACCAACTCCACTGGAAACAGAACATAAACTAGTAGAAAAAGCTGACATGCGGTGCAAAGCTTTCACCGAGATGCATTTAGTGAGTTCGTATAGCATCGCTGCCAAACGCCACTTAACGCCATGGGGTGACAGGTAGCGCCACAAGAGCCGCCAGTGGGAAAACATGGAACTACTCTCCAGAGGCGGAAAGTACATCTGAAAGTTTACATATGTGTCGGAGTGGAAAAAAAGCGTGTACAAAGTTACGGTTTTAAGTTTGTCTGAATACATTTTACGTTTAGAAAATTCAGATATAGTGTTAAAGTGATATACTTATTACGTAAGTATAAAATATCCGACAGAATTTTGAAGATATTTGTTTTAAAATTTTCCTACAGGAAAATTAATGCGAATACTAACTGAGTACTTAATAGTTATTTATGTTTCCAGGGCATTCTGACGATGTGCCTACTTACATATTTTTGTTGAAAAATTATCCTCACTGAGAATGTTACCTGAACCTTAATCTGGCCTTGGGCCCCCGAAATTATTATACTGCAGAGCCCATAGCACTGGAATTTTTATCTATGTTCATGAATCATTAACAACGACGCCATAGCAACAATTAGTTCAAAGAAAAATCAACAGATGGAGCGGCAAAAAATAAAATTGACCCGTATTTATTTGTTCTTTGTATATTAGGTTAGGTACTATGCCACAGCTTTGCATTTACAATTTCCTGTGACTTTGTTACTCTGTTTTGTGTTCTCGGCAGTAGTTCTATTGAATTCTCTTTGCGTTTAACGTCGAATTTATTCGTTATTTTGGGGGATGGAATGCCGAGTTGCGCCCTTTGATTTTCAGGAATCGCAGCTCACAGCTGTGAAGTAACAAGACGCGGTCGTGAGTCGCTGAAGTGATTCGTGAATCGTGATGTTCGTTCTTTACGCGTAACTATTCGATTTAGCAGAAACGCCCCAACGTGTTGAAATATTTCTCTACTTTAAATTTGTAGCAGAAGTTCTCGGTATTTAGAAAGTTTATGATAGTTAATGGAGAAGAACATTTAATTTAATTTAGTTTTAAAACCGTCGTTTGTAAAATAGAGATTCAGATAATGCAATGCATCGTGAAAGTTTGAAGTTTTGAATAGATGCAATTTAGAATATTACACTTAGTGTTTCACCAAGACAAGAAATCTTGTCTTGGTACATATTTCTTGTCTTGAAATATTTTTTCATTCAAGAATTATTTTTATCTTGACTTGATTAAAATTTGAACATTCATTTCTTGACTTGAAATCAAGATTCTTGATATTTCTTGATTTCGAGTACGAACATGTTAGTTAAAAGAACGGTGCCTTGTCCGCGTCGTTCTTTAGTAGTAGTTAGAACAATCTAGAACCGTGGTTTAAAGTAATAGTTTGTTTGTAGTATTTGTGTTCGTTCGGCTGATATTAATTATTAAATGTAATAATGGATTCCGAATGTGAATATGTAGAAGACAGTAGCAGTTCATATAAAAATAGTGACAATTCATCCGATTCGTCGGATTCAGAATCTGTCAATAAAAACAAAAGATTAAAACTGTCAGTATCTAAAGACATACCTTTGACGCCTTCAACTAGTTTTTTATGTTGTGTGCCATGTATTTTGAAAAATAAATGTCATATTTAATGCTTAATTAATTACAATTTGATGTTTTAAATAAAAACTCATTTTGTAATATATTTGTGTTTTAGTGTTGTAATAAATGTCTTATAAAATGTCTTTAATGCTTAATTATTTGATATTTTAAATAAGAACTCAATTTGTTGAATAATTTTGTGTTGATGTCAATATCATAATATTTTTTATTTTTTTCATTATTAACAATTTTTTCTTACTTACCTACTATACACTTCTTTTAAACAAAATATATCGTTTATTTAATTTATAATTACAAAAAATAATAATTTTCTTAACTTTTATTTAAAACCAAGAAATCAAGATATCTTGACAAGAATACTTGATTCTTGATTGCATCTTCTTGTCTTGATGAACAGTTCAGATATCTACTTTTTATACATCTTGTCTTGATTTTTATCAAGATCAAGACAAGATCAAGAAGTGTTTCTTGATTTTCGTGAAACACTAATTACACTGTTTCTACCTTTTAGCAATAACACATAAATTTATCCATTAACTAATAGGTATTATATTACATTTTGTTTTTACCTTCCGCTTACCTATAAAGGAAGGTATTGGAATCATGCAAAAAATCGGGTTGTGAGTTTTAAGTGGATGAGCACGAATTAGGGTCCTTACAACTCATTTTTGATAGTTTCTCGATGATGTCTGTATGTATGTGTGTGTGTATGTGTGTGGTCCGGGCCGATGCCGTGTGTCGCATAACTCAAATTCGAATTACCTGAAAATTTTGATATTTGGTATTTTACAATTGTATACGAATAGGAAGAGCTCATTAGATTTTGGTACAAATATCTTCACCGGAAGTGATATTTTTTGAAGATTGAAAGATAATTGTATATAAATTTGGATAAATATAGTATTTATTTGTAATAAGAATAAGAGGAAAAGTTATTTGCAACCTACGTTATAAAAAAATTGTCTGGTAGCATTAAAGAACTGCAGTAAAATTTAAAAAATAAATTTATCAAATAAAACATCAAAATCTTGTAATCCATGTTCGATTGATTTTTGTTTCTGCGTAAAAAATATTGACGGGTGACAAGTTAACATACTAGCGCTATATAAGTCACTAGCGTTTTACCCGTGCTTCGCTACGGTTTGTTTTAATTTGAAGACGTGGGGGGAAGGGATCCAAAATACCTTACTTTGAGCCCCACATACTCGGTTTTGATAGGAACTCTTATGAAGATTGCCTCTGATTAACACTTATGATTATCTTCACGTTTTAGACCCTACTGAACCCAAAAACCATAATTTTAAAAATAATCAGTTCGGTCTGTCTCTCCCTCGGTTTGTCGGTAAGCACAATAACTTGAGAACGCGTATGAATTTTCGACTCAAATTTTTAATTTGTTTATTTACAAAAAAAATAATTTTTAATTCTCGAATTTTAAACGTCGCACTTTGACATTGTCAGCTGTCACTTTGATATTGTCATCTGTCACTTTGACATTAACAGCTGTCACTTTAACACTGTCTGCCTATGTTATTGCAAAGCCTGTTATGAGTGCCACAGCAGATTTTTATTAAAGGTTAACGTGCGCTTTTGACACATGTACAAAAATCTCATTCTCCCGTGTGTAGTTTCCAATAACTACCATAACCATGAGCATAAAGTCTTCTTACTTTATGACCATGAGTACCCGTGAATTAACAGCTAGTGCTAGTAAAACCTTACACAAGGATTAATTTCTTGTATATCTTTTTCGATTACTCACAATATGTGGGTAAAAGGCGTGTTATGAATAGTTAAGTGCTAAAAATATAAAAGGCAAAAATCACCATCTCCTTATAAACCAATAAACATTTGAAAATAAAAATTGCACGATAAGATTACAAACCTTAATTTAATTACTCTTTCAGGGCTTCATATTTGTTAATCTTATTTTCAGTTTCTATTTAATTTATTTTAACTTATTTATTATACATTCTTATGAATAAATAATATCTATTTGACACATGTATTTGACACATACATTTTTATAACTAAATCACGATAGTGTGACATGTTTTTATTTTCAATTTTTTATTTGTTTTCCAAAGCAACTTATAAACTAAAATTATTTTCCCCCAGAAAATTAAATTTCCCCCCTTAAGAAGCTGATTAGGACAAAATCCTGAAACATGGGTTTTAAATATTTCGATGCGCTACCATTGCATGTAAAAATCAAGTTGATATCTCGTCTGAGTTAAGAGATATTGAGAAATTCGTAAAAACGCATTTTATCCCCTTTTCCCCCTTTAGGGGGCGAATTTCAAAAAATCCCTTCTTAGTGAGCGCTTACATCATAAAGCGAATATACTGTCCAAATTTCACATTTTTAGGCTTACGGGTTTGGGCTGGGCGTTGTTGAGTCAGTCAGTCAGGACACTTTACTTTATATATATAGATAAGTAAGATATTAAATGTAGTAATATTGAACGCAGGATGGCTTCAACACAGAAGAGTTTTCCTGTGAATGAATCTTTTGATTCAGGTGATGCAAATTTCTGTGTTTGAATATTTTAGATTTTTATTTGTATATTTTAAAGGGACACCGGATTGTATACGTGTACATTTATGTTTATAAGTCTAGATATGGCGGAAGGTTGTGTGATGGCCACGTCAGATTTTTTTAATTTTATTTCAAACTATTAATTAATTTTCATAGAAGAAGTAAGATATCGAGAACTTAGATAGATAGATAGATAGATATTTTATTAACCACTTTACAATACAGTTATTGTTTGCAGCAAGTCAAAGGCAGTAGGTACAAATTTAAAAATGGTTTTTGTTTAAAAAAAAACACAATACACAATTTAATACATTAAAAATCAGTATCAAGTCCAGTCACCATACACCCAAGTATGGTTAAAATACTCTTCAACGGAGTAGAAGCAATAGCGTAAGAGGAATTTTTTTACTTTAATTTTGAAAACATTTATATTTAAATTTCTCACATTTAATGGTAAGAAGTTATACAAACTAATGTCTAAAGAATTTTTCTTAGACTTACTAAGTCTATAATACTCAGAACGTATTAAGTCTGCTGACCTTGTTATAATTATGAACATTTGATGAAAGTTGATAATTCTCTTTATTTTTTTGAATTTCTAAAAGTGTACTAAAAATGTACAGGCACGGCAAAGGTAAAATACCTAATGAGATAAATAACGGTTGGCAATGATCTCTAAAATTTGCATGTGCAATAATTCTCACTGCTTGCTTTTGAAGCCGAAAAATGCAGATAGCGTTGGAAGAATTCCCCCAGAGAATTACCCCGTAATTGATACATGAATGAAAAAGACCATAATAAGCAGTCAATAGAGAATTTGAATCCAAAATGCGAGATAATTTTCGTAATAGAAAAATTACACTTGCTAGTTTCTTCGCCAATTGAATAGTCTGATCAAACCAAGACAAGCGGTCATCAATTAGCATACCTAGGACTTTAACAGAAGTGCTTGTAGATATGTTATTTTGTGATGAGATTATAATTTCCTGTGTTTTATTAGTATTCAATTGCAACTTGTTACTTAAAAACCACTGCTCAGCTTTCCTTAGATTTGACTGAGCTAAGCTTTTTAAAGTTGTAATATCTTTATGTGATTCTAAGAGACTGGTGTCATCTACAAATTGAACAACTTTAATCGGTTGCATGAAGTGAAAAAAGTCATTTACATATATTAAAAATAGTACAGGGCCTAGGATCGATCCCAGCGGAACTCCGTGAAAGATTGGTAAATAATCAGATCGATTTTGTCCAATAGAAACACATTGCTTTCTATTTGACAAATAAGACTGAAATAAATTTAATGTAATAGTCCGGTCGCCAAGCCATGTAACCTGGAAGTTGGGTACAACAAATATTTTATGATTGATTCTAGTAGTATTTGATATACTGAATCATAATATGACGGGTGCCAGACTGGCACCCCTGGGCAACTCCGGGAAATTCGAAAAAATCGCCCAAAAAAATGGATTTTTTTGGTTATTTGCCAATACTACTAAACGGTTAGTTCTACGGTTAAGATTGTCTAGTGCATTTTTGTAGAGAACTAAATGTAGTAACTGAACGAAGGATTGCTTCAACACAGAAGAGTTTTCGTGTGGATGAATCTTTTGATTCAGGTGATACTAATTTCTGTTTGAATATTTTAGATTTTTATTTGTATATTTTAAATGGACACCGGATTGTACGTATACATTTCTGTTTAAAGTCTAGATATGGCGGAAGGTTGTGTGATGGCCACGTCAGATTTTTGTGTTTTATGACCTGTAACTTCTTAACAAATTAAAATTTTGATATCCGGTTTCTTTTATTTAATTTTGCAAACAATTGTCTATAAGATAGATTGTATGAAATTTTTCTTCAAAGCCTTAGTTAAGCCAAAATTTTAAGATTTCCTTCGAGAGAAACTTGAATTTTCTTTACTTTTTTCATAAGTTTTGTGCTTAATGACCTGTAACTTCTAAACAAATTAAAATTTTGATATCCGGTTTATTTAATTAAATTCCGCAAACAATTCTCTATAAGATAGATTATATGAAATTTTTCTTGAAGGCCTTAGTTAAGCCAAAATTTTAAGATTTTCTTTGAGAGAAACTTGAAATTTTTTTACTCTTTTCATAATTTTTGTTTTTAATGACCTGTAACTTCTAAACAAATTAAAATTTTGATATCCGGTTTCTTTTATTAAATTCTGCAAGCAATTCTCTATAAGATAGATTATTTTAATTTTTTTTTGAAGGCCTTAGTTAAGCCAAAATTTTAAGATTTTCTTCGAGAGAAACTTGAAATTTTATTACTCTTTTCATAATTTTTGTTTTTAATGACCTGTAACTTCTAAACAAATTAAAAATTTGATATCTGGTTTCTTTTATTAAATTTTGCAAACAATTCTCTATAAGATAGATTGTATGAAATTTTTCTTGAAGGCCTTAGTTAAGCCAAAATTTTAAGATTTCCTTCGAGAGAAACTTGAAATTTTTTTACTTTTTTCATAAGTTTTGTGTTTAATGACCTGTAACTTCTAAACAAATTAAAATTTTGATATGCGGTTTCTTTTATTAAATTCTGCAAACAATTTTTATGTAAGATACATTGTACTATATTTTTTAAAAGGCCTCTAATAATCCGAAATTTAATTATTTTCTCCGAGAGAAAATTGTAAAATTTTAGAATTTTAAAAGTTTCTTTTGTTTAATCAACTTTAATTTCTGAACGGTTCAAGATATCAACTTCCGGTTTCCGGCATTGGATTCCTCAGACATTTTTATGTAAGATACATTGTATTAATTTTTTTAAAGTGCCTTTAATAAGCCGAAATTTAATTATTTTTTCCAAGAGAAAATTATAAAATTTTAGAATTCTTATAGTTCCTTGTGTTTAATCAATTTTAGTTTCTGAACGGATAAAGATATCGACTTCCGGTTTATTTTTTATGAAATCGTTCAATAATGACTAACTTTAGCTCCGCTAAATCGTAGTAAAAAGTAAAACTTTAGTTCATAAATTATAAGTCATTAAACAAAAAATATGAAAAAGCTAAAAAAATTCAATATTCTCTGGAAGATAATCTTAAAATTTTGGCTTAACTAAGGCCTTCAAAAAAATTAAAATAATCTATTTTATAGAGAATTGCTTGCAGAATTTAATAAAAGAAACCGGATATCAAAATTTTAATTTGTTTAGAAGTTACAGGTCATTAAACACAAAAATTATGAAAAGAGTAAAAAAATTTCAAGTTTCTCTCGAAGAAAATCTTAAAATTTTGGCTTAACTAAGGCCTTCAAGAAAAATTTCATATAATCTATCTTATAGAGAATTGTTTGCAGAATTTAATAAAAGAAACCGGATATCAAAATTTTAATTTATTTATAAGTTACAGGTCATTAAACACAAAACTTATGGAAAAAGTAAAAAAATTTCAAGTTTTTCTAGAAGGAAATCTTAAAATTTTGGCTTAACTAAGGCCTTCAAGAAAAATTTCATACAATCTATCTTATAGAGAATTGGTTGCAAAATTTAATAAAACAGACCGGATATAAAATTTTTAATTTGTTTAGAAGTTACAGGTCATTAAACACAATAATTATGAAAAAAGTAAAAAAAATTCAAGTTTCTCTCGAAGAAAATCTTAAAATTTTGGCTTAACTAAGGCCTTCAAGAAAAATTTCATACAATCTATCTTATAGAGAATTGTTTGCAAAATTTAATAAAAGAAACCGGATATCAAAATTTTAATTTGTTTAGAAGTTACACATCATTAAACACAAAAATTATGAAAAAAGTAAAAAAATTCAAGTTTCTCTCGAAGAAAATCTTAAAATTTTGGCTTAAGAAACATTTCATACAATCTATCTTATAGAGAATTTTTTGCAGAATTTAATAAAAGAAACCGAATATCAAAATTTTAATTTGTTTAGAAGTTACAGGTCATTAAACACAAAAATAATGAAAAAAGTAAAAAAAAATCAAGTTTCAAAATTTGAACGCGTGTATCTCAGAAACGGTTAATCGCAGAGAGCAGTTCAAAGTTTCATTTTTTTGGAAATTTTGTTCTCTACAAAAATGTACTGGACAATCTTAAATGTAGAACTAACCGTTTAGTAGTTATTGGCAAATAACCAAAAAAATCCATTTTTTTGGGCGATTTTTTCGAATTTCCCGGAGTTGCCCAGGGGTGCCGGTCTGGCACCCGTCATATTATGATTCAGTATATCAAATACTTAGAATCAATCATAAAATATTTGTTGTACCCAACTTCCAGGTTCAAGTCGATTTTCTCATTTGGCGACCGGACTAAACGCCAGATACACCATAGTGAGCTAATTTATCAATTAAATCATTGTGTGACACACAGTCAAAGGCTTTTGACAGATCACACAATGTAACGGCTGTGTGACATCCCTTTTCTAGGCCCTGTACTATGTTTTGAACTAATTCCAGAATTGCTTCTACGAGTATTGTAGAGTGATCTTTACGATAGCCATATTGAGAATCATTAAACAGCTTATTATTTTCAAAAAAATCTACTAATCTGATTTTGATAAGTTTCTCAAATATTTTGGCAAACATGGGAATGATAGATATCGGTCGGTAGCTTTCAGCACAACCCCTATCTCCTTTCTTATAAAGTGGATACACTGTAGTGACCTTTAAAGAGTCTGGGAAAATACCCTCTGAAATTCATTTATTAAAGATGAGCGTTAGAGGACTAGCTAGATCAATACAATCTTTAATAATTCCAATGTTGATATCATAGATATCACGACATTGTGAATTATTTAAAGAATATGTAGCTGTTAAAACCTCGTCTTCTTGAAATTCAGACAGCTCAAAACTTAGATTATTGTTTGTAGTATTAAGCAAAAGATCACTAGCTTTGTAGTTTCTTTGTGGTAGCTCTTTAATAATATTCTCTGAAATTGAGGTAAAAAATAAATTGAAGTCATCACACGAAATTTCCAGGTCCGGATTTACTTTTGCGTAACTATTTCTTTCAGAGTTTATTAACTTCCAACAATCTTTATTTCTGTTGTTAGACTGTAGAATAAATACTGCATGCTGATTTCTTTGCTTTAATAATTTCTGTTCTGTACATTTGACGATAAGATCTAAAATTATCAATGTCGCTTTGTCTCTTAGTACAAGAAGCAATCGTTTTAAGACTCATTAAAACATTACGCATATGAGATAAATGTTCTGAAAACCAATTTACTACTGAATTTTTGTAGTCACTAGAACATTTTTTGACTGTAAAATATTCTTGGATTAGAAACATAAAATTATTAATAAAGTAATTTATTGATTCTGTTGCGTTCATATTGGAATCAAAAATGTGATTCCAATTAAACTGCAAGAGACCAAGTCTAAATTTTTGAACATTCATTCTGGAATAAATTCTCTTGAAACAGTAATGATTTGATACATGACTTACGTCCTTGATTTTTATATACTGCGCATAATGGTCTGACAGTAATGGATCAAAAACACCCGTTTCAATCTCATCATTTCCCATGTTTGTCAAAATATTATCTATGCAGGTAGAAGAATGCTCAGACACTCTTGTAAAAACTGAAACAGTGTGCCGAAAAGCAAAAGTCGCAATTAAATTTAATAAATTGTTTGTGTTAGTTGACAAAGATAAAAAATTGGTGTTAAAATCCCCAGTAAGAATAACTTTACTATGTTTGCCTGAAGCAAAAATTAATAAGGCTTGCAACTTTTCAAGAAAGCTATTAAAGTTTCCATCGCATGATCTGTAAATAGTAATTAAAAGAATTTTGGAATCCAATACCACATGAATATTATACAAAATACTATTGGGTTACATAATTACTAAGTTTACATGAAGTTTCGAAAATGGTTTCAGTTTTCTTTCAGTCAAAATTATGTGAAAGTACTACAGATAATAGAAAAAAATGCATAAAATTTTACGTGATTACATGAGTAGTTTGCAAACATATTTAAGTTTTGGTTTGAGTTAACTCAAAACCGTTGTGACACTATACATGGCGTTTTCAAAACTGCATGTAAAATAGTAAATATGTTCCAGAGAATTAAAAAAAAAAAATTATTGTTGTTACATTGCAAACTGCCACAGTCGTAAAAGCAGACCTTATTTAGTTTAGTTCAGGTTAAGATAAAATTACACCAGACCCCGTTTAGACAGTGGTCAAGATTATAAACGTGTTTACTTGCGATATATTTTTTTTATCAAATAAATATTTATATATAAATTGTCCGGGGCACGGAAAAATAATCGCCGAAAATTAATCCCAAGAAAATTTATCACAGAAAATTAATCGCAGAAAATTTCATCGCTGAAAAATTCAGCGCAAAAAATTAATCGCTACAAAATTCATTTCTGGAAAATTCATCACAGAAATCGTTGCTTGAAAAATTACAATTATCTAAATAAACAAATTTCCCAATTTTCATTTCATAATTTTTTAAAATTTGTTATTTATTTTAATTTCTACTCTTGAAAGAGACAAAAAATGTATGTCTTTTCCCCTCTATAGAATAACTTTGTATGAATCAGCCGTTGACCTTGAACCTAAGAAATTTAACGCTTGCGGTGCAATTTTTTTTTTTTTTTAAAGAAACAGCAGTCTAATACAATTTTTCATAGGGCAAATTTTCTAGATTCGCAACTGACTCGCACCATACAACGCGAATAAAATCGCGTTTAAAAATACTGTTTTTTTTTCAAAGTAGTTTCAAGAAAATTATATAATTTCGAACATGTTTTGATAATATCGGTTCGGTACGTATGACTGCAAGGAATAATGAATCACATAAAATGATTCACAGAACATAGTGGAATCCTAAACAAATCTACGCTTTACAGAAGTTATCCGTTTGGATTGGATAATATAACCAAGGAAGCCGTTTAAGTGCAGCAGTCTGTTTTATCAATTTGTATCCCCAGTCCTAAGCAATTAAGCATGAAATTTGAAACAGTGAAACACATACATCATACAATACGCTAAGTTTGAGATTACAATAATTCGTAAATATGCACGCAGATGTATATTCAGCAACAAAAGTTATACATTGCAAAACAAACAGATGCTGTGGTTGCCCAAACTTTATAGTATTTCCAAAACAAGTGAAGCCGCGGTAGGAATGTGCATTAGTGCATTCATTTTGCCTGGCAAGGTACATAATAAATAGAGTAAGAGTACGGACAAGGCACTGGTCATTTTCTATTGGTAGTCCAAATTGTGTAACTTAATTCTCAGAATTTAATTTTTTTATGTCAATATTTAATTACATAATATTGTTTTCTAATGTTGCTCTTTGGTTACTATTTTATAAATTATTTAAGTGATTGACGTTGTCAAAAATGACGCTATTAGATATTTAGGTACTCTAATAATAAATAGAGCACGTGCTATTTTGTAAGTTTAAGGCCAAAAGTAAATGTTTTTCCAGAAATCTTAAGTGAAAATCGGGGTCGTAGCCAGGGGTAGGGCTAGAGTTAGAATTGTCCACTTTGGAAGAAATAAAGAAAATGTTGTCCACTGACTGGTCTTTTCATATTTTTAACGACACTCAAACACACAACAATTATTAATTTAATAATTGTATCACAAGTAATACTTTATATCACAAATGCAATATAAATTTGAAGTCGGCTAAACAAGCACTAGGTTGTAAAAAGAAGCATACACGCAACCGGGGGGAAAAAAAATTGGGTTACCCAATTTTCAGCCGAGTTTACATTGGTTGTTACTTGTAGAAAAAAAAACTTGCCTAGCAGGTCAACTTTCCCAGACACAAGGCAAGTAGGTGTTTACACACAAATTTATTTAAACCTATTATGGTCCAGGGAATTTATAATTTCACTTTGAAAAAACTGCAACAAAAACATTCTCAACGGAATTCAATACAGCAAAATGTGCTTTTTAACATATCAAAGTTTCTGGAAATCGTCACACCGGAAGCCATTGAAATTTTCAAAAAAATGATCGCTCTTTTTGGTTTTTAAGTTTAACTCAAGTGCTTATCATTACGAACCACTTATATGACATTATATAGAGCACAAAGTTCTCTACAATGGGATTTTTATGTCAGTTAACCTGTTTTCGAAAAAATTATAAAAATGCGTTTAGGAAATTTTCCATTTTCTCCTAACACAATAATGACTGCCATATTTTAACGGACAAAAATATCGTCATCCGGTTTTCTGCATATATGATTCCTATATAACAATTTTCTATAAGACCCATTATTTTTATAATTTTTGGGGCTAGTCACAAATTGAAATTTTTTTTAGAGTAAATATAGATAAAACTTAGTAAATTTTGTGTTTATTCAGCTGTTATTTTTGGATGAATTCAGATATTAACTTCCGGTTTTCAGTATTAAATTTGTCGAACATTCTTCTATTTATGCTCTTGGTTTAATCAAGGTTTAAACATTTTCTTCAAGAGATGATCTACAATTTTTTTTGAAAATTATTATTTTTAATTTGCTGTCAATTCTTAATAAATTCAGATATTGACTTCCGGTTCTCAGCATTAGATTTCTCATACATTCTTCTATAAGGCGCATTATTTATAAAAATTTTGATGGTCATTAGTTAAGCGGAATTTTTAGATCTGGCTAAATCGCTACCTATGGAATGGACCTAGTGAAATTCAAGAAAAGTGAAAACATTTACGAGTACACGTAAGTATTTCGAACCATTGGACTAAGTTTAAGTGGATCTTGTCATTAAATAGCTCGTTTCATTTTTTTAGTTTTCATTTTTTTAACCCGAAATCAAACTTGAACCGATAAAAATAATTAGTTTAGAAAAATTGTAATATCTGCTATATTTCAAATATCCTAAGAGCTCTGTATGTGCAAGAAAAACATATGTTATTGTTATGAAACTATTAAAGGAAAGTTAGTTTTCAATATAAGTTTAATAACTGATTTATATTGTAAAAAAACCTACGCATGCCGGAAATTTTCGTTTTTATGAAGAATGAGGGACCTGGACAAACAGTTATAACTTCTAAGTTATACTATATGAGATATCCCGGCGTAAAAATTGAAACTTGTGACGCGAAAGTTTTTTAATAACTGCAATATGACGTTATTGGATCAAAAGTTCAACAAGGTTTTATGTTACGCTACGTTCCGGTTATTTAGACTCATTTTTAAAATCTGATAAATTGTAAACACAAACTTGTAACAAAATAGGTAAGTACAGGTATTCTAATAATATTATTTAATAACAATTTTCAACAATTACAATAAAAATTATTCCAAATATACACTGGAAATATGAAAATGAGAGCCATATAAAATCAGATAGGTATACTTAGTAAAATCCGGATTTAACGAACACATATTTTGCATTAAACATGGTTCGTTTTATCCGAAGTTCGCAATGAAAGACAAGGCGCAAGTTCTACTATTTATCTAGAAAGGCATCACTGATTACATATTATTATGGTGATAGTTTTAGATACCTTCACTACATGACAGATTTCGTACATTTACATTTCAACTGTAAATTGAATCCAGATATTTTTCACCCTTTGCAGACAAAATGTTCCACACAATGAAATACCACTGGCAGCGAGATTGGTAATGAGTTCGTTTACGCGCAGGATTTTATTATAGGGGATTACCCCGATTTTTATATCGTAGACTTCCTTATATTCGAAATTTTTGAACGTCAAAGATAAAGAAATGGTTCGTTTTAGACAGCCGCAGGATGGGCTTCTACACGTCAATTTTAATTGTCTACGTCTACGTGTCCACAATACGTAGAGAATAAATTTGTAAAATAAATTTTTATGTCGACAACGTAGACATACATAAATGCAAGATACATGACGCATATCTATACCGTAACTCATTTCATCAAAAAAGTGAAATTCCCCCTTTTGCAGTATGGTCTTCACTACTTCTGTTTTCCCTGAGGGTTTTTTTAATAGCCGAGAGTTCGCTATAAACGGGTTCGTTATAAGTATACACTACGGTATATTGAAATATAAAAATTAAATGTTTTTGCTGAATTTCTAGAATACTCTCGATTTTACTATTTTCCATTCCATTCTTTTCCCCACTACTAGGGCTGTCTGAAACCAGCCCGAAACACGTACTTTGCCGCATCCTAGCTATGCAATGTCATTTTGAAGTTAAAAAATGCTGTAAAAGTGTTTTCATTGCGAGTTAACTGTCAGATTATTATTGACTTCAGGATAATGTTTTTATAAACATTTAATAGAGAAAGAATGGATCTACAAATGTGCTTTTTTAAAATTTAAAAAATTAATTTGTATCATGAGATATAACCGAGTAAAGTTTGAATTTTTCGGGATTTTTATAATCATGTAGGTACAATTTTGTAATCAAAATTTTAAAAATGCACATCTGTAGATCCATTCTCTCTTTATTAAATCCTTGTTAATATAAAATTTTACCATTCTTGTACTGGCCACAAAACACTCGCTACGTTAATACATTTTATGCTGAATTTTAAGTAGTAGACTGGCCTCTTAACAATTCCTCATATTTCGATGATTTGACCTAAAATAACTGTGTCATAAGTGTCAACTCTAAATATTAGATCAACATCGTATTGAATCGACATTAAAACGATTGTATAATAATGCAATCCTACCTGGAAGCCGTCGTACGTCCACGAGCCGAACTTCATGACGCACGTCTGCTCGTCGAAGGGGAAGTACTCGACGTCGATCTCACACGACGACTTGTAAATGGCGGGCGGCTTCCACTCCACGCGCCCCGTGTAGTTCAGCGTCGCTTTCGTGGCTAGCGTCACCTCGAAGTTGCCATCCGCACTACATCAAAACACAGAAATATTAGTTTTATACAGTAAAGGAACTTTATTTTATATAAATACATAGTTTTCTGGTGTAAGTTCTGTGATTATATATTTATTTCAATGTTTTGATACACTGAACTATGACAACTTTGAATTATGTTTTTATCTTTACTGTATTGTCAATTTCCTGGCGAAAATAGACGTTCCGGTCTATCGAAACCAGAAAACTATTTATTTATATAAAATATTAGTTTATTTGACTAAATTACCAATTTCAATAAACTTTTTAAAAATATATATTAAGCACATTCGTATTTGTACTACAAGTTCTCTGATTTTTGTTGTACATGTACTGTACTCAGAGCTGGGTAGTAGCTAGCTACTTTGGAACAAGTGTAAATCTGTCTGTATTACATGATCTGAATATTGTGATTTTACTTGTTTTAAGCAATAAATGGATACGATGCGATAGTTTAAATTGCTGATAACTAACTAAACTGTATACCAATTAATATTTTAATCATAATTATGAATAAAAAATAATTATGAATAAAAAATAATAAATGCATCTGACTTTACTACTTTCTTATGGTTTAAAAATATTAAAATACAAGGCTCACGAATATCGTGAGCTTGATATTCTTTAAAAGCCACTTTAGTATCTTGTAGCTTAGCTACATTTTTGGTGCAGTAGCTAAGCTATTAAGTAGCTTCAGCTCCTTTTTTGCAAAGTAGCGGGTAGCTTAGCCCAGCTCTGACTGTACTTTTCAACCTTTATTAGCCTTGTTTACACGTGAATTCTTTGAGGATTCTGCCATTTAGCGGCATCGGAATTTGACAGGCAATTCACACAAATTCAGACATACCTTAGTCTGACTTATGACTCTGGTCAAAAGAGACCAGTATGCAAAATTTCAGGAGAATCGGACAAACGGTCTAGATCTAAATGTTTAAGCCCTACCCCTAATTGTCCAATCGAATTCAAACATACCTTTACAATCTAACTCTGGTCAAAAGAAACCTGCATAATCATCAGATAATCGGTCTTGCTATATGTAGACAGACAGACAAACATTTAGCTTTATAAATAAAAATTGTTTTGTTTCCATTAATAAATCTCAGATCATATAATTCACATCCCCTTAAACTAAGCCTCTATAATTAGAAAACAAGTTAGTAACAATAAGTTTTATGTAATTTACACTGTCTGTACATTGTACAACCAGATTTGGCTGGAGCCGTAAGGGGGATTAATAATGTGCCTATGTTCTACACAGAGCTGAGTCAAAGTTCGCCAACTTATTACTTGCCTACACGCAATTGAGTCAAGTGAAAAACCGAGCTGGACGACTTCTTTCTTCTTTATACACTATTTAGCGGTTTCTGCCAAAAAATTGCTAATAATCGAAAATTCCTAAGACCGCCCATCTCTTATTTCGAACACTCAGTATACTCTATGAATGAATAAATTCTTAAGCATACAAAACTACCGTTGAATAATTCCGTTATTTGTTTAATGTTTTTGTCGGAATTTAGATTTTCTGTGACTTTGATTTCCGGATTTTTGTTTTCTTATTTGTACGTAAAAACAAAGCTAAACATATTTATTTGCATTTAATGTAGGTACCTGTAAAGTTGGTTCAATCAAATTTCACAAATAATCTTAGTTTCTCATAATAATGAAAGAATAAAAAATTTGGAATCTTATGCAAACATGTATTTGCTCAAGTTTGCTAGCATATTATGTTCCTAATTTGTTGATTCTTTATTTTTACTTTCAGTGTTAATATGCATTAATTAAAATAGGTACTCTATAGGTAGGAGGTAGCAAAAGTAAAAAATCATTTGAAAACCTCAATACCTAACTCCTTGTACAATGTACATTCCGCTTTCCGCCACAGAAAAACCAAATGATGCGTCCACATTTTATTTGCACAAATCTGTAAAACCCTCTGATACGATTTATAATCCCAGTTCCTGCTCCGGCCCCAGTTCCAGTTATTACATTCGCATTCCTCTTAGCTGCGGCTGTAAATCTGCATCATTTGGTTTTTTTCCCTTGCCTTGTTTTGTGATTGCCCGCGTTTGACACCAGTGATATAAGACACAAAGCATGGCCTTTTGCCATCATTACAGATCAATTTTGTTGCCAGCTATCGAGTAGGTCGTGCTTAGGGATTGAATGGTTTCGTCAGTGGGGTTTTGACCGTTATAGTATAATTATACAACGAGAGTTTAATGATGGATATTACACACGAGAAATTATAGTTCAGTACACGGAGCCACAGGACACGATTGTTATCATTTTTGTATATTCTGACAGGGGTGGAGAGGAGTGTTGCACAAATCTAATTATATTTAAAAATAGGAATATACAAATTGAATAAAAATGTTAGCTTTATTGAATTATTATTGATTGGTAACCCTGCTTTAAAAGTGTAAACGTCAAGTTTATTTACAAAATATCAAAATAAATCCAAAATATCTTCCACAAGTTTTAGAATTACACAAAAGTTTAATTTTGTACATAAAATAAGAAAATATAGAAATAAAATTAATATTTTCTGTATATAAGTGTAAAGGGTTTGATACTTACAAACATAACCTCAATATCAACACGTGATGGCTGATAACGCTCAAATTTTAAATGAAATATTAGTCCAATTGAAAAAACTAGACACAATCCAAAATGAAATATCCCAAACAAAATCAGAAGTCAAATTATTAAAAGAAATGTTTACGCAAAAGGCGGTTGAAATTAATACTTTGTCTACATTGGTAGAACAGCAACAATCCTTAACAAATTCGCTTGAAAAACAGCTTAAAAAGCGAAATTTGATATTTATGGGAATACCAGAAAGTGAAAAAAATAGTAATGATCTAGAAAATATTATAATTAATCTACTAAATTAACATCTTCAAATCAATATCACTAACTCTGATATAGATGATATTTATCGACTTGGTCGCAAATCCGACAAAATAAGACCTGTACGAGTAACATTTCTTTCTCTCAAACTTAAAAATAAGATATATGGAAAGGGAATTGAGAAAAGATTGCAACTGAAAGAGATGCAAGTATACATTAACGCAGACCTTACAATTCAAGAGCAAACTGAAAACAGGGCAATAAGCAGCACCACAAAGAAATTGAAAGAAGAAGGTAAACAATATAAAATTATTCGGAAACAGATATACATAGTGAATGGTAGTTCGCTAAATCTATACGAAGAAGCTGAAGGTATGAATGGAACCCAAAGTAAAAAACTACGTCCCCGGGAACCCTCTGAAGACACTCCAACAAAAATATCACAAACCCAAAAAGTGATGAAACCTAATCCTGCTGCTGCCACCAAGAATACACCTCAAGGAATGAGCTCCGGCACCCTGGATTCTTTTTTATTACTCAGCCAAGGCGCCAACGGTCAAACATAGCAAACACAGCTCAGAAGACTATCCCGGCAATTACTTCAAAGAACAATATATACCCGTTTAAGTTAAGTACAACGAATTCCTGCAAAACTAATAAAAAAAATGAACATACCCGCTTAATATTTTGGAACGTTAACGGCTTGAATAACCTTTTTAATTTAGATGATGATGAAACACGCACCAAGATATTAAGTGGTGATATCATATGCTTATGTGAAACTTGGTACTATCATGACACCCTTAACTTGCCGACCTACTTAAGGGATTACTCTAAATATATATTTCTCAGTAAGGCAATTAAAGAAAAAACTGTAGGTCGGGCAAGTAGAGGACTGCTGACGCTAGTCAAACAAAAACGAAATATTAAAGTAAATGTAATTGATATCTCATACTTATGGATTGCTCTCGAAATCGTAATGGATAATTCCAAATATGTTATTTGTTCTATATATTTGAAACCCTGCTTAAACAATGATACATGTATTCAAATGCTTACAGATTTTGTAACTTCAGTTTCTGATGTTTACCCAAGTCATAATATAATTATTCCAGGTGATTTTAATGGTCACATCGGCCAACTCAATCAAACTCAAGATGGATTTCAATTCCCATCCCTAAACGTGTATGAAACCAGGCAGTCATTGCACAATACAGTAAATCAAAGAGGCAATAAACTAGTTGATGCAATGGAATTCTTAGGATTTTATGCTCTTAATGGAAGAACCCTAGGAGATATCCCAGGTAAATATACCTTTATAAACAAATCCGGGAAATCTACAATTGACCTAATATGGTCTAATTTAATCGCAACTGAAAACATCTCTCAACTTCAAATATCCCCAACTCTAACCTCATCCGACCACTGCATCTGCTTGCTGACGTTCGGTACTCCAACAACTCACGAAAGTAATTCTGCAACTAACTTACCAAATTATATAATTAATTTTAAATATAACCCCTCACATACTAACAAATTTCAACTTAACTTAAATAACTCAGACTACATATACTTTCACAGTAACAATACCGATAATCTAAATAACAACTTAATTTGCGCAATTAATCCTACAAGAAAAAGACATAAATCACTGTCAAATCGGTAAATTTAATACTCACTATAAACAATTAAAATTCGATGCTTGCACAGAAGAATATCTGAAACTGAATGTAAATATAAATAAAAAACGCATTATTAGCCAGCTTAGATTATCCAGTAAAAAAGGTTTAAGAATATTTTATAAAAACATTAAATACGAACTAGATGCCGAAATACTCTGCTCAATATGCAACCTCCACAAGCCAGAAACCCTTTTTCATTTCTTCTTTGAGTGTCCAATTTATCATGGCCTGAGATGCCACTATTTACATGAGTACCAAGATCACATTAGGCATGAGACCGATCTATATAAGATGTTAGAAATAAGTGATATAGAAAGTGTAAATAATGTATTCTACTTTACAGTAAATGCACTAAAATTAAGAAGTTTTTGTCGTAACGAATGATAAAAAAAAAAAAAAAAAAAAAAATCCTAGATACTCCTATTATGTCCTTTAAAACCAATATTTTTTAAAATACTTAATCGCATGATTGTTTATGTTGAACCGTCCTAATTAGATTATAGCACTATATTATAAAATGTAAATTACAACATGGGTATGATCTATTTACTCAAAAGTTTTGTTGTAATTATTATTATTATTAAACTAACAATATTTTATAATCAAGTTTATTTATATGTATATCTACTATTTATTAATTACTACTACTTCTATATATTACTTATATATTTATTGTTCTCACTTATTTTTTTTTTAGTTATTTATGGTACTGATATTGGTATGTACAACTATATTATAGATAAAACATACAATTATTGTAAATGAATAAGAATATTCAGCTAGGCAGCTAAGGTTATCAATCTTTGTTTGACAAAATGTATTACTTGTCGCAACAAATAAATTCTATTCTATTCTATTATTGAATTATTGAGCAATCGGTACACTGTAAATAAAATTTCTGTAAAATTATTAGGCAAAATTACGACACATAATTTACATATTTTTACTTAAATTATATACTAAATTTGGGACAACGTACAACACTCGAAAGTACTGACGCTGCCTTGTACTTTCGTTGCTTTGTACATGCGCGGTTTTGTATGAACACTGGAAAGTATTTGCGCCGTATTTTATTTACACCGCCTTGTGCAAACACCGGAATGTACTTTTCTCGAAAGCACAAAAGTAGAAAACAGCGCAGACGCGAACCAATGCTGCAAAACAGGAAACTGTAATTATACATATACTCATATACACATCACGCACTCACTACATTGAATAGTTTTATAAGAGTAGTTATCAAAAACGGATTATGTTGGACTCAAGGAGGGTTTTGTTAGTTTTATTTAGTCTATTTAGGTACTCTAGTTTTGCTAAACTTAGTTCGATATCTATATGTATAGACTAAAGTCCTAAACACCAGCATTGGTTTGCGCCTGCGCTGTTATCCACTTTTGTACTTTCGAGAAAAGTACATTTCGGTGTTTGCACAAAGCGGTGTAAATAAAATACGGTGTAAATACTTTCCAGTGTTCATACAAAGCCGCGCATGTACAAAGCAACGAAAATACAAGGCAACGTCAGTACTTTCGAGTGTTATACACTCACCCCTAAATTTTATATGTAACTTATATGTATGTAATTTTACATAGTTTGACAAAATTACATTTTATTTGTAAATTTACTATATTTCACCTAGCTAATTTGGATTCCAGTATCAATCATACTAATTTTACAGAATTTTTTTTACAGAGTGTATGACTGAATTACGTAAGTATCAATAAAAGTTAATATAATTGAAAAAAGAGGTGATTATAAATAATGAAATTTAAAATTAGCCACAGGCAAATTTTTTTTTAGTTCTAAGTCAGAAATGTCTACTCACAGAGGAGCACGTGCCCAGGTGCCTTTCCCCCACCCTAAAGCCGTCACTGCTACTTGTATACGAGCCCGGTCTCGTTTCAGTTGGCCCACCTACTGAAATTTCAATTTCCTTCGAAATTAATCCAAAACAATCGGTTTTTTAAGCTAAATAATTAGGTAAAGGTTATGTTACCCTAATGCTAACTTTTCAAACATTGCCTATTTGTTTCACATTGAAGTTGCCCTGTTTGTGCAAGTTTTTCGATGTTTTGGGTAATTTATTATCTTAAGTTAGAATAATATTAAAAACCAAATAGAATATGAGAAAATAAAAGTATACAAACTAAAGAATAAAGAAATAGCAAAAAAATATGACGATGAAGTAACAAGAATAATAGAGACTGAAAATATAACTTGTAATCAAAAAAATCTGACGTGGCCATCACACAACCTTCCGCCATATCTAGACTTTAAACAGAAATGTATACGTACAATCCGGTGTCCATTTAAAATATACAAATAAAAATCTAAAATATTCAAACAGAAATTAGTATCACCTGAATCAAAAGATTCATTCACACGAAAACTCTTCTGTGTTGAAGCAATCCTTCGTTCAGTTACTACATTTAATAGCTTACTTATGACTTCTCATCTGTCAATATTTTTTATGCAGAAACAAAAATCAACCGAACATGGATTACAAGATTTCAACGTTTAATTTGATAAATTTATTTTTTAAATTTTACTGCAGTTCTTTAATGCTACCAGATAAAGACAATTTTTTATAACGTAAATTGCAAATAACTTTTCCTCTTATTCTTATTACAAATAAATACTATTTTGTTCAAATTTATAGAAATTTTTGACACTTAATCTTTTCAATCTTCAAAAAGTATAACTTCCGGTGAAGATATTTGTACCAAAATCTAATGAGCTCTTCTTATTCGTATACAATTGTAAAATACCAAATATCAAAATTTTTGGATAATTCGTATTTGAGTTATGCAACATGAGGCATCGGCCCGGACCACACACACACACACGCACACACACACACACACACACACACACACACACACACACACACACACACACACACACACACACACACACACACACACACACACACACACACACACACACACACACACACATACATACAGCTATCATCGGGAAACTATCAAAAATGAGTTGTAAGGAACCTAATTCGTGCTCATTCACTAAAAACTCACTACCCGATTTTTTGCATGATTCCAATACCTTCCTTTACAGGTAAGCGGAAGGTAAAAACATTGAAGAGTCCTGGGATATTTTCAAAAGAACCATAACACAAGCAGCAAAGACAGTCTGTGGCACAAACAAAACGAGGTCGAACAAGAAACAAACGTCATGGTGGAACAAAGAAATAAAAGATGAAATAAAAAAGAAGAAGAAAACATGGGTAAATTACCTAACCAACAAAGCAGAAGATACATACCTTAAATACAAAAAACAACGTAAAAAAGTAAAAGAATTAGTCCAACAGGCAAAAGAAAAGGGTTGGAAACTCTTTGGAGAAGAAATGTAAGTCAGAAGTAAAAAGAATCAAAAACTATTCTACAGAACATTAAAAACACTTAGAGAAGATAAAATAAAATATATTAACAACACAATAAAAAACAAAGAAGGATTAATTCTAACTGAAAATCAGGAAATAATGGATAGATGGAAAGAATACTTCCAGGAGCTTCTATGCATAACTAACGATGAAGAAACAAACCAAACACAACATATGAATGAAAATAAAATTGATAGCGAGCAGATGGATATCGAAGAACTAAAAGAAGCGCTACAAATGCTGAAAAACGGGAAATCAGCCGGACATGACAAAATAAACTCAGAAATGTTAAAATATATGGGGGAAAAAGGCGGAAATTTACTACTAGAAGTCTTCAACAAAGTATGGAATGAGAGCAAAACACCTAAAGACTGGGAAATAGCGAAAATTGTACCTGTGCATAAGAAGGGAGATAGCAAGGACTGTAATAATTATAGGGGTATATCGCTATTAAGTACAGCATTAAAAGTATTCGAAAGAATACTAGAGAAAAGATTACGAACTACAATAGAACCAACGTTATCAGAGGTTCAAAGTGGTTTCAGAAAAGGTAGAAGCGCCCAAGATCATATATTTACCATCAAAAACATAATACAAAAGACGAGAGACACTAAATCAACTGCATATATGGCATTTATAGATCTAGAAAAAGCGTTCGACAGAGTGAATAGAGACAAAGTATGGAGAATATTAGAAAGGAGAGGTATATCAGCCAAATTAATAAATGCTATCAAATGCTTATACAAGAGAAATGTAAACTATGTAGTCAGCCAAAACAGAGAATCAGAAGAGTTTGAAACCAAAAACGGCCTAAGACAAGGTGGAGTACTAAGCCCAGCCCTGTTTATAATATATATATCGATGAAATTATAAAAGAATGCGAACCACAAATGAAGAAATTACATATAGGATACAGAAATCTACAAGCTACGCAAATATCCATGTGTGCGTTTGCGACATAGTCATCATGGCAAACAGCGAACAAAAAATGCAACACAATTTAAATGTCTGGAATGAAACATTGACAAAGTTCGACATGAAAATAAATACGAAAAAGACTAAGGTAATGGAAATAACAAAAGAACAGAAGGCTGTTAACCTAATGATAAACACAGACAAGGTAGAACAAGTAAATAAATTCCAGTATTTAGGCACATTAATAGAAAATAACGGAATAGAAGATAATGATATAAACGACAGAATAAATAAAACGGCCAAGACTTTCCATGCATTAAAAAATAGTTTCATAGGAAAACAAGAAATAACCACTAAAACAAAAATGACAGTATATAACACAATATACAGATCTATACTAACGTACGGATGCGAATCATGGCTATTATCTAGAAGAATGAAAAGCAAAATTCAAGCATTAGAAATGAAGTATCTAAGAAAAGTACAAGGAGTAACCATGAGAGATAGAATAAGAAACGAAGCGATAAGAGAACAGCTGCAGTGCAAACCGATCTTAGAACTAATAGAAGAGAGACAACTAGCCTGGTGGGGACACATGATTAGAATGAATGAAGCCAGACCAGTGAAACAAATTTGGATGACGAACGTGAAAATGAAAAGAGATCGTGGAAGACCAAAAGACAACTGGGATGACACAGTACAGAAGATTCTTATGAAGAGGAATGTGACAGTACAAGAAGCAAGAAAAATGGCAAAAAACAAGAAACAATGGGCGAATTTTGTGCACAGTTAAAAAACTAGAACACCCTACACCTTATGGTAAATGGGTATACGACTATATATATATATATATATATAGTTAGAATATTCTAAAATGTGTGGTAAAAAATAAAAAATATCGTTATAATTATTTTGTTTAGATTTCTCTGGAATACGTGATAATAATTGAGAATTTTTTAAGTGAGCCAAGTGAAACGAGACCGGGCTCGTTAGGTACTACTATCATAATATTATTATTATTTACTTTTATAATACGATTGTTTTTGTTGATAAAAATTACATATTACTCACTAATGTTTTATTTTCAACCAGCTTTTTGTCCAATAAAACTGATTGTTTGTAATGGTTTAGATTAGTCAGTTTAGATCAATTAAAACTTCTTGTTGCAAATCCCGATAGGCCGACTCAATACTGGGCCGATTGAGAGGTTGCTAAATCAAACTTTACTAAATTCATGTAAATTTTAATAAACTTCCGTACAAATAATATTGTCACATGGCCTCAGTCAAAAAAATTTCGTCTGTGGCGCATTTTCTGTTGCCATGACCTATACAATTGGGACGATTACTTAAAAACTCAGTAAACATGTAATATTAAGTGCATCCTAGGGTTGCCAGACCTCCTATATTTAATAGTAGTCACTTATATTTTGTACATAATCTCCACCCGGGTGCACCCGCTGTAATTCTACGTAGTCGCGGGATTCAGGTGTGACAAGTTTGGAAATTTTTATTTTTTAATTTATGTATGGTTTTTGCATGACAACTCAATTAAGTATTTTTTTACAATAAATATATTAATGTATTTTACCTAAAATCGAGCCTAAAATTAACATAAAATTTCGCCTGCGGCGCATTTTCAATGTATTTTCTAACTATAAGAGACATGCCAGTTTTCTTTTCAAAAGTTGCATTTTAAGAAACTTTTTATTGAACGGACAAAAATTACTATTGCGCATGAAAGATGGAAAAACATGAAGCTCCACATATAGTGTTTCACGAAAATCAAGAAACAATTCTTGATCTTGTCTTGATCTTGATAAAAATCAAGACAAGATGTATAAAAAGTAGATATCTGAACTGTTAATCAAGACAAGAAGATGCAATCAAGAATCAAGTATTCTTGTCAAGATATCTTAATTTCTTGGTTTTAAATAAAAGTTAAGAAAATTATTATTTTTAGTAATTATAAACTCTCATAGATAGTAATAAAACGATCGAAGGTATGTCTTTAGATACTGACAGTTTTAATCATTTGTTTTTATTGACAGAATCTGAATCCGACGAATCGGATGAATTGTCACTATTTTTATATGAACTGCTACTGACTTCCACATATTCACATTCGGAATCCATTATTACATCTAATAATTAATATCAACCGAACGAACACAAATACTACAAACAAACTATTACTTTAAACCACGGTTCTAGATTGTTTTAACTACTACTAAAGAACGACGCGGACAAGGCATAGTTCTTCTAACTAACATGTTCGTACTCGAAAATCAAGAAATATCAAGAATCTTGATTTCAAGTCAAGAAATGAATGTTCAAATTTTAATCAAGTCAAGATAAAAATACTTCTTGAATGAAAAAATATTTCAAGACAAGAAATATGTACCAAGACAAGAAATCTTGTCTTGGTGAAACACTATCCACATACCTCAATAAAATGTAACTTTGAATTACAAAGCATTTGACCTTAAATGAAAAAAAAATTCGACTGCGGCGCAATTTGTTATTTTAAAACGAGCCTGACTCCTACAGTTGAGATAAAGACTTTAATATCGCTTTGCCATCCAAAAATATTGCTGAAATCCGCATTTAAATGCCCACTCATCAATTTAATACTGACGCCGTCCCTGCTTCTGACTTAGCTTTATTTAATTTGATGGATTAAATTTAATACGATATTAAAGTTAAATAATGATAGGTTACAATAATTTAGCAAATATTGTAAAGATTTACATTTAACAAAATTTGATAGATTCAGGATTTAAAATTTCAATCCGCGGACGTAACCCTACGGATAAAACTCCTCGTCTTTGTGCTTGTGCTTAGTCACCGGTGAGCGATAAATTATTGGCGCAAAATGTGAAACACTGAAACTCAGCCAAAAGGTTGTGTTGGTTGGTAGCCCTGCTCCCTTTTAACCGTGTGAATTTGGATAATCGCTTTTGAAAAATGTGCTCTTTAAATTTTCCTCTCTTTGCACAATGAGTATGGATGTGATGTATTGTTGATTTATAACATATTTTTTATATTGGAGAACTTTGACAGCTTTATGAAGAGATTTTCATTTTTAAACAATATAATTCATCACTTAATAGATCATTCGGTGATCACTTTTTGCGGTTGGTTTACTTTCTATTAGAATAATTACTCATGGTAACCCCCAGTTTTTATTGCAGATTCGGATTTTGTGCTATAAAAATAAAGGTTTTGTCTGAAAAATTCGCAAGAAAAATTTTTTTTCGCAAGAATTCGCAAATTGTTGTCAATTTTCGCGATTCGATTTTTTTTCAGACAAAACCGTCATTTTTTATATAACGGAATCCGAACCTGCAATAAGAACTGGAGGTTACCATTTAAGATAACGAAATGACTCCCTCCTCCCTTCCAGGGGCGAGAGGGAACTTTCATTTGGTGCCATTCGATAGAACTTTCAAAAATATTTTGGACGTATTTTTTGGTTTCTGGATCCTTTTTGGTTTCTCAATCATTTTTAGTTTCTCAATCAGTTTTGTTTTCGACGACGCAAGCTTTTGTTGTGAAGCCAAGAATTAACGTAGCGGGAAGAAGAGGTATATCACTGTATGGAGCGTTGCTGTTTGCGTATTTAAGGTAGTTTACTCACAATCACAACACAAAAATTTAAAAACTATCTCAAAATACTTATAATATAATCAGTTAAGTACTCTTCTAATTAATAAAACCAAGCACATCAATGAAATTCGGCTTTCACAACAAACACAATAATAACAGAAGTCAGCATTGTGCAACACCCCACAGTTACCTATTCATCTCCGTCTGCTGCTACTCCCCGCTACCGTACTTCTTGCCTTCACATCCTTCACAACACTGTATAGCACAGAATTCAGTGTTATCTGTCTATGCTATTAATGATCGAAGAGGTTAACCTATTGTCAATTAACTATCAATTGTAACCCGAACACGTGCGAATGGCCATTAAAGTAATAAAATATTTTCAGATAAAAATAGGAATCTCCCAGAGAGACTCACGATCCTTTTAGATTGTCTTATAATAATAATAATAATAATAATAATAATAATAATAATAAAAACGTTTTATTGGCAAAGTTCAGCAAATTGCTGTTCTTACACTTAACCATATTTATGCTATTTACTATTACGTCCAACGCGAACCATAATTTCGTAAAATGTAATGATCAGGTTTGCAGGTTTGGATTAAACTTTAAACAAACATGAACTAGAAGAGTTAGCGTAGACACGGTAAATTAAAGATTGAATTATGTTCACAATTACCAGTTACCAACTGAAACCCACGAAAACCCTATTCAAATCCCAAGCCATGCGATCGCGTGTCAAACACCAACAAGGGCTGCCAACACAGGGAAGTTGGAAACTTTCAGCAGATAAAAACACACTAAATTACTGCCAGCAATTGTTAAAGTACACTTCCGCGTTGAATTTATGACATTTACTTTACTACAAATTTAAAGTTTCCGTAGAAGATTCCAAGTGGTGACAACTGGAGAACTGACAGGCAATCAAGAAATTTCATCGCTTTATTTACTTTGCATTGAATTGAAACAAGCTGAGTTATTATGATTATCCACGATATTTAGATAGTCTAAATATTGCTGTCAAGTTTCAACGATAAAATGATTAAGTGTGCGCTTTTAAAAGTTTTATTTGATGATTTCAGTCAATATAGTTGCGATTATAATTATTTTTCTTTTTCATACGTCCCATATTAAAATAGTTTATTGTACAACACGAGTGGATGTGATGCTTATATCGCACGAGAACGAGTTTGTAGTCACTCACGACCCCATATTATACATAATGTGTGCGTTAGTTTGTACATCCCTAGATTTTATTAAAGCACTCCGCTTCGCGTCGTACTTACGTTAAGGTCGCGATCGAAACCGTTTTCGGACAGTTATTTTTATTCACTTTATCTGCATAAATTTCTGCAAATAGGAACAAACAATAGGAATAAATAATGTATCAATAGAATCATTAGAGTTTCTAGATTGCCATTATACTAAATAAGAATACCTGAAAATAAACATATTTTGCAGTAGAACTAAAAGAAGAGAGAGCAAAATTCATCAAATTGCAATGAATTTTATGCAAAATGCATACTTATTACAGACACAATTTTTAGAATAAGATAATTAAGAATATTATGTATATTTTCATTGTAGGTTACATAGTTTATCTGAAATTTATTCCTAGAGAAATGAGAAAGAATACTTGTAGGTACAGTACACTGTAGGTACTGTACGTTTAGAAAAATAATTTTACTTTACTCATTCATGGTTTAGGTTTGACGTACTTGCTGCGCTCGTATACAAACAGCTATTTACTCATTTTCCAAACTTATGTAACTGTTTTATTATTCTTGTCAACAAAGTTACAAAATCCACACCTAACCTCAAAGTAATTTCCATACAATCTTCGCTGACACTTAACTCTAACCTCAATATCTTACGTCTCACAGTGAAGTAAACTCAAACTGAAACTTACTTGTTATACAGGACGATGTCAGGCCGCCAGATGTGATCAGAGGGCACGTGGAGCATCTCCACGCCGCCGTACTCCTTCGGGTCCCACTTCAGCTTGTAGTCGTACCAACTCTGCAACGTTCAATGTCACTACATGCAACATGATGCTAGATGCACCTGACAGTTGTGGTTATTATGTGAAGTGTCAAGGAGTGGTTGGCAACTTGGAGGGTTTCGTTTAATTAGATTAGTTTAGGGAAAGTTTTTTGAGTTCGAAAAATTTAAATAGGTACTGAAAATGACAACTATATACATTGTTTCATTGTTTGTTAGGTTATGGCATAGTGGTAAAGTACTTTGGCTCAGATTACCGATGATTACAGTGGTCGTGGCGTCGTGGGTTTGAATCACAGAAATAGAGGTTAAATTTTGAGGAGAACTTGTGGCGGCAAATATAATAATTATTATTTTTTAGCATAAAAGGTAGGTTTATGCTCAAAAATTTTACGCCTTATTCTTATTTCTGACAAGCATGTGAAAATACAATTTCATAAGTTGATTTATGTTTTTAAATATTTACTATTACATTCCTGCTGTGCTTGACATAAAATATACTATTTTTATAATAAATCTGTTGCGTTATTCAATTTCTAAGTTATATGTATTTTAAAATATACCTATGTTCAATTAGTTACAGTATGGCCTATAAATTCTATAAAACAGTTAATACGTAGCCAATAAAATTTTCAGTTATTTAGTAACAACAGCGCAAACGCAATAATTGGTTATGAGTAGTGGATATAGAACGAAATGAATAATTATTGTATTTTTCTCAGAATTCCAGAATAGATATAGCACAAATCAGAACCGAAATGCTTAATTTCTATTGGCTAAATGTGACAGACTATATAAGAACTGAAAACAAGAAAAATATTGAATATAGACAGATTAAGCACAATTTTTTTCTAAAATATAAGGCATTAGCGAAAGTGAAATGAATAATTGTAGATTATATACAACAAATAAAATAAGCGTGCCTATTTTCGTCGAAAATCGCAAACGATCTATAGATCAAACAAGAACCCGACGAAATGAAACCAACCGCACTTATAAAAATATAACCTAAAATAACGACAAATTAAAACTTTTTTTCGGTAACATTTTTTTGTTCTAAATTTTAAAAAAATAACAACAATTATGTAACACGTACAGTTTTTTCGTTATCGGTTTATGAGTGATAGTAAAACAATCATTTTGATCATTTGGTTGAATTTAAAACAACTTTAAAAAAAATTTATACCCTGTTCACACGAGGAAAGTTTTCACTAAAAAGTTTCTTGAAAGTAGAACAAGTACTAGGAGCTATCATAGAAAAAAACTGTCAATACCGTCCATACGGAGAAACTAGTTATTTTTATTAAATATATTTAACATCTTTATAGCTTTAATATATTTTAAAGATATAATTAATTTGCCCACGGTTTCCCCGTATGCACGGTAATGACAGTTTCAAGAAACTTTTTAGTAAAAACTTTCCTCGTGTGAACAGGGCATTATGTTAAATAACTTTTTTTTAAAGGAACAGATGGGAACGATATAATTTTTAAATTGTTTAGAATCAATTTTTCATTTTTTTTTCCTTTTTTGGTGTTTTTCTTCCCCCACTTCTAATAAAGAACACATGCATTAAAACATTTTTTTTAAATTTAATATGGTAATAACAAATAAAATGGTCTATGAAAATAGTTATTTCATCCATGTTACCCAAACCTTGTCGACTAGTGTAATTGCGTCCTCACTGAAGTTCCGTTTTATCGCCTGTAGTTTATTGCCGTTTTGGCTCTGTCTTGGCAATTAAATTTGCTGAAGTGTCACGGTTCACAGATAAATATTTTAAAACTATATAAATTAGTTAATTATTTAGAATTATAATATTCACAGTTGAATGATGAGAAAAGACCAAGTCCAAAATAGTTATTCACTGCAAAAAAATGTAGATCCACCCCTGTGTTCACTTACTAACCTATAAATATCTAACTCCCCCTTTGACGCCTACGTCACAAATTCTCGCTACTATCTTAGCCAACTTCGACTTTAAAATTAATCGTTGGTTCCTGGAAGAAGGAACCAAACCACAAACCGCGCAAGACCTCCGTCCAAGGCTTTCTTGGATCTTCGCATGCATAATGCATTTCGCATTGAAATATACGCGCCTTTATACGACACGAATAATGCGATAGCAGCGCCACCGCCAACGCCGCACTCGTGGTGAGAAATTGAAGTACAGACGAGGAAAAGATCGCATTAAAATGATATTTGACGCACGGGATTGTGAATTATTTGTTATTCAGATCTTTTTACTCTTGTGTGTGGTATGGAAAGTTTGCCAAGGATTTTAATATCAAATGGGAGAAAGTGGATTTTTAAGTTGTTTATTTTTATTTAAGGGGGTGCCACCTCCAATCAACAACCATATCAGGGTTTGTAGGTGTACAGGGGAAAATAGCTAGTAAGCCATTATTGGAATAACATTTAAATTGTATTTGTATAAACCGTTCTTGACAACAACGCCACCTAGCAACCAATATAATCCATCTGTCAAAATTCTTTCGTAATTTCAAACAGGGTACCTATATAAACTTTTTATTTGTAGCACAAAAATTGTTATTATTTTTTAATTATTCATTTTAGATTGATTTGATATTATAGAAATCATTATAAGTATAGTTTTTAAAATGCTACTTAAATTTACGAGTAGGTAGGTCATTAATTAGGTATGTATTAAGTTCAACTTTTGGAAAAGATATGTAAAAATATAAAATACCTATAAATATAAAGCTTTTTTATTGATTCAAAAATTGATCCAATTCGTATTGAGTATTGTGTAAATTTTATACATTATTTGTAAATAACTTACTTGTTCAACCCAGAGATTGGTTGTCATAATCTGGTTCTTGAGATTCTGTAACAAAAGAAAAATATAATTTAAATAAATATGTGTGACATCGGCATCGGATACATAATATTTGAATAGTCTACTTTAGTGACACTAATGTAGGTTCGAGAAATTGAAACTTATGTTTATTTTTTGAATTTTTTAATTTTATTTATTAGGTAGGTACTCTAGAAGTCAGGAAGTCAAAATGAATTTACAAAATAAATTTTTATAGTAAAATTTTTGTTTTAAATTTTTTTTCTTTTTACTGCTGAAGATATTTGACTTATAGGTCAATTCTGAGCTAATCTGTAAGAGCTATAAGTAAATCTATAGCACCTGTAATAGTGCACGCTATGTTAGCGTAAAAATATTTCACTTCCGGATACCAGCACCAAATTTTGTACCATGCTTATATAGGTCAAGTACTATGAAAATTTACCGGGAGACACCCTCCCCTCCCCCTATGATGACGTCATTTGGTGACTCCTTCCAAGCGCTGTCCCTCTCGCATTATATTTAAATATCTTTGGAACAATTTGACCAAATTCAATGAAAAAAAACGTCATTTTATAGTAAATTTTATTTTCTAATAAAAAGATCCTTACAAATAAGTATATAAATTATACAGTTTTTGAGTTATTTACATAAATCTGATTAGTTTACATATTTCAGTACGAAAATAATTTAATTCTTTGTTTTAAAGTAAATGAACAAAATATTTTGTATAATAAACATTAAATAAATATTTTAATTAATTGTAACAATAATAATTTAATTCAGGTACTTTTGACTCTGGATAAAAATCCGATAATAGATATATGTACCTACTTTCGAAAGAAACATAAATATAGTAGATATTTAACAACGGAAATAATTTAAATATTTATTTGAAAGTAATTGACAATATTTTGTATTATTTTACATTAAATAAATGTGACTTTTATGTGAACATAAAAAATCTGACGTGGACACCACATGACTTCCTTGTACGCCTTGTTTGTTCATACTTTACGTAATAACTAAAATGTAGAATAATATAAAAAATTCTTTTAACTTATTATACTAGTATACTCACAAATATATTTTAGTCATTTTATTTAAACTGCAGAAGAAAGATATAAAGCATATTGTACTATTGTCACTGTCATGTCATAATCATTTAAATTTTACATAGTAACAAATGTTAATCGATCATGGACTACAAGATACCGAAATACTAAATTATAAATATATACTTTAATTATTCTTAAATGATACCAGATACAAAAATATTTATAAAATACCGATTGTAGGTAATAATCACATAATCTTTCATTTAAAATAGAAAAAATTTGTCTTAAATTAAATATTTATCGAAATATTTGAAAAAAGTACTACTTCCGATTTGTAGATTGAAACAAAAAATAGGAGGTGCACAACTAGATGCTATAACAGTCCTAAATACAAAATTTCAACTTTCTACGTCTAACCGAATTTGAGTTATGCGACATACATACGTACGCCCGTACGTACGTACGTACGTACATACGTACAGACGTCACGACGAAACTAGTCATAATGGATTCAGAAAAGGTCAAAACGGATATTTCCGTAAAAATCTGAAAACCGAAATTTTTCGCGATTACAATACTTCCTTATTACTCCGTACAAGGAAGTAAAAAGTGTAAGTATTTCCAGTAGGTACTACGCATGGGTTGTGGATTTTCAATCAGTTATTGGTAGTATCGTTGAAGTAGGTACATCGGTTTACATAATACAGAGCAGTGTTAAAAGACATAATTCAGGTAAAATTATTTCTAATTTTATAATTAATATCTTTATCTTATTTTGAAATAATATTTTTTTCATTTATTTATTATACAGGTTTTACATAATAAATATTATGACATCAAGACGAAGTATGCAAGTCGTCGAAACCGCCTTTAATATACCTGTGTTGTGGGATAGATGTTTTATTTGTCAAAAAGATAATAAACAATACTTAATATCACCAACAGAAACTGGATATCAATCATTAAATGATAATCTGAAAGAATTTATGCAGAATATGAGTCACATTCAGGGTCCGGGGAGCTTGAGCCGCGAACGCAACCACCCTTGTCGCGCGGCAGCGCGACCTAGCCGAAGGCCCGCGTAGCGGGGCCTGACGCTAGTATATACTAATTAGCTTAATTCACTATGTTTTCATCATGTTAGCAACCAAACTTTTTTTTCTTCTACACGTTTTATTATTGGATCGATTTTAATCAAACTTTTTTTATATTATTAACGGTTATTTTCACTAGTGCCTTTTGTATATTTCATTGTTGTAGGGGTCATAGTTTCAGTGAGAAATGAAAAAAACTCACTCTTTTTTCACTCCTTAGCAACGGGTATTATACTTTGATCGATTGTTATTTTCATTTGATATATAGGTAAAGGATGTTTTTGACTATATTTTTAATACATGTTTTGTACCAATATTGTCTATATTAAAAAAGTTATTAGGAAAAAACCGAAAAATGCACGGAACACAGCTGGGAGTATGCCATGGAATTTTTGTGTTTTCTTTTTTATAAAACAAGATTTTTTTTGTCAATTCGTGTCAGATTTGATTTGACGTTTCCAATTCGAAATTTCATTTCGATATATTTTTCATAATTGATAAGGTAAGAGTGTTTTGAAAATTTTATTAAATATTTAAAGATGGAACATATGCGTTATGTTTACATACAGGTAGTTATGTTAAATTTGAAATATAATTTTTGAAATTATTTTATTTAATTTAACAATGCACTACTGTGAAGTTGCATCATGTTACTATTTATTACTATATTTATGTCATATTTTGACACAAGTTTAAATTTTAATTATAATAAGGTACCTATATATATATATATATATATATATATATATATATATATATATATATATATATATATATATATATATATATATATAAATATGAGTGGCTAATACTATGTATAATTCGGAGTATTTTACTGACTATTTCCCACATTTAATTAAACCATTCATTTGCTTCAATTTTTAAAATTCAAACCAATGACGTACAAAATATATCGGAAAAAAATGTAAAAATTCCCTAGGGATTGTTCAAGTGACAATTTACCCGTCATACATAGCTATGACAATTTTATTGATTTTGTATTGTTTTTAATTGAAATTAAAAGTGTCAAATGAACCTTTTTGTGACAACTTCTTACGATGAAATAAAAAAAATATCAAATAGAACACCAAAAAATACAGTTACGTCAAAAACCTTAGTTTGGAACCAATTATTAATGAACTTGTGAAACGAAAGAAACTAAAATAAAATTTTGACACTCAAAGGTTAGTATAAAAATTTAATGTCAAACTAAACAACCGTTTCGGCTCAATAAATTAGTCTTGATTTAAAAACACGAAAACCCACGACTAATAATTATTCTAATCGGTCTGCAGCAGTGTCAAATTTTCCTTACTCCGGCATTAGAAAACATTTAATAATAAAAATATTAGGACACTCCAATGTAAATTTATTAGTTCATATTTTATGTCTGTTTATTTAGAAATAGTCTAACAAAATATATCTCGTCTCATTATTTTGCAGGTAAAATTATTTCTTAAGATTGTTGCTTATAGGTAACATTCCTCGACAAATTCAATGATAAAATCCCTCGCCAGGCTTTGGTAACTTAGATTGCAAGCACTCGGCCGTTATTTATAGTACTCAATTAGTCAATAGATGTCGCTATTGACAGTTAGCAGCCATGAATGATAACAAAATTATCTATTTTATCAACTTTACCAACAGTTGGCAGCTATGAAACTAGTTGACATTAGAACATTTGAACAGTTCCATTGTTACCATTATTATGATCTACCACATCTCCTCAAATGCATGAGGAATAATTAATCAAATACGATTTAAAAATTACAATTGACGGGGCAGAAATGACGGCAAAGTGGCAACCATGCGCGGATACAAGGGGGGGGGGTAACAGGGTAATTACCCCCCCCCCCAAGAATCCTAAAGTTAGAACTTAAAATCGAATACTATTCCAGTTTCTACTTAAGTTAATACTATTTTAACTTACGTGGAAGTAAAAATTAAGTTTTAATTTATTTTTACACATAAAAAAGGCATTTGACCTTGAACTATAAAAAAATTTCGCCTACGGCGCTATTCTCCCATTTCATTTTTCAAAAATTACCCCCCCCCCCCCCTAAGAAATTCATCTGGATCCGCCCTTGGTGGCAACACATTGTCGATGTTTACGAAGAGGACACCGAGGAAGAATATTTTTTGCTGATGTAATGTATTTCGAAATTTAAATTTATATTACACACATTTATTGTAAATATAAATAATTTTCAACATATTTTATGTGAAATACAATTTCAAGAATATAATTGTGGTACAATAAATGTATGTAATAAAAATTTTAATATCGAAATACATTAAATCAGCAAACACTTTGAATTATTTTTGTTGTTAAACGGGTTGCATTTTTTACTCTTTAGTTCCAAATTACAACCGCTAGGAGTAGCGTTCAACCTAGTATCATAGGAGATTCCTGTCTAAATATATCTCTTGTCTATGTCCCTCGCCTTCAGCTAGGGATTTTGATCATGTCATTTGTCTCGAAATGTTACCAAGCAACAATCTTTTGAAATAAATTTTGCTAGCAAAATAATGGTCCCTTGATATATTACTATTGAAAACTTTAAATGTCAAATTGATTAACAAATTTAACTAACGTGTTAAAAATGGCGTCCGACCTACTGGGATCTCAGGGACGTAATTAGGATTTTTTTAGGTGGGCTAAGGGTGTGCCAGTAAAACATTAAAGTGGGCCGTACTTTTTATAGTAAAATTTTTGTTTTTAAAAAATATAGATATAGGCCGAGCGAGGCGAGGCGACAATTTTTTTCTCTGTTGAAAGAATTTGACTTAGTTATATGACATCAAATATGTATGCATAAATAAAGATTTCACGAGCACTCAGACTGACATACATTATATCTATTAAAAATACAACATTTTCCGCTATATCATATTAATAAACATTTATTTTGCCTCAATTAAGTATTGGGTGGGCCACAGGATGGGACCTGCACCACCCAGGCCCACCCTAACACTATATTTGTATTTATTATTGTCATTTTGCGGTTTTAAATTTTTGGTTTATTGCTGAGTTAAGTAAGTGTATTACAATTCTACATTTATTAATTAGTTAAGTTTTAGAAACTAATGTAATTTTTATTTAATTAGTGTAAATGTTTTTATCTTCACTCTAAAGTTTAGTTTTATTAGTGTTATACCACGTTATACCCGTAAATATTTACCTATAATAGATGTTATGAACTTACCGGAATCTACCTATATATCAATAAAATTGTTTAAGGATAAATAATGGCTATAGCGAACATTTTTATTGCAATTGATGAAGAAGTATTGGAGGAAAGACCACCTAATATACGTCTTATACGTAGGCAGCTAAGGCAGATAATCAACATTATCTTCCATGAAATTGATTATTATTTGTTTTTGTTCTTCCGTAGCGTTCATTTAAAATCTCTGAATGACAATGACCATAGAAAAGAGAGAGTGAGAGAATGACAGTAGACAGTTACCACCAATACCAAAACAGTGTGAAAACCTAACGAACTAGTTTCCCCATGAAAGTCACCAGATAAGGAACAGTGACGTCATACTAAAGCTGGATTCACATGAGACGTTACTGCCGTACCGTTCCAACCGTTCCGTTGCCTGATTGGTTTGACACTTGAACGTTCTCAACGGTTTGAGCGTTGACGGCGAGAATGAAATATTTCAACTTTTGACGGCTTTGACGGTCCGTTGTGACCGTCATTTCCATTTGCGCATGCTCCGAGACGGAGAATGCGGAGATTTGTAGTAATACCAACCTAGTAATATTCTTATAATCCTTATCTCCGGGATTATAGAGACAGGGATGCTTCAGTAATTAAAATTTCAGGAAAATTATCCATTCTTCTTACTTATCGTTACTTACACACTGATCACAACAAACAATACAAGTGACATTAAAATATAACATAATCAAACAATTTTGGTTATATTTTATTTTTCATTTCTAGTAGTGCGCAGCTCTGAAAACGTTGTCGTCTCATGTGAAATACCAACGTGTTTTGCGGCCGCTACGTCCGCAAAACGAACGGTGTAAACGGTTCATGTGAATCCAGCTTAACTCTAACGCAAATGTAGTCATGCAAATACTCACGCAAGTTACAGAATCAACCTCCAGATAAGGGCTTATGAATAAAATTATTTTAAATGATGGGCTGCGATAGGAATTTGTTATTATAAAATATCTTTAATACCAACAAAAACAATACGCCGCTTTTTGCCCATTAATATTTATTACTGTACGATTCTACTCCATGACAGATCTGTCGCGAAATAAAAAATCTGATATGGCCAACACATAATCTCCTGCGGTCTCAATGTTCCAGATAGAATAGTTTTTACCTCTCGCCACTATTCTATAAGAGAGGTATTGTGATGGGTCAAAAATTTCGAGTATGAGTTTTTGACAGATAAGCACGTTTTAGGGTCTTTAGAATACGAATTACACATTTTTGAGATGATGTCTGTGTGTGTGTGTGCGTGTGTGTGGTCGTTCGTGCGTTCGTTTGTATGTTACAATTTTTTCGGAAACGATAACTCCAAAAATATCAAACATTTAAATACCAAATTTTATATCTAAGGTTTAAATACGATTTTCAATAGACCGCAATTGTATTTTAGTACCAATTCATAAACCGGAAGTAAGACTTTTCATATAGAGTAATATGATTTTTCTCAAATTATCTAGTGTAGATACATAAAGCATTTATGATATAACACAGATTTTTTTAAAGAATTTGTTTAGGTGGCTATTGCATAAATAGTTGTTTTACGTATCCTTTGACATCCGTAAAGTGTCACATTTTTTGACACCCGTCAAAATGACTACTTTACGGCCGCATTTACTTCACGCCGGATTTTACTTCACGGCCGCATTTACTTTACGGCCGTTAAATAACAAATTTATTTCATTGGTAAATATATTTAGAAGTAATTACCTACAACTTAGTTAACCTAAATTATATAAATAAAATTATTGATGATACTTAGAAACTTTTTTGACATAAAATTACATATTTTTGATAGCCACCTAAAAAATGTTGTGTGCACCTCGGCTTAAAAGTGTTTTTAGCCTCACCTGAATTGCTGGCCTCGGCCTACGCCTCGGCTGCAAACTTCAGATTCGGCCAAAAAAGATCACTTTTACAGCCTTGATACACAAATGACTATTCTGTACCATTTATAAACTATAGGACAATTTAAATCTACTTTTTTGAAATTTCAGTATCTTGTTGTCGATGATTTGTTTCTATACAAAACTGGCATTATTATAACAGTGACAGTACAAATGACATCTTTTGCTTACATCTTGCTTTACATTATTGTTTACATATTACATGAACATGAAACTATTAAAATGTAAGTAAAACTATTTATTAGATTAGTTGAATAAGCAAAATTAGGCAAAAGATTTTTTAGTTATTAATTAAAAACTGAAATTTCATCAGTGCATCAGAGCTTTGAATGCTCAAATGTTTTACAACTGACTGTTGAATAAAAAACAATGCTACATTGTGTCAAACTGACATTTACAATTCGAGATATAAAATGCATTTATCTTAAGTAATACAATTAATAGAAGAAATTTGTTAATTTTTTGAGTTATAATAGAGAGAGCGTAAATATTTTCAATATTTTCATCAATTTTAATAATATTTTAGACAAATTATTTTATTTTGACAGTCATTACAAAGTACAGTCCCAGAAAAACACGTCAGAAGTTTTAGTACATTCAGGGTAAAAATTGTTAACACATTTGAAAAAAATCTGACGTGGGCACCACATGACTTCCTTGTACGCCTTGTGTGTTCATACTTTTCTTAATAACTAAAATGTAGAATAATATAAAAAATTCTTTTAACTTATTATACTAGTATACTCACAAATATATTTTAGTCATTTTATTTAAACTGCAGAAGAAGATATAAAGCATATTTTACTATTGTCACTGTCATGTCATAATCATTTAAATTTTACGTAGTAACAAATGTTAAACGATCATGGAGTACAAGATACCGAAATAATAAATTATAAGTATATACTTTAATTATTCTTAAATGATAGAAGATACAGAAAAATTTATAAAATACCGATTGTAGATAATAATCACATAATCTTTCATTTAAAATAAAAAAATTGTCTTAAATTAAATATTTTACGAAATATTTAAAAAAAGTATTACTTCCGGTTTGTAGACTGAGACCAAAAATAGGAGGTGCACAACTAGATGCTATAACAGTCCTAAATACAAAATTTCAACTTTCTACGTCTAACCGTATTTGAGTTATGCGACACACATACGTCCGTACGTACGTACGTACGCACGTACGCACGTACGCACGTACGCACGTACGCACGTACGTACAGACGTCACGACGAAACTAGTCATAATGGATTCAGAAAAGGTCAAAACGGATATTTCCGTCAAAATCTGAGAACCGAAATTTTTCGCGATTACAATACTTCCTTACTTCGTACAAGGAAGTAAAAACAATGCTATGTTCTGTCAAACTGACGTTTACAGTTTACAATAATTCGATATTCAGATGCACGTATCTTAAGTTATATTAGTAATAGAAGCAATTTGTAAATTATATTAAGTAATAATCGAAAGAACCATTTTTTGTATGTTTATCATTATTAGTACCTATTTTATGTTTACAGTCATTTCAAGTACAGTCCCAACAAAAAATGTCAGAAGTTTAGGTACCTACATGCAAAGAAAAAATTATTTGAAAATAAAAAAGCAAAAAAGGAACTTTTTCACCGGAAAGTATCATAAATTCATGGCATTTGATGCTAAAGTAAAGGATTAGAGGAACACTAGGTACTTTATAAAACTGTTAAAATTGAAGGTCGACAATATGCATTTTGTGTTTAACAAAAAAAAATTGTATAGAACAATATCGAGTTTGATATTAAATTAAACTACCAAGTGAGCACCAATTTTATAAAATTATTGAAAATGGCGACCAACAATTATTGTCATTTGTTTTTATTAAAAAATCATATCGAGTTTCATATCAAATTCAAGCTCTTTTAATATATGGATAGCGTCAGGCCCCGCTACGCGGGCCTGCGGCTAGGTCGCGCTGCCGAGCGACAAGGAGGATTCGCCCGCTTCGCGGGCTTAAGCTCCGCGGACCCTGAATGTGGGACAATTTGGCACTTCGTGCCTCAATTATAACGATTTTAACATTCAGACTCTACCGCTGCGCGCAACAAGGGGGATTCGCTCGCTTCGCGGGCTTAGGCTCCGCGGACCCTGAATGTGGGACAATTTGGCTCTTCGTATATTAATTATAACGATTTTAACATCCAGACGTTACCGCTGCGCGCGACAAGGGGGATTCGCCCGCTTCGCCTGTCAATGTCCTTGTTAAGTCGCAATCTAAATTCAGTAAAACATTTCGATTTTGCAACAATTTTAAATGTATAATTATTTAATTGAAAATATTGCGTATGTCAAAGTGACAGCAATCAATATCAAAGTGACAGCAATCAATGTCAAAGTGACAGCTGTCAATGTCAAAGTGACATTTAAAATTCAATTTTAATCTAAATGTAAAATTGGATTCATTTGAGGCCCGAAATTAATTCGTTATGTTACTCGCGAGCGAAGCGAGTGTGAGGCCATATAAACACAGTCCGTGCGGCAGCACGGACCTAGCTGAAGACCCGCGTAGCGGGGCCGATGCTAGTCTTATATACTAAAAGGCTAGGTATCACTATATTTTCAGCAGCTTAGCAACCGTTTTTAGAATCGCCTACAGCCTAAACGGTTCAACCGATTTTTATGAACTTTTTTTTATTTGATAGAGGTTCATGTGAGGTAGTGCCTTTTGGGTATATGAATATTGTAGATGGCGTGGTAGTCGCAGGGGAGTTGAAAAACCGTGATTTTTTTGAGTCCTTGGATACGGGCATTATGCGTTATTCGATTGTTTTTTTCATTTGACATATAGGTAGAGAATGAATTTGACTATATTTCTATACAGGTTTCAACCCAATATTCGGTATATTAAGAAAGTTATTAAGAAAAAACTGAAAAATGCACGGAACGCAAATGGGAGCATACCATGGAATTTTTGTTTTCTTTTTGATAAAAATGATTTTTTTGTCTAGTGTCAGATTTGACGTTTCCAATTTGAAATTTTATTTGGATTTATATTTGATAAGATAGAAATATTTTGAAAATTTTATTGAGTATTTAAAGATGGAGCACGCATTATGTTTACATGGTTTTGTATAAATTTGTAATCTATTTTTTGAAAATTTTTATTCAATTTAACAATGCACTGTGTAGTTGAATCATATTTTTATTTATTACTGTAATATTTATAGTAATATATTAATATATTAATATACAAATTTAACAAACGTGTTAAAAATGGTGTCCGATAATCGGGATTTTTATCTATTGTACTTGAGTTTGGGTTGAGTTTGAGTTTGTCCTGCCCAAGCCGCCCTACTGGTATCTTTATCCTGGATACGCCCACTAACTAACAACTGGACAAGCACGAGACACGACGCGGACTAGAGATGATCTACATTGTTATTGCACTTGTATCAAGTATCAAATCTGTTTCTACAAAAGTATGTATGGTATTAATTACCCCAAGGGGTCAAAATATGGCTTCAATGATCAGCATTTGTATTTCAATATAAATTTATTAATATAATTATGATTGGTATCAAACTTATCGTCCAATGTTTTCCAAAATTATGGCTGTTTACTAAGAAAAAATTTAAATTGCACTCGGTGAGCGGAATTAGTTTTTTCTGAATATTTTTTAAATTATATCGCGATTGATATCAAATTAAAGGTCTTAATAAGGACAAAAAATCTACAGTATGCATTAAAATGACTTTCGACAATTTGGCTTTTGTTTTTAGTCGGACAAAAAGTATTTTTTTAGTTTTCACAAGCGGGACCTAGTATTACAATTGAGGCACGAAGTGCCGAATTGTCCCACATTCAGGGTCCGCCGAGCGTGAGCCCGCGAAGCGGGCGAATCCTCTTTGTCGCGCGGCAGCGGTAGAGTCTAAATGTTAAAATCGTTATAATTGAGGCACGAAGTGCGAATCCCCCTTGTCGCGCGGCAGCGCGACCTAGCCAAAGGCCCGCGTAGCGGGGCCTGACGCTAGTATTTTACTATTGTCAATGTCATGTCATAATGGTCTGTGGTCATAATCATTTAAATTTTACGTAGTAACAAATGTTAATCGATCATGGACTACAAGATACCGAAATACTAAATTACAAATATATACTTTAATTATTATTCTTAAATGATACCAGATACAAAAATATTTATAAAATACCGATTGTAGGTAATAATCTTTCATATAAAATAAAAAAATTGTCTTAAATTAAATATTTATCGAAATATTTGAAAAAAGTACTACTTCCGGTTTGTAGATTGAAACCAAAAATAGGAGGTGCACAACTAGATGCTATAACAGTCCTAAATACAAAATTTCAACTTTCTACGTTTAACCGTATTTGAGTTATGCGACATACGTCCGTCCGTGCGTACAGACGTCACGACGAAACTAGTCATAATGGATTAAGAAAAGGTCAAAACGGATATTTCCATCAAAATCTGAAAACCGAAATTTTTCGCTTACTTACTTTTTACTCTGTACAAGGAAGTAAAAAAGCGAAATAATAAATTTTAAAAGTAATACAACAAATCAAAAAAGAAGTACTAACAAACAATAATCGTATTATAAATTAGTTCATACTAATCAAGCCCTCGTTATTTGCTGACTTTGTAAATGTCTGATAGTGATAACACGATAACAGAGTTAATATGTTTATTGAATTGTGCGAATGACATGTTACGGTAGTTGAGTGTAGATATAAGTTCATTAAACAACTTAGGTGACCAATAGGTAAAAGACGACTTAAAACGTGAAGTTCGAAATTTAGGGACATGAAGCTGATATTTAAAGCGAGTGTTTCGAGAATGAATAGTCTGACGAGGAATTAATTTGTTAAAAAGATAAACTGGAACTTCTTGTTTGATAATCTTAAATACAAGGCAAACAGAATGCAAATAACGTCTATTTTCCATGTTTAGCCAGTTAGTTTCATTCAGTTTCTGAGAGATGGAGTCGAATTTGCGCATATTGAAAATAAAGCGAACACAAGAATTTTGTACTTTTTGTATACGGCCTCTGGTGAGTCTATACTCAAAATCACAAGTTCTGGCAGTGTGGCAGAGATAGCAATACAGTGTTGCTAAATGTATCCCATAAGAGTAATGTGTTAGACAAAGATGGAGAATCCAGAGGCGGATTGTTTGTTTTTCGCTTACTTGTAATTTTAATAAATTATGCTGATTATTTTTTGACGTTTCTCAAAACCAATATAATGTTCAATTCATTGAATACATTAATAAGTAATCAATTGATATGCCTCCAATTTAAAATCTTTTACTTAGAGAAAAAACTCTGGTTTCTAATAATAATTCTCCAGTGTTTCAATTTATTCTCAGCATCTTTACTGATAATTTTTCTCGTTTAATATGAAGGATACGTAATTAAGTAAAATATTAAATTAATGTAAATATACAATTTTATTTTATTTTTTCGATAACAAATTGATAACAATGTAACAATAAAATAAACACAGCCAAAGACGGCCAAGTCAAAATCACAAATGGCGAGTAATACAAATATATACATGTTGTTTAAAAGACATAACAATTAATGAACAAATGTTGTCAATATATACATAGCATAAAATATAATTACAAACTTATAGAAAAATATCACATACTAAGTACATTGAAAATTTGAAGTAAGGTCCTGGACCTGTTTACATTTAAACTTCGAGGCAGGTAGCTGGGGGTAGCAGCGGTACTCAAACATGCAACTCATGCGTTACATCTTCATCGCTTTCAGTATCACTGTCGTTCTTTTGCGTTTTACATCAGGCTCCTTAACAGAGTTATTGTTATTCACAGAGTCTGATGTGTTTTCAAATTCCTTTTTAATTCTATACAACTGACGTACACTGACACTTGTCATTTCTGATACAAGACACATTATGTCATTAATGGCCATTTGCACGAGTTCGGGTTAAAACTGATGGTTAGCTGACAATAGGTTAACCTTAACTACTGGTTAAATTTTATTTGCATTGCACAGCATAATTTTAGGTCATAGTTAAGTAAATCTATAAATATTAGAACTATTTATTTTAGATCAAAAAATGAATGATATTCTAGTGATGTTTTAAAGAAATATAGTGAATTTTGCAATATTTTTTATGTGTAGCTGTTAGAATCGTTTTATTCTGTCGGAATTCTGTATACAAATACAAAATGTTATCAATTTTAAATATAATTCAGTTTGGTTTGACATATAATTATTGACAGATGAAAATGACATTTCTATAACAAGTAAGTTTATGAGTTTATATAATTGCAATAATTTATCTTCAATGTTATATGATGTCATAGCAATATTCTATAATTGATTATGGTGCTACTTTAGAGAAAAAAAGTTATAAAGAAATAGTGTAAAATTCGTAGCAAAAAGGACAAACAATAATAGCGATGGACATTTAATTTGAACATATTTAATGTGCATAACATTATTTTGTTATCATTATTGTGTGTATCAATATATAAGATACTTCAGTTCAGTCTAAAACTAATTTGTTAAACGTAATCTAGCAAATAAAATCATAAATATGATTAGCTCATTTTATCTATTCGTCCTGGTTCTGGTAATCTGCGCAATATAAGTAAAAAATATCAAATATCTCGACATTATCGTCGAAATTTGTAGGTTAACTTCTAGTTATTCACTTAAACCCTACAGAATCCACTACCTAGTTAAAATTAACTAAAAATTAGACTGTTTAACCACTAGTTAATAACCTGTGCAACGGAGTTTACAACATAACCAATACTTTAACTACAGGTTAGCGCTAAACCGAAGTGGTGCAAATGGCCATAAAGACATTGTTTTTAAATTAATATGATACATTATTATATTATTTATAATACGTTTTTCACCCACAGAATACATTTTAGTTCACAAGATAAGAAACTCTTCTTGCCAAAGTAAAATTGATTACTAACTTTATATTATCAACAATACCACTATTTATACCTACCCTACGAGTTAACGGTAATTAGCAAAAATACACAGGTATCTTGAAAATATTGTTATTAGCTAACTCAGTGCAGATTTTCTGCGTAAATTCTTCGTTACAACAATTTAAATCGTATAATCCTATTATCGCACTGTTAATTGGGATTACATTAGATGGTAGTTACAAATAAATAACAAGAAATGTAATTAGTATATGTCTTGAAATGAGATTACAGGAGTAGGTATAGTTATTATATCATTTCTTAAGTAATGTGAAATCAAGCTTATAATATTTTCAAACTGTTTCGGAACTGCTGGCTTCTTTTCCCATCGGCACCACTCCACAACCCTATACTAACATTTCATTATGAAATTTAACACTGCAAACTAAAATGTGTTAAAGCATGAAAACTGAATGGTGTACCATGAAACAATGTATGTGTAAAACTGGCAACAAGGCCGAGTTTATCTCCATAAGAATAACATTGCCTATCTCTGCCATACTGCCAAAACTTGTGATTTTCAGTATATCAATACATGATCCATATAACATATCGCAGTAATTGAACTTTGAGAGAATGAGTGTATCAGTTAGTAGCTTACGTAAATGAGAATTTTAATAAATCCTTATTCAATCATAATTGCTTTAATATACCATATGAATGTATAATCAGGAGATTAATATATTGTATGAACCGAAGATCTGAATCAATGAGAACACCTCCGCTAGCTAGCTCCGTACAGAAATGTGTTCAGAATTGCAATTTTTGTAACTCTGTAAGTAAACTACTTATAGAATCTCGTAAGCTTATAGATTTACGAATTTACAGATTTTTACTCAGAATTGACCTAGAAGCCAGCGTAATTTTTATTTGAATTGATCGTATGTTGGTGCTTGGTGGCTGTACCACCAATGACCACCAGTTATGTATAACCCATTTTACAATGAGCAATATTGCAGCTGCAATCGCAACTTTCAACCAGTTGCATCAATATTGCGTGAGTGTAATACAGGAATTGCACGTTCAACAGATTGAATCAATCTGGCCAGCAATGGGTTGCATGAAATACAACTTGTTCTAAATTCGTTCAAGCTTGCCAGGAAATTCACAGTTATTTCTAGTTATTTTAAGTCTGTTATAGACACATATAAACTATGAAGTTAGTAACACAATATGAAGTTGGTAACACAATATTGGCAAACTTTTAATAGTTATTTACGAACCAAATGCGGGAAGATTTCGATTTGTAGCCCACATGAGTGGTTTTTTGAAACACGAGTGAAGCGACCCAGCAAACACACTTGTAAAAATTAAATAGTTAAGATATCACAAAGAAATTTCAATATAATATAGCATTTTTATGTAGACTATACATAATATTTCTCACTGTGGAATATCTCTACGATATTATTAATGGAATATATTATCTATGTCAAAATATATCTCAATTATATAACACAAATAATATACTCTTTATATAATTAAATATATTATTTGAAGATAGTTACATTGTATGTATTCTACTTGAATGTTATATTCCATTTATATAAGAATTTTATTAATCTATTATATATTTTTAGATTACTTTATGTCATCTGTACGCATGCAACATTTTTTTGTTACCAGTGCCAGTTTATTTATTTAAATAAAATTTTATTCTTATATTTGTAAGCAACTATGCAGCTGGAGAAGTTCATGCGCACAAAGTCGGTAGTCGGTGTGATAACCTATTAGTAATTTTTTTATCTCAAATAAATAAAATCTTTCAATAATGGAAAATATATATTTGTTTAGTAAACATAATTTATTTTTTCAAATAATTTGTTTGGTTTGTAAATAAATATGTAGTCTTTCAACTAAAGAATTGTACTTTTTTATACGTCAAATATAATTTTAAGGTAAATATTTTGATTCCAGTAGGTAGTACAAAATATACACAATATACTTAACTAGCTTTGTAAATCCCGTACGTAATTAAAAATACTGGTATTATTGCTATAACTATAACACTATCATTCACTATAAATCAACAAGCCAGGATGGTCGCGCGGTCTAAAGCGCTGTACCTGTCAGCAATGAGATCCCAAGTTCGAATCCCACCGAAGAACGAGGAACGAGGACGTTTAGAAATTGTTGTAATTGTCTAGATTTAAATTGCTAACATAGTGCCTTACTAATTACTAATAAACCGATAATAAACATACAACTTTAGGCCGTAAGAGTGTTTCCTTTTTTTAAAAAAATTGAAAACAATTCAAATTAAAATCAATTATAAAACTACATAATACCTATATCAGCGCTATATAATTATGACGTAACTCTGGAATATGATTATTATATAATTGTTATATAGGGTTGTGGCGGACATTTTTGATTAAAAATAACAAGTTTTTATATGTATGAGTGACATCGCAATTTACTTTGATATAATGGCTGCTACATGATATATATATATATATATATATATATATATATATATATATATATATATATATATATATATATATATGTAGTACGTATATATTTGTGTTTCCTGGGGAGGGTTTCATTTACGCGAATGCTGGGATGGTGTCTTCCCGCAAGAGGATTGTACAATGTGTTGTGTTTAATGCTCTTGATTTGCAAAATTATTACAAACAATAATTAACGATATAATAATGGACTGTATCAACGTTTGTTATTTTTCACTGATTATTTTACACACGTCATTTCTGGCCAATAAGAATGCATAACTTTTTCGAAGAGGGCAGTTTTTCAGCGACTATTTCCCACATATTAATTAAACCAATCATTTGCTTCAATTTTTTAAATTCTGACCAATGACGTACAAAATATATCGGCAAAAAATAGAAAAAAACCCCTAGGGATTTTTCAAGTGACAATTTGCCCGTTACATGGCCATGTATGACAATTTTATTGATTTTGTATTGTTTTTAATTGAAATTAAAAGTGTTAAATGAACCTTTTTGCGACAACTTCTTACGATGAAATAAAAATATATCAAATATAACGCCAAAAAATACAGTTACGTCAAAAACCTTAGTTTGGAACCAATTATTAATGAACGTGTGAAACGAAAGAAACTAAAATTTTGACACTCAAAGGTTAGTAAAAAATCCGATGTGGCCAACACATAACCTCTCGCCATACTCTACTATTTTTATTTTTCTAATATACGTATATATTATGTAGTACTTACTCACAAATATACCATTGTACTAGAAGGGAATTCGGGAATTGTAGTTTTTATAATATTATTAAAGTTTATTATGACCTTATAAATACTAAATGACATTTCATATTTTCCATTTCAATTTGCCAAAAAGTCAAAAATTCATGTGGCGTTAACACTCAAATATTTTATTTTTTGTTTCCATAGGTAGGCAGATAAATCAAAATTGTAACAAATTTGTAGAATTTTTAACTTCTTGTAATTGGAAAATGGTGCTAGATAGAAACAACGTTTTGAATACATATTGTAGATAGTAACATTTATTATACAATGTTATTAAAAAAATTCCTATTAATTCATTAATTTTGAAAATATTCCAAAAAAACTCCTCAGATCTTCAAGAAACTACCACTTCCGGTTGCACGATCAACACCAAAATCTAATCAGATCTAATCTAGGGTGTCAGAATATTGTATACCAAATTTCAAATTTTTTTATTCAGTGGTATTTGAGTTATCGTACCTCCAACATCCATCCTGACACACACACACACACACACGCACGCACGCACGCACGCACGCACGCACGCACACGCACACGCACGCACGCACGCACGCACCCGCACGCACGCACGCACGCACCCGCACGCACGCACGCACGCACGCAGGCACGCATGCACGCACGCACGCACGCACGCACGCACGCACGCACACACACACACACACACACACACACACACACACACACACACACACACACACACACACACACACACACAGTGCATCAGAGCTTTGAATGCTCAAATGTTCAACAACTGACATCATCGCGAAATTATCAAAATCGTGTTCTAGGGACCTCAAAACGTGCTTATCCATTGAAAATTCACTATCGAAATTTTAGCATGATTACAATACCTCTCTTACAGATATGAGTGGCGAGAGGTAAAAAATGAAATGTCAAAATAAACAACCGTTTCGGCACAAAAAATTAGTCTTTATTTAAAAACACGAAAAACCACGAATAATAATTATAATCGGTCTGCAGCAGTGTCAAATTTTGCATACTCCGGCATTAGAAAACATTTAATAGGTAATAAAAATATTAGGACAGTCCAACGTAAATTTATTAGTTCATATTTTATGTCTGTTTATTTGGGAAATAGTCTATCAAAATATATCTCGGGTCTCATTATTTTGCAGGTAAAATTATTTCTTAAGATTGTTGCTTATAGGTAACATTCCTCGACAAATTGAATGATAAAATCCCTCGCCTTCAGCTCGGGATTTTGATCATGTCATTTGTCTCGAAATGTTACCAAGCAACAATCTTTTGAAATAAATTTTACCAGCAAAATAATGATCCCTTGATCTTCTTATATACTAAAAGGCTTAGAGTTGTTGATTTTTTCGTCAAACTAGCAACGCATTTACAACTGCACAACGTTATGAACGAATTATCCGATTTTCATGATTTTTTTACGAGGTGATAGAGGGTGTCGAGACGCAAAAACCTTTGTATAGTTCAATTGTTTTTGATTTTCTTTTGTTTGAGAAAAATGCCAAAAACTGACTTGTTTAATCTATCGATTTAAAAATTGGTACACATAGTAAGGGATTAATAGGGAGTCCATGCGACCAGGTCTCAATGTTCCAGATAGAATAGTTTTTTAGTTATGAATTAAAAACTGAAATTTCATCAGTGCATCAGAGCTTTGAATGCTCAAATGTTCAACAACTGACTGTTGAATAAAAAACAATGCTACATTGTGTCAAACTGACGTTTACAATTCGAGATTTCAAATGCACTTTTCTTAATTAATATAATTAATAGAAGAAATTTGTTAATTATATTGAGTTATAATAGAAGGAGCGTAAATATTTTTAATATTTTCATCAATTTTAGTACTACTTTTAAAAAAATTATTTTATTTTGATATCATTACAAAGTACAGTCACAGAAAAAGACATCAGAAGTTTTAGTACATTCAGGGTAAAAATTGTTAACATATTTGGGAAAAAACAATGCTATGTTCTGTCAAACAAACTGACGTTTACAGTTTATAATTCGATATTTCAGATGCATATGTATCTTATTACGTTATATTAGTAATAGAAGCAATTTGTAAATTATGTAATACCTAATCAAAAGAATCATTTTTTTGTATTTTTATCAATATTCGTATTTTTTTAAATATTTATTTTATTTTGACAGTCGTATCAAGTACAGTCCCAACAAAAGAAGTGAGCACTAACTTTATAAAATTGTTGAAAATGGCGACCAACAATAATTGTCATTTGTTTTTATTAAAAAATCATATCGAGTTTAATATCAAATTCAGGGGCTGGATAAGGGCTACCTAATTAATAATAGTACATTATATTATAAGTGAGTGAAATTATCGAGAGAATTATCACACTCGCGCTACGCGCTCGTGCGTTAATCATCTCACTCATGTATAATGACTTATTTCACTCACGTGTGATATACGACGTTTTATCTTACAGTAGCAGCTTATTATATGAAACTAGAAATCGTCTGTTTTTACAAGAGACAAAATAAATAGATTTCTGGTTAAAACATCGGATGCCTTTTTGTTGATAAAAGTATGTACCTAACAACCTAACCTATGCATTATAATGTATTTTTATATTAAAATAAATAAAATTAATTTTAAAACTGACAGTACTCTGTATAATTAATCATTTTAGTCACTTGTGAATAAGAGTTATTTTTAGTCACTAAAAACAAATGCATAATGTGCATCAATAGCCACTACTGTAAGATAAAATTATTTAAAATGGTGGCCGACGATTGTCATTTATTTTTTTTAAACAATATAGAATTTTATCAAGTTAGATATCAAATAAAGGGCTGAAAATTGGCTACCTAATTAATAAAATAATTTAAATCGGTCAGGTGAGCACTACTTTATAAAATTGTTGAAAATGGCGACCAAGGATTGTCATTTGTTTTTAACAAAAAATCATATCGAGTTTGATATCAAATTCAAGGCCTTTTCTGAATTCATTATGACTAGTTTCGTCGTGACGTCTGTACGTATGTATGTACTATGTTCCAAATGTTCTGCCCCAGAGATTGGAAAACCCCCGTTGATCCGCAACCATTGTAGCACCATTCGTCAAAGTATTAGAAATACGGCCTTCTTTGATCGTAGAAAAAGACAACAAGTGAAAGATAGAAACAGCAGCGGACTAACCCAGGTATAGGGTAAATAGTGTAGAACAATTATTGCTTTGGGCTAGGATTCAGTTCACTGTTAGAGAAGAACACATTCTCCATAATTTTATTTCTTAATATTTGGTCACCTGAGTATCAAACATATGAAAATTTTAATACATATTGCAAGAATATAAATGTGTTGTATCATGTATTTTTTAACAATAACTTTATTGAGATTCATGATCTGTTATAATTATTTCTTTCCAGTTTCTAAATTTTATTACCTATTTTTTATGTTGTTTGTTTATATTGTTATTTATTCATTATTTTTAAATGTGTTGTATCAGTATCATGTAAGTTGGCAATCAAGTTATGATAATAACTTCTTAAGTTGCATGTTGCGTTATTATTATGTTCAACTTTTGTCCATTCTCTATCTCTAGACAACAAAATAAAAAAGTAATTGTTCAATTAAAATAAAAATAAAATTGTATCATTATATGGATGGCATCTAATAAGATATTTTCCACTATAACTTTGCTACACATGTCGATATTACGAAGTTTTTGATGTAAATACGCCGGCGTACACCGGCACGGTGCCTAAAGAAAGGCCACTTAAAATTAAGCGTTCATGCCGGCGCGTCGCCGCCGCCGGTTTATTTTTAACAATTCGCCGCCGCCACTATCAACCTCAACGCTGCACAAGTCAAATTGTGTGTTAATTAATGTAGGTACTGATTAAACATTCAAAGATTTACTGTGTATCGAGTTATGAAATAAAAAATCGTGTGGTGATCATTTTTTATAATCTTGTAATTTTGCCCGGAAATTATTGCTAAAACTGATACTTCGATTTTGTTCTATGTAACTTTTGTATCATACTTATTGTTATTATGTATTTAATATAAACTAAATTAAAATATTGAAAATGAAATTACTAATCATAAAAATAAATAACTTAAGATTTTTTACTTTCAATTTATTCGGTCAGTCTAGGATCTCCTTCATTTTTAAATTTTTTCATTTCATAATAATGCAATTTTTGTTTAGAAATGTAATGAAATGAACAAAATAAAACTATGGAAATTGTATTTCTAAACTGAAACAGAGCTCAAAGCAATTATTGTTCTACACTTTTGCTCTACCTGGCGTAATCCGCAATGATTCACCGAGAACTGCCTCTATCTTTCGCAAGCTGTCTTTTTCTACAACCTAAGAAGGCCGTATTTCTAATACTTTGACGAATGGTGCTACAATGGTTGCGGATCAACGGGGGTTTTCCAATTTCTGGGGCAGAACATTTGGAACATAGTGTACGTATGTACGTCTGTACGTATGTATGTCGCATAACTCAAATACGGTTAGACGTAGAAAGCTGAAATTTTGTATTTAGGACTGTTATAGCATCTAGTTGTGCACCTCCTATTTTTGGTTTCAATCTATAAACCGGAAGTAGTACTTTTTAAAAATATTTTGATAAATAATTAATTTTAGACAATTTTTTTTATTTTAAATGAAAGATTATGTGATTATTATCTACAATCGGTATTTTATAAATTTTTCTGTATCTTCTATCATTTAAGAATAATTAAAGTATAGACTTATAATTTAGTATTTCGGTATCTTGTAGTCCATGATCGATTAACATTTGTTACTACGTAAAATTTAAATGATTATGACATGACAGTGACAGTAGCAGTGACAATAGTAAAATATCGTTTATATCTTCTTCTGCAGTTTAAATAAAATGACTAAAATATATAGTAGCAGTAGTAAGTAGTACTTATATATTAATATATTTGTATAATATAATTCTACATTTTAGTTATTAAGAAAAGTATGAACAGTTTAATAGGCGTACAAGGAAGTCATGTGGTGTCCACGTCAGATTTTTTTTAAAACAATATAGAATTATATCAAGTTTGATATCAAATTAAAGGGTTGAAAATGGGCTACCTCATTAATAAAATAATATAAATCGATCAGGTGAGCACAACTTTATAAAATTGTTGAAAATGGCGACCTACAATTGTCATTTGTTTCTATCAAAAAATCATGTCGTTTGATATCAAATTCAAGACTACCTATTTAATCAAATTATTTAAAATGGTGGCCGACGATCGTCATTTATTTTTATCAAAAACAATATAGAATTATATCAGTTTGATATCAAATTAAAGCACTACTTTATAAAATTGTTGAAAATGGCGACCGATTGTCATTTGTTTTTTTCAATAAAAAAAACAATTCGAGTTTGATGTCAATTAAAAGAGCTAGATGAGGGCTAATTAATATAATTATTTAAAATGGTGGCCGACGATTGTCTTTTGTTTTTTTAAAAATATGTTAGAATCATACCTATTGAGTATGATATCAAATTAAATATCTTGATAAAAGAGCTAATACAAGATTGTTCAAAATGGAGACCGCCGATTGTTAAAATCATATTGATTTTAATATATCAAAGTAAAGGTTTTGATCTTGCTGATGAGGAGTGATATACACAATAAGTGATAAATATGATAGTGGGTGATTAGCTTCTGTTTTTTCCTTTCAAAATAGTAAAATCATTTCAAATTTGATATATCAAATATAAGGTTTTGATAAGGTAACTACAATATTGTTCAAGATGACGTTCGACAATAGTCTTTTATTTCTAGTCAGTCTATTTATTTTTAATGCCTTTACTAAAATTTATATTGAAGAAGGCGGAAGATGAATAATTTGAAATTGTAATTAAATAATTTTTTTCGTTAGAGTCTAAATGTTAAAATCGTTATAATTGAGGCACGAAGTGCCGAATCTTTCCATATTCAGAGCCCGCGAAGCGGGCGAATCTCCCTTGTCGCGCGGCAGCGCGACCTAGCTGAAGGCCCTCGTAGCGGGGCCTGACGCTAGTATATTACTATTGATTATTTCACTCATCATAAATTTGACCAATCAGATTGTCTTATTTTTCATTGTTTTCCAATTTAAATAAGTGACTAAATAGCACCATGCTATTTAATCGCGATTAAATTGCAGCTAGCTTTTTTTAACAAATTTTGTGCTTTTTGAAGGCATATTTAGCAAGATACTTATATGATTTTTATGTTTTCCGATATTCTATATCTTTAAACATGCCAAATTATTCATTTAAAGCAGATTTTATTCATTAGTTTTTGACGTTTATCTGACAGAAGTTTAAAAATAACAAATGATTTGCTATTGTTACAATGGTTACGTATAACAACAAAATTTGTCAGATGTCAGATGGATGTCAGAATCAACGTATGATTGCAAAAAATATTCCTATGAATACTGTAAGTACACATAAAACTATGAATTCATGAAATAATCTTTTCAGACGACCACTACGGAAACTTGCCATAACAATGTTATAAACTACAATGGAAACAAACAAATAACACAAACTAACATGTTAGTCTAACGCATACTTATAACGTAACGCTTCGAGTTACACTATATGACAACAGATGGCGTTACGAGTAAAAATCAATTCAAATAAATGGAAAAAAAGTATATTAATGCAATAAATTGACATTTTGACACAGTCTGTAATATTATATAGACACAAATTTTCATTTTTCAATTTAATAATAATTATTTATTGGCTAATTGTGTATTCTTTAGTATTTTTGACATTTCAGATTATAGTTGCACAGTTGGTATCGAGGCATAACCTAACTTTTAAACGTCAGTGCTTCAACTTCAACAATTGTATATAATTTAGTTCATTGAACATTTTTTTAAATATTTTGTGGTCGTCTGAAAAATAGTGTACATAACTCGCTCAAAAGTGAGATAACAGTGCTCGTGAAATTGAACCACTCGGCGCTATGCGTCTCATTCCTCAATTTCACTCGCTTGTTATCTTACACTTTCGATGCTCGTTATGTAATATACTATAACATATACCCCTCGTGCTAAAGAATTGAATCGATAAATTTGACGTCTGGCTTATTCAAAAAATTTTGCTTTTAAAAAAGTGTTATCGTACATAATAATTTCAGATAAAATCCCATTTTCAAATTTTTTCAAATTATTATGTAGGTACTCAAACACTTTTTAAGCAAAATTTTTTTCATAAGCCAGACATGTCAAATTTATCGATTAAATTCATTGCACTCGGGATATAACTTATGATAAAATTTGATAAAACCACAGTAGGGTAACCATGGTTACATTTTGTTTATTAAATGTTTTTAATGTTGCAAAAATAAAATAATATACAGAGAAGATATTCATTAAAAATGAGATTTGGAGATATTTCTATTGAACAAATTAATATCAATATTAATAAAAGTATTCCGGAGAATACTAAGAGAACAAGAATGTCCATTTGGAATCAATTTAATTATAATTATCGTTCGTGAAATAATCACATATAATATAATACCACTAATGTTCCAAGTTATGTCGACAATTTTTGTTGCTGTGTCACGAATGGTTATTACGCTCGATTGAAAATCGCACGAGTGCTATTTTCTCAAGCGTAATAATCATGAGTGATGCAGCCACAAAAATTGTCTACATAACTTGGAACACGAATGGTATTCGGAGGACAATTCACCGAATAAAAATGTATTCTTTCTTTATGAAAATGACTTATAAATAGCTTCACTTCCATTACAACAGTTATAACAATAGGATTTTGATTAATAAAGATATATTCAATTGTTTAAAATTGTCGATTGGATCACTAGTGAAAATTGTCGAAAAATTATGTCGCTGCGAGCACTAGTGATAAATTGTCGAAAAAATTCGTTTCAATTGGTGGAAAATTTATAAATCCTCAAAATTGATTGGTCCATTTTTGACAGATGACACATGAGTTGAATTGTCAAGCAAATATAATTCGAGTCATAAATTTAATTGGTAAAATTTACTCTTAAGGTAGTAAATCCATGGGTAGTGACAACCCAAAATATGACATAATTAATATACAGCATTCATTACAAGTCGTAGAATTTGAATAAAAATTAAAATTTATAGGTAACCGTTGAAATAACGAAGATAATTGAATTTAAACTTGATACAAAAACGCGCTAAAATACATTGCGTAGGTATATGGAGGTTACCAGTAGATTTACTAAATGATTAGAAAATTTTATATCATATTTGAGGTATTTATTAGAAAAATAAAAAATATGAGTCACCGCATAATGGTTGAGAAATCGCATGCAAAAGGTTCCAGTTTCAAGAAAAATTATGTTTTTGACGTACTACTACTGCATTTCAGTGTAAACTTAAATTTCAATTATATTTTTTATTTAATTGGATACCTATGATTTGTAATTTACATCCAAATCTACGATTTTTAATGATTTATTTCTGATTATTTGACTGCTTCGGCCTCACGTCACACCGAAATCACGCACGCTTATGACCGACGGATTTTCTACCTTAAGTCATAAAGTAAGAAGGTAATATAGAGTACCAAGTACCGTGGAAACTGATGGAAACAAGCTCGACACTAGCACTGCGGTGTCCTGTGGCAGAACTAACCAAGGCTAACATGATTATGATGCCCAATTTTGTATATTTAAATATTTTTAAATAAAATTATAAAATAAAATAAGGTATTTGAAAATATATACTTATATTTCAAAATATTATTTTACAAACACATACGTACATAGCAATAAAAGAGCAACAAACTATTGAGATGAAATTACCCAAATATTTGTTTCAATATAATACATGTTATAAAACGATTTAACTTACTTAAAGGTATTCTTAAACTGTGGTTCTTAAAACTAGACGAATTATAAACAATTATAATTATTCAAATATTAATTATAAAGATATCTCTATTCAAGAATTATTATTATTTCAAAGTTATACAGAAAATAGAAACTAACAAGATACCTCATAATAATATTAAGACCGGATTTATTACCAAAAGAAATCATCTTTATAATTTGTATTTTTTCTATGAATAGGATTAAACGATTTAAGTTAAATTCGGTTATTAAATTTCATTATCAAAAGTGTGTAATAATAATAAATAAAAATGTAAATAATTATGTATTCATAATTTCCTCCCGAGCTATCATTATTGCTTGTAATTCGCTTGATGTCATCTATGCAATAATCGACATTTCACACAGGACAGTGTAGTTTCCAATAAAGAATAGCATGTCTTTGCCATTTCATTATTTTCTAAAAATAAAAATAACAGTAAAATTATGGAAACATTTAAATATCAATGAATTACCGGGATTTACAAAAAAGGCAACGAAAATCTTGACGAAATAAAAAATCAACAATATTATAAACTCTTCTTAAATCTCGTTATCTCGTTTATGTTTTTCTGCAGATCTTTCTATCGTTTAATTATGAAGCGTTTCTTTAATACCGTTTATCCATAATCTCTTCACTTTTCAGCTGTCGTTCATGTTTTTCTGCAGATTTTTCTATCGTTTAATTATTAAAGGCATGAATGTGGTCTTTCAAAGTGAAAATTTATCGAATAAAATGTGTTCAATATTGAGGTCATCTATGCAATAATCGACATTTCACACAGGGCAGTGTAGTTACCAATAAAAAGTACCATGTCTGTATCATTTCATTAACTTTATAAAAATAAAAATAACAGTAAAATTATGGTAAATTTAAATATTAATATATTACCTGACTTTATAAAAAGGCTAACGAAAATCTTAAAGAAATAGAATATCAACAATATTATAAACTCTTCGTACTTCTTAAATCTCGTTATCTTACTCAGCTGTCGCTTATGAATCTAATCTTTAAATCAAGAGTTATGTAAAACATGTAATTAACTATAAACAAATATTTGCAATAACTGAACAAGATAAATAATAATAACTTTATGAGATAAATGACACAAATTTCTTTCACCTTGCTTGTTCAAAAGGTAGAAACAATATCTGTCAAAAATATTTATTTTCGTGAGTAACTTAAATATTTTATTACTTTCAATTTTATTTTGAAATGTAATATTGAATTTCCTTCATATTTAATTTGAAATGCAATATAATAGTGTACACTAGCACTGCGGTGTTCTGTGGCAGAACTATTTTCATGACGTCACGTGCTGTACGTTTTCCTGGGCAACCTGTGACTCTATATTACCTTCTTACTTTATGCCTTAAGTAGGGTTTACATTATGTGATTTATCATATGATTTCGCATATGATAAATCATATGTGTTTATTTTTATGTTCACACTGTTCGATTTGTCATACAGAACGACTCATAAGCGAACTCATAAGACAAGTCATGACGAAACATAAGAACATTTCAGAAATAGAACTGTTCCTATTTTCATATGATTTTTTGTATGATTTTCATTGACATTGAGGTTATGTTAATGTTAATGTCAGGTGCTGTCCGGTATTGTAAACTTCAGAATTTGATAATATAATTTCAAAATGACCAAAGTAAGGTAATTTTTATATTAAAATAGTCCAAATAATTGTAATAATCAGTGACTATCGATAGTTATTTTTATTACAATAAATTATCTAGAATTATTTAATTTTGTAGGTAGGTTGGACGAGTAATGCAACACGACATTTGATAAGTTTCATATCTGTCCATTTTAATAATATTACTCAAAGCTGACTGAACCAAAATGGGCAAAATGATAAGTGTACTGTCAAATAAAGTTGAAGTATACTAATCATAAACTCTTATGATGTGAACATGAAATCAATAAAGCATCAGACATGTTTGATGATCAAACTTTGATCAGATGATATCTCTTACGACTTTGTCATATGCGAAATCATATGATAAATCACATAATGTAAACCCTACTTTAAATCACTCCAGCTTCGCTGTCGTGATTTAAATATGTCAATTTTGACACTCGTTTGTCCGTTTCTACGCAACAACTATTCGTAAGTTTCACCGATAAATTTATGGCTCTTATGCCCAGTTTTTCAGTCATGGTTTAAGTAAGAGTTCAGTTGAACTGTGAACTTAATTTTGAACTAGTTCACTGGCTACAGTGTTTATCACTTATCAGTTATAAGAATGAACTAGTTCAGTTAAGCTCAAGATAAACTATTTTAGCTTAAATTTTGACAACGTTGGTAATAATATAACCTAAAATTTATTATTGACAATTGTATTTTGACATGAGTACAGTCAATTATTGTTCCTATAACTTAAATTTTGACAACGTTGGTAATAATATAGCCTCAAATTTATTATTGACAATTGTATTTTGACATGCAATTTTATAAAAACCTTCTTGTTCTCTTCCAATTTCTACTGCAGTTGCTGGTAATTTAATATAAGTAAATGGGACGAAGAGATGGTATTGCATTCGATACTTTTTTTAAAAATTTTACACGCAGTAGACTTACGTACCCCACCTAAATCTCCTATCATGTTTAAAAAACTTCCAGTATCGTAATATCTTAATGTTACCATTTTTTCAGGTCTTAAAGCATGAGTCCTAAACAAAAACAGAATGCAATAATAAAATAACTATGTAGATTTTATTTTCAGCAATTTTACCATTCAGTAGGAGTTTTTATAATGTCTTGAATTTCATCTATAATTATTAATCTAATTACTTAACCTAAATCTTGTAAAAAAAATCATAATCGTCCCAAATTTTAAAATGATGTAATACGATCTCTATGTATTTTGGGCCTTCGTTCAATATAATTAATAATATCGCGTTCATTATCAGACAAGTCCATAATTGTATATGTGACAAAAAGTTAGTGGTATTACTTTATTTAATTTTTTGTAAAAATTGGACGAGGAACTGTCACTAAATTTATAGTTAAACCATGAACTCTTCTTTAAACCAGATACTTTCGCGGTTCAGGTTCAACAGAACTTTTTGTTTAGTTCATGGTTTAAACTAAACTCATAAACACTTTAAACCTTAAACTGAAACTTAAGCAAAAATTTTGGTTTAAACTTACACTGAAAAACTGGGCATTAGGGGTGTATTCTGAACACACTCCGTTAACTTCGAACGGACCGTTAAATTTAAACGGACCGTTATCTGATAATTGCTATTCTAAAAGGGTACTCCGTTATATTTTATAACGGAGATCCGTAAACTATCTCCGTTAAAAGTGAATATCTGAACGGATGCAGTTGTAATGCCGTTATGTCAAACGGATGGAATAATTTTGAAGAAAAACACATTACTAGCTCTTCTCAACGTTTTATAATGTAATAAATACGTAGATAATGAATAAAATCAAGTTATTTAAACAAGTTTTACTAAAAAATTATTATTTTTCTAAAATATATCTGTAACCTGTAATTTGAATTCTTATGAGATATGTAAAACCTCAAATTTTATCTATTTTATTTTGCTGATTTTCATTAATCAATTAATTTGATTGGTAATTCAGGAACAGTTTAGCAAAGGTTGTTGCATTCTGAACACACTCCGTTAATTTCGAACGGACCGTTAAATTTAAACGGACCGTTATCTGATAATTGCTATTCTAAAAGGGTACTCCGTTATATTTTATAACGGAGAACCGTAAACTATCTCCGTTAAAAGTGAATATCTGAACGGATGCTGTTGTAATGCCGTTATGTCAAACGTATGGAATAATTTTAAAGAAAAATACATTACTAGCTCTTCTCAACGTTTTATAAGGTAATAAATACGTAGATAATGAATAAAATCAAGTTATTTAAACATATGTTTTACTAAAAAATTATAATTTTTCTAAAATATATTTTCATCTGTAACCTGTAATTTGAATTCTACGAGATGTAAAACCTCAAATTTTATATATTTTATTTTGGTGATTTTCATTAATCAATTAATTTGATTGGTGATTCAGGAAAAGTTTAGCAAAGGTTGTTGCATCCGCTAATATTATAGGAGAGTAATACTAATACTTATAATAATACAAAAATCTGATGTGGCCAGCACACGACCTCCCGCCTTAACACTGTAATTTATGTGAATTTGGTTTTTTAGGCTTTCTTAAATTATAATTTTGCAATAAATTTACAAACTTTTTGAAAATAATTTTATAGTTCTTAGTTCTTTAATTAGCTCTTTATAGATAAAAATTTAACTTTATTATTACTTATTACATTATGTTCAGTTAATAATATTTACATTTCTTTTAAAATGGTGCCACAAACATTTCAGAAATTGTGTATACGTCTGTTCATCTGTCACATTAACATATTCATTTTTGTTTTTAATTTTTTTCCTATATTGTGATTTACAAATCGTGGTAGGTAAAATTATATATCTTTGAAAAATAATTTTCCTTTATTGGTAAGAGATATAGACAAGATGTTAAATAAATATTGTAAGATATAATTTGTTCTTTGAAATGTCGTATGACAAATTGTAATTATCGCAGAATTTTCTATATTTTTTACAAAAAATGTTAAAATGCTTCAAGAAAATACCATTTCCGGTTGGCAGATTTTTACCAAAATCTAATCAGCTCTTCATTAACATGTACAAATATATAATGCAAAATATTAGAATTTTATGTTAAATAGAATTTGAGATAATGAATAAGAACGAAAGAGCATAGTAGGCACACATACAGACTTTCATACACACACACACACACACACACACACACACACACACACACACACACACACACACACACACACACACACACACACACACACACACACACACACACACACACACACACACACACACACACACACACACACACACACACACACACACACACACACACACACACACACACACACACACACACACACACACACACACACACACACACACACACACACACACACACACACACACACACACACACACACACACACACACACACACACACACACACACACACACACACACACACACACACACACACACACACACACACACACACACACACACACACACACACACACACACACACACACACACACACACACACACACACACACACACACACACACACACACACACACACACACACACACACACACACACACACACACACACACACACACACACACACACACACACACACACACACACACACACACACACACACACACACACACACACACACACACACACACACACACACACACACACACACACACACACACACACACACACACACACACACACACACACACACACACACACACACACACACACACACACACACACACACACACACACACACACACACACACACACACACACACACACACACACACACACACACACACACACACACACACACACACACACACACACACACACACACACACACACACACACACACACACACACACACACACACACACACACACACACACACACACACACACACACACACACACACACACACACACACACACACACACACACACACACACACACACACACACACACACACACACACACACACACACACACACACACACACACACACACACACACACACACACACACACACACACACACACACACACACACACACACACACACACACACACACACACACACACACACACACACACACACACACACACACACACACACACACACACACACACACACACACACACACACACACACACACACACACACACACACACACACACACACACACACACACACACACACACACACACACACACACACACACACACACACACACACACACACACACACACACACACACACACACACACACACACACACACACACACACACACACACACACACACACACACACACACACACACACACACACACACACACACACACACACACACACACACACACACACACACACACACACACACACACACACACACACACACACACACACACACACACACACACACACACACACACACACACACACACACACACACACACACACACACACACACACACACACACACACACACACACACACACACACACACACACACACACACACACACACACACACACACACACACACACACACACACACACACACACACACACACACACACACACACACACACACACACACACACACACATCATCGTGAAAATAGTGAAAATAGGTTCTAAAGGTGCTAAAACGTGCTTATTGACAAAAATCTCGACATCGAATTTTTTCACGATCCCTATACCTCTCTAGGCGAGAGGTAAAATACTGGTACCTACTTTATACTTTTTATTCCAATAATTATTTCATGTTTGCTACCTACTTACTTATTTATTTTAAATATTAAATTTTCGTATTGCCTAATGCAGGTATGCAGGTAGGTATATATTAAAAATGATATCTACAAAATATGCAGCATGCAGTAGATTTAAAGTATGACACATGTCATGTCATAAAAACAGACAAATAACCGAAATCAGTGTTTAAATATGATGTAAACTAATGTCAAAATAATATAAGTAAATTCCACAATTTTATGTCAAAATAATACTGTATAATACAGAAGAGAACTTATACAACAGTAAAAATATAATTTCGTCCAAATTGTCTGTGGTATTTTGAAATACAAATAAAAATTAATGTAACGATAATTATGCAATTATTGGGAACACTGTTTACAAAACGAAATATGCATCTCTGTTCATAGTAGACCTAAACGGAGTCCGTTAAAATTTTTTTCAAAATCGGCATGAAAATCGTCATTTCCAGACTAATTTGCGGCATGAAAGTAAGATTTTCATGACTAGGCATGAAAATTTTATTTTCATGCCTAGTCATTTTTACTTTCAACTTTGTTTACTTGTCATGACAACTTTTTCTAAAATTTGTGACAGCTCTGATGATTTGTCACAGCTCTGATGATTTATGCAAACCTAATTTTTTTATCATTTTAAGCTTAATTGCCGATTTAAAAAAAATAGAATACATCACGCGTCATAAAAATGACTTTGCTTGACTCGGAGGCTTTGAAGAAACGTTCGGACGCTGCGCATCCTCGCATTCTTCAAACGCCTCCTCGTCTGCAATGAAACATTTTCATGACTTGTAATGTAATATACTATGATTTTAACGGATCCGTAAAAACGTGCCTTTCAGAATAGAAATTTTTAAAAGATCCGTTAAAATTGTATTTTTAAACGGAGTCCGTTTGATAATTTCTTAGTAACGGAATGTGTTTAGAATACACCCCTTATTATATTACTTATGATAAAACACCAATAGGGTAGTACTTCATATTATTTGAAAGCGATTGAGAGTACTGATAAGCCTTAATTGTTCTTAATAAAGCTGTAATTAATTTTTTAAGTTTGTGTGACGTAGATGTACAACTGAAAATCTTCTCAAACAATGGGGCTGGAATTAAAATGTACTTATATAAAATCAAGTTTTTAAATGTTACAAAACATAAAATACAATTTGGTAGTTTCTTTATTACTGTATGTAAGAATACACGTGAAAATATATTATTTAGATATATAATTTATAAATTTGCCTTCAAAAATTTGATCCTGAGTTTTAGTACTACTTATATGATTTGCAGACCTATATGTCATTCAACATATCTTGCAATGGGAGTATTCGGGCAAAGCTTATCAATTTTCATTACAGATTTAGCAAAAAACTATGATTTTATGCTAGCGCGCTAAACTGCACATATTTTACTACAAAATTCGGGCAAGGTACATTGGAATTATCAAAGAATTTAATTTAATTTTTGTTACTTCAATTAATGACATTGATTGGAATGATAACGGATCCACGATATCTACGAAATAAGTATCATAAAATGTCAAATTGGTTAAATATTTTGACAATTATATCGTTTGTCTGTCCCTATGGTTTGTATTTATATTTTACGGCTAATATCGAAGACTCAACGAAGCAAAGTCCCTAACGTGTAACTTTATTTTGCAGAAATCGTTATAAATAAATTTAATTTCTTGTGATTAATTTTTAAAGTACATTACTTTACATGACAGTTCATAGATAAAGAGACACTACGTTGAACAAAGATAGACGACATACACGTTGCAACTTCGAGCATATACTGACTAGAGAAGTAATTCCCTATACCAATGCATAGCTTGTTGTGATCGGAAGATATGCAATAGGGGGGACTTGCGGGGCTGGAAGTCATGGTGTATTGCGGGCAGCGTTTTGCTGTTATTCTTTGTTACTTCTTGTCACACATGTCATTTTACTATAACCCTAAGTTCTGCGTTTACTTTGTGAAAAGTTTAATGAGGTTGTGTGAGTATTATTTTACTTTGTGGAATAATACTAAGAAATTACGCATCCCTCAATACATCACGGCTTCCGACCCCGCAAATCTCCCCTGCCGCATATCTTCCGATCACAACAAACGCCGTAAGGCGGCCTCTAGTCAGTATATGCTCGAAGCGTTGCAATAATTTAGAATAGAATAGATGTGTGAGAGAGAGGGCTCGAGAGAGAAAACGATACGTAAAATCTCAAATATTTAAAGAACTATTAACTTTTTGAAAACTTTTTTCATGGTAATAACTTATTACTGGGGTCTCCTTTCAATATAATTGACTGGATTGCTAATTTGCTACTATGGTAAACTACCCTATTGTCAACTCAACTCTCTTTTTTTAATTCGTCAAATACATTCAAGTTGTAGTTTGATCATTAAATTTGAGGTTACAATGTTTTTTCTACTCACTACTGCTCACTACTCTACTACCAACAAATGGTGCGCTGCGCACAAGTTTTATTTTTAAATATTGGCGGTTTTCGGTGATCTTCACAAATTATAATTCCCGGAAGTAACACTTTGTAAATTAAATTTTATTATTTTTAAGATGATTTTACTCTGAAATGTCTAGAAAAGCCAGTGTTCTTTGTACTTTTCCTGATTGACTGCACTGGGAAATTGACATTTCCGTTTGTCAGTTGCGTTACAGAGACTCGATATCGAGTCTCTGTAAGTTGCGTGTGTGCAGCGCGCCATCTGTCGGTAGTAGTGAGTACAAAAAGCATCGTAACCTCAAATTTAATGACAATACTACAACTACAACTTGAATGTATTTGATTATAGTTTTATTCGTTACAAAAAACATTGTACAAACCTCTTGCGGGAAGACCCATCCCAGCATTCGCATAAATGAAACCCTCGCTCCGCTCGTGTTTCAAAAAAACCGCTCATGTGAGATGAAAATCTTTCCGCATTTGGTTCGTAAATAACTATAATATATTAGTAATTGCATGTTGCTCATTGTAAAATGAAAAAAAGTCTTCTGCAATTTTCTTGTTCAACTCTGACTTGAAGATTGTAGTTGCCCGTTGCGCTTGCTCAATGTAAAATGGGCTTAAAAACGGGAGCGCTTAATTTTTCCTAAACGCCATTCTTCCTAACCGTAGTTATTCCTAAAAATAACATTTCAAGCCGCCGTTATTCCTAAAAGTAGTTGTTGCTGAACGCAATTTGACCTAAACATAGTTATTCCTATTCGCAGTTATTCCTAATCGTAATTTATACTAAACGCAATTTTTCCTAATCGATCGTAGCGCTGGTGGCAAATTATTGTACCACCAAAGTTTACCGACAGCTGCACATCTCTTGTGTTTATGTTAGGCTCAATTGCCGAATTCGGCCATTGGTCGAAAAAAACGGCCACAACGCGATCTGGCAAACGCAAAACAGCCACAACGCGTTGTGTATTTTAATAACTATTAGTTTATGTTAAAAAAACAGAGTTCTGTTGGACTCAAGAAGGGTTTTGTTAGCATAGATTAGTTTATGTCAAAAAAACGGAGTTCTGTTGGGCTCAAGAAGGGTTTTGTTAGCATAGATTAGTTTATGTCAAAAAAACGGAGTTCTGTTGGACTCAAGAAAGGTTTTGTTAGCACAGATTAGTTTATGTTAAAAACAGAGTTCTGTTGGACTCAAGAAGGGTTTTGTTAGCATAGATTAGTTTATGTTAAAAACAGAGTTCTGTTGGACTCAAGAAGGGTTTTGTTAGCATTGATTAGTTTATGTCAAAAAAACGGAAAACGGAGTTCTGTTGGACTCAAGAAGGGTTTTGTTAGCATAGATTAGTTTATGTCAAGAAAACGGAGTTCTGTTGGACTCAATAAGGGCTTTGTTAGCATAGATTAGTTTATGTCAAAAAAACGGAGTTCTGTTGGACTAAAGAAGGGTTTTGTTAACGGCCACAACGCGTTGTGGCTGTTATAAAACGCCGGTCACAACGCGTTGTGGCTGTTTTGCGTTTGCCAGATCGCGTTGTGGCTGTTTTGCGTTTGCCAGATCGCGTTGTGGCCGTTTTTTTCGCCCAATGGCAATTGAGCCTAACATAAACACATGTACCATCCACTTTCATTCATCTATTTCACAACAATTCGTCATCAGCGCTACTGTCGATTAGAAAAATTACGTTTAGTAAAAATTACGAGTAGGAATAACTGCGAGTAGGAAAAATTATGTTTAGGTCAAATTGCGTTTAGCAACAACTGTGTTTAGGAATAACGGCGGTATTCAATCTGCGCAGTTGTGCGATAAAATTCGTTGCACTATAATAATTGAGATATTTGTTCATATTTCTTGATTATAAGGACTAAATTGTTTATTTTAAATTTATAGATTAGTGTAAAAATATACGAGCTTTTACTGGTTGTCATGTATTGCAACAATGCGATATGATTTGAAAGACAAATTTGTTTAAAATTCTGTGCTTATCCGTATCAAAAACAGATTTGGGAAAATAAAAAAGGAAAAAAAAATCTAGTCTATATCGAAGGTCACAGTCGGAGGTAGCAAGACTCACTGAGACTGATGTGTGAAACAATTTTTCTTAAGGGATTTGACTTGATGAGTGTTGCAGCAAGTCAACACACGTCGAATCCCGCCTAAATTAATCTCAGCAGAATTATTTGACGGTAAGGATGGGACATCCAACCATAAACATCGGTGTCAACAAAATATCGAACGCAAAACATCGATGTACCTATCGATGTTTTGCATTCTTACGTTATTAATACTATATTAGATTAGGTTATTTGAAAGAAAAATATAGTTTATATGTATAATAATTGTAAATAGAACTATAATAACACCAAATAATAAAATTATGTGTATAAATGTATAGAAAAAAAAACATTACAAATTGCCCGAATACTTAAAAACATCGATATTTTTTTGTAACATCGAATGTAACAAAAAATAAAATATTTGAGTGTTAATGTCATATGAATTTGTAGACTTTTTGGCAAATTGAAATGTCATTTAATATTTATAAGGTCATAATAAACTTTAATAATATTATAAAAACTACAATTCCGGGGGGGGGGGGGGGGGGCTGGCTGTCAGGAAACATGTGGACCACAACGGGAGAAACTACATTTAGTACATTTCCAATAAATCCAGCCACCAATTATCGTCCGCCTCATAACTGATGCACACTTCGGACACGTCAGCAGCACTGGCGTTTGCATAACTTCTTTCTGCACTTCTTGCGGTTCACTCGTCTCATCCTGCACTCTCAGCACTGCTAAAGTGAACGTGACACCATCCCAGCCTCCGAAGAAGCTCAGCATGATCTTGATGTCCAAGCTAAGAGCGGTGCCCAGTTGAAGCGCCAAGCAGCCCTGGTCCAACACTCGACCTTTCTTCTTCATTTCTTCGTCGCCGCGTTGAATGTGCAGCGTGAAGTAGAAGTTCTGTGCCTTCTCTGCTGCGTCCAGTCCAGCAATCGCACGCCGTACGATATTTGCGCAGTGCAGATGCACACCTATGGAAAGCCATTCTTCGTCACACGTGCACGCAAAGCACGCATATACTCCCTCTAAACAGGAAGTGGCGGCATGCTTCGTGTGCACTTGTGACGAAAAATATAGTATGCACTACGGAAGGGACGCGACTATTTACTTTCGTAAAGTTGCAGCACGAGACGAACCAAGGGCTGCCGAAGACAGCTCGAGGTCGTGTGCTTCCCTCCCTTGGTGCATAATACATCCCTTATACGTGCCTAAACTATGGGTTTTTCAATTGGGACTGGTCGATGTTGGTAGCCTGTGGCGGCCATGTTGTTTTGGCGGCGTCTGTCTAACCTGTTGTTTATTATTCAGTCACTGATGTCAAATCAAAGTTACACGAATGAGCAGCACGTCCAAATGATAAAATTTTATTATCAAAATGAGTGTTCGTTAGTGCAACCGTTGCGCCCATTTTACGACAGACGCGGGTTTTGTTGAATGGATATGTTAACAAGCATAATTGCCGTATATGGGACGACGCTAACCCACACGAGGTTCACCAGGTATCAATGCATCCACAAAAAATTACTATTTGGAGCGGATTTTGAGCCGGCGACGACGTTGATGAGGCCGTCACCGTCAACGGCGAGCGCTACAGAACGACAATAACCGCTTTCTTTTGGCCCAAGTTGATCGATATGGACGTGGACGACATATGGTTCCAGCATGAACGTTTTGAGGGTATCTCTCGCACAGGTGACATGAATTGGCCACCAATATCGTGCGATTTGATCCCGCTAGACTTTTTCTTGTGGGGTTTTCTGTAGTCACAGATCTATGCCAATAAGCCGCAATCGACCGATGCCCTTAAAGTCAACATAATCCAGGCCATTGCTTAAATTCAACCGGATCTACGCGGCAGTCACTGAATATTGGACTACTCGGATACGTTCCACCGTGAGAAGCCGCGGCGGACTTTTGAACGATGTTTTATTTCACACGTAATGGCATATATTATGGGCCTTTTAATTTCGTTAATATCTCACACATCGACCCGCCCTTATTGAAAAACCCTATACTTCGCCCTTTCCACAAAATGTTTGAATCTTCATAATATACTCTATTTAAAAACTAATCGGACAAGTCTGAAGTTGGAATTCTAAAACTGATCGTTTTTTATTGGCTGATGTAACACCAGTTTTACACCACACAAAATTTGTAATGTTAACAAACGAATGTTCTCCATCTTGTCTCGTCAGCTGTTGTCAGTGACTGTATCGAGTTTTACCGCTGATAGGTCAAATTTAATTTTGCCGCCAAAAAAATCTAGTGATATTTTTCTCGTATTTAAATAATGTAAATATGGCTCAGTGAAAGAAGAAACATAACCTGACAACGGCTCTGTCTGAAATTAAATTGAATTACGGAAAAGAACATTAGTCGCATTAAAAAGTACCTTGACGTGCAGTAGAAACAGCATGTCGAACGCCGTGACGATGTAGTTGTTCATACTGGTGGTGGTGATGTCATGCACCAGCTTGCAGGGGTTGTCGAGCACGAGGTCTGGGTGGTCCGTCCAGCAGTGTTGCAGGATGTGGCTCCTCGTGCCCAGCCAGTCACACTTCGAGGAGCCCAGCACCGGGCACTTGTACTTCCCGAAGTTACACACACTCTCGTGTGCGATCTCCTGGTCGTTGTGCACGAGTTGTTCCTCGATGAAACGAATGTATCTCATTTCAGACGTATCTTTTGTATTTGATTTCGCGCAAAACTTTGATGTATTTGTCACCGATGAAATAGAAATCCATCGCGGACGGGTGCGTTCTTTCGTTTCATCGAGGAGTTACTCGATGCTCCTCGACCGCTGTGCCATAGGCATTACACGGGAAGCCGAGAAGCTGCGCCACAGCCTCGTACTGCACCATGCGGTTCGCTGGCTGCTTATTGGCTGAGTGACACGCGCCACACGTCACTGCTCCGTTGTGTTGCATGTACACAGGACTGCGAGATAAATACATATACTGCACTTTCAGGATGTTTTCTGGAATGTTCATAGTGCTTTTCTGACAGTCCATTACGATGTGAACTATCATCAAATTTTGTCATATCTTATCAGAAAATAATACTATTTAAAATTATGTGTCATTAATTATTTACAACGGTTTTAATTTTCAAACATAAATTTTATAAATCCCGAGTGTGCGATTTTGAACAAGTTTTGTATTTACAACTACCTATAAGATAAAATTAATAATATTAATATTACTATGATAAAACATTGATGTTAAAATTAATTTCTATTCATTTAGTTCATCTAATGACACTCACATTTACCATAATAAGAAAATACTTTTAAAACTGTCAATGTCTTAAATATGAATGTAGGTATTGAAAAAACATTATTTGTTACTATACTTGATTTCTAAACTAAACGGAGCAATCTGAAGTTGGAATGCTAAAATTGATCGTTTTTGATTGGCTGATGTAACACCAGTTTTACACCACACAAACTTTGTAATGTAAACAAACGAATGTTCTCCATCTTGTCTCGTCAGCTGTTGTCAGTGACTGTACCAAGTTTGCCCGCTGATAGGTTAAATTTAATTTTTCCGCCAAAAAAATCTAGTGATATTTTTCTCGTATTTACACAGTGTAAATACTGCTCAGCGAAACAACTTCAGATTGCTCCGTTTAGTTTAGAAATCAAGTTTATACTCAAAGTTTAAGTAATTATTTCCCTACATTCTATTACAATATGATAGCACACGTTCCCTTTTTCTATTGTACTTTCCCTGTTTCACTTCATTTTACATTTTGCTAGACATTTCAGTCTCAAATTCCAGTAACCTGAGCCTTCTCTACCGTAAAATTAAACAACGTTAAGTAAACAAATTCCAATTTGACTGATCGAATTCGGAATCACTTTCCTATGTCCGAAATCGGTCAGTTTCATGGTGAAGAAAACCTTCAATAAGCTCTCCACACGACATTCAACATTCTTGACATCAATTTACTGCTTTGTGTGTTCTGATAGAATCTGTAGATAGTGGAAATTTACTTAGTTTCAATCGCGAGGACAATGGAAATTTAGAAAAATTATCAACTTTTAAAGTTTATTGAGTAGAAAGAATAGAAAACATTGTTCGTTTCAGTGATGGCCATGGCAGTTTTAAAATTTTGTTGAGTTTTTGAGGAAAGTGGGTGAAGTTTTAAGTGAAGTAGGAGTTTATAAGAGATTCTCGCTCTGCAAAGAGTTTACAAAAAGTTTGTAAGCTTGATAGAAAGGAAGGTATAGGTACCTACTGAATGTTACACCATGAGTGGAATAAGAATAAATGTAAAAATCTGATAAGGCCACACAACCTCCCGTCGTCTCTAGAAAACAATCATGTTTAGTTTTCAATGTTTAAAAATAAAAATAAGTAAAATGACTTGACCAATAGGACGTGGTGTCAGCGGACTAGGGCTGGGCGATATTGAAAAAAATATCGACATTGAAAATATTATCGATGTATTCGATATATCGATTAAATCTAATGTTCGATTTACCGAATTATCGCATTTATTTTTTCAATTTTTCTATTCGATATATCGAAAAAATTCTCAGCTCTATTGCGGACGAAGAGTTTAATAAAAATGACAGAAAGGCAAATTCCACTACTAAAATCGAATATGACAATTTGAGTGTAAACCCTTTCGACTTATTAAGGGGACAATGCAGGGAATTAGAATTTCATAGCTGAGTTTCCCTTCTTACTTCTCCACACTTCAGGGGCGTGGCGTTATCAGCTTGTGTTTATTTGTGCGGGGAGTAGTAACGGCAGAGGCAGCGAAATATTGGTGTGGTCCATGCAATTCGTGCTTTTAGTACAGCTGCAACTCATTCGAAATATTTTGCCGAAGATGGTAAAATGAGAATTGTGGCTGGAAATTACCCAAATCTATTCGAAATTTTTTCTCTATTGAAATGTTATTAAATAGGTAGTTATTGATATATCTAGACTGCAAAGAAGGATTTTTTTTATTAATAATGTGGGATATTATTAAAATTCAAATATTAATTTTGAAATAAAAATTATTAACAATTTTTTAAATAATCAGCTTATAAATTAATTTTAAACTACCTAATGTTATAAATCACTGATTTCAAAACATAAATCTCATCGGATTTTTGGAATCAATAATTTCTAGCATTAGGTAGTATATTATTCAACGAGCACATAATGTAGGCTATAATTGAAGAAGATGAAAGTTTATGCACGAGCTGTAGGCGACTCAGTTAATAAATAATTATAGCTAGGTATAATGTGCGAGTCAAATACGACGGTTTATCTACGGCGACTTTTTAAATAAAACATTTCTTTACAAATTTTTATTCATTAAAATATTAACTTAACCTCACAATTTGGTGTGATGGCAGTTCTTTATATAATAGACTCATAATACAATAGTGTTGCATTATGAAATCATAATACAATAGCATATTTTACGGAGGGGTTAATCTTACTGAAGTTACCTATATAATAAATATATTCTTCAATGGTCGTAGATAAAATATACTTATTATGTATGTACCTAATGCCGAAAACATTTGATTAATAAAAAATTGCGCATGACATACGTATAAGTGCTTTTATTTACGACTATTGAATAATACATTAATAATTTCGGTAACTGTAGGAAAATAAACTACTTTATAAAACACACTATTGTATTATAAATCATAATTCAAAACTATTGTATTATTTGTCTATTATTGAACACTATATTGTATAATGAAGAACTACCATCACACCAAAATGTGAGGTTAGGCTAATATTTAAATGAATAAAAGTTTGTATAGAAATGTTTAAATCGTAGATAAAACGTCGTATTTGAATAACACAAAATTACATAATGAATATAATTCACTCGGATGAGTAGGTACACTTGCTTTCAGCTCGTGCATATATTTTCATCCTCTTGAATCATAGCCTACATTATGTGCTCGTTAAATATACTATATTATGCACGGTCGTATTATAATTTGACAATTATACACGAATTTCTTTGACATGAACGTAAAATAATAACTGCAAACAGTGCGTAGATTACCAATTTTACTAATAATCCTAAATAGGTAACCATTTTCTGTAACTAGTTGTACAATTTTTTATTCAAATAACATAATACTTACTTACATTTAACATAATTTATCTTGTTATTATTTAATTAAATAATGAAAACTTTAACATTTATAGATTTTTGTTTATTTTGGGATTTTTTTTGATATCTTGGCAACGGCAACAGCTCAAGAATTTAGTAATATTTGGAAATTTGAACAATAGTTATTTGTTTAACTAGGCAAAAAAAATTAGATTTGCTGCCGCGGCTAGAGTTTCATAGACGAGGCGAAGCCGAAGCTATGAATCTAGCTTAGGAAGCAAATCTGTATTTTTGCCATGTTAAACATATTATTTTTTCTGCGATTGTTATTAATTAATATTATTTAGTGATTATTTTAAATATATTGATAATGACAGGTATCGCAATCAAATTATGTTGTTATTCATGTAGACATGAAAACAAAATAGGTTAGGTATGTTGATGAATTTTATAAATGTCAAATTTGTTGATTCACCATAGTAACAATTACTTTTGCTGCATAGGCTTTTTTTAGGTACTATTTTTGCTGCCTAGGCAGCAAAAGTGAAACTTTGCTGACTGTCAGCTGTCAAAAAACAGCTCTTTTAATGTCAATCGCCGAAAAATAAATTTAATTTAATAATTTATTTAAAAATTTCCAACCGTGCATAAAGTTGTGTATGTTCCACGGAAATAACCTGCTTTTGCTCTTCGTCCTCGTCTAACATTCGGGATCAAAAATCACGTCTCACGCCATAAAAGCTTCTTTCCGTCCCTAATTATAAATAACAATTATAACACTAACAACGTTGAAGTCGTATAAACATTAAAAAAAATTTTTTTGATGATGTATAATTGACAGTAGAGTAGAGGTCACTGAAGTAACAAGTAAATGTGCCAAAATAATAGCTCATTTTTACTATAAATTGTTGTTCACAAATACATTTAAAAATTTGAAACTTAATATAACAACGTCGAAATGTGCATACTTTTGTACTAATTTTAGTTTAAATTTTTTTTGATTATTTTTAAACAACTTCATCCTTATATCAGACTAACAATAATCTTATATCCCCGACAGTAGTAGTACATATATAGGGCATGATATTAGTAACATTTTTTTTATTTTTTAAGGTTGATGATTTGAATTTCAGTTTCGTATTAAACTGAATAAATTTATTTATTTAAGAACAATAATTAACTTTTTATTATTACTACCTGATGTTATTTATGCTAATGTTGTTGTTCTGGGCCTAGCACTTGCGGCATTTTCGCCAAAATTTATATTTTTGTGATCTACCTATTTTCTATCCCTAGCCACAGTGCCACTGAACTTGAACTGAGTTTGTACTGAGTTAGCGTCAATACGTACTTTAGCAAATATTTTGTATGGTCCACTGTGTGGCGTAGTCTCATGAAAACAGTTCACATTCTGTGCGTAGCGGCAGCACTCTGCTGCATAGAATTTAGTGTATTTAGTGGTTTACTATTAGCTATATTACACCTTTAAAAACTAATTTATTTTACAATATTTTATATTGTGCTTTTTATTAAAGGTTCAATACATGTTTCCCGTTTTTCAGATGTTTAATTTTATGCTTGGAAGTTATTCTATTTAAGTCTGAAATTATGCAAATAACCACAATTTAGATGCATTATAATTACTTAATGATAAACAAAAATCGAATTTTTTTAAACGGGAAACATAGATTACTTGTTGTACTATATAATAAACTTTGATTTGTGCTTCTAAGATTGATAGTTTTTCCATAAAATGTTTAATATAAATCTTATTTTTCATGTACAATTTACCCATGCATTGTCCCCTTAAGATGCTTCAGTTTGGTGCTCAGTCAGTCATTATCCTTGCTGTATTTTTATTTGCTGCTAGAATTCAATAATTTGTTGTTTGCACAAATACTTGAAATACATAGAAACTTTGGAAACAAATCAAAAGACTGCTTCGGAATTTAGTTTCCGTTAAAGTAAACGAAAAGAACAATCTTTCAATCTACATTTCAAAAAAGAAATATTACAATATTACCCATATCAACAAATTTACATTTCAAACCTGAAACCATTCCACACACCACGTCACTTACAATATTCAACAAATCCAATACCTCAAGACACTTAAAAATACCAACACCATTTCCAAACCGTCACATGCTTTATCCATTATACTTTCAGATTTAAATCAACTGATCTCTTCAAAGCCATTGAAACATTTCATCAACCGCTGAGCAAACAGCCACAGCGCGGCAAACTCGCGACAGTGGTGACATCTATCGGATTCGATCGCAGACAATCATCTGCCGGCGACAATATGTTTACAGTGACAGACAGGGGAGAAAGCACAGCACTCTTCGCGTAGTACACATTCCCATGCAAATGTAATCGTTACAGATGCTGCTGACGAAGAAAACGAAGATGGAAGTATAAGGATAAGTGGCAAGGGAAGATACAAGGGGAATTGATTTTGATGGGTGGTATTACTCTGGAGGTGTTATTTTTTAGTGTAATGTTGGCAAGGGTGGTGTTATGAGTTGTAAAAGTTTTTAAGATGGCTGTTATGGTGATTTTGGGACAAGAAAATTGGTTTATACGTTTAATGTATTGTGTAATGATATTTTATGACATGTTTTGTGGTAACAAGGGAAATTTCTTACTATCTTCGACCATATATAGGTATAGACAGATAACACTCAATGCTGTAGTATACAATGTTGTGAAGGCAAGAAGTACGGCAGCGGGGAGCAGCAGCTATAGACGGGGAAAGGAGGTGAAGACACGATAGAGTGTTGCATATTGCTGAATTCTGGTTTGTTGTCATGGAACAGAGAATGAAAATAGGTAAACGCAACACTTTAAGATGTCTGCAGGTCATACTCCTCTTTACACCGCTACGCTAGTTCTTTGCTTCACAACAAAGGCTTGTGTTGTTTGTCTATTCCTATATATGGTCGAAGCTTACTACTACCTACTAATTGTTTTACAGTAAACGTTACGACGAAAAAAATGCCGAATATGTAGTAACATGTAGTAGTCCAAAATAGACATATTGCATACTTCTTCCTCGGCCTATAGGGCAATTACCGAGGAAGTACCTTACCCATCTCGTTTAAGAACTTTAAACACCGAACTATATAAAATAACGGGAACGATGTTCACTACTGCTTATCCACCAAAAACTCACACCACACTCGAAAATTTTGACCCATCACAATACCTCCCTTATAAAAAATGAGGCGGGAGGTAAAAATAATTATAAAAAACTCATTAGTGAAAAATGTGGTAATATGGCACATTACGCCCCGCTGACCCTATAGTTGGCGCCTATGACAGTTAAGGTTGTCGCATACTTATCCGGCACAGCACAGCACGGTACGAACCATCAAAATTCGTTCAGGATTAAATACATTAAAATATATGAAGCTGCGCCTACTCTTCCGTCCTGTCACGGCACGTTCCGGCGCTGACAGCATTCTCAGTCTCCGATCCTTTCCGGCAAAAACTGAAGGTGCTGTGTTGCGCAGGAGCAGTGAGCCAGGGAGCGCTGTATGTCATTATCATAATAGTTGTATATTTTCTTCCTATCTCAATTTTGATAATACCTAAATATTTTCTTTAGATATTAATGTTACAGAAGTCTTTCTTCCTTCGTAATAGCTCTTCGAAAAGTAGTGTTTTCAATAATCAACTCTTCTTTGAGTAAGGGAACAAAGGATGGAATTTTCCATATGTATTTCTTTTTAAATTTATTGGATGAACTCACATTTTTCTCTTTTTTGTTTCTTCTTTTTCCAATAATAATGCTGAAATAACTATAATCACTTCGTCAGAACTGTAGTTCATCTTAAAACTATTAAATGGAACTAAAATCATAAAATCACAATGTTCACCTTATACTGGCGTATACATCGACAAACGAGAATTGACGGACAAGTGTGCTGTGATCAATCCATTGCCGGAATGCGCTGTTTCGTGCGACAACCTTAACTTAGTTAGTGAGTTGTGTCATTTAATAAATAATTCAATTTTAATATTATGAAACGTTGTATTTTTGTTAATAAAATATTGCATAATATAAATGAAAAGTTTTATTGAGATATTTTTAAAGTTATTTCCAAATGCAAATTAAATACATCAAAACTTCTTTCCAGTTATATAAGCTCCTCCCATGCTCCCCCACCCATTTGGAACTCCAAATAGTTCCTAATATGCACTACAGGGGCAGCACTTTCTCAGGTACACAAGTGCGAACGATTCTTCTCATTAGGTTGCCATTATTGAAGTATTATTTATTAAATGGTTGTGTGTTGGATTTAGCCTTAGCAGATTTACTACTGTATTTGTTAAATAACTCATTTGAAATTTAATATGGTTTCGCATAGGTCTAAAACACTTTACTCAACAACCCACCCAATTCAACATAATATGCCTCGATCAGTTATCCTCGAATCAAGAAGAAACCCAACAAAAAACAACCACAACCACACCCCTCTTCTTCATCGGCATTTCCGGTACGAGTTATTTCCGCTTTTCACTCACACGAACGCCACATTGCCTGCGGTTCTAGGCGTAGCACGTGTATGTTTCACTCGGTTTTTACGTGTTTTTCACCAACCGCCGCCGCTATCCATTTCCGAATACAAATGAACCGGAAATGACGTAACCGGCGCACTACTCAAGCGGGAGATTTGAATATTTAAACTGAGGAAATGTTAATTAAGAGGTTACTGTTACTGAGGATTTTAATTTGAGGTGTAGTAATTATTTAAAGGGGAATTGTGGATGTTATAAGTGTGATACAGAAAATTGTTTTCTCTATAAGTACATTATTTATTATGTTTTTATTCAACATGGGTGTGGCAGCCTCGCATATTTGAGTGCATCGATATAGATGTTTTATGTGCGGTTACCAGCTGTCAGCTCACGACTACACCCACACATATATTTGTTAATGAAGTGCAGGTACTCCACAGGAGAGTTATTTGTGCAAATTACATCCGGTCATGTTACGAACTATATTTTTTTTAAAGCGGAATAAATGTGTAATTAAACTAGAACATTTTTTATCTAATGCTACTGGACAAACACGAAATTAGGTAATGACAGCAATAGTCTATATCTTTTATACCATTGATTTTACATCTAATTTTTGGTACAGAGTGTTTCATAACTTCGAGTTCATTAATGATAATGAAAAATGAATTTTTCAAAATTTCAAAAAATTAAGGGTAGTTTCCTTACAGATTCCATTTTAAGGACCTCTGGGCTTTGCGTAGTTAAATATTAAAAATAAATTCAATTACCACCTAAATAAAATGAGATTCATTTACTTATTACACAACATCTATTAAAATTAATAGAAGTTATTTAATAATTTCGTTAAATATAAATATCAATCCAGTGGCACCTTGAGTGGCACGAAAACTGTTCTCAGAAGATAAGCTAAAATTTACTTTTGGAATTTTTGAAAAAACGAATGTAGGTATTCGAAGTTATGAATCACCTTGTATAGGGTGTAGTTCATAAAGTTATGTGGTATACGTGTATAAATAAATTCAACGTAGTATCAAGAAAACATTTTTCGTGCCACTGGATTATTAATCGTTTTAACATAAGTATACTTATTCATAAAAATATTCTAATAATTGAATGGATACCTCCACCATAACAGCAAATTCGAAATCCAGTCAGTTATATGGAAAGGATACCTCCAAAAACTATTATTGCGATGCATGAAATAGTTATTTTTATATCAAGTGCCGAAAAAGTCTCGTTACGTGAAAGTGCAGAGTTTAACGAGCGAGGCTTGCCGAATGCGGAAATCTGCACGTGCACGTAATCTTTTTTGGCACGTGTTATAAACAACATTTTTCCTACAACTAATAATTTAGAAAAACACTTAAATATTATCAGGATTTATTAAATTTTAATGACATTACATTAAAACTTTGTTTTACGGCGTTGCTATGGTTTGTTTGTTGATTGCTTCATTTGTTCTACGTTATTTATAAATTTTTCGATATAATTTTCTTTTTTCAATCTTTGCTACAGTTGAAACAGAAATTGAGGTTAGTTAGTTAGTAGCCCGTTAGTAGCTAAAATATGAACTAAACACTCGAAATTTAAATTGCAGTCAGTTAAGTTAACGGACTGTTAAATTTGGTTTTGACAGTTGCGTAAACGAAACGCACTTGTGTTTCACGTTTACAGAAAAACACTTGTTCTGCATTTGTCTTCTTTCCACCCATAACCAAGGCAATAATTGTTAGGTAATAACAAAGAAATCGCACAGTTGTAGGAAAAATTAATTACAGCTTTTCTAAAAATAATTAAGATTTAAAGGCATTGGCAAGTTAAAAATTGACTTTACAGAAATCAAAACTACATTGTACGTTGAGAAACATAGTGAATACAAAAATATTATACTGGTCATAGTTACCGAGATATAAGCCCGTTAAAGTTGACAAGATGACGTCATTACAATAGCTCTGCCTACTATTGTAAGCAAAACAACAAACGCGTTGTGCCTAGCCAAACGAACAGTGAACTGACCGACTGCGGTACTCGGCTAAGATGACGTCATTTCTCTAACTTCAAATAGCTGTAACTTTGTAATAAGTAATCTTACAGACTTGAAACAAAAACTAATCAACTTCTAATTTTATAATTTATTTATTAATACTATTTAAAAAATATCGAAAATAACTTGCCAATGCCTTTAAAGATACTTCCATTTGCGTTTAAACAACGTCGTTTCATAAAAATTAATTTTACAGAAAATAGTGACGGTCCTTATAATAGTTGTGTTATAAATAATGTCCTAAATGAATTTTATTTTCTTTAGACGTTAATTAAATTTATGTTTAAAAGAAGTATCAAAATGTCCTTTGCAAGTAAATTGCCCTTAAATTTTCAAATTTATAAAAAATTCGTTTTAATCTATTATGAGCTTATTAAACTGTCCATGTATCCAAAAATATGGTACATCCTGTATCTGTTTTTGAATAAAATATAATAATCAAAATTTATTTAAAATTATTTTGTCGTGCGGGTAAAATTTGAATGATGGCATGGCATATAAAGTTTGCTTTAAAATTTTGCTGGAGTTTCACACATACGTAAATTAAACAAATTAAAATAAAGTATTGTTTACAAAGTCATAACCAAGGTTCCTTAATTACATGCAGTAACTCTTACATACCCTTTGTAACTTGAACAAAATAATTCAATTTAAACCTCGTCGCAAAAATATCAGAATTTCATTATTATCCGTAAAATTCTCCCAACCTTTGAGCGTAATGAATTCATTACAGTGTGTAATTTGATCGCCTAATATAAACGGGTTGAAATTATAACTTCGGTAATCATGCTACTTGCTGCTACCCTGCTATGGGTACTAATAATGCAGACCTATCGCTGTTGTTTATTTTCTGCATTCTCTTGAAATACAAAAACTGATAATTTTATATACCTTAGTACCTACATACTTTATTACTTATTACATATAAACATTATTAATTACGCCATTTTCCTGGATAGGCTTTATAGAGCAAATCATTAAACAAAAAAAATTACAGATTAAATTTAGTAACAATTTAGTCCAGTCGAGATAGACATAAAATAGCCTTAAATAGAAAAAATTAGGGGGAGCGATTTTTTTTTAAACTTGGGGGGGATGGTTGGAAGTCTAAATCTCGATTTTCGAACTAATCCCGCCATTGCGTTCGCCGCCATCTTGATTTAAAGTTCAATTTTTTAGTTTTTCTGAAATAACTCATTAATTTACAACTTTAGAGCAAAAATGGTAGAATCCAAAGTTGTTGGAAATTTAATTTCCCACAAGTTTAATAAACGAGAGAGAGAGAGAGAGATATATATATATATATATATATATATATATATATATATATATATATATATATATATATGTATATACAAGATGAGTCATCGAAATGCCCGTCGTCGATATCTCCCTTGTCGTTAAAAATACAGCATAAATTTTTTAACAGAATTTTTCGTCTACTCAAGGACCATAACTTAAAATTATTTTCACATATACAGGGTGTTGCATAACGACTTGGCAATAATTGTTCGTCGTTTTTTAAATGAAACACCCTATATATTTTTATATATTTTGAATTGTATTTTACTTACCTATACGAATATATAAATTTCATTTTAGTTTTCCGCGGCGTTGCCAAGTTATTCAATTTTTTCTCTAAAAAAAGCCGAATACACGTATTTTTTTATAAAGGCGTACTGAAGTTATTTAAATAGTAAAAATTATTAATTTTTTTTTCTGTACAACTGTAACTATACTCTTTGTTCTGACATAACTTTTTTAAAATGTTATTATACAGGGTGTTCAGTAAAGAGAATCAAATTTACTCAATTTCAAATGGCTATAACTCGTCATTTTCAAATGGAACACCTTATATTTTATTATTCTGTTGTGTGTATTTTTGCATCTTCTTATGTTATAAAAGGTGTCCTATGCCTACAAACATTAATTTCGAAATTAATTAAATTAATGTTTTTAGGCATAGGACACCCTTTATAACATAAGAAGATGCAAAAATACACACAACAGAATAATAAAATATAGGGTGTTTCATTTGAAAATGACGAGTTATAGCCATTTGAAATTGAGTAAATTTGATTCTCTGTACTGAACACCCTGTATAATAACATTAAAAAAAGTTATGTCAGTACAAAGAGTGTAGTTACAGTTGTACAGAAAAAAAAATTCATAATTTTTACTATTAAAATAACTTCAGTACGCCTTTATAAAACAATACGTGTATTCGGCTTTCTTTAGAGAAAAAATTGAATAACTTGGCAACGCCGCCGAAAACTAAAATGAAATTTATATGTTCGTATAGGTAAATAAAATACAATTAAAAATATATAAAAATATATAGGGTGTTGCATTTAAAAAAGACGAACAATTATTGCCAAGTCGTTATGCAACACCCTGTATATGTGAAAATAATTTTAAGTTATGCTCCTTGAGTAGACGAAAAATTCTGTTAAAAAATTTATGCTGTATTTTTAACGACAAGGGAGATATCGACGACGGGCATTTCGATGACTCATATACAGGCTGTTCATTTTAAGTGGCGCACCATTGCTATCTCGAGAAGTATAAGAGCTACGAAGTTGGTTAAATTAGCAAACAATTTCTATTTTATATGACTACTTTAATGAACGAAACAAACAAAAATTTAGACCAGTGGTTGTCAAACTACGGAGTGCAACTTTCTTATTTCAAATGGGGACTGATTTTTTTTATTTGCTTATTCGATTCAGTATCTTTTTCTGAATTCAACGATATATTAGTTTCATACCCTTGCGTAACAAAAACATGAGAAAAACGCTATTGAAAAGTATGATAATTTAATTAAAATCTGATTGTTAGTTAGTGTTATGGAAGAAAACAAGTGAATATTTTGTTTCATATTAATTGTTAGTGCAAAAGATTCTAATATACTACACTGATCAGACCAAATAAGGTCGAAACACGTGTCCGTAGTTACCGCCACCTTACATACCCTACTGAGTACTTTGTACCCTAAATTCATACACTCAGTAGCGGTCTTAATCTCCTGATTGAAATCAAAGAATCTTTTTCATTAACAAATAACAATTAATATGAAACAAATATTCAATTGTTTTCTTCCATAGCACTCTTGTAACAATTTTAATTAAATTTAAAAATTTTCAATAGAGTTTTTCTCATGTTTTTGTCATGCCAGGCGCCAGGGTATGAAACTAATATCTCGTTGAATTCAGAAAAAAATACTGAATCGAATAAGCGAATAAAAATAATAGGTCCCCATTTGAAAGTTGCACCCCGTAGTTTGAGAACCACTGTGCTAAAAAAATAATTGTTTCGTTCATTAAAGTAGTCATATAAAATAGAAATTGTTTGCTAATTTAACCTACTTCGAAGCTCTTATACTTCTCGAGATAGCAATGGTGCGCCACTTTAAATGAACACCCTGTATATAAATATATATATATATATATATATATATATATATATATATATATATATATATATATCTCGTCTATTAAACTTGTAGGAAATTAAATTTCCAACAATTTTGGATTCTACCATTTTTGCTCTAAAGTTGTAAATTAACGAGTTATTTCAGAAAAACGAAAAAATTGAACTTTAAATCAAGATGGCGGCGAACGCAATGGCGGGATTAGTTCGAAAATCGAGATTTAGACTTCCAACCATCCCCCCCGACGATTAAAAAAAAATCGCTCCCCCTAATTTTTTCTATTTGAATGTCTATCTCGACTGGACTAATTTATTAGAAACAGAATTGTGTTTTTGTATATTCTAACACCGATTTTAAGTTAAATCATTAGGTATAGCTATATGAAATGCACTTTTAAATACTCAATGAAAAATTTGAAATCTATATAAGAAAAGGTTATTGTTTGTAACAACCAAAGTTGCAGTTTCAATTATTCTATTTTATTGGGTTCCTGTGTTAAATATTGTTCTTATTACTGTACCAAATAGGTATACTGTACTGTAGATTGTACTTAAACTTTAGATATTTTTTATTACACATGCATAGTAATCGATATTTAAAACACGCAAATGCGTGCATGATCAGAAGAATAAAACACGCTGTGAATTAAAGGTTGCTAAGCAACAACAAAGCCAATTGTAATCAATCGCTTAGGCAGTGTTGTAATAGATAACAATATTTTGCATAAAGATAACTAACTTTTTATTTATCTATATAAGATAATAGATAACCATTGAAAAAATTATCTGCAATCTACATAATAGATAAAAGATAAATTATTATTATCTATATTAGTAGATAATTTATAGAATATGTAAACGAATTCATGTGCGTTTGATTATTATTTATTTGAGTTCGATTAAAATTACAAATGAAAAATTTGGTTATTATTTTACAAAAAATGTCATCTAGATTCTAGAAGATATTTAAAACATAGATAAAGATCATTTGTATTTTTATCTAGATTAGGTAACGATATTTTGACACATCACACAAACTACTTTATAAAAGGAATCAAAATTAAAATGCTGTCTTCCAGGTATATTTTTTAATTAGAATATGCAGATGTAATAAAAATAGCGTATGACATACGTGCTTAAAGCACTAACGACGTTAAAATAACTCCGCTTCGCGTCGTGCTCTTAAACTCGTCGTATGTGCGTTAAAAGCTAACTTATACGTTATACACTTGTATCATAATTTATACTATTACCTAATTCCCTAATTCCATGTCATACCACGCACACTCCAAATATCAAATGGTCTTCACATAGGGTTAAACGACCAGCTACACTACTCCGTGCCGAAGCAACAACTAGGGCGAGGGTTAGCGACAAGAGTTTTGTTGTTGAAACTGTGTCGGTGTTTGTGAACTAGGAAATGCTAGAAGCCAGGGGATGAGAAAGGTATAAGAAGTTCAACTTGCACCAGTGAGAACTTCTGAGTTCAGATGAGTTGTGCATCTTAATGATGAAATTAGAGAGGATGTAACGATGTGTACTTTCAGTTTAACTAAAGTATGAAGTATGGAAAAGTTACGTGAAATTTTTAATAAAAATGTTGCTGCTAATACAGGACTTGTCAATCGTCTGGTTGTTTCTTTATAGAAATTGTAAATGAAACTAAATATAAACATTAATTAATATTTTGTTTAATAGCTCAAAATGAAAAAAAATTTGCATACAATTTTTTTTAATCTGACGTGGACACCACATGACTTCCTTGTACGCCTATTAATCTGTTCATACTTTTCTTAATAACTAATATAATATAAAAAATCTGACATGGCCACGGGTGCATGTCACTGCGCCAAATTGCCACTGTGCCAAATACCCGCTGTGTCCAATTGCCGCAATGCCAAATTGCCACTGTGCCAAAACATATCCCCACCACTTACATACTTGTAATAACGTATGTCGAGAGACTACTGCAAATTTATTTCGACACAGAGGTAATTTGTTGGCCCATTGGCAATTTGACTCAGCGGCAATCCGACACAGACACAACAGCAATATTTAGACATACTGGCAATCGGGCATAGCAACAATTGGACATAACACGAGCATTTTGACATACACTAACAAAGCTAACAAAACCGTACTAGAGCCCTACAAAGTCGGTTTTGGTATTTATTACACTAACAAAGCTAACAAAACCGTACTAGAGCCCCACAAACTTGGTTTTGGGCGCTATGCCCGATTGCCAGTATGTCTAAATATTGCTGTTGTGTTGGATTGCCGCTGAGTCAAATTGCCACTGGGCCAAATTGCCTCTGTGTCGAAATAAATTTGCAGTAATCTCTCGACATACGTTATTACAAGTATGTAAGTGGTGGGGATGCGTTTTGGCACAGTGGCAATTTGGCATTGGGGCAATTGGACACAGCGGGTATTTGGCACAGCGGCAATTTGGCGCAGTGGCGTGTTCCCGTGGCCACCACAAGACCAAGAATTACAAAAATATTTTTTTTAAACTTACAGAAAGTTATCAAGGTACAAAGTAAAGAATAGTACAGACAATTAATACTTACAGGTACAACTTAAAATAGGAATCCACATGGATCCAGTCAAATTAGTATGATTGATGTATTGGTGTGTTCCTTACTAATTTGACTGGATCCATGTGGATTCCTATTTTAAGTTGTACCTGTAAGTATTAATTGTCTGTACTATTCTTTACTTTGTACCTTGATAACTTTCTGTAAGTTTAAAAAAAATATTTTTGTAATAATTACTAATTTATAAAATCTTTCAGTTGTATTGATAATGAAAGTAACCACTCTCGAAACGTCTAGTTAAATAAAATTTAACATAATTAATAATCATCAACATCTGCAAGCTACATCTACATCCAATAACCTTTTCACCATTATTATTTCTTCTTCATTATTATTATTATATTATTATTATTATCATTGTCATTATTTATTATTAACTTATTAAATATACTTTTATACGTTTTGAACCTTTGAGTATTAATTGACACTAGTTTCCCAGTCTCGCGACAAGGACGCAACAACTTATTATTGTAAACCCAAATTTGGGTGTTACATATTGCTGATAGCAGTGTAATATCTCCGTGAAGACTTATATATTAGTGGCACCATTTACACCCAAGTTAGGATGTTACAATACAAAATTTTTTGACAAGTCTGTCAGAAATAAAAATAAAATGTAACATTTTTTAGAATAAACCCACCTTAAAACGATGGAATAACTTTCATTAGTTTTGTAACCTTACTCCTCCGTTACTTTTGTTCTGTAAGGGTAGTATAATTTATAAAATATTAGTCAACATTCACAAATTAATCTTAATTTAGAAGCACCTAGATCTGGCGTAATATAAATAATTACATGCCTTACAGCACAGAGAATTGTCCAAGGTCCAACATCCAACAAGCAGAAATTCAAATTAATCAATTTCATATTAAAACCACGTCCACCCGCATAATTTGTCCAAAACAAGCAGCAACCCCTAGTTTTCATATTCAACAGTCTTCACAGTCTAATCCGTACTCACTGTTACCCTCTTTCACTAACACATACATAATATAACCTCAACGAAAGCATTTGTCATCCGCATTCTGCTAGAGGCTAGTAGTCAGGGCCGGATCTACATATATTTCGGTGACTGAAGTGGAAAGGGTTCCTTTCAGGCATTGGCATGTAAATACGTATTATACGTTAGTTTTTACGCGTAAAAAACTATTTTTTACATTGATCAAATTTTGGACTTTTTAACCTAAATAATGTACAGGGTGCGGCACAAAGGACAGATGGTTTTTAAAAAATCATAAAATCGGTAATGTTTACTCAAAAACAAATTTATTTACAAATTCGAGTTCGCAATGAAACAGCATTTGTGAAAATTAAGTGTGGCAAATCACATCAGTCATGTGGTGACCGTTGTTGACGATGCATTGCTGGAGGCGTTCTTGGAAGTTAGCGTAGACTCTCTCCAACATCGCTTCCTCAACTTGGGCGACTTCCACGCGAATTGCCTCCTTCAACTGGTCCAGGGTTCGGGGCTTGTGGACGACGGGTATAGAGAGATTTTGTTAAACAGTAACCCATTGACTGATAATTTATGTAAAACTCGCATTTTTTAGAAATTATTTAACAAAATACGGCAAGGTTTTTTTGTAAATTTCATTCTATAGCCATATAAGCACAACCTATAAGTATATCATTATAAAATATGAGGTCATCGATTTCAAAACCAAAGTCACAAAATGATTTATTGTAACAGGCTTTTTTGCTTTGCATTTGATAGCAAGAGATGGGCCTTAATATCAAATATTTTAAAATTAAACTTTTAGAGATGAATAACATGTGCACAAGCACAAGCCCCGAGCTCTGGACGAGTTGAAGTCGCCCAAGTTGAGGAAGCGATGTTGGAGAGAGTCTACGCTAACTTCCAAGAACGTCTCCAGCAATGCATCATCAAAAACGGTCACCACATAACTGATGTGATTTTCCACACTTAATTGTCACAAATGCTATTTCATTGCGAACCCGAATCCGTAAATAAATTTGTTTTTGAGAAAAAATTACCAATTTTATGATTTTTTTAAAACCGTCCGTCCTTTGTGCCGCAGCCTGTATAATATGTAAATTATATGAAAAAGACAATTACAGTAGATTTTTTGAACTGTTTTGCTTAAGTCAAGAAGACAGTTTTGAGAAAAGTTAAAATTATTATTAATTACGATTAATATTATCACGCCATAATAAACTTTTAATAATTAACGTAAATCTCAAGAGTCAAATTATAATTTATTGTAACAACGATTTTACATATTGCTACAGAAAACAATGGAAAATAAACTTAAAACAACAGCTTTTTGATTCACACAGGGTGGTTTGGGTTATTTGGCTGATATTTCGTAAAGTAAGTAATAACATATTAACGAAAATTTTGTCATGCGAACTTATTCAGTGTATTAGAGCACTGCAAGGTCCGGCCCGGCCCGGCCGGGCCCGGGCTTTATTTTTTAAAAGTATAGTGGGCTTCGGGCCTAGCCGGGCCTACCATATCACGGGCTTGGGCCTAACCGGGCTTACTATTTATTGTACTATGACGGACTTGGGCCGAGCCGGGCCTGTTATGCTCCGGACTTGGGCCGAGTCGGGCCTGTTATGGTACGGGCTTGGGCCGAGCCGGTCCTGTTATGGTACGGGCTTGGGCCGAGCCGGGCCTGTTATGCTCCGGGCTTGGGACGAACCGGGCCCGATAGGCTACGGGCTTGAACCGAGCTGGGTCTTTTATGATGCGAGCATAGGCCGAGTCGAGCTTTTTAAATTTAAATCTTATTTCTAAGTTATATATTACAATAATTTCCTACAGTTACTAAACAAAGTTGGAGAGCATTATACTACAAATTTTTGTTTGATATGTAACACGATAACACGTACACGAACTAAATTTTAGAGGTTTAGTTAGACCGAGCCAAGTCGGGCCGGGCCGGGCCGGGCTTCAAAAAATCATGGTCCGACAGGGCTGAGCCGAGCCGGGCCGGGCCGAGCTTCAAAAAATCATGAACCGGGCAGGGCCGGGCTTCGAAAAACTATGGGACGGACAGGGTCGGGCTTTAAAAAATCTCGGGCCGGGTAGGGCCGGGATTCGAAACATTATGGGTCGGGCAGGGCCGGGCTTTGTTTTTATTTTAAAATATAGGGCCGGGCCGAGCCGGGCCAAATAGCAGGTGGGCTTCGGGCTATCCGGGCTTTGGTAAAATTTGAAATTGTCGGGCCGGGTTGGGCCGGGCCTAATAATAGTCGGGCTTCGGGCGGGCCGGGCTCCAAAATTACGGCCCGTGCAATGCTCTACAGTGTATTATAACAAGGAAACAAAATTTTACCAATTTATCAACCAAAAATTGTTACCATAGCAGAAACATTTACTTTTGCCCTTGGGTGGCAAGGTAGAAAAAACGCGTTAAGTAAGGAATTCAATTAAAATTAATTGATTGACAGATAAGATATCATACATTTTTAATGCCACCCAGAGCCGAATGGCAGACATGCACTTTTCGTTTTAACCAAATGGGTAGATTCTATAGAACGTACTGACAATTTTGGTCAAATGAGTTTTTGCAGCTGGCTCATCACGGACTACATGAAAAAAAATTTTTTGTTGCCATACGCCATCTTGTAATTTTTTTGCGTGTTTTAAAAAACTACTTACTTACTTATTTAATCCTAAAGCCTATCTACCTTTCAGTGTAAGGCTGGATCTCTCTCTTTAGTATGCTCTTGACAGAGGCGGATTAAGACTGACCGGGGCCCCTAGCGGTAAATAAATCGGGGCCCTCAACCAGGCGCGGATCCAGACTCAAATGCCTTATACTTAATTAAAAGTTAGACTTTTTAAAAGTTTTATGTTTTTTTTTCTATTTCATGCGCAAAATTTTTCTTCAGCCCATTCAAAGTAAAATTATTGGTAGGTATCTCAAATTTGAACTTTCGGTTGTGAAAAATTATATTTTACTCTCTTACTTCTTTACTTCTCTCGCTCTGTGTTAAACTATATTATTATTTTATTTATACTATTTATTTTGTACATTTTAGGTAAAAAATTTTAAAAAAAAATTCAAGTCAATTTAATATTATTAAACCAATAATTTAGATTTTTTACAATTAATAATAATAATAATCATATAATTTTATATTTTACCTTTCTATTCTTTTGTGAGTGAATTTTAATTTTTTTGTCAATATTCTTGGAGGGAGGATGTAGTGCATTTTTACCACATGTTTCATACAGGATTTTTTCCAACTATAAAATGTAAATAAAAAAGATTTACGTTTCTCCTTCTAATGAGTGAATTTAATTTAAAATAATAATCACAGAAATCTGTAGCTTTGAAAATGTAAGCGTTGCTTAAGGAGGTTCCCTAGACATTTAAAAAAATGTTCTAATGCAACCAAACTTTGAATTTATGTTGTCTGTGTCATAAAAATGATACCTGAATTTTTTGGAAATTTTTGACCACGTAGTTTGAACGAAATTAATTGTTAAATTTTAATATTTTACATGGGCTCTTATAGCTTTCTATTAATTGATTAAACAAAAAGATGTTAGAAATGTTCTATTTACTTAATTTTTGGTATATAAACGTATGCAACCACGGACATCAATTTCCCAAAATTTGAAGAAGGTTGACCACATAGTTGTAACAATATTGTCGATTGAAAAAAAAATCTTCAAGCATTTTTACTTCCTTGTACGAAGTTTACTTCCTTGTACGGAGTAATAAGGAAGTATTGTAATCGCGAAAAATTTCGGTTTTCAGATTTTGATGGAAATATCCGTTTTGACCTTTTCTGAATCCATTATGACTAGTTTCGTCGTGACGTCTGTACGTACGGACGTATGTGTGTCGCATAACTCAAATACGGTTAGACGTAGAAAGTTGAAATGTTGTATTTAGGACTGTTATAGCATCTAGTTGTGCACCTCCTATTTTTGGTTTCAATCTATAAACCGGAAGTAGTACTTTTTAAAAATATTTCGATAAATATTTAATTTAACACAAATTTTTTTATTTTAAATGAAAGATTATGTGATTATTATCTACAATCGGTATTATATAAATTTTTCTGTATCTTCTATCATTTAAGAATAATTAAAGTATATACTTATAATTTATTATTTCGGTATCTTGTACTCCATGATCGTTTAACATTTGTTACTACGTAAAATTTAAATGATTATGACATGACAGTGACAATAGTAAAATATGCTTTATATCTTCTTCTGCAGTTTAAATAAAATGACTAAAATATATTTGTGAGTATACTAGTATAATAAGTTAAAAGAATTTTTTATATTATTCTACATTTTAGTTATTAAGAAAAGTATGAACACACAAGGCGTACAAGGAAGTCATGTGGTGCCCACGTCAGATTTTTTGATTAGTGATTAGAAATTATTGTAAAAATATATCACCGCAACTGAATGAATTGCAGTATCAACTAACACCCGTTGACCGAATTTTGTTTTACATTAATAAAAATATTTTTATTTTCATATCCGCCCCCAAGGCTGATATCTGAATACGGCACTGCATGTGTAGGGAGCCTCCTTAATAAATCAGCTATTGTTATTTTCTTAAATAACAACTGGAATTTTCAACTGGCGAACATTAACCGTCAGTTTTGTGCAAGATTTTGTCATTAAAAATCTGCTGTGGCCAGCACAGTACTTCCCCGACTATAAGTTTTAATAACTTACTTTCGTAACGCCTTTAATTTTATGTTTCATACTCTAAATTATTAACAATAATTTATTTTCTAAATAGTATCATGTACAGATAAAAATTTAAATACGATTTGTAGATGACAAAAATATAATCCATCATTTGAAATAGAAAATATTGTGATAAATTAATTATTTATCGAAATATTTACGCAAAGTACTACGTCCGGTTTGGGGGTTGCTACAAAAATAACTGGATTCTTAAGATTTGTATTAAAATTTGGTTGTTAAATGTTTTATATTATTTGAGTTATCGTCCACAAAATTGTAACACACACACAACCGCGCACAGACTTCATCTCGAAAATACTTTATTCGTATTCTATCTTCTATGGATTGTAAAACGTACTTATTCACTAAAAACTCACACTCGAAAAACTCCTCTCAAAACTTCCCCTTATATAAAATATAATGCGGGAGGTAAAAACAACTGACCATAGTTTAAATGTTGTTATTAATTCTCCGACTAAATTTTTTCTTCAGAGAACTTTTGATAATACACTTGAAGAAATTTGAATAATTGTTTGAGAAAAAATTGAATATCGCATAAATGTCATTTTTTACATTTTTACTAAACTTATCGCCCCTACATAGAGCTTTAAATTGACACCAAACTCGGTATAAATTGAATGATGTATAATATAAAAATTGGCGATCGGTTAAATGTTATTTTTATTTTTGTACTAGAATTATTTTCCCGAAAGCTTTAATTTGATATCACACACGATAGTATTTTAATAAAAATAAAATAAGTTATGTTTATAAAGTTGGTACCACTGGTCGAATAAAAAAAATTGAATAATTTTTTGAGAAACAATTGAAAATCACATAAATGTCATTTTTACTAAACTTATCTCCCCGAACGCTTTAAATTGACACCAAACTCGGTATAATTTGAATAATTTATAAAACAATTGATGATCGGTTAAATGTTATTACACGATAGTATTTTGATAAAAATATAAAAAGTTATGTTTATAAAGTTGGTAGGTACCACTGGTTAAATAAAATAATTGAATAATTTTTTGAGAAACAATTGAAAATCACATAAATATCATTTTTTACATTTTTACTAAACTTATCTCCCCGAGCGCTTTAAATTGACACCAAACTCGGTATAATTTGAATAATTTATTTTTAAAAAAATTGACGATCGTTTATATGTTATTTTTGTTTTTCTACTAGAATTCTTTTCTCGAGAGCTTTAATTTGATACCACACACGATAGTATTTTGATAAAAATAAAAAAGGTATGTTTATAAAGTTGGTACCACTGATTGAATAAAGCTCATTAACGAACTTGAAGTCAGAATTTGGGTCAAGATCTTAAATATAAAATTTCAGTTCAAAATTCCAACGCGTTTTTAAGTTATGCAACATCCAGACCGACAGACCCACAGCCCACAGACCGACAGACCGACAGACCGACTTTTTTTTTAATTTTTTTTTTTTTGGGTTTAGTAGGGTCTAAAACGTGAAGATTCACCAAAATCTCGAACTGTCAAAAAATCACGATTACAATACTTCCCTCTATTACATAGATCGGGGAAGTAAAAATGAGTGAATCCGAAGATTATACACCATCGGACGTAGAAAATGCTGCGAAAGCAGTTATTTAATTTCTAAATTATTATTATTAGGTACCAAGAAAATCAAAGGATCTATGAATTAGCGTATACAAACTTACTACCTTCGCATTCAGTGGCGCAATGATTCCGTATAAGTATTGTTGCCTAGTCGGAGTTATTGGAAAGGCGAGAGGTGCATATCGGAGTTATAAGAATCGAGGGTGGATGTTTCGGAGAATGAATAGTTCTAAGAAAGTTACCAATTATTATAACTACTTACATTGTAAAATATTATTTTCAGAAGTAAGAGAAAATACCGATTTATTATAGATTTTATTAAATTTTATGTAATAAGGAAATCTATTATTTCGGGGCCCCTTGATATCGCGGGGCCCCTGGCGGCCGCCAGGTCCGCCACCCCTTAGATCCGCCACTGGCTCTTGATATATAAAAAACTAATTACGCATAATTTTGCAAAATGTATTTTAGATGTATTAAAATCTGTAAAATCGAATGCTTTAAACCCGAAGTTATATTATATATTTTTATATATTATATATATTATATTATTTTATAATATATTATTATCTCGAAGAAAACTTTAAATTTCAGCCCAACTAAAATCTTTAAAAGTTTTTGAAATAATGAATCTTACAGATAGAGGCATCCAATGCTGAATATTTAAAGACATATAACATATAACATCCTTGGACGAATAAAGGCCCCTGAAAGAGTTGGCTCAAACTTCGTCCGCAGGTATAATATTTTTCTTTCTGCCTTCTATACGTAAATACAACTATTACAATTTTGGACATTACAAAGGACATTAAACCGACACCAATTAACACCTCATATGAAACATAACTGACAATGGAGCCCTTTGACCATTAATAGGATAGACAGATTGACAGATAACACTCAATGCTGTGCAGTATTGTGAAGGGGAAGGCAAGAAGTACGGTAGCGAGCGTCTAGCAGGGTTGCCATATAGTTGATTTCTCATCTCGCGAGCACGAGACGCTGAAGTCGGAAAAAGTCGCCCAAAATTTAAAACATAAAACATGTACCGCTGTGCGAAAAAATTTTAAGGTACCTTTTTTTAACAAAATTTCCCAGTGAGTCCTTAACTGGGGGTAAATATTTTTTAATTATATTAAGAACATTAAGTATATATTTAATACTGAAATAGCTGATATTTACCACAAAAAAAAATTATCACTTATTATTATTTGAAAAATAACAAACTGTAAATAACTCAATATTTAGTTCGAAGGACTATTGTCTGTCAGAGCTTATCCTTAATTATACAGTAAAATTTTTATCTTTACGTACTTAAAAGATATAAATAAACTTATAAGTGGCAAAACTAAAATTGACCATTCGACAGACAAAATGAAAAACAAGGCAATTGTATTGTACAAGAAAATATGTCAATAAAAATGTTTAATGTAATGTTTCTTGTTTTATCTGCAATTTTATACTTATTTGATTAAATTCAATTATATTACTAAAGAACAATACATTAGTAAAAGATTTTTTTAAAGAATTTAAATTTTGGTTGATTTTTTCAAATAAGTATGTTTATGCTGAACATTTTATTTTTTTGCAAATATTAAAAGTGCCCCGTAAACCCGCCCTCAAAATTAGTTCCTTGGTCACACACTTTGGCGCTGTTCAAATGTTCAAAAGTTTGATGATTAACATATAGAGCGCAATCTATACCTATGCTTCCTCTCTTATCTATGTGTGTAGCTAATGTCATTCCCTTTAGTGTTGACTCGCAAAAAGAACAGAACTACACCGGTTGCAGGAATATCAGGGCATCAGGGCTAAATGAAATATTTTAAATTTTAAATATTATCAAATCGTCCAATTTCGAAATTTTATTTCTGAAGTAGCCCAAATTGTCGCCCATCGCAAAACTTTTTTATTCGTCGCAAATGTGACATTAAAGTAGCCCAATTTGCGCTAAGTCGCCCAATCTGGCAACCCTGGCGTCTAGTATCAGCTGCAGGCGGGGAAAGGACATGAATAACTGTGTGGAGTGTTGCACATTGCTGGTTCTGTTATTATTGTGTTTGTTGTGACAGCCGATTTACCTTGATGTGCTTGGTTTTATTTATTCGAAGGTTACTAAACTGCAGACGGAGATGAATAGGTAACTGTGTGGAGTGTTGACTTCTGTTATTATTATGTTTGTTATTACAGCCGAATTCCATTGATGTACTTGGTTTTATTAATTAGAAGAATACTTAACTGATTATAAGTATTTTGAGATAGTTTTTTAATATTTGTATAGTTATTGTGAGTAAAAAACCGTAAATACGCAAACAGCAACGATCCATACAGTGATATACCTCTTCTCCCCGCTGCGCTAGTTCTTGGCTTCATAGCAAAAGCTTGCGTCGTTTGTCTATATCCAATAATGGTCGAAGATGGGGCCCCGTTTAAAACGGCACCCACATCATGACAATTCCTCCAGATGGCAGCAAGATCTGACAGTGGTGTGAAGTTTACTCAATGGACAGTGTCGACTGACGACTGTCCTGTGTGAGAACCTCAAGGAAACGGAAGGATACCGCAAACAAATCCCTTTCCCTTTGACAAGGACTGCTGTAACGGACTATTTACATACTGCGGTAATTAACGTATGGGACAATTTGCAAGGAATTGAATTTCTGCTGAGTGGAAATCGTGTAAATGGTCGAAACGAGAGCGGTTCTTATTTAACAGGTTCACAATGAATGCGTAGAAGATAAATGTAGAAATGGGACTTGTAAGAATTACTTCAGAATGGCTTCCATTTACAAGGTTTGGATTGTCAGTGAAGTAGGTACATCGTCATGAAAATTAAAGAAATCGATGCTAAAGTACCTAATCATTTATACAATTATTACAAAAACAGTAAGTTATGGGTCTATTTTATTGTACTAATTGGAAAAATTTAGTTTACTACACGAGCAGCTGGCGAATAAGTAACTGTTGTATGAAATTGCATATAACAAAACGTTTAATCTACGGTTAATTTTCTTCATAAGGAAAATTTTTGAGATTTAAGCTAGATATCAGACCCAATTATAAGTATAAGTGGCTAATTTAACCATACCATATAAACACAAAGGTAGTAAAATACTTACTAGTTACTAGCTACAATGTCGAATTTTTGAAATTGTTATTATTTTCATTTATAAGCAATTAAAAAATAATAATACTGAGAAAAACTCTTTGTATAACTCTGATTGCATTGTAAATTAGAATGTTTGTATCACATTATTATATAAAATTTTTATATACACTTGAGGAAAATAAAAACGCACCACTTGAAAATGCACAAAAAATGACACGATTTCAAAGTGCGATATCTCGGCTGCATTTCGACGAAATTGGATGAATCTTCGAGTTCTGAAAACGTTGAAGTCTTATCTATAATGTGATGATAGCCAATGTTACAAAAAATCCACTCCACCCTCTCCCTAAGAGAAACGAATGTATCTGATGTCCAAAAAGGTCCAACTTTGGCAACTCATACGGAGTGACAAAAAAATCGTGGACCTTATTGGCCAACAGGGTAATAAAGATCAGACTTTTCCTGCAAGGTCCGCAAAATTTCAAGTACCTACGATGATTTGGCGCGAAGTTATGAATTTTTGAAAAAAAAGTGCCTTTTTGAGGTTTTTGGCCATAACTTGGCGAATTTTGCACGAAAATCAATAAATTTTGGATTTCCGAGAACGATAAAGGTTTCTCTATTCGGCCATGTAAGTTAATCTGCCATCAAACCCGATCCACCCCCTGCCACCCCCGGATAAAAAAACATATTTTTGACTGAAAAATGTTCAATTGTAGCAACTTGTAGCGTGAGTAAAAAAAATCGTGGACCTTATTGCCCAACAGGACAATAAAGTTCAATCCTTTTCCTTCAATTTTCTCAAAATTTCAAGTACGTGCGATAATTTGGCAGAAAGTTATGAATTTTTGAAAAAAAAATTTATTTTTGTGCTTTTTGCCCATAATTTGTCCGATTTCGCACCAAATTCGTTTATTTCTTAAAACATCTAACAAATAAAGGTGTTTATGTACGACTGCATTATAAAGTACTGTTTATAACATAATTTTGCGGCAATAAAGCAGCTCTTTATAATAAAGAAACTTTATTTTACTAGTAAAATAAAATAATAAAAATAATAAAATAATAATAGAAAAGGCACACTTCGCTAGAGATTAAATTTTAATTTGTCATTTGTCAAATGTGTCATTTTGTAAATATATTATAGATAATAGAAAATCTTGCGTATAGGGCAGTCAAACATAAAATCTTGTATGCAACACGTATATAATAGGGTTTTATTGACTCGCCCATTTATGTGCCTCGCTTCGCTGCGCTCGCTCGTTCCCTAAACTGCCTCGCCAATAAAACCCTATATTATATACTTGTTACATAAATAGCTATTAAAGAAATAAAAAATTTAAAGTCACTTTTAGATAATTGTTAATGAAATTCAGAAACCTCAAAAAGGCACTTTTTTTTCAAAAATTCATAACTTCGCTCCAAATCATCGTAGGTCCATGAAATTTTGCGGACCTTGAAGGAAATTGTCTGATCTTTAATTCCCTGTTGGCCAATAAGGTCCACGATTTTTTTGGCACTGCGTATGAGCTGCCAAAGTTGGACCTTTTTGGACATCAGGTACATTTTTTTTCTAAGGGGGTGGAAAGGGGTGGAGTGGATTTTTCGTCATATTGGATATCATCACATTAAAGATAAGACTTTTTCCTTCAAGGTCCGCAAAATTTCAAGGACCTACGATGATTTGGCGCGAAGTTATGAATTTTTGAAAAAAAAGTGCCTTCTTGAGGTTTCTGAATTTCATTAACAATTATCTAAAAGTGAGTTTAAAATTTTTATTTCTTTAATAGCTATTTATGTAACAAGTATATAATATAGGGTTTTATTGGCGAGACAGTTTAGGGAACGAGCGTGCGCAGCGAAGCGAGGCACATAAATAAACGTTTTCAGAACTCGAAGATTCATCCAATTTCGTCGAAATGCAGCCGAGATATCGCAACTTTGAAATTGTGTCATTTTTTGTGCATGTTCAAGTGGTGCGTTTTTATTTTCCTCGAGTGTAGTAGTCGAGTAATTTGTTAAATAAATTTAAAAATTGCATGCGCGCTAGTCAGTTAAACTGAGTATTTTCTAAACTAGAACGGAGCGAAACATGGCACATAGTCTGTCAGCGCGGATACCTGAAAGGGCGATGATTTTTAAGCTAGCAGCGCTGAGCGATAAAACCACCTTAAGATAAGATATTGTAATAGTAATAGCGTAGGGAAATCTATACGACAAAACACAAAATTATAAAAAAAATTTGATCAAAAAGACAAAAGTTGAATCATTAATTTTTACATGCATTACTTAACAGAACCTTAACAGCAGTATAGTAAAAACAAATTATTTTATAGTCGTAGACAAAAATTTGAACAGACAAGAACATAATTTAGATAAATATTTTTATTCGATAAAAATTTTATGCTAGAATTCAAAATTAACTGTAAAGAGATTCATTATTCATCTACCGGATCTTAATTTGGTATTCGCAACAAATTTTAATAACAAAAAGCGTTATTTTAAATTTCAAATGAATTTATCTTGATTAAAGACATAGGTATAAATGATAAAAATAAGATTAAGACAGCTGTAAAATTCAATTTTTACCTGTCTAATTTTCCGGATCATTTATGTTACACTCCAGTTTCAAAACTTATTCTTGTTATTATATTAACCTAAATCTCCAGTATAATTTATCCTTTTTATAAATTCCATTTCCAGATCTCTCGGGGCAATTTCAAGTTAACTTCTTTAATACTATGAAAGACTTTCAAACCTATTTACCTTAGGTCTTTGTTGAACAAGTTTACAAAATATTCGCTCCATATAAGTACATTGTATACAAAACAGGGACGGTACTACAAAATTGGTAAGAGAGGACATTAAAAAACTAGAAAGTGTGGTCATACTATAGTATCTAATAATAATAAAAGGATGATTCATTTAAAAGCAGGTATTACTCAAACCGAACAGGAATAGGAACGACAACCGGAAGTGCATCCGAAACCAAACCTGAATCGGTTAAAAAAATATTGTTAATCCCATAACATAACTGGAGCCGAATCAATGGTTTGAACCGGTTCGGAACACTTTTTTGTTAAAATCCTATTTTTATGAAAATTATAAATTTCACTTTCATTTTATTAAATATTGGCTGATCGTGGAAACCGGAAGTAGTACTACTTTACTTTAATAAGTATTTTGATTCGATATGTTTTGTTGTTACTTACTTTTGTTAGTCATTTACAATCAGTTTTTTTTAGATAACTAACATTTTTTGTGGGGAGTTTGAAACTTCGGTATAGGTACCTTCGGGTACCTTGTAGTCCTTGATAATTTAACATTTGTTACTATGTGTAAAATTTATATGATATGACAATGAGAGTGATGATAATGATATATATCGCTTATTTTCTTCTGCAGTGTGCATAAAATGATTAATAAATTTGTGATTAGGTACTTAGGTACTACCTATACAGGGAGACTCACAACTTCGTGCATATATTTTAATGGCATATAAGTAGTACCAGTGAGTATAAAGGTAGTACTGGTAGTACTCAACTTACTGATGATAAACAAAAAGATTTTTTTTAAATTCGTAAATTTGAAGGAAGTCTTTACAAGAAACATATTTTTAAATCACTGGATTGTTGATTGTATAATAGATATCTGATTAACTATTAATGGAATAAAATTAAATTTTAGTCAATTGTGTAATGGCAAGCATAGTTAAATAACAATGGCCCAATAGTATGAGTAAAATATCTGGATACTAAAATTGCGAATTTTGAAAAAATTGTTTGAGTTCAGTGATAAGTGAGTTGAACACTGTATAGTGTATACCTATATAAAATAAATATATGTAGGTACTACCTATTATTATACTTAGGTATATTTTTAACAGAGCCGGTTACATAGTCTGTTTTAAATGCTCCTTTATATATTTCTAAAAATTCACAAATGTATTTGACATTAAAATGAAAATGTACATGTTCATGTTCAACTTCAACGTACAAGCTACTTGTACGTGTGGTTCGACTTGCACAATGTAGTACCAACTATTCAGGCACTAGATCCACAAAAATGTCCCACTAATTTGGTTATCATGCCGTTTTACATTATTTTTCTTTTTTTAAAAGTACATATAAAAAATTACGAATACGAATATTAGTGTCAAATGAAGAAACTATGGCCCGCTTTCCGCTCCATAAATCCGTCACTGATGACTACAACAAATTTGAGGGTAGAGTATTTGCGGAATGCTTGTGGACAGCGCAGAGTTTTAAAAGTAACGCGCCGTTTTAGATGTAATTTCGGCAATTCGTTTCCCGTTCTGCGGTCTCCGGATCAAATGGATTTTTACTTCAATATTTGTGCTGCTCTTCAGCGATGCACGGACAACTGACTTTAATTTGGCGGAACAAGTTTCACTTGCATTTACGAACATTGCACTTTACTGAACAATCGCTATTTGAGTTTTACATTTTGAATAAAAGTAAAATTTAACTGAATGGTTGATGAGTGGGTAGTTTTATATACATATTATTATACAAATACAGGTACCTACATGTTTTATGCTTAACTTTTTATAGTCTTAATTCTAAATCCAAACTCTTTTATTTTAAATTGTAAGTAGGACTTTAGGACTTTATATACACGGTGTAACTAAGTACTAAGTAGTGTTGAACTTGAAAATAATTTCAATTTTCAAACTAAAATTTTTCTTCAAATGTAACTCTTAATTGAAACCTTAAGATGATCGTGATCACGGTTGATACGTTGTTGTAATTTTTGACTTTTTTAAGTAAAGCAAAGTTATCCAAGAATCGTAAATGTTTATTTCTACTTTCAATACCTTTACGGCTTAAGAACATTAATTTGAAATTTAATGTTTTCGGTCGAAACTTCAATGCCTGATGACATACCCACTATGTCCTAGAGCAGGGGAGGCGAAAGTATTATTTCGCTCCCTCATTCCAATTTTACATAAAATCTAAATATACAAAAAATATATTTTTTCTGTCTTTGTCTTTTGGCATCAGCTTCAGCAAAGGTGGTGATTTATCGGGTTCAACACTGCACCCCATGCAAGTCTATTTAAGGAGTGCACTGCATACATCTTAAGTTTTATATTCAGTTATTATACCACAAGAGCTTCGACAATAATCGAAAATACTGCCGACTGATGAGATGTATTTCCATAGAAACAACTCGAGACCGGAGGTCGAGAGGTGTTTTGCGGAAATACGTTGAACCAGGAGGCAAAAGTATTACTTCCTTGTACGGAGTAAAAGAAAGTATTGTAATCGCGAAAAATTTCGGTTCTCAGATTTTTACGGAAATATCCGTTTTGACCTTTTCTGAATCCATTATAACTAGTTTCGTCGTGACGTCTGTACGTACGGACGGAAGTACGTATGTGTGTCGCATAACTCAAATACGGTTAGACGTAAAAAGTAGAAATTTTGTATTTAGGACTGTTATAGCATCTAGTTGTGCACCTCCTATTTTTGGTTTCAATCTACAAACCGGAAGTAGTACTTTTTTCAAATATTTCGATAAATATTTAATTTAAGACAATTTTTTTTATTTTAAATGAAAGATTATGTGATTATTACCTACATTTGGTATTTTACAAATATTTTTGTATCTGGTATCATTTAAGAATAATTAAAGTATATATTTATAATTTAGTATTTCGGTATCTTGTAGTCCATGATCGATTAACATTTGTTACTACGTAAAATTTAAATGATTATGACATGACAGTGACAATAGTAAAATTTGCTTTATATCTTCTTCTGCAGTTTAAATAAAATGACTAAAATATATTTGTAAGTATAGTAGCAGTAGTAGTAGTACTTAAGTACTTATATATTAATATATTTGTATAATAAGTTAAAAGAATAAAGTCAGATTTTTTTATATTATTCTACATTTTAGTTATTAAGAAAAGTATGAACAGTTTCATAGGCGTAGTAGTAAAGCCTGATTCAGAGTTTACACAACATAACATAAAGTATCATAGCATAACATAACATAACTTATCATATGCAATAATTTAACCTTTCATAGTTTTAATTATGTATACGTACTACAAACTTCATATCATTGTATTGCTCATAACTTCAGTTCTATTTTGACATTTTCATTTTGGTTATGTACAATCGGAAAAGTTGGATAAAAGAATGGATACGGACGATTTTATACCTCTGATTACCGTAGTAATATGTACGCTAATAGTAATAAAATTACAATTACCACTTTCATCCACTAAAATAATATTGTGGTATAATGTCAATGGATAATAGCGGTTATATTACTCTGCTTATTTATTTTTTATGATAATTGAAAAAGTACAAAAAATTTAACATAAAAATCACAGTCGTTCTATATCAAAACATACTATGTAACTAATTAGAGAAGAAAAAAGTTAATATTAGTTTTTATTCCTTTGGATTTTGGTCAATAATACTTCGGTAATACCATATTCTTCTGCTACATATTGTAGCTGTTGTTTCTGTTCCTTTTTGATTTATGTAGTATTCGCCCATCTCTCTAGCAAGAGTTGCTTCTTGTCGTTTCCACTTTGCAGAATTTCGTTGTCGCTTTCTGGTGGTTTTTTCTACACTATTGAATATTTTCGTTTTCTTCACTATAGTTGGATTTTCCTGCAACTGCAACTCATTTTCATTCACAGTTTCATCCTCTACATCCATTTTCGCTTTGTTAGTTCTACCCATTGCTTCATCTTGTATATCTGTTTCTTCTTTGTCAATCTCACTATCAGTATTATCACTACTTGATACAACATTTGGGTCTAGAATAATATTCATCAGAATCGTCCTCATTGGCAAAAGGATCTTCATCTTGATCACTACCTGAATTTATTACAGTTAATTTGTCAATCTTTCAGTAAATCTAATAAAAGAACTAGAACTTACAATTCAGATCAGATGCTCGTACATTACACTGACTAGAATTATTCTTAAGATTATTGTCGTATTTATCAATTTATCACAGCTTGACACATCAGTTGGGTCTAGAATATCTCATTCGGCTAATGAATCTGTATCTTCATCATTACCTGAATTTGTTCAAATTGTCAAATTTTAAGTAAATCTAATAAAAAATAGTATTACTTCTTACTATATTCCAGAGTAAAGGCTCCTAAATTAGATTGACTAGGTTTACTTTTCAGATTATCAACATCTTTGAGGTTAGGTACATTATGTTCACTGTATAATTTATACTATCACTACAAACATTGCTTTCAGTTGTCTGCAACTCAAACGCTTTTTACCTTCCGCTTACCTGTAAAGGAAGGTATTGGAATCATGCAAAAAATCGGGTTGTGAGTTTTAAGTGGATGAGCACGAATTAGGGTCCTTACAACTCATTTTTGATAGTTTCTCGATGATGTCTGTATGTATGTGTGTGTGTGTGTGTGTGTGTGTGTGTGTGTGTGTGTATGTGTGTGGTCCGGGCCGATGCCGGATGTCGTATAACTCAAATACGAATTACCCAAAAAATTTGATATTTGGTATTTTACAATTGTATACGAATAGGAAGAGCTTATTAGATTTTGGTACAAATATCTTCACCGGAAGTGATATTTTTTGAAGATTGGAAAAGATAATTGTCAAAAATTTATATTAATTTGGATAAATATAGTATTTATTTGTAATAAGAATAAGAAGCAAAGTTATTTGCAACTTACGTTATAAAAAAATTGTCTATATGGTAGCAGTAAAGAACTACAGTAAAATTTAAAAAATACATTTATCAGATAAAACGTTGAAATCTTGTAATCCATGTTCGGTTGATTTTTGTTTCTGCGTAAAAAATATTGACAGGTGTGACAGGTGACAAGTTGACATACTAGCGTCATACAAGTCGTAAGTAAGATATTATAATGTAATAATTGAACGGAGGATGGCTTCAACACGGAAGAGTTTTCTTGTGAACGAATCTTTTGATTCAGGTAATGCAAATTTCTGTGTTTGAATATTTTAGATTTATTTGTATATTGATATGGCGGAAGGTTGTGTGCAGGTCACTTCAGATTTTTGTGTTTGTTTTATAATTAAGAAAACTAAATTTAGTGTCATGTAGGGGAAAGAGGAACCCACCGTCATACATGTCAGAGTTTCTCAGTTAGGTATAGGGATAGAGAAACAGTTCGATATCGAGACTCTTGTCAATAAGCACGTTTTCATAACTTTAGAACCTATATTGACTGTGTGTGTGCGTGCAAGCGTGCGCGCGTGTGTGTGTGTGTGTGTGTGTGTGTGTGTGTGTGGGGGTAGAGAGGGGAGTGTGCCTACTATGCGCTTTCATTTTGATACATTATCCAAAATTCTACTTAACATAAAATTCAAATATTTTGCACTATAATTTGTACATCTTAAAGAAGTCTGCCAACTGGAAATTATACCTTTCTTAAACCACTATTTTTGACCAAAGCCTTGTAAAATAATGTAAAATTTATTACAACTTACTGAAATATTAATGAAAGAATAAGTTTATTTCTCAAATATTTAATTGAATTTATTGATTTATTTGCTGCCCATTATCAAGATTTTTAAACCATATTTATTAAATTTTGCCTACCAAGATTAGAGAAAATATAAATTAAAAACAAAAATTCACTGTGACCTTGGTGAAATGTCATAAAAAATATTATTCAGCAAGGAAGTTTACCGAATAGTAAAAACTATCTTATCGAAGTGATAACGTAGGCTTGAATACTAAATATAATAATAATTATTACAAACTTGTAAGTAATTAATTAATAATAATCTAATATTCAATATAAAAATGTTATACATTTTCTCCTTATGTTTGCAGAATAAAATAGGTAGTTATTATAATGAGAACAAAGAAAAAATCTGCTAAGCAGAAAAATAAATTGACTAAAGACATTTATCACAAAAAAAAACAGAATTCAGCATCACATAGTGTTGAAGACCAAACTGACAAACATGAATTTAATTTTAAAAGAAAATTTGATAATGACGAAAATATTAAATTCTAAGATATGAAGACATATATATATATATAGTCAGTAAACCCTTCTACCGTTAGGTGTAGGGCTATATGAAGACATTATAAATATAATTATAGAAACTCTGAGCGTTACTGAAAGTGCTGTATACAATACACAAATTCTGGATATAAACAAACAAACAAAATTTTATGAAGCAATGCAAATTCGATCTGCTGTTATTAAAACACTTGGTGATGGATCATGTCTCTTTCGATCTCTTTCATTTTGTATATTTGGTGAAGACAAATTTCACGACTGCCTCAGACTCTTATCTTGCTATATGTTTTATACAAATTTCGAATATTTTGAACACCCTGATCAAATGAATTTGTTCGATTTGTTTGAATATGACAGTATACAATGTTTAATACACGACACAGCAACTTTCAATACTTGGGGAGGTGCAGCACACATCAAAGCCTTGGCGATTGCTTCTCAACGATATATTTACATGTATCAAGAACTAATTTCAAGAGATAAATTTAAGTTTGAAACTTTTGAAAATCTACAAAATTATTGCAGTACTGGAGATATTCCCACCATTCATTTAAAATACTCTCCTTCTTTAAATTTGGAAAATGGCAATGTTGTAATGAAACATCCCATAGGCATATTATTATCTGATCCCGGTACAAATGCTTCCCATTATTCTGCAATTTTACCAAAATGGGCTGGTTGTGCATTATTAGAACCTAAACATTATGGAGATCAAAGAGTAAATATTACTGATGCAACCGCAGTGACATCTGTTATTGATATAACTAATTCACTTTAGTAAATTTATCGTTTCAAAACTTTATTCTTTCACTCGTTTTCAAAATTATATAAAATCAAGTTATCTTTTCGATTTTTTTCGTATTTATTGAAAATAAAGGACTGTCAGTTATTTAAAAAAATTCGCAATATAAGAAGACTGTATCAATGGCTTTTAAACGATTCATGAAATAAGAAGACAATGTCAATCGTTATCAAACATATCACGAAGAAAAAGGAAAATGTCAGTCATTTTCAAACAAATCACGAAGTAAGGCGACAATATGTTGTTTCTAAACGAATCACAAAATAGGAGGACAGTTACAGTCGTTTCAAAAAGGTAATAGGACGATGTCCGTTGTTTCTAAACAAATAATGAAGCAAGAGAACGATATCAGTCGTTTTCCAACAAATATCGAAATAAATGAACGATGTCACTTGATTTCATAAGAAATGTCAGTAGTTTTCAAACAAATCACGAAATAGAAAAACTATGTCAGTTGTTTTTAACAAATCATTAAGCAAAGGAATGACGTGAGTCGTTTTTAAACAAATTAGGAATTATAGAATGATTTCAAGCGAACCACAGAGTAAAAGGACGATGTCAGTCATAAACGAACTACGAAATAAGAAAACAATTTCTGCCGATTTTAAACAAATCACGAAGTAAGCCGACGACTTCAGTAATTTTCAAACAAATCACGAGGTACAAGGACATGTCACTCGTCTTCAAACGAACGAAGAAGTAAGAAAATATTTCACCCGTTTTCAAACAGGAAACGAAGATACTAGATGGTGCCATTCGTCTCCAAACGAATTACAAAATAAGAAAATAATTTCTGCCGTTTTTAAACAAATCACGAAGTAAGCCGACGATTTCAGTAATTTTCAAACAAATCACGAGGTACAAGGACATGTCACTCGCCTTCAAACGAACCAAGAAGTAAGAAAATAATTTCACTCGTTTTCAAACAGGGAACGAAGATACTAGATGGTGTCATTCGTCTCCAAACGAATTACAAAATAAGAAAACAATTTCTGCCGTTTTTAAACAAATCACGAAGTAAGCCGCCAATTTCAATAATTTTCAAACAAATCACGATGTACAAGGACATGTCACTCGTCTTCAAACGAACGAAGAAGTAAGAAAATATTTCACCCGTTTTCAAACAGGAAACGAAGATACTAGATGGTGCCATTCGTCTCCAAACGAATTACAAAATAAGAAAATAATTTCTGCCGTTTTTAAACAAATCACGAAGTAAGCCGACGATTTCAGTAATTTTCAAACAAATCACGAGGTACAAGGACATGTCACTCGCCTTCAAACGAACCAAGAAGTAAGAAAATAATTTCACTCGTTTTCAAACAGGGAACGAAGATACTAGATGGTGTCATTCGTCTCCAAACGAATTACAAAATAAGAAAACAATTTCTGCCGTTTTTAAACAAATCACGAAGTAAGCCGCCAATTTCAATAATTTTCAAACAAATCACGATGTACAAGGACATGTCACTCGTCTTCAAACCAACCACGAAGAAAGAAAATAATTTCACTCGTTTTCAAATAGGGAACGAAGATACATGGTGTCATTCGTTTCCAAACGAATTACAAAATAAGAAAACAATTTCTGCCGTTTTTAAACAAACCACGCAGTAAGCCGACGATTTAAGTAATTTTCAAACAAATCACGTGGTACAAGGACATGTCACTCGTTTTCAAACAAACCACGAAGTAAGAAAATAATTTCACTCGTTTTCAAACAGGGAACGAAGATACATGATGATGTCATTCATCTCCAAACGAACTACGAAATAAGAAAATAATTTCTGCCGTTTTTAAACAAATCACGAAGTAAGCCGACGATTTCAGTAATTTTCAAACAAATCACGTGGTACAAGGACATGTCACTCGTCTTCAAACCAACCACGAAGTAAGAAAATAATTTCACTCGTTTTCAAACAGGGAACAAAGATACATGATGATGTAATTCGTCTCAAAACGAATTACAAAATAAGAAAATAATTTCTGCCGTTTTTAAACAAATCACGAAGTAAGCCGACGATTTCAGTAATTTTCAAACAAATCACGATGTACAAGGACATGTCACTCGTCTTTAAACAAACCACGAAGTAAGAAAATAATTTCACTCGTTTTCAAACAAGGAACGAATTATTATGTCATTTATCTCCAAACGAACTACGAAATAAGAAAATAATTTCTGCCGTTTTTAAACAAATCACGAAGTAAGCCGACGATTTCAGTAATTTTCAAACAAATCACGAGGTACAAGGACATGTCACTCGTCTTCAAACGAACCAAGAATTAAGAAAATAATTTCACTCGTTTTCAAACAGGGAACGAATTATGATGTCATTCATCTTCAAACGAACTACGAAATAAGAAAATAATTTCTGCCGTTTTTAAACAAATCACGAAGTAAGCCGACGATTTCAGTAATTTTCAAACAAATCACGAGGTACAAGGACATGTCACTCGTCTTCAAACGAACCAAGAAGTAAGAAAATAATTTCACTCGTTTTCAAACAGGGAACGAATTCTGATGTCATTCATCTCCAAACGAACTACGAAATAAGAAAACAATTTCTGCCGTTTTTAAACAAATCACGAAGTAAGCCTACGATTTAAGTAAATTTCAAACAAATCACGATGTACAAGGACATGTCACTCGTCTTCAAACCAGCCACGAAGTAAGAAAATAATTTCACTCGTTTTCAAACAGGGAACGAATGATGATGTCATTCGTCTCAAAACGAATTACAAAATAAGAAAACAATTTCTGCCGTTTTTGAACAAATCACGAAGTAAGCCGACGATTTAAGTAATTTTCAAACAAATCACGAATACACAAACGAATTACAAAATAAGGAAACAATTTCTGCCGTTTTTAAACAAATCACGAAGTAAGCCGAAAATTTCAGTAATTTTCAAAAAAATCACGTGGTTCAAGGACATGTCGCTCGTCTTTAAACGAACCACGAAGTAAGAAAATAATTTCACTCGTTTTGAAACAGGGAACGAATGATGATGTCATTCATCTTCAAACGAACTACGAAATAAGAAAATAATTTCTGCCGTTTTTAAACAAATCACGAAGTAAGCCGACGATTTCAGTAATTTTCAAACAAATCACGATGTACAAGGACATGTCACTCGTCTTCAAACCAACCACGAAGTAAGAAAATAATTTCACTCGTTTTCAAACAGGGAACGGGAACGAAGTTACATGATGATGTCATTCGTCTCCAAACGAATTACAAAATAAGGATACAATTTCTGCCGTTTTTAAACAAATCACGAAGTAAGCCGAAAATTTCTGTAATTTTCAAAAAAATCACGTGGTTTAAGGACATGTCACTCGTCTTTAAACAAACCACGAAGTAAGAAAATAATTTCACTCGTTTTCAAACAGGGAACGAAGATACTAGATGGTGTCATTCGTCTCCAAACGAACTACGAAATAAGAAAATAATTTCTGCCGTTTTTAAACAAAACACGAAGTATGCTGACGATTTTAGTAATTTTCAAACAAATCACGTGGCACAACAAAGATATATCACTCGCCTTCAAACAAACCACGAAGTAAGAAAATAATTTCACTCGTTTTCAAACAGGGAACGGGAACGAAGTTACATGATGATGTCATTCGTCTCCAAACGAATTACAAAATAAGGAAACAATTTCTGCCGTTTTTAAACAAATCACGAAGTAAGCCGAAAATTTCAGTAATTTTCAAAAAAATCACGTGGTTCAAGGACATGTCACTCGTCTTTAAACAAACCACGAAGTAAGAAAATAATTTCACTCGTTTTCAAACAGGGAACGAATGATGATGTCATTCATCTCCAAACGAATTACAAAATAAGAAAACAATTTCTGCCGTTTTTAAACAAATCACGAAGTAAGCCGACGATTTCAATAATTTTCAAAAAAATCACGTGGTTCAAGGACATGTCACTCGTCTTTAAACAAACCACGAAGTAAGAAAATAATTTCACTCGTTTTCAAATAGGGAATAAAGATACATGATAATGTCATTCGTCTCCAAACCATCTACGATATAAGAAAATAATTTTTGTTGTTTTTAAACAAATCACGAAGTAAGCCGACGACGAACCACGATGTAAGAAAATAATTTCACTCGTTTTTAAACAGGGAACGAAGATACTTGACGATGTCATTCGTCTCCAAACGAATTACAAAATAAGGAAACAATTTCTGCCGTTTTCAAACAAATCACGAGGTACAAGGACATGTCACTCGTCTTCAAACAAACCACGAAGTAAGAAAACAATATCAGCCGTTTTTAAACAAATCATGAAGTAAGAGGACGAAGTCAGCCGTCTGCAAACGAATCACGAAGTAAAACAATAATTTTAGTCATGTTAAAACCACGAAATAAAAAATATTTTAAATGATTTTCAAACAAATCACTAAGAGAATCAATAAGAGAATAATTTAATTCGTTTTGAAACAAATCACGAAGTAAGAGGACAATGAAGACGATGTGATAGTCGTCCTTATACGAAGTAATATAACAACTCATTTACTTTATTCAAACAAATCACGAAATAAGAGAACGATGTAAGTATTAATGAAACGAATTAAGAAGTATGAGAACGATATCGGTCGTCATCGAACAAACTACGAATTAAGAGAAAAATCTTATTTATTATTATACAAAATTATGAAGTAATAAGAGTACGATGTCTTGCCGTTTTTAAACAAACCACGAAGAAAGGTAATAATATCAGCAATCTTTAATACCAGCATTATTAAGAGAATAATATCAGTCTTTTTCAAAAGAACTACGAAGTAAGACAACAATTTTTTAAAAATAACAAACAAATCACGGAGTACTAATAATAATAATAATAAATGTAAAATGTCAGTTGTCTTTAAACGAACCGAGAAGCAAAAAGAATCTCAGTCGGTAAATCAAGTAATTTGGAAATTAAACAGACTGTTTATTTTTATAAATAAATAGATAAATAAATAATATGTCCAATTCTAAATAATGTCCGTTTTCAAGCTTACCCGAAGTTATCAAAGTTGGTCCCCATATTCAACTGGTTTACAAGTTAAATTAAATATTCTACATAACATTTAATTTCAATTAATATACAAAGTAAAATGAAGGTAACAATAGTTTTCAACCGAACCATGAATGAAATCAAATTCAAAAGATCGTTATCCGTTTGTAAGTGAAACATATACAATTCTGCTTGATTTCATTTAAGACACAAAGAAAATATTGTGCTTACATTATAATGAGTTAAATGTATTATTTCAAATTAACAATTAAATCCGAGATAAAGAGCCTTTCGCGACTTAGAAGTCTGTCAAGAAGGAAAATGATAGATATTCGTTTTGAAGCAAAAAATTATTCAAATAAAAAATGTTTGTAACGCAAATAACATAAATCTTCTGCCCGTTTTGCATAAAACAACGTATCAAGTTTATAATTTTGGAACTACCTATTTCAAGTCTTCAGATTCAAAATAAAAGGATGATGGCAATTGAGGATTAATTTATTTCAAGATGAAAAACTGGATTTTTTCAAGTAAATCGGCCTGTCTTTGAAAAAACAATTTAGTTTATGCATTACAAATAAAAGTGACATCTATCAAATTTGGATTATATAATCTCTAAAATATATTGGTTGGTATTAACCGGAGAAATTAATGGCCTATAAAATTTAAATATTAATTTCATTATTTAATAATGAGAACTAAGTAAGTAATGAAGTATTATTAATTATAAACATGTAGGTACGACATATTAACAATTACTGTTGTTTTAGGTTTTCTAGCATAAAATTTGAAAAATAACCCATATCAATAAAAATGTTAGAAAATTAATTATTATTATGACGATGAGCAGCTTATATTAATACAGCAACTGAGTGTTCCGACTTCTAAATACAGTCGTTCTACCATTTGTCTGTAAAAAAAACTAAATTTTTATACAAATATTATAATTTAAAATATGCCAAACTATTCCAAAAAGTGTTTTGTTTACAAACTGGACCCGATATTTCTACGGAAAATACGTATAAATCAAGGTATTTATTTGTACAACAAATAATGATGATATCTCCGCATTTTCTAGTTTAACTGTGTAAATATTTATTTTATTTTAAAGGTATTTCTTTATAATTTTCCTTTGAAAATATGATTATATTTTAGATCTATCTGAAGAAAGATGCCAAATTCGAAAATAAATGGTCTATAAAATTTAAATATTAATTTCAGTAAATAATATGAGAACTAAGTACTAACGTATGTAATATTAATAATTAAATACTTACTACATATTAATAATTACTGTTGTTTTAGGTTTCCTAGCATAAAATATGAAAATAACCCATATTACCAAAAATGTTAGAAAGTTAATATTTATTATGACAATGAGCAGCTTATATTAATACAGCAACTGAATGCTAAGTGTATTTAGACTTCTAAATACAATCGTTCTACCTCTGCGATGTCTGTCAAAGAAGCTACATTTTTATATAGAAATTATAACTTAAAATTAAGAGCTCTTTCACACGTAGATATTGTTTTCGAGATACTTACACGAATCTCGCATACAGCATATACTTTTTTTGTTCAACGGAGCTTTTCACACGTAGGTGAGCGACGGATACAGTATCCCGATTCAAAATTTCGGTATTTTGATTCACTACCTAGCCGCCACCGGTGACAAATTTCGTATCTGGGATACAGATTTTACATTACGATTTGTGTGCTCTTTCCCACGCGCATACTTTTTCAAGCGGCTTCACGACATTTCATAGGCAGTCGTAATAAACACTTGCCAATGACCACACTATTTTCGACAACGAAACATTTTTCGGTCTAATTGAGCCGAATCTGGAATATCTTAGATGAATATTATTCAAACAACAATAAGAAAGAGCAAAGTTAGTTGGAAATTTGCCGTGACAGTATACTACATATATCATAATATGATCATCCACGTCCATAACGTATCCGATACAGTATCCGTTTTTCTTCCTCAAAGTATCTGTATTTCGGATGTATTAAAAATCATTTAAAGTTTTAATCGACAAAAATTACTCTGCACTAAGCACTGATTAATGAAACTAACTAATGAAACACAAATGCAGTAAGGTATTTGAACCAATATTAGTCACTTTATTATTTATTACATACACACTTATTTATTACACTATATTATAGAAACGTATACTAAATACTTCAATACATACCTACCTACTTACATATGAAAATATGCTACTGTTTTTATTTAACATAAAAATACTAAAATCTCTATATAAACCATAGCTAGTAGTTAGCTCAAGGTAGAGTGTTCGCCTAGCATGCTAGCAGCGACCCCGATTCGATCCCAATATCCGACAATTAAATACCACTCCGAGTGGTTGAATTCCACTATATAATATCATTTACAACTACCATTCTGTAATTCGATGAAAATCCTGCAGAATGGCTACCATCAAAATAAAATAAAAATATTACAGAAACGTAAAATACAATAGTACATATTACAGAAAATATGTTACTGTTTTTATTCTACATTTAAATACTAAAACCGTAATATTGTTATAATATTCTGTTAATATATTCAAATGCCAATTATATAACGTCAATATAAAAATTAAATTTGTCCCGATAAGAAAACACAATTGTTTACTATTTCGTTGCTGTTTCCAAGCTTTTGCTCTTGTCATAATATTTATTAAATGGATCGTTGGAGGAAGCAGAACAATTAACACTTATATCCTGCATATGCATTTATTATGTATTATGTATAAAAAATAAGAACGATCTTATGGTGTTGGTACAACGAAGTAAATTTTATTTGACTTAATTGATACTTAGAGAACAAAGAAGAATAAAAATAAATTCGACTGAGGTTATAAGTTAGCCTAACCTAAATAATTGCCACAATATTAGGAACTTACGCTGATTCACTAGAACAAGGATATTATGTATAGAATAATGCAGTTTAAAATAATATAATGTATGATTATTTTATATTATTATATCAAATGTTATACGGTTTTGTTGTATTTTATTTAAATTAAAGCTTAATATTTGGTTAAATACGAGGTTAAATAATAATACTTCAATGTCAAGGCGAGAGGTATTGTAACGGCCACGTCAGATTTTTTAAATTTTACTGCAGTTATTCTTTAATGCTACCAGATAAAGACAATTTTTTGATAACGTAAGTTGCAAATAACTTTTCCTCTTATTCTTATTACAAATAAATACTATATTTTTCCAAATTTATATACAATTTTGACAATTAACCTTTTCAATCTTCACACACACAAACACACACACACACACACACACACACACACACACACACACACACACACACATACACACACATACACACACACACACACACATACACACACACATACACACACACACACACACACACACACACACACACACACACACACACACACACACACACACACACACACACACACACACACACACACACACACACACACACACACACACACACACACACACACACACACACACACACACACACACACACACACACACACACACACACACACACACACACACACACACACACACACACACACACACACACACACACACACATACGAAGGTTAGACGTAGAAAGCTGAAATTTTGTATTTAGGACTGTTATAGCATCTAGTTGTGCACCTCCTATTTTTGGTTTCAATCTATAAACCGGAAGTAGTACTTTTTAAAAATATTTTGATAAATAATAAATTTTAGACAATTTTTTTTATTTTAAATGAAAGATTATGTGATTATTATCTACAATCGGTATTTTATAAATTTTTCTGTATCTTCTATCATTTAAGAATAATTAAAGTATATACTTATAATTTATTATTTCGGTATCTTGTACTCCATGATCGTTTAACATTTGTTACTACGTAAAATTTAAATGATTATGACATGACAGTGACAATAGTAAAATACTAGCGTCAGGCCCCGCTACGCGGGCCTTCAGCTAGGTCGCGCTACCGCGCGACAAGGGGGATTCGCCCGCTTCGCGGGCTCAAACTATGGAAGGATTCGGCACTTCGTGCCTCAATTATAACGATTTTAACATTTAGACTCTACCGAAAAAAATTATTTAATTACAGTTTCAAATTATTCATCTTCCGCCTTCTTCAATATAAATTTTAGTAAAGGCATTAAAAATAAATAGGTATCCTGGTTATCCAACTAAAAACAAAAGACTATTGTCGAATGTCATCTTGAATATTGTAGGTACCTTATCAAAACCTTTAATTTGATATATCAAACTTGAATTGATTTTACTATTTTGAAAGAAAAAAAACAGAAGCTAATCACCCACTATCATATTTATCACTTATTGTGTATATCACTCCTCATCAGCAAGATCAAGACCTTTACTTTGATATTAAAATCAATATGATTTTAACAATTTTAAGATATAAACAAATGACGATCGGCGGTCTCCATTTTGAACAATCTTGTATTAGCTCTTTTATCAAGATATTTAATTTGATATCATACTCAATAGGTATAATTCTAACATATTTTTTTTAAAACAAAAGACAATAGTCTTCCACCATATTAAATAATTTTATTAATTAGCCCTCATCTAGCTCTTTAATTTGACATCAAACTTGAATTGTTTTTTTTTTAAATGAAAACAATTGTTATTGTTTATCGTCTGCCACCATTTTAAATAATTGTATTAATAAGGTTGCTTTATTTTTTAACCCTTTAATTTAAACCCTTTAATTTTTAATCAAATTCAATTTGATTTAATAATTTTTTGATAAAAACAAATGACAATCGGTCGCCATTTTCAACAATTTTATAAAGTAGTGCTCACTTGACCGATTTAAATTATTTTATTAATTAGGTAGCCAATGGCCAGCACTTTAATTTGATATCAAACCGATATAATTCTATATTGTTTTTAATAAAAATAAATGACAATCGTCGGCCACCATTTTAAATAATTTTATTAATTAGGTAGCCCTTATCCAGCCCCTAAATTTGATATCAAACTCGATATGATTTTTTAATAAAAACAAATGTCAATTATTGTTGGTCGTCATTTTCAACAATTTTATAAAGTTAGTGCTCACTTCTTTTGTGGGACTGTACCTGATACGACTGTCAAAATAAAATAAATATTTAAAAAAAAATAGTAATATTGATAAAAATACAAAAAATAGTTCTTTCGATAATTACTTAATATAATTTATAAATTGCTTTTATTACTAATATAACTTAAGACTTAAGATACATGCATCTGAAATATCGAATTATTGTAAACTGTAAACGTCAGTTTGACAGAACATAGCATTGTTTTTTCCCAAATATGTTAACAATTTTTACCCTGAGTGTACTAAACCTTCTGACGTCTTTTTCTGTGACTGTACTTTGTAATGACTGTCAAATAAAATAATTTTTTTTAAAGTAGTGCTAAAATTGACGAAAATAATAAAAATATTTACGCTCCTTCTATTATAACTCAATATAATTAACAAATTTCTTCTATTAATTATATTAATTAAGAAAAGTGCATTTGAAATCTCGAATTGAAAACGTCAATTTGACACATTGTAGCATTGTTTTCTATTCAACAGTCAGTTGTTGAACATTTGAGCATTCAAAGCTCTGATGCACTGATGAAATTTCAGTTTTTAATTAATAACTAAAAAACTATTCTATTTGGAACATTGAGACCTGGTCGCATGGACTCCCTATTAATTCCTTACTATGTATACCAATTTTTAAATCGATAGATTAAACCATTCATTTGTCATTAACGAAAATCAAAAAGTCAGTTTTTGGCATTTTTCTCCAACAAAAGAAAATCAAAAACAATTGAACTATACAAAGGTTTTTGCGTCTCGACACCCTTTATCACCTCGTAAAAAAATCATAAAAATCGGATAATTCGTTCATAACGTTGTGCAGTTCTAAATGCGTTGCTAGTTTGACGAAAAAATCAACAACTTTAAGCCTTTTAGTATATAAGATGCTTTATATCTTCTTCTGCAGTTTAAATAAAATGACTAAAATATATTTGTGAGTATACTAGTATAATAAGTTAAAAGAATTTTTTATACAGGCTGAGTCATCGAAATGCCCGTGGTCGATATCTCCCTTGTCGTTAAAAATACAGGATAAATTTATTAACAGAATTTTTCGTCTACTCAAGGAGCATAACTTAAAATTATTTTCACATATACAGGATGTTGCATAATGACTTGGCAATAATTGTTCGTCGTTTTTTAAATGAAATACCCTATATATTTTTATATATTTTGAATTGTATTTTAATTACCTATACGAACATATAAATTTCATTTTAGTTTTCCGCGGCGTTGCCAAGTTATTCAATTTTTTCTCTAAAAAAAAGCCGAATACACGTATTGTTTTATAAAGGCGTACTGAAGTTATTTTAATAGTAAAAATTATGAATTTTTTTTTCTGTGCAGCTGTAACTATACTCTTTGTTCTGGCATAACTTTTTTTTAAAGTTATTATACAGGGTGTTCAATACAGAGAATCAAATTTACTCAATTTCAAATGGCTATAACTCGTCATTTTCAAATGGAACACCCTATATTTTATTATTCTGTTGTGTGTATTTTTGCATCTTCTTATGTTATAAAAGGGTGTCCTATGCCTAAAAACATTAATTTCGAAATTAATTAAATTAATGTTTTTAGGCATACGACACCCTTTATAACATAAGAAGATGTAAAAATACACACAACAGAATAATAAAATATAGGGTGTTCCATTTGAAAATGACGAGTTATAGCCATTTGAAATTGAGTAAATTTGATTCTTGGTACTGAACACCCTGTATAATAACATTTAAAAAAAGTTATGTCAGAACAGTTGTACAGAAAAAAAAATTCATAATTTTTACTATTAAAATAACTTCAGTACGCCTTTATAAAACAATACGTGTATTCGGCTTTTTTTAGAGAAAAGATTGAATAACTTGGCAACGCCGCGGAAAACTAAAATGAAATTTATATGTTCGTATAGGTAAATAAAATACAATTCAAAATATATAAAAATATATAGGGTGTTTCATTTAAAAAACGACGAACAATTATTGCCAAGTCATTATGCAACACCCTGTATATGTGAAAATAATTTTAAGTTATGCTCCTTGAGTAGACGAAAAATTCTGTTAATAAATTTATGCTGTATTTTTAACGACAAGGGAGATATCGACCACGGGCATTTCTAAAATACTGGCTTGTTCGTATGCAATATTATGTTTGGTGCTGTGGTGATGTTCCGCTAAAGCACTGCTATGTGGTTTTAAGCGACAATCACTTTTATGTGAAATAATTCTACTTTTTAGGTGGTTACACGTTTGACCTACATAACATAAATCGCAGTCATTACATGGTATACAATAAACTACGTTAGATTGTAATTGAACTGGTGTTGGGGTTTTTAATTTTGAAAAGACCGATTTGACAGTCGTACAACTTCTATTGGCAATTTTTACTGAATCGTCATGTAATATTTTTTGAATTTTCGGTGTTAACTCTTCGATATAAGGTAAGGATACATACTTTATACGCTGGTTTGTCTCTTGTTCAGCAACAACCCGGGTTGTTGGTTGATTATTTTGAGTGACATTGAAAAGTAAATTGTTAATCAAATTTTTTGGGTAAGCATTTTGCAGTAACACATCTCTCAACCTAATTAGATTTTTATGATGATGTTGGTGGTGTGATATACGTAGAATTCTATTTTTTAGCCCTAGTATTACATTTATTTTCATTTGTTTTGGTTGTTGGGATTTGTAATGTATGTACCTCCCAGATGCAATTGGTTTGACATACCAGTCTAGTGTAAGTAAACCACTTTGATCTCTACTAATTATTGTATCTAGGAAAGGTAGGCACATATTTTGTTCAAATTCAATGGTGAATTGTAATAATGGGCTAAACGAATTAAATATTTGCAGTATATTTTGTGTTTCACCAACGGGCACTGCACAAACAATGTCGTCTACAAACTTCTTTAAAAAATCTGACGTGGCCATCACACAACCTTCCGCCATATCTAGACTTTAAACAGAAATGTATACGTACAATCCGGTGCCCATTTAAAATATACAAATAAAAATCTAAAATATTGAATCACAGAAATTTGCATCATCTGAATAAAAAGATTCATTCATAGGAAAATTCTTCTGTGCTGAAGCCATCCTCCGTTCAATTACTACATTTTTTAATATCTTACTTATGACATATAGCACTAGTATGTCAACCGTGTCCAGACAATTCATCGCAGGAAAATTCATCGCGGAAAGTTCATCGCGGAAAGTTAATCGCAGGAAAATTCATCGCGGAAAGTTCATCGCGGAAAGTTAATCGCAGGAAAATTCATCGCGGAGAAAATTCATCGCGAGGTAAATTAATCGCAGGAAAGTTCATCGCGGTAAAGTTCATCGCGGGGTAAATTCATCGCGAGGTAAATTCATCGCGGGCAAGTTAATCGCGAGAAAGTTCATCGCGGGGAAAATTCATCGCAAGGTAAATTAATCGCGAGAAAGTTCATCGCGGAGAAAATTCATCGCGAATATATTTATTGTAGTAATGTGGAATGGTATGTTGTGTTATGTTAATCCTTATTGATCACTAATTATTTTATAATATGAAATTTAATATTTTCCCTTACAAACTGCACTTGAAGAAAGTTCATAAAATTCTAACGTTTGCAGGTGTTCTTTGGCTTACAATTTCTATAATAGGATTAAAAAGTCATTTACCATTCGTTCACAACATCAAAAATCAAGCTAAGAAACAAAAGTGTAATACTGCAAATTTCGAAGAAAGATATAGAAACTCAATAACACCTGAATATATTTTAATACCTCAGGCCTCAGGTATACCCAACTGGTGTAACAAAGTTCTGTTGGACTCAATTAGGGTTTTGTTAGTATTGATTAGTTTATGTCAAAAAAACGGAGTTCTGTTGGACTCAATTAGGGTTTTGTTAGTATTGATTAGTTTATGTCAAAAAAACGGAGTTCTGTTGGACTCAATTAGGGTTTTGTTAGTATTGATTAGTTTATGTCAAAAAAACGGAGTTCTGTTGAACTCAATTAGGGTTTTGTTAGTATTGATTAGTTTATTTTTTTTAAAACGGAGTTCTGTTGAACTCAATTAGGGTTTTGTTAGTATTGATTAGTTTATTTAAAAAAAAACGGAGTTCTGTTGGACTCAATTAGGGTTTTGTTAGTATTGATTAGTTTATTTTTATAAAACGGAGATCTGTTGGACTCAATTAGGGTTTTGTTAGTATTGATTAGTTTGGGTACAAATGTGCAAATCGAAGTGTGAAAATTGGTATATGGGTAGCTGGACATTGTGGTGCGGGAACATTATTTATACGCTGTGGTTTTTCGGACGTGTGGTTATGGTTTTTATACGCTGTGGTTTTCGGTGATGTGGCATTTACTCTTCGAGTAAGTAAAGTTCAGAAAAATGTTAGGCAAAAATATTTTCTAGTTTTAAAAAATTCAAAAAATATTGTTAACTCTTCGAGTATGTTGGGGTTATGTTCAGAAAAATGTTAGGCACGAATATTTTCTAGTTTTGAAAAATTCAAAAAACCTTGATAAAAATACTCCTCGAGTATGATGTTAGACAAGAATATTTTCTAGTTTTAAAAAATTCGAAAAATCTTGTTAAAAATACTCTTCGAGTATGATGGGGTTAAGTTCAGAAAAATGTTAGGCAAGAATATTTTCTAGTTTTAAAAAATGCAAAAAATATTGTTAAAAATACTCTTAGAGTATGATGGGGTTAAGTTCAGACAAATGTTAGGCAGAAATATTTTCTAGTTTTAAAAAATTCAAAAAATATTGTAGAAAAACTGTCGTACCTACAATCCCTAAAACCATCGTGCTTTTCAAATGTGCACTTCTGCGCTTATGCAACTGTTGTGTTAATAACACGCAACATTGTGATTTATTTGTCTGCAAAAAAGAATTTACAGATCATGAATATGTTTGAAATTAATTTTTTGGCGATTAATTATTTGAACTTTTACGTAATTAAGTTACCTCGCGATGAATTTATTTCGCGATGATCTTTCCCGCGATTAATTTACCTCGCGATTAATTTTCTCCGCGATGAACTTGTCCGCGATTAACTTTCCCGCGATTAATTTACCTCGCGATGAATTTTCCCCGCGATGAACTTTCCCGCGATGAACTTGCCCGCGATGAATTTACCTCGCGATTAATTTACCCCGCGATGAACTTTCCCGCGATGAACTTTCCTGCGATTAATTTACCTCGCGATGAATTTTCCCCGCGATGAATTTTCCTGCGATTAACTTTCCTATAAATACTATATTTATCCAAATTTATATAAATTTTTGACAATTAATCTTTTCAATCTTCAAAAAATATTACTTCCGGTAAAGATATTTGTACCAAAATCTAAAAAAAACACACACACACACACATACATACACATACACATACACATAGTCCAGTCAACGAAAAGGTATAGAGGGAAATGCTTGGAACACAATTTTTGACTTCGTAACTTTGTTTGGACTAGTTAGGAGGTGAACATATCAAAAGTCCCCGCCCGTAGCCCTTAAGCCGAGGTGTGGCGGAGGGTTTGAAAGTCTCATTTTTCGGTTTTTTACTTATATCTCGGAAGCTATGCGTCCTACCGACCACTCCATACAATGAAAGCTGATTAAATTTGCAACAATTTAAGTCCAACCGCAGCTCTGTACGTCCTTTAGTTTCCGAGATATGACACTTCTAAAATTAGCAATTTTTTCAAAAATTTGAAAGTTGAGAAATTTTAACTTTTTTCGTTATTTTTGTGTTTAATTAACTGTAACTTCTGAATGAATAAAAATATTGTCTTCCGGTTTCTTTCATTAAATTTCACGAACATTTCTTTATAAAATACGTAATTTTAAAAACTTTTTAGGGCGTTCATTAAGCCAAAATATCAATTTTTTTTCGACAGAAGTATTCAAATATTTTGTATTTATTGTGTTTAATGAGCTGTAACTTCTGAACGGATAAAGTTATCGACATCCGGTTTCCTGCATTAAATTCTACGAACATATCAAAAAGATATTGCATCTTATGGAGGCTATAATTGGACGCAAGCTTAACGTTGCCTTATGTATTTTCGGTTGTCCGTAATATTTTGGAGCAACTGCATTATACATTTTTAAAGTTCTAGCTAATTCTGGATTGATTTTGTTTTTAGACTCTAAGTTGCTAATAATTTTATTAGCTTTTTGTTCATAAGCGCAAGTTGGATCATTATTTAGTTGTTTGTATGAATTTTGGTCAGACAATATGTCCAAAGACTTAGAATGGTATGCATCCTTATTCATGACACAAGTTACGTTGCCTTTATCAGATTGTACTACTATCAAATCATTATTTTCAGATAGGAATTTTTTAGTGTTATTCAATAAGTAGTTTATGTAATTATTTTGAGTATTTTTGTGTAGAAAATTAGTTAAAACGTTGGTGATTTGAGCCCTGCACACATTTTTCTTATTTTCATCAAAATCTGAAATTATGTATTCAATGTCACTCAGCATTTCACGTACACAAACTTGGTTTGATGTTGGTTTTATGCAAAATTTAGTTCCAAGGCTTAATAAAGTTTGAACCTCTGTAGGTATTTGTTTGCTACTTAAGTTTTTGAACCATTTAGGTTGTGTATGTATAACGCTGTTTTGAATTGAAATAAGTTGTTGTAATTTATTTTGATTTTGGAGTTTAATTTTATTAAAATGCCGGTTGTAACTAATTTTTTTGTGGCAAATATTCTCAAAATTATTTTGTTTGATCTTAACTAGTACAAAATTTGTTCTATTTTTAATATAATGTGTTTTTTTACCAATGTTGACGACATTTGTCAAAATTCGAATATACATCACATGCTTTTCTTAAACTAACCTCAACACTATGTAAGTCTGAGATTACACTATAAAATTTTGTATAAAATTTATATTATAATATCAACATTGTTACAGTGTCCTGATGAAGATTTAAAATAAATCGAAAGCTTGACAAATTCTAAAGAGTCTACTTTAAATTTTTGGCCAACTTTTGACTGTCACACCCACTACTCTTGCTTCCTTAACTAATTGCAGTCGCGATTACACATATATATATATATATATATATATATATATATATATATATATATATATATATATATATATATATATATATATATATATATATATATATATATAAACAATTGATATTTTTATTAAAACTTTAAGACGGGCTTAGAACCATCCTTTATCTTTACAGTACTTCAAAAAAATTTTAAATATCTTTAAAAATAAGCGCAGAATTCCGAATAAATGTTACCACTATTTCTAGACCCTTGAAGTTCCGTCTTAATCAGGAGTGAACATACATTATTATGAAACAATTAATATACTCGTTGCGTTATATATGACAATAAAACACTATTGGATTAAAGATTAAACACAAGATTAAGTTTAATATTTTTTAAAAATATTTTTGTTGGTAACCATACAACAGGATTTACCCAATTATAGAATGGTAGATGTTATATAGACGAATCCAACCGCACTTCGACCGATTTTTCTTAGTGCAGTCAAATCTCAATCCGTGCGACGACCTTTGAAATACAAAGTGGCAACCGAGAAATTCTTATGCAACCAGAACTACATTTAAAACGAACAAGTGGTCAGCATGAAACAAAGACTTGAACTACGGAACTCCGAGTTCGTATGTCATCACATCACATGCAGAGAACTGCTCCGTGTTTCCATGTTTGAATTTTAAGTTTTGTTTCTTGTGGATTTGACTTAAGAGGCCCGCCTACCTCCTAAATTTCAGCACAAAACGTACTATCGTAGCGAGTGTTTTGTGGCCAGTACAAGAATGGTAAAATTGCATTTCAACAAGGATTATATATTTATAGGATCAAATTAATAGTTGTGCCTTTTTAAAATTTTAATAAAAATTCCGAAAAATCATAGAAATTTCCAATTTATGCAAACTTTACACAGTTATATCTCCAGATAGAAATTTATTATTTTATCTGTAGATCCATTCTTTCTCTATTAAATGTTTATAAAAACATTACCTTGAAGTCAATAATAAACTAACAGTTTACTCACAACAAAAACACTTTTACAGTATTTTTCAACATCAAAATGACATTGCATTGCTAAGATGCGCCGGTAAAGTACGAGTTTCGCGAGCTGGTTTTAGGTAGTCGTAGTAGTGGGCAAAGGAGTGTAATAGAAAAAGAGTAAAATCGAGATTATTCTAGGAATTCGGAAAATCTCGCTACGGTATAGGTATAACTTTTATCAATTCTTATCAGTAATCACACCAATCGCATCCTCCTCCGCATGTCTCTATGATAACCACCGCCGTCCTACAAATCAGCCTGGCACTTCCTGTCTGCAGTGATTAGCTCTGCAGGTCCGTACCGCTAATTTCCTGGCAGGGCCGGCTTCAGGCTGCGGTGACCCGCGCACCGCCGACATCACCGCCACGTGCCGTGCGGTTGGTAGCACTGCGTAACTGCGTCGACCGCACTACGTTCAGGTTCACCTTCATCGGCGTCCAGGAGAGGAATTCAAAGCACATTTCCATCGACAGGAATGGAATTGTGGACAGATCGAAGACCTGATAGATAGTTTTAGTTAGAATGAAGGTTGGGATGGTTAAATGGTAGCTAAAGGAATGAGGTTTAGGTGCTATTTAATAGAGTAGTGAAAAATCTGCTGCGTCCTATACAGGACTTCCTTCATTTTCAATTATTACTTTAATTTTTAAACTAAAATATGCAATTTTTCCATCACTTCTTTTTAATTTCTTTTACAGAGACCTTTAATTTATTTTTAATAGATAAAATATTAGTTTCGGAATGAAGACCAATTGATGATAATGCTCTTAGGCAAGCTGATTGAATGGGAGTTAAACCAATTTTATGCACGGTCATATCATATTAGCAGTTATACACGAATTTCTTTGACATAAACGTCACTTTATAGCCCACGGATCACATTATAGCGCAGATCGTCATAAAGAAACGTCAAATTAATACATGCATAATTCCTACCATAAAAGCTTCTTTGCACTCCATAATGCCCGCCATAAAAGCTTCTTTACACCCTTAATACATAAATAACTATTACGTAGAATAGTATATTGCATACCGAACAGGGAAATGCTGCATTACTCACAATCCAATCGATTCATAATATGCGCGTTTTAAACATTAATTTTATTAATATTTTTGACAGTATTATTAAAATTTGTTCAATTTTTTTTAGCCCACTTGAAAAAAAGATCTATGACAGAGTTGCTAAGTAACTTGAAAAATTGTTTACTGATTTTGTCAATTTTATTGAAAAGCGGCATTTAACTAACCGGAAAAATATTTTCAGCTAGCTATAGGAAGTAAGGTTAACAATGACTCGCTTCCCAACTGAAGGTTAAAAACGCACATATTCATATTACTAACCGATTAGTTCACTGAGAAGTCGAACAAAAAAGGCCGATAAAAATACTTCCCGTTTATAAATAGGTTAGCCGAGTTATATGCCAAGTATGCTCAAGTACAAAATTTCTGCCAAAATTTATGTTATTCTCAATTGCAGAAACTACTTATGAGATATTGTAACAACTTGAATTTGAACTTCAAAGCAACTTTTTAAATTTTTAGATATACACAGAACAAAATCAAATTGAAGTAGACATGATTAAATGTGGAAGAACTCAGCTCCAGGCAATGCGACCTTTAAATTTAATTCCATTGAATTTCTTTGTGTGATGCTCCATTAAATTAAGGGTCTGTCGCCGGAAGCAAGCTATTTAAAAAATAAACCTTGAAATGCTTCTAAACAGGTTCCGGAAAATACGATCTAATTTTTGCAATTCGTAGACATACCGGTGATATTTTATCTGAAGACAAACAACGGTACCTATATCAAAAACTATATTTTTGATAAAATATTATTAGATAAAATATATAGTATTAATTTAGTATAAAAATATTAATGTTTTATGCAAATAAAATTTATTTGAACATCGCATGACACAAATAACAGCTAATGGAAGAATTGATCACAATAATAGTAAGCATGGTTATATAAAAATTTAGCGGAAGTTTTTTACCAGTAGCTTGAGAAACTTAACTGAAATTAATAATCGGAAACTTAACTGTCATATGTCACTTTGACATTAAATTTCGAATTGGTTAAATTGTCATTTTGAGTGTAAATAAGCAATTAATGAGGTACATAATACATCTTTATTAATTTTAAATACATATTTAATTAATATTTCAAGTTTCTATTGTAAAAATAATTCAAAAATAGAGCGGCGGTGGCATTGCGATTTTCTTACCTAATATGCACTCGTGCATTAATTCATGTCCAGGAAATTTTTTATCGTGAATTATAACAACGTAATTAGCTCTCGTGTACCACTCGCGTTAATTAAGACGTTGTTGGAAAGCACTAAAAAAAAAATTCTGGAAAGAATTAATGCACTTGTGATATTATAAGTGATAATTTGTTACTACTGTGAGTAATTCATTTCAAAATCACACAGAGCATTCACACAGGCATAATTAAAAAATATCTGTTCTCAAATTCAGTAGGCTCTCGTCAAAACTAAATTATTTAGATTTTGTGTGGGCACTATCTTTTGATGTTTTGATATTAGCTAATAATTTTTCATCGAGACATGCGAAAATGTTATTAAAATAGAATCTCGCATTATATGTAGTACCTATATTGCTTGGGATCACGTTGTCTTGAAGACATTATAGGTATCAGAGCTGATCGCCAAAAAAATTTCAATCTGTCAAATACATAGCAGTCAAGTTATTTTCATATTAGCGTCTAAAAAAGATACCTTGTAACTGTAATTGCATATAACGATCAGCTGATATGATGTCATAGTAAGTAATAAGCTGTCAAGTACCAAATCCATAATCTGTATTAAATAAGAAACAATCTCTATAAGTCGAAAACAAATTATCTACCTATATTTTATCAACTATTAAATAATTCTCATTTAGCAGTACCTGTTTATTATTATTTTACGAGAGGTGGTCTTGCGTCGTCCCTGTACTGCGGCCTTAAGGCCTATTGTACCTGTTTATTGCCATTTTCAATTCAAATTAGTTTTGAGGCAATATAACGACTGATGCATTGTGTCAATACTTCTTCATCTTTGAACTACTGTCTAGTAAAATGATGTTGAAGAGACCGAAATGTAACAGTACTGGATATGGTAATACTCTAAGTCAGTTAAAACATTTTAGAAGCAATCCACTTCTAGGAATATTTAGTTAAGGAAGGTTCTGGCTGACGGTTAGAAGGAATGTAACGTATCCAGGCTGTTAAATTGTTTTATTTTCTAACCCCTGCACCCCTTCGAAAAGGATAAGCTTTGGAATCTATTCATGGTACTTCTTGTTGACAGTTATGGCGGTTTTATAAATTTCACAAATATTACATATTCTTGGTGGCCTGAGTGCCATTTGAGCATAATATGACGAAGGTATTGTTCTTCATAACCTATGTTTACATTAATTTCAAGTATTGCTATAAACAAATAACGGCAGAAACAGTTATTTGTCCAACTAGAGAGGAAAGTGGAAAAAGAGCTTTTCCTATCGTGTTAGACACTAAATTTTTACGACATATTTAAAAAAAATTGTAAATTGTAAAATATAACTTGAAGTTAGGTTATAACTGCCATCTGTCAGAATGGGATTTAAAAACAATGCAGCCAATATGCCAAATTAAATTTAAGTTGTATAATCGTGAAATTGTAGAAAAAGGAAGTATAAAACAAAATAATTGTAAGATAACAGTTTACGGTATATCACTTTAAAATCAGAATTTGCAATAAAATAATAAATGTATTTACAATTTTTAAAATATTTCATTGTAAAATTACACTGGTGGTAACACTGCTTACATTCCTCTCTAAAGAGGGAAAACTTACTTCCTCATTATTTCGCGTAAAGAAAATATTGTTTTCTTCGCATTTCGTGAAAAAAAAGTTTTATCTATCAGTTTTGATGCCACATGGCTCTTAATCTAGCTTAGTCAAAATAATGGGTTGAATACTTAAAGCCAATATAATGTTAACGTTAGTAATAAGTTTATGCTCGCAAATGATTCTTTCTACGTCCCTCATTGTCTTTCCATCACCATCACCCACATACCAACAACAGCGCTCTCTCAATGCCTCAATCAGATCCAAACCACGTCCACTAAATCCTGGAAATATCACCGGGGGATTTGCCGGTCCGTGTCCATGACTGCGCACATCGTAGTGTGCCACGCCGCGACACACGACTGTGATTTTTATTTGTCTCCGTGCATCGAGGTGTGATAAATGAATGGCACATAAATTACACGCTCAATGCTCAGTGTGCTGTGCGCGAGCGATGCTCAAAGCTTTCAACGGTGAGCTGCAAAATGAGGTTATGTTGACTGAAGTACATGATGGACAGTTAAGGAGGATGGCGTTGGTTTTCAAAGCGGTCGAGTGGGTGAGGTTTGATTGTTTGTTAAGAAAAAGTAACAGATATTAATTAATTAATTTTTCAACTCGTGCGTTATGCTAACGCACAAGTCTTAACGCTCGTATTTAATTTTTGTTTCACCTTTTAGTAGGCGTGTGTTGTATTCCTGACAATTAATAATTTAATCGTATCATCAATTGTTATATAATAATTATAAACAACATAATACATTAGTTACTTACAATACCTTAGATACTTATAATTCATTAGTTACGAACTTAATTTATTAGATACAACCATAATAACATCAAAACCTTCCATAATATGCAAACTGTCAACTAATTGACAAATAAAATTTGTTTTAACATCGCTGTCGTTGATGATACGATTAAGCTTTAAATATAACGCGAATATATGCGATTTAAGCTCCCTTGGATGTTCAAAGAGACTTGGTTTCACCTCGTCGCTTAGCAACATCCTCGGTATTATAAATCGCATAATATTCTTGTTATTAGTAGCTATTTTCTTGTCATTAAGTATTTAGCAATAAATTTCATCATTCTATTGAAAATCGATAAACACATTAAAAGTGAGGTAGGTACTTTAGTACTTTTCCTAATTGAAATTAAATTAATTCCCTATATTTTATTTTAAAAAGAACGAAGAACGCTCTAATAAATAATTACTGTGAAAGTCGATACACCATGGATGTGAAAAATCTTATGTTTCACGTTAGAAAAAACTCACTGTATTATAAAATGCAGAGACTAGAGAGCTGTGCTTAAACCCGTGCAAAGAATTAACATTGTAGTACAAAAATATGAAGTTACTATACAATATATACGACTATAGTCCATTTCAGTTAAGAAATAATCAGATGGCACTGCGAATTCAGTCCGTGACATATTTTATAGTTAAAAATTCGGCGCGAACTTAAAAAAGGTATTTCTTGTAAATACAGCTGTCATTCTATATCCGAGTCTATATCTATAGAATAATGTAGTACTTAAATGTAACTATGAAATTTAAAATAAGATAAGTGTAATAGTATAAGAATTGTTAACGGAAATGAAAATCCACCTGTCATCTCGACCAATCAGATTAAAGGATATCATCAGGCATCTTGCCCAACGCTTTTTTCCGAGCTGAAATGAGGTATAAATATGCTAATAAATGTCATACAAAAATAATTTTATTTGGAATAATATATTCAATGTAATTTGAAAATTTATAAAACTTTAGTATTTAGAAAAGTTTTTACTACTTAAATTATTTCAGATTTTCTTTCATAAAATGTTAATGCGGTTAACTGAGTTTTATGTTTGTTTTATTATAATATAAAAGTTTATGTTGTTTAAATAAAACAGTTTTTCGTTTAATCAAAATTTTATTACCTTTGTAGAAGCACAATAAGAATTGGAATCAACACAAAAAGAAAGAAAAGTACTTTGGTTTAATTTTACTCTCGGCAATAAAAATTTCACACATTATACCTTCTTCGTTTCCTTTTAATAATAAAAACATATTTACACTGTTCATAACCCATTTGAAAAATTTATTAGGGTAAACATATTTTTTTATGCATATTCATAAGATCCTTTTCAGTGGCCCTAAAATGTTTAATTATGAAGGTAATTTTATTTGATATGGAAATATCATCTGCAAAAAAGCACATCATGAACAAGCACTGAATTTAATTATAATCTGAATATATGCATTGCGTCATATCATAGGTAGGTATGTGTATGTAACATTATGTGTAATAGTTGATGTACCTGTTTCATAATTTAATTTGTCTTGTTTGCATAAAATTTATATAGGTTATGAAGTGTATATTAACTTAAATATTGCAATGTTGGAAGTGCATTTAAAATTTAAATATTTAACAAAAATATATAATAAATGAAGTGCATTTTTAATAGCTAATTTGCATTAATTATTTTTAAACATATTCCTAATTACAAACAATAGGGCACTTAAACTATTAGTTATTCGAGTATATTTCGAAAAACATAATATTCAATACCTAATTATTTATTTCGATTAAGAGACTGAATTAGGTCCGTTAAGCTGGCACAACCCTTACGGCACAATCAGTTGAAACATATCACAAGATTTTGTACTCATTAATTACTAATTAATTACCCAGAAGCCAAATTAATTACTGTTAACCAAACAGAAATAAAAGGGTTGTGCCAGCTTAACCGTTAAGCTAGCACAACCGCAAAAAAAACAGATTAAAATGGCTAACACCACACTAATAATTGATTACTAATTAATTACTCATTATTTAACAAGTAATTAATAATGTATTATACTCACAACCCCCGCCATCGGCAAGATTTAACCCGAACCATAGTGTGGCGTCACCGCTCCAACTGCCCCTACTTCGACCTTCGACTAGAATGATGCGCACCATGATACTTGTTTCAAGCATTTTTACAATGATATATTCATTTTTCCGAAGGCAAAGTGTTTATAATTTCTGAATTATTGAAGGAGCGGCCAAATTTTGTTTATAAATTGGATATTGTTTCTAGTTCTACGTATGAATTATACTAGTCCTACCAAATAAAAGAAATCTTCAGATACATTAATAAAAACATATCGAAACTCGAGTTTAGAATTGATTACTCCAGTCCAACCATTCAAAATCAATTTTAATATGGCTTAATCGACGTATTGTAATTTTACGTTATTGTAATTTCAACATGGACTAATTAAATTAACGATGACTTAGGAAATTGATTACTCGATCTCAACCAGTTAAAATCAATTTTAATATGGATTAATCGATAAATCAATGTCTTAACTCAAGTTTAGAATTGATTACTCGAGCACAACCAGTTAAAATCAATTTTAATATGGATTAATCGATAAATCAATGTCTTAACTCAAGTTTAGAATTGATTATTTCAGCACAACTACTCAAAATCAATTTTAACACGGGGTTATTGATAAATCAAAGTCTTAACTTAAGTTTGGATTTGTTTACTCGAGCACAACCAGTTAAAATCAATTTTAATATGAATTGATCGATAAATCAATGCCAACTCAAGTTTGGAATTGATTACTTCAGCACAACCATTCAAAATCAATTTTAGCACGGGTTAATCGATAAAACAAAGTCTTAACTTAGGTTTGGAATTGATTACTCGAGCACAACGAGTTAAATCAATTTTAACATGGACTAATCGAATTATCGATGACTTAACTCTAGGTAGAAATTGATTACTTCAGCACACCCATTCAAAATCAATTTTAGCACGGAATAATCGATAAATCAAAGTCTTAAATTAGGTTTGAAATTAATTACTCGAGCACAACGAGTTAAAATCAATTTTAACATGGACTAAACGAATTATCAATGTCTTAACTTAAGTTAGGAACTGATTACTCCAGCACAACCAGTTAAAATCTATTTTAATATGAATTAATCGATACATCAATGTCTTAATTCAAGTTAGAAATTGATTACTTCCGCACAACCATTCAAAATCAATTTTAACACAGGCTATCGATAAATCAATATCTTAACATAGATTTGAAATTGATTACTCGAGCACTTAAAGTTAAAATCAATTATAATATGATATAATCGATAAATCAATGTCTTAACTTAAGTTAGGAATTGATTACTCGTGCACAACCAGTTAAAATCAATTTTAACATGGACTAATCGAATTTTTGATGACCTTACTCAAGGTAGGAATTGATTACTTTAACACAACCATTCAAAATCAATTTTTACACGGAGTTATCGATAAATCAATGTCTTAACTTAAGTTAGGAATTGATTACTCCAGCACAACCAGTTAAAATCAGTTTTAACATGGACTAATCGAATTATCGATGACTTAACTCAAGGTAGGAATTGATTACTTTAACACAACCATTCAAAATTAATTAATTAATTTTTGCACTGAAGTAATCAATTCCTACCTTGAGTTAAGTCATCGATAATTAGGTTAGTCCATGTTAAAATTGATTTTCACTGATTGTGCTGGAGTAATCAATTCCTAACTTAAGTTGAGTCATTAATTTATCGATAACTCCGTGTTAAAATTGATTTTGATTGGTTGTGCTGAAGTAATCAATTCCTACCTTGAGTTAAGTCATCGAAAATTCGATTAGTCTATGTTAAAATTAATTTTAACTGGTTGTGCTGAAGTAATCAATTCCTAACTTAAGTTAAGACATTGATTTATTGATAACTCCTTGTTAAAATTGACTTTGAATGGTTGTGCACGAGTAATCAATTCCAAACTTGAGTTAAGACATTGATATATCGATTAATGCAAGTTAAAATTGATTTTAACTGGTTGTGCACGAGTAATCAATTCCTAACTTAAGTTAAGACATTGATTTATCGATAACTCCGTGTTAAAATTGATTTTAACTGGTTGTGCTGGAGTAATCAATTCCTAACTTAAGTTAAGACATTGATTTATCGATAACTCCGTGTAAAAATTGATTTTAACTGGTTGTGCTGGAGTAATCAATTCCTAACTTAAGTTAAGACATTGATTTATCGATAACTCCGTGTAAAAATTAATTTTGAATGGTTGTGTAAAAGTAATCAATTTCTACATTGAGTAAGATCATCAAAAATTCGATTAGTCCATGTTAAAATTGATTTTAACTGGTTGTGCTGGAGTAATCAATTTCTAACTTAAGTTAAGACATTGATTTATCGATTATATCATATTATAATTGATTTTAACTTTAAGTGCTTGAGTAATCAATTTCAAATCTATGTTAAGATATTGATTTATCGATAGCCTGTGTTAAAATTGATTTTGAATGGTTTTGCGGAAGTAATCAATTTCTAACTTGAATTAAGACATTGATGAATCGATTAATTCATATTAAAATAGATTTTAACTGGTTGTGCTGGAGTAATCAATTCCTAACTTAAGTTAAGACATTGATAATTCGATTAGTCCATGTTAAAAATGATTTTAACTGGTTGTGCTGGAGTAATCAATTCCTAATTTAAGTTAAGACATTGATAATTCGTTTAGTCCATGTTAAATTTGATTTTAACTCGTTGTGCTCGAGTAATCAATTCCAAACCTAAGTTAAGACTTTGATTTATCGATTAAACCGTGCTAAAATTGATTTTGAATGGTTGTGCTGAAGTAATCAATTCCAAACTTGAGTTAAGGCATTGATTTATCGATCAATTTATATTAAAATTGATTTTAACTGGTTGTGCTCGAGTAATCAATTCCAAACTTAAGTTTAAACTTTGATTTATCAATAACCCCGTGTTAAAATTGATTTTGAGTACCTAGTTGTGCTGAAGTAATCAATTCTAAACTTGAGTTAAGACATTGATTTATCGATTAATCCATATTAAAATTGATTTTAACTGGTTGTGCTCGAGTAATCAATTCCTAAGTCATCGATAATTTGATTAGTCCATGTTGAAATTACAATAACGTAAAATTACAATACGTCGATTAAGCCATATTAAAATTGATTTTGAATGGTTGGACTGGAGTAATCAATTCTAAACTCGAGTTTTGATTAATGAATCTGAAGATTTCTTTTATTTGGTAGGACTAGTATAATTCATACGTACTAGAAACAATATCCAATTTATAAACAAAATTTGGCCGCTCCTTCAATAATTCAGAAATTATAAACACTTTGCCTTCGGAAAAATGTATGTATCATTGTAAAAATGCTTGAAACAAGTATCATGTTGCGCATCATTCTAGTCGAAGTAGGGTCAGTCGGAGCGGTGACGCCACACTATGGTTCGGGTTAAATCTTGTCGACGACGAGGGTTGTGAGTGTAATACATTGTTAATTACTTGTTAAATAATGAGTAATTAATTAGTAATAAATTATTAGTGTGGTGTTAGCCATTTTAATCGTGTTTTTTTGAGGTTGTGCTAGCTTAACGGTTAAGCTGGCACAACTCTTTTATTTCTGTTTGGTTAACAGTAATTAATTTGGCTTCTGGGTAATTAATTACTAATTAATGAGTACTAAATCTTCTGATATGTTTCAACTGATTGTGCCGTAAGGGTTGTGCCAGCTTAACGGACCTGACAGAATTTCATTCTTAATTACAAATTATTACATTAAATAATGTTATTAAATAATGGGCAACTTGCATGGTAGGTACCTACTAAAATGATATTTTTTTAAGAAAACAGCATTTTGTAAACTTTGCTACCCTATTGGGCAATCGTAAAACAAATTCACATACCTAACATAATCAAATTTTCGTAAATATTATGAACTGCTGTCAATTGAGTCAAATTATTGTTCAATGCTATTAGGTTTACAAGATGTCCAATGAAACTGTTTAAGCATGAGGATCTCGAGAACCATAAGAGATACGAAGTTGGTTAAATAAGACATAAGTTGCCCCTTTAGGGGACCAATTTATAGAAATGCTTTTGTTTTCCCAGAAAAATGCATACCTAGGTCATTAGATTTACGCGAAAATGTAAATTTTGCCAATTTCGTTTTTTACCAATAACTTTTTTGTTTGAATTTGTACAAGTTTCTAATTTACACGTTCCAGAGGCACTTTTTAACGAGGAATTCACAGCAGTCCTCAATTTATTTTTATTTCCTACTGATTTCGAGAAATTCAAACCAAATTAATATTTTCATATGGAGCTCATAGTTGGCTATGACAAGTACATTAAAATTAAAATCAAGGCAGAAGTATTTTTAAAATTGTTTTTAGGGGAAGGGGAACACGAATATTGATTTTTCTAGAATGTACCAAATTATGCTAACTAAACTACGGGAAATGGCACAAACCGCACTTAAAAATGATTATATTTTTAAAAAAGTTAGCGGATTATATTAATTTAATTACGAGGAATCCAATGAGTTATAATTATTATAAGTATAATTCCAATTACTGTCTTCTTTGAAAAAATTAAGTTGTTTTTCGGAAGACAGAGGTAAAAATATAAATTTTATTTAAAAAATTGAGAATGAAATATTGTTATGAGGTCATTCTTTTGTATAGGAATGATTAAAGCATTCTACGTCACATATTTAATATTCAATTTAGATTTATTATTTTTGGGCTTGTTAATAAAATTTTTGTCAAAATGAAAGTAGTACCTGTCTTTTAACATATTATTAGAATGTTTTTATTATGAGTAAACCTACTACCTACTTTTCTATAAAATTTACCAGAAGATTTAAAAAAAGCGCAAAACTTTAATCAGGAATTTTCGACGCAAAACGTCAACCAACATCATAATTATATTCCGGGATTAAAGCAATTACTCCCGATAGATTTAAGTAAAAATATCCTCGGTAATAACTTGTTAAACAACCTTTACTATTAATATTCTACTTGCAAACATTATATTTAAATAACCATTATTATTAGTATTCTACTTACAAACAATACCAATACATTCTAATAAATTAATATGATATATATCATTTATAAGAGAAAAAATTCTAAGAACCCGTTTCAAACTCATTTTTCTCTCTATAATTATCGTTTTTTTTAATTAAATAAAATCTACATTTATTTGCTATGTTACTAATAAAATTACTAAGTTTATGTTGGTATTACATTACTGTTACCTAGCAACCGAAAAACACGTCATTACTGTTACTTAGCAACCGAAAAACACGCAGTCAGTGTTACCAACTGTATATTAATTTAATAATTGAAACATAAAATTAAATTTATCCGATTATGAATTAAATCTAAAATCAAATTAAGCCAATTACGTGTATAACCTACTACACTGGTTAAATAACCATTATTATTAGTATTCTACTTACAAACAATACCAATACATTCTAATAAATTAATATGATATATATCATTTATAAGAGAAAAAAATTCTAAGAACCCGTTTCAAACTCATTTTTCTCTCTATAATTATCGTTTTTTTTAATTAAATAAAATCTACATTTATTCGCTATGTTACTAATAAAATTACTAAGTTTATGTTGGTATTACATTACTGTTACCTAGCAACCGAAAAACACGTCATTACTGTTACTTAGCAACCGAAAAACACGCAGTCAGTGTTACCAACTGTATAATAATTTAATAATTGAAACATGAAATTTAATTTATCCGATTATGAATTAAATCTAAAATCAAATTAAGCCAATTACGAGTATAACCTACTACACTGGTTAAACAACCTTTACTATTAATATTCTACTTGCAAACATTATATCAAATTCTATTATATTAATATGTTATATATTATTTATAAGAGAAAAAAATTCTAAGAACCCGTTTAAAATGCATTTTTCTCTCTATAATTAACGTTTTTTTTAATTAAATAAAATACACATTTATCTTATAATTTTAAATGCAATGTTACCAACTCTATAATAATTTTAGAAATTTACTTTTTCAATTTCTATTATTTCATGTTTATATTATATATAATTGATAAATAATTAACTTATTTATATATTTATATTATTTTTATACAAATTTATACGTTAATTATGTATTAAATATGATTATTTTGTGTTTAATGTATTATATTTTTTTCCACTAGCTTGGCAACACTGATCTCCTTATCTCTTACTAAACGTCAGATATTTTTTTAGGTTATTGATTTATATTAGTACAAGATCTTATTTATACATTATTGTATCTTATTATTATTATTAATAATATCTAACAACAATATTATTATTTCTAAACGTAACGCGCATAACATACTATATAAAAGTTGTATGTAGGTATGAAACATATTATAGTATAATGAAATAATTATTTTGCAGAGATATTACGGAAAAAGAAGATCAGATCAGGTTGTAAATATGTGTTTTGTATCTGTACAAAATAGTTTAGAAACGTAAGTTGTTGTCGTGTCTATCTAAACATTGGTGGTGAAATGCAAGACGAATGACAACATTTTTTTGTTACTCTTTGACAACACTTTCTTGGTTTTCGTATTGATAATAAAATTTATTAGGTATTTTGTATCAGAGACTAGGTAATTCTTATACTCTTATTGACTTGCTTTTAGATATATACAGAGTAGTTCAAATATATTTGCTGACAGATCTGAATCTCAGACGAGGAGATCTTGACATTATTTGTTTGTAAAACAGCTTCACGATGCGCCGGCTTTTGACAGCGATAATCATATTGGGTTCTTATTTTTTCTTCAGTAACCTAATTAAACTATCAAATCATTTCGCGTTTTCTATATTTATGTTAAAATATCTAAATCTCATACTTAATAATATAAATGACAATAATATTGACATGTTCTGTATAAAGTGTGTTTCAATAATATTAATATTCATCCATCAGTCTTCTTATGACTGTTTTGTTGGTGGTGGTGTTAAGTTCTGGATTTAGGTTTGACATTTGTATTATTTTAAAAGGTACATTAATACGTAAAATACATTAATATTATTTTGTTTCAGGTAAATAATACAATTTTAATGGGATATTATAGCTGGGATTGATTAATACAAATATATGAACAATGTAATACTAGTGTTATGTATTGTTAGAACAGTATTTTATTGTACCGGTAGAAATAAAGTTGAGGTAGACAGCATATTATGATGATGGTTTATTTCACAAACGTCAGACATTTATAGAGCAAAAATACGTTGTACAAGATCTTATTTATACATTATTATATCTTATTATTATTAATAATAATATCTAACAAAAATATTATTATTTATAAACTTTACGCATGACATAAATTAAAGTTGTTCGTAGGTATGTACATATTATAATATTATACAATGAAATAATTTTTGCAGAGATATTTTATAGATAAATAATGAACAGATAGTTTGTTGTAAATTAATATGTGTTTGAATCTGTACAAATATGTTTATAAACGTAAATACTGAGGAACTAAAACCTAGATCTTGCGTTAACTGTCACGAGATGGCGCAGTCTACATGGATACAGACGATAACAGGAATTTTTATGGTCTGTGTGGTTAAATTTGATGTAAATATAGCTAAAAATCATATTATTTTTAATTATATAATTTTTTGTATTATTGTTATTATTTCTGTAATAAAGAAGTTTACAAAATGTGGTCATAATTTGATATCAACTCATTTCGTTACTTGCAATTCTTAGCTAATAACCAATTTTCTTTTTCAGCAATTTACAAAATAATTTTAAATTAAACATGTAGACTGATATTGGGTATTGTCGTCTGAGAATGTTCCTGTTCGGTAGGATCTAAACAAATTCTAATCAATATTATATTATATATGAACACGAACAGATATATTAGAATAATAATTTTATAATTTCTGTATTACACTCATGCAATATTGAAGCAACGTGTCAAAAGTTGCACTTGCATCTGCAATATTGCTCAATGTAAATTGGGCTTAATAAAGATGGTTTACAAAATGAGGTCGTAAATTAATATATAACACTCCTTTCGTTATTTGCAAATAATCTTATGTATGTGTTTGTGTGTATTTGTTTGTGTGTATGTGTTTGTGTGTACATGTTTGTGTGTATGTGTTTTTGTGTACATGTTTGTGTGTATGTGTTTGTGTGTATGTGTTTGTGTGTATTTGTTTGTGTGTATGTGTTTGTGTGTACATGTTTGTGTGTATGTGTTTGTGTGTATGTGTTTGTATGTATTTGTTTGTGTGTATGTGTTAGTGTGTTTGTGTGTATGTGTTTGTGTGTATGTGTTAGTGTGTTTGTGTGTATGTGTTTGTGGGTATGTGATGGTGTTTGTGTTGGTGTGTGCGTATGTTTGTGTGTATGTGTTTGTGTGTATGTGTGTGTGTATGTGTTTGTGTGTACGTGATTGTGTGTACGTTTTTGTGTGTATGTGTGTGTGTGTGTATGTGTTTGTGTGTATGTGTTTGTGTGTATGTGTTTGTGTGTGTGTGTATGTGTTTGAGTTTGTGTTGGTGTGTGCGTATGTTTGTGTGTGCGTGTATTGGTGTGTATGTGTTTGTGTTGGTGTGTGCGTATGTTTGTGTGTATGTGTTTATGTTTGTCTGTGTGTTTGTATGTGTCTGTGGGTGGCTTTAGAAGGAACATCTCCACATGCTTTGGATGGATCACCTCTACAGGCTTTGGATGGAACGTGTTAACAGTATTAAAATGGAACACCTCCACAGGCTTTGGATGGGGAAACTCCCACAGGCTTTGAATGGGATATCCATACAAGCTTTGGATGGAAAACTTAAATCTATCTAAAGACGAGTTTATCCTAAAGACGAATGTTTTATCTAAAGACGAGTTTAATCTAAAGACGAATTTAACTTAAAAACGAATTTAATTTATAATACAAGTTTAAATTAGAGACAAGTTAAATTATAAGACGAGTTTATTATAAAGACGTGTTCTATCTATAGTCAAGTTTTATGTAAAGACGATTGCTAATAAAAGATGAGTTGTAGGTATTTAAACAAGTTTTATCTAAAGACAAATATTATTTAAAAACCAATTTATTTTAAAGACGAGTTTTATCTAAAGATGAATATAACCTAAAAACGAGCGTCAATATAAGTGATGAGCGTCAATATATAAGTGACGAGCGTCAATATATAAGTGACGAGCGTCAATATATAAGTGACGAGCGTAAATGTGAAAATTTTATTCTAAAGACGTGCTCTATCTAAAGTCAAGTTTTATGTAAAGACGATTTCTATTTAAAGATGAGTTTAACCTACTTTACTTATAACTTAAAGATGAGTTTAACATACTTAACTTATAACTTAAAGATGATTTTAACCTACTTTACTTATAACTTAAAGATGAGTTTAACCTAATTAACTTATAACTTAAAGACGAGTTTAACCTATTTTATTTATAACCTAAAAATGAGTTCTACCTACTATACTGGTTAAACAACCATTATTATTAGTATTCTACTTGCAAACCTTACGGTGAACAGATCGTATCTATATGTGACATATATCAATTTAAAGGAAAAAAAATTCTAAGAACCCGTTTAAAACGCGTTTTTCTCTCCATGTCCTCAGTTTTTTATAATTCATTAAAATGTACATTCATTTGCTATGTTACTAATAAAATTACTAAATTTATGTTGGTATTACATATATACGTCATTACTGTTACCTAGCAACCGAAAAACACGCAGTCAGTGTTACCAACTGTATAATAATTTTAGAAATTTACTTTTTTAATTTCTATTATTTCATGTTTATATTATATATAATAGACCTATCCTGTTGAACTTCGGTTGCGCGCGCATGCTTGGGCAATGGGCTTCCGGTTACAGGAAGTGAGTACGATAGATACAAAGTAACATGTATAGAGTGAGACGGCAAAACTGCTGCGCAGTACACTATGACAATAGAAAGTGCGGTTAGTTGAAGTTTGACACGAGTTTGACATTTCTTATTTTAAATTTTGTAAATGTAGTGGAAAAGTTTAATTCAATTTAATGACATTGCGCAATTTAAAAAATTTAGTACGCAACAGGCATGAAATAAATTAATAAAATCGTGTAAAAAATTGAAATTAAATTTTGACATTTGTCTAAATCTGTCAAAATACGCGCGCATCACCAGGATTGGTCAATTGACATCACTTCCTTTTGCCACAAGCATGCGCACAGCGTACTGCGCACCAGCTTGCGTCTCACTCAACACAATGTTACTTTGTATCTATCGCACTCACTCCTTCTGACAGGATAGGTCAATTGATAAATAATTAACTAATTTATATTATTATAATTATTATTTATACGTTAATTATGTCTTAAATATGATTATTTTGGGTTTCATATATGATTATATTTTTCCACTAGGTTGGCAACACTGTAACACTGATCTCTTACTAAACGTCAGATATTTTTTTAGGGTATTGGCTTATATTAGTACAAGTTCTTATTTATACATTATTGTACTTTATTATTATTATTAGTAATAATATCTAATAACAATATTATTATTTATAAACGTAACGCGCATGACATAATATATAAAAGTTGTATGTAGGTATGAAACATATTATAGTATAATGAAATAATTATTTTGCAGAGATATTACGGAAAAAGAAGATCAGATCAGGTTGTAAATATGTGTTTTGTAACTGTACAAAATAGTTTAGAAACGTAAGTTGTTGTCGTGTCTATCTAAACATTGGTGGTGAAATGCAAGACGAATGACAACATTTTTTTGTTACTTTTTGACAACACTTTCTTGGTTTTCGTATTGATAATAAAATTTATTAGGTATTTTGTATCAGAGACTAGGTAATTCTTATACTCTTATTGACCTGCTTTTAGATATAATATACCTACAGAGTGGCTCAAATATATTTGCTGACAGATCTGAATCTCAGACGAGAAAACCCTCAGAAGAAGATCTTGACATTATTTGTTTGTAAAACAGATTCACGATGCGACGAATTAGCAAACGTTGGAAGAGGTGTTTGTAGCATTATTGTGTAGCGCCTGCTTTTGACAGAGATAATGATATTGGGTTTGTTGCATGTGTGTTCTTTTAGGTGATCAATGAATTAACAGTTTACTTCTTATTTTTTCTTCGGTAACTTAATTAAACCATCAAATCATTTCGCGTTTTCTATATTTATGATAAAATATCTAAATCTCATACTTAATAATATAAATGTCAATAATATTGACATGTTCTGTACAAAGTGTGTTTCAATAATATTAATTTATTCATCCAGCAGTCTTCTTATGACTGTTTTGTTGGTGGTGGTGTCAATAGTTATGGATTTAGGTTTGACATTTGTATTATTTTAAAAGGTACATTAACACGTAAAATACATTAATATTATTTTGTTTCAGGTAAATAATACAATTTTAATGGGATATTATAGCTGGGATTGATTAATACAAATATAGTTGAGGTAGGCGCAGCATAAAAATGATGATGACTGATTTCACAAACGTCAGACATTTTTAGGTTATTATAAGTACGTCGTACAAGATCTTATTTATACATTATTATAACTTATTATCATTATTAGTAATAATATCAAACAACAATATTATTATTTATAAACTTTACGCATGACATAAATAAAAGTTGTTCATAGGTACCTATGTATATATTATAATATTATACAATGAAATAATTTTTTGCAGAGATATTTTAAGGATCTTAATCTTAATTTAATATCGCTGTATTTTTCTTTATAGTAATAAATAAACCTTTACACAAAATGTATTGATTGTCAATGAGTACAAAATCCAATATCAATTAACATAAACATCCGCCAGATGATCCAAATATAAAAAGAAATTATAGAGCTAAGTGCGGCGCTAAATATAGCTAAAAATCATTTTATTTTTAATTATATAATTTGTTGTATTATTGTTACTATTTCTGTAATAAAGAAGTTTACAAAATGTGGTCATAAATTAATATCAACTCATTTCGTTACTTGCAATTCTTAACTAATAACCAATTTTCTTTTTCAGCAATTTACAAAATAATTTTAAATTAAACATGTAGACTGATATTGGGTATTGTCGTCTGAGAATGTTCCTGTTTAGTTCGGTAGGATCTAAACAAATTCTAATCAATATTATATTATATATGAACACGAACAGATATATTAGAATAATAATTTTATAATTTCTGTATTACACTCATGCAATATTGAAGCAACTTGTGAAAAGTTGCACTTGCATCTGCAATATTTCTCAATGTAAAATGGGCTTAATAAAGATGGTTTACACTCCTTTCGTTACTTGCAAATAATCTCAGTTAAAATCTAATGTTAAAAATTAGTGTGTGCGTTTGTGTGTATGTGTTTGTGTGTACGCGTTTGTGTGTACGTGTTTGTGTGTATGTGTTTGTGTGTACGTGTTTGTGTGTACGTGTTTGTGTGTATGTGTTTGAGTGTATGTGTTTGTGTGTATGTGTTTGAGTTTGTGTTTGTGTTGGTGTGTGTTTGAGTTTGTGTTTGTGTTGGTGTGTGCGTATGTGTTTGTGTGTACGTGTTTGTGTGTATGTGTTTGTGTGTACGTGTTTGTGTGTACGTGTTTGTGTGTATGTGTTTGAGTGTATGTGTTTGTGTGTATGTGTTTGTGTGTATGTGTTTGAGTTTGTGTTTGTGTTGGTGTGTGTTTGAGTTTGTGTTTGTGTTGGTGTGTGCGTATGTTTGTGTGTGCGTGTGTTGGTGCCCAAGTAACATTTATCGACCTTCGACGTCGGTTTTGCGTCGCTTTATAAGATGGCTAGTACATTTTTACGTCATTTAACCGACGTCAACCATTAAGCGTATAAAACTTCGTCATTTTTGTATGTGAAAAATGACGTCTAGAATTTTACGTTTAAAATCCGTTGCAATTCCGACGATAAAATAATTTTATCAAAAAAATTTTGAAAATTCGCTATAATTTAATCAGCAAAATGATTAATTAAGGCCAAGTTATCAATTTTTCATAATTTAATTAATGTAATGAATAAACTGAACAAAAACAAGGTATTTAGGTATTTTTAAACAATATCTAATTTATAGAATATATTTGTAAGAATCTCTCATTCACATTTATAGTATAAACCATGTCGTGCAGACATTCAATCAAACAATATTTAACAAATAATTCAATATTCTATTTTAAGTTATCTTTAATGTATTATTAACATTATTTCAGATAACAGAGTATTTAATAATCAAGGTTTATCCTTTATATTTTATCCCATTTAAATAAATTCCATTACCGAAATGTTTTTAACAAATTCATTACTGTTGTCTTGAAAAACCGGTAGATGGCTCTAGATGTATTCTCATGCTTCTCCGTAGCTTTTATCTTCATGGATCCATAACTATTGGCGACACAGAACATTATCGGTGATAAGTTTTCAGTATGGATCTATTGATCACTGATCTATTGTACTGTTTACTGTTTTGACTTCAGCTATCATGCATCATGGTATGGTTGGTACGTGTGCCTCAGTCTCTCAGTACTCAGTCTCCAGTATTCCCTCGACGCGTCTGCATCTACTGATTGAATAGATTGTATTATTTAGTTTGTACTCTTTTAATTAAAAAAATTATTTAAAAATTTACAATACAATTTTACGTCATTATGACGCTTTAAACCACGCAATTAAGACGTCATTATATTCACGTCAGTTTTACGTCAGTAATTGACGTGAGTTCGATCCACGCCTAGGCGTCGATTTACACTTCATAAATTGACGTGATATTTACGTCGAAAATTAGTAATAAATGTTACTTGGGTGTGTATGTGTGTGTGTTTGTGTTTATGTTTGTCTGTGTGTTTGTATGTGTGTGTGGGAGGCTTTAGAAGGAACATCTCTACATGATTTTGATGGATCACCTCCACAGGCTGTGGATGGGACATCTCTATAGGCTTTGGATGGGTATACTCCCACAGGATTTGGATGGGTATACTCCCACAGGATTTGGATGGGATATCCATACAAGCTTTGGATGGAAAACTTAGATCTATCTAAAGACGAGTTTATCCTAAAGACGAATGTTTTATCTAAAGACGAGTTTAATCTAAAGACGAATTTAACTTAAAAACAAGTTTAAATTAGAGACAAGTTAAATCATAAGGCGAGTTTATTCTAAAGACGTGTTCTATCTATAGTCAAGTTTTATGTAAAGACGATTTCTATTAAAAGATGAGTTGTATTTAAACAAGTTTTATCTAAAGACAAATATTATTTAAAAACCAATTTATTTTAAAGATGAGTTTTATCTAAAGATGTATATAACCTAAAAACCAATTATTCGATTATGAATTAAATCTAAAATCAAATTAAGCCAATTACGAGTATAACCTATTTTACTTATAACCTAAAGATGCGTTCTACCTACTATACTGGTTATCGACATTTTTAATTATCGTTCATACCATTTAATACATTTACCATCGATCAAACGATTTTCACTAATTACACTAACGAAAAACATCTTATAACAAGCTCCCAATTAAAATTTCCATCAATTTTCCATCACTTGAAAATATGTCAACAATTAATTACTCTTCGTCCGGTCAGCACATTACGCTTTCGTTTGGCCATGTTCAACAAGAATCCCCAAACGATTTACATGCATTTACATATTGATTTGATTTTTAACAGGTTTGTCATAAGTGGTACCTATAGAATATTACACCTTTCATTCCCTTCATGGTACTATTTACACAACGAATTGTAGATTATAGCGTTGGATACAATTTTTCCAGTTATATTATGTATTTCACTGATTAATCAATCATTATAATGACAAACTGTCAGATGACTTAAAAAGTCCGTTTTTTAAATCACAACTATCTTTCGCGCTATCACCAGGGTTGTTCATGTAGTCTACGCGACGTAGATTACGTGTAATATTACGCGTAGACAAACATGTAATTTACGCATGCAATACCTGGGTAAACAATATGACCAGTGTACACAATGTAAACAAAGCACAAATCACACCAAAAACGAATAAAATTATTGGTTAAATTTTCTGACAATTTCTACATTGTCTACATTTTACATAGTTTACGCAAATTTTACGTGTAAGATGAACAACCCTGACTATCGCGCAGTAAAATTAGTATTTAATTTTGTAAGTGAAGAGTACTATTATTGCGTTATTTTGAAATAAACTGTAAATTTTTGACACTTTAAGGTTAAGATGGTGAGCCTAGTTCAATACGCAATCACATCTAGGCGGCACGGTCAATCATTTATGATCACTGTGTACTTATACTATTTCATAAACATCATTACAACCTTCTGAAAACGTAGTGCTAAAATTTCGTTTTAAGAGCCTATTGCATGGCAATTAATACGCATTGAAAAACGAGTAATTTTTGTGAGGATCTCAATCTAATACTGTTATACGTATGATGTTGAATTTTTGTATTTATATTAAAGAAGCATACTAAAAGGGCGGAATCTTCAAAATATTTAATTAATGTAATTAGTTTGGCTTTAATAATTATGCAAAAATCAGCGAAAATTGTACAAGTTTAGATAGAATTTATGGCAATTCTGTTGATAAAATTATAGTTTTATTGTTTTTCCGCCTTTTTTACATCTATGTTCTACTCATTTTATCTTTAAACTCAATGATAACTTTTATAGTTCATTCATATGAGATCCTCACGAAATTCTTGTGTTTAATTTATTTTTATCTGTAATTGTTGTCGGAACAATATATACCTAGTTTGAATTTTTCAATTCAACAATGCTTTGTCGTTACTAATGTAAAATTTCAGATTTTTATTTTGAGCAATATAGCCAGAATCGTGAATTCTGATTCTTATTGCACTCAAGCAGTATAGCCCCTTAAGAATCATCATTCGTGACTATTTAAAAAAAATCTTTCCAAGGTAAGTCAATATTTTATTTTTGTCACTGTAGGTCATGCGTAGGTCATGTTATGTTACATAACAATAACCGTCTCCATAGCAACAGTTACCACAGAATAAACGGTTATACCAGGGGGTGCGCACTTGTAGGTTATCTGTCAATTTTCGAAATTAGTTTTACCTACAATCGCAACAATCACAATGAGCGCTGATTTAAGTGTTTTTATTATGTTGCATAGTGTGCTTAGAGTCGTGTGTCAAAAAAATTTGAGTGTTATATTAATGACAAATCCACGTGCCATTTTATTTTTAACATGCCCTTTAAGTTTTGTGTGTTAGGATGTAAATCCTCAGCCAAATTACATCGATTTCTTACTGACAAAAAGGTGAGTAATTCTATATTAATAATTATATAGCAAGACTCTTTAATTATTTATAATATAAGTTTCTTAAATTTCAGCGTCTTATAATTTGGTGTATAATATAAGAAGAGAAGATCTTCTTAATAAAGAAGCAAGAACAATATGAAAAAATATATTGCAAAATAATGTAGAAAGTTGTTATTATCTATATATTTTGTACTATGCCAATATACTAAATTTTGTTCAATATTAATGTAATTTGTTTATAATTTACTATTACCTTTTTACCTCTCGCCACTCAGTTGTAACGTAATTGTTGTTGCTGTATCGCATTGTTATAATTTTCAATCAATGAAATTAATTTTATTTCGTTTCTTGACTTAAACTGTTGAAAATTATATATAAATAGATTCAGCAACAATAATCAAGTTACTTAAAACTTAAAAATTGCCATATTTCATTTCATTCTACTGTGACATTCAGCTACGATTACAGCGCCATTGGCGGTTGTAGGTAGATATTACAAAAATGACAGAATTTATATGGAGTCGGCTATCTACATCAGTATTAGTTATCTTTAGTCTATGGGTTATACCCTGGCAAATGTTGTCAGAAACGGGTACTCGCACAAAAAGAATGTTTTAAAAATTTGTAAATTTAACGGCAGTTTTCATTAGTACATTTTATATACCACTGGATTCAATATTGCATAAGTAGATTTCTGAATGGAATAAGATTACATTTTCATTTATGTAATTCGAACCACACAAAATAACGGTTCAGGTCCAGTTCGCGGTTTACTATAATCAAGAGAGTTCGGTTTTGTTCCGGTTTTCATATTTCTTCTTAGCCTGAACCGGTAACTGTTTTTTAGAAAAGTGATTCAAGTTCCGGTTTCGGTTCTATAATTTATATATTAACAAACAATTAATTAAAAATATTCGTTTCAGTTTTTTCTAATTGTAAAAAAATAATAAAATTAGACTAATCTCAAGAAAATACAGCAATTTTGCTAAAAATTAAATAGCTTTTTAATAACGTAATAATGCTAAATATTATTTATATTTTTTAAACCATGCCGAACCGGTGCACATCAATTGGTTCGGCTCCGGTTATGGGTTCACAAAAATATTTTTATCGGTTCAGGTTTGGTTCCGGGTTTATTAAAATATAAGTGGTTCGTTCCGGTTTTTATTCCGGTTCTGGTTCGGTTCGATTCCCTGGTAATGATAATGACTATGTTAAAAACAAGGTAAATTTATAAAATTTATGGAAATTTTTTGCATAAAATATATTTAAAAAATTCTTTAATAACTAAGCCGCATAGGGAATTTATACTGCAGTTTTTGATACAAGCATGAAATTTTGCTCAGAGCTAGACTTACCTATGGTATGCATTTTAAGATATGGAGGCCAAAAAAATTCTTCCGCAGACAGAAGCTATGACGTCATCAAGATGGCGGCCGCTTCATATCGGTTTTATTAATTTAATTCGAGAACCACGTGTCCGATTTTCGAATTCTTATTTTAAAATGAAAGATCTTTAAATATTCTTTCAGGTAAATATATAGAAGTGTCAAATTTACCGGTAATTAATTCATTATTTAAAATAATAAGATCAGAAATTGATATTTTCATTATTATTTTCGCTATATTTTTTGTTTATAAATTATAATTAAAAAATCTGACGTGGATACCACATGACTTCCTTGTACGCCTATTAAACTGTTCATACTTTTCTTAATAACTAAAATATAGAATTATATTATACAAATATATTAATATATAAGTACTACTTACTACTGCTACTATACTCACAAATATATTTTAGTCATTTTATTTAAACTGCAGAAGAAGATATATAAACGATATTTTACTATTGTCACTGCTACTGTCACTGTCATAATCATTTAAATTTTACGTAGTAACAAAAATGTTAATCGATCATGGACTACAAGATACCGAAATCTTAAATTATAAATATATACTTTAATTATTCTTAAATGATACCAGATACAAAAATATTTATAAAATACCGATTGTAGGTAATAATCACATAATCTTTCATTTAAAATTAAAAAAATTGTCTTAAATTAAATATTTATCGAAATATTTGAAAAAAGTACTACTTCCGGTTTGTAGATTGAAACCAAAAATAGGAGGTGCACAACTAGATGCTATAACAATCCTAAATACAAAATTTCAACTTTTTACGTCTAACCGTATTTGAGTTATACGACACACATACGTCCGTACATACGTACGTACATACGTACATACGTACGTACAGACGTCACGACGAAACTAGTCATAATGGATTCAGAAAAGGTCAAACCGGATATTTCCATCAAAATCTGAAAACCGAAATTTTTCGCGATTGCAATACTTCCTTATTACTCCGTACAAGGAAGTAAAAAGCTTCGAGTAAATGTTGTTTGTCATTAAATTTTCTATACAATGTGTATTTTGTATATTTTTATGTTATATCGTTAGGCTGTAATTCTTAATCGCGCACTAATAAGTTGCGTCAGGGAACTTTGTTACCCTTCACCATCGCGTTGTGCCGTTGCCGAAATTGACAAATATCAAAGATTTTAACAATGCCATATTAATTTTACACCCTTACTGCACTACTTACCCCAGCACCACTCTTTTCCAAGGGCTAACGTATATGAAAAAAAAACTGTTCCTATAATATTTTTTATTCAATTTTGACGTTTAAAACAGCTATTATTAACTCAATAGCAACAACTTTAAACAACTGTTTATTCACAAGTGAATTAATTTTTTTTTAATCACTCAACACATTTTATCTACGACTACTATGAAAAGTTTATATTTATGATTTCAATTGTCAACGTAAAGTTGATTGTTACTGAGGACCAAGTAAAAAAACATTTTATTGCGTGTCTCCTATGACAACGCGCAATAAAGTACTTTTTGATTAAATAAAATAAAAGAAAATGACATAATCAAACAAATTTTTTTATTTATTTATTTCGATATTATTGGTATCGTCATGGTTACGAATAAAACATCTATTGATTGAACGCAGATAGAACTAACTGAATACTATTATTATTATAACAAATAATTTTAGTCTTAGATAAAATTATGTGTGTATTACGAGCATAAAGTGTCTTTGTTCCTCTTGCACTATTGCAGCTCTCGCCTTCGGCTCGTGCTGCAATTACCGTGCACGAGTAACAAAGAGTCACTTTATGCTCTTAATACACAAATAACTATTATATCACTCTGACGCATAAAAACAATGACAACTTGCCACTAACGACTACTTTGATTAGTTTTTTTTTTGTCAAAATAAATTTATAATTCATATATTTGAAATAATTTCGTCAAAATTTAATAAAATATTGTATAAACCACGTGAGATACGAAAGTTTATTCACTCGAAGAAATTATCCCACATACGCCTTTCGGGCTCGGGGGCTAAACTTTCTTCTCTTGAATAAACATTCATGTATCTCACTTGGTGTATAAATATCTATTATTATAATATGAACCTGTTTTGTTTACAACGAACGTTTACAAAATTGTAGAAATCATTTATTTTTTTATATAAATTTTACTGACAATTCAACTCATGTGTCATCTGTCAAAAATGGACCAATCAATTTTGAGGATTTATAAATTTTCCACCAATTGAAACGAATTTTTTCGACAATTTATCACTAGTGCTCGAAGCGACATAATTTTTCGACAATTTTCACTAGTGATCCAATCGACAATTTTAAACAATTGAATATATCTTTATTAATCAAAATCCTATTGTTATAACTGTTGTAATGGAAGTGAAGCTATTTATAAATCATTTTCATAAAGAAAGAATACATTTTTATTCGGTGAATTGTCCTCCGAATACCATTCGTGTTCCAAGTTATGTAGACAATTTTTGTGGCTGCATCAATCATGATTATTACGCTTAAGAAAATAGCACTCGTGCTACGCACTCGTGCAATTTTCAATCAAGCGTAATAACCATTCGTGATACAGCAACAAAAATTGTCGACATAACTTGGAACACTAGTGGTATTATATATGACAATTCAACTCATGTGTCACCTGTCAAAAATGGACCAATCAATTTTGAGGATTTATAAATTTTCCACCAATTGAAACGAATTTTTTCGACAATTTATCACTAGTGCTCGCAGCGACATAATTTTTCGACAATTTTCACTAGTGATTCAATCGAAAATTTTAAACAATTGAATATATCTTTATTAATCAAAATCCTATTGTTATAACTGTTGTAATGGAAGTGAAGCTATTTATAAACCATTTTCATAAAGAAAGAATACATTTTTATTCGGTGAATTGTCCTCCGAATACCATTCGTGTTCCAAGTTATGTAGACAATTTTTGTGGCTGCATCACTCATGATTATTACGCTTGAGAAAAAAGCACTCGTGCTACGCACTCGTGCAATTTTCAATCAAGCGTAATAACCATTCGTGATACAGCAACAAAAATTGTCGACATAACTTGGAACACTAGTGGTATTATATATGAAACTTTTTACCTTCCGCTTACCTGTAAAGGAAGGTATTGGAATCATGCAAAAAATCGGGTAGTGAGTTTTTAGTGGATGAGCACGAATTAGGGTCCTTACAATTCATTTTTGATAGTTTCCCGATGATGTCTGTATGTATGTGTGTGTGTGTGTGTGTGTGTGTGTGTGTGTGTGTGTGTGTGTGTGTGTGTGTGTGTGTGTGTGTGTGTGTATGTGTGTGGTCCGGGCCGATGCCGTCTATCGGATAACTCAAATACGAATTACCCAAAAATTTTGATATTTGGTATTTTACAATTGTATACGAATAGGAAGAGCTCATTAGATTTTGGTACAAATATCTTTACCGGAAGTGATATTTTTTGAATATTGAAAAGATTAAGTGTCAAAAATTTCTATAAATTTGGATAAATATAGTATTTATTAGTAATAAGAATAAGAGGAAAAGTTATTTGCAATTTACGTTATAAAAAAATTGTCTTTAACTGGTAGCATTAAAGAACTACAGTCAAATTTAAAAAATAAATTTATCAAATAAAAAATCTTGTAATCCATGTTCGGTTGATTTTTGTTTCTGCATAAAAATATTGATAGATGAGACGGGTGACAAGTTGGCATACTAGCGCTATATATAAGTAAGCTATTAAATGTAGTAACTAAACGGAGGATTGCTTCAACACAGAAGAGTTTTCGTGTGAATGAATCTTTTGATTCAGGTGATACTAATTTATGTGTTTGAATATTTTAGATTTTTATTTGGGAGCACTTCTACAAGAAAATCTTAAATGGAATCTTCACACTGATTACTTATTAACAAAATTAAAATCACTTTGCTTTCTGTTTTGTAAATTACGTAACTATGTGTCGTGTGAAACACTTCGTATGCTATATTTTGGAAAATTTCAATCCATTATATCATATGGAATTATATTATGGGGCAATTCTAATTCAGCCAATAGAATTTTCGTCCTTCAAAAGAGAATTATAAGAACAATTGTCTTTGCACCTAGTAGAACTTCATGTAAATCAATATACAAAAAATTAAATATCTTAACAGTACCTTGTTTATATATATATGAATGTTTAGTTTTTGCTAGAAACAACTTGGATTTTTTTAGTAATAACTCTGATATACACACGTATAATACAAGACAGGCGGATTTGTTGAGACTGCCTGCCTGTAATCTTATATCAACTCAAAAAAGCCCTATGTATAGCTGCATAAATTTATATAACAAACTGCCAAGTTCAATTAAAAATAGATGTACAATCTCTAATTTTAAGTGACAATTAAAATTGTATCTTCTCAACAATTGTTTTTATAGTGTACAAGAATTTTTAAATATGTAAATGTCTATTATATTGGATCATAATAATTGTTGATGTATTGTATGCACTGTATACTTATCAATGACTTGTCTTTCTTACTTAATTGTAATGTTTTTTGTGATGAATAAATTATTATTATTATTATTTTAAATGGGCACCGGATTGTACGTATACATTTCTTTTTAAAGTCTAGATATGGCGGAAGGTTGTGTGATGGCCACGTCAGATTTTTGGTTTTAAATTAATAATATAAATAGGCAGTATGCAAAAAAACGTTAACACAATGTTACAGTCAAAACAATATTAATATTAGATATTATTGCACTGCCCTTGGCAATTTTTGCACAGCCTAGTGCATATTAAACTAAATTAAATTGTCATGGATTGCATTTTTTGTACTTCTTTCTTCCCTGTTGATGTGTTCCTTCAGCATAAATTTCTTTGAAGGTTTAGACATTGTTTATTTTTATTTCGAAATAACTAAAAAGACGAGAACATTTATTGGTTTATGCTTACTATAAAAAAATTCCACTTCGTCCATTTCATACAAATATTATTAATTTAAAAAAAAATTATAATGTGCCCTACGCAATTGGACATTTACTAAATAAACAAAAGCTGTAGCATACATACCTTTCTAAATTATTTTCCGTAAACTTGTCGTTATTGTTTAAATTTTATTAACTGAACTGTGTATCTACTAGGTACTCTAGGGAGCTAAATTTGACCTTTATCAATTTTCGCTTATCACATTGGAAAAGCGCATAAATTGTAGTTGCATAAGCGCAGAAGTGCACATTTGAAAAGCACAATGGTTTTAGGGATTGTACGACAGTTTTTCTAGAATATTTTTTGAATTTTGTAAAACTAGAAAATATTCTTCCCTAACATTTTTCTGAACTTAACCCCATCATATTCGAAGAGTATTTTGAACAAGATTTTTTAAATTTTTTAATACTAGAAAATATTCTTGCCTAACATTTTTCTGAACTTAACCCCATCATACTCGAAGACGATCTGGAATAACTTGTTATGGTCAGAAATCTCATTTTCGAAAAATGCGCTTATTCAATGTTTTGATCAGCGCTTATTCAATGTTTTGATCAGCGCTTATTCAATATAAATTTACTGATTATATATTTGCGCTTTTCCAACGTTTTAATGCCAAAAAATGCGCTTTTACAACTCTCCATACTACTCCACATCACAATATTACCATCTCATCGATTAGTAGACATAGAGAAAATGGTAGTACCAATTTTGAAAAATATTTTCTAAATAAAATAATTTAAATGCCTATTCTGCAAGTATAACTATCGATAACCAGGAATGTATTAAACAAAACCAAGAATAGAGATAGAGGATTTGAATGTGATTTGAATGAATTTCGGCAACTGCGCAAAAAACGGTGAGAGGCAATAAAGTTGCCTGTCGCAACTTAATAGTATACTATGAGAAATTACGATCTAGAAAAAGAGCAAAATTCACATTGTATAGAAAACTGAATGGCAAACAACATTTCCTTGAAGCTTTTATTAATATAATTCATAAACAAAAAATAATTACGAAAATAAGATTAAAATATCAATTCCTGATATTATTTTTTCAAATAATTAATTAATTACTAGTAAATTGGACAATTCTATATATTCATCTAAAAGAAAATTAAAAGACCTTTCATTTAAAAAAAAGAAATCAAAAATCGGATATGTGGATCTCAAATTAAACTAATAAAACAGAATTGAAGCGGCCGCCATCTTGATGACGTCATAATTCCTGTCTGCGGAGGAATTTTTTTGGCCTCCATATCTTAAAATGCATACCATAGGTAAGTCTAGCTCTGAGCAAAATTTCATGCTTGTATCAAAAAGTGCAGTATCAGGCTGAAAATCTGCCCTATGCGGCTCAGCTATAAGTTCCGTGATCACATAGTTGTATTTTATGACTAGGTACATATTATACATAGTAACTTATTCTTAAAGATAAAATAATATAATATAAATGAGGTACCTACATTTCCTTTTACACGCTATTACAAATAATAAAAAAATTCTCAGTTATTGGCCGCCTGAAACGCTTCCTAGTTGTGATTGGCTGATGAAGTGGTGTTGAGTTGTGTGGTCGGAACAACGGTGTAGTGCAGGAGAAGAAGTCCACGACGATAGCTGCTAGACTCGCTCGAGTTGACGTCGGGAACATGAACAACTGCAACACAACACATCACATTAAGCCCTGTTCACGTGTTCACACAACGATTCATTCAAGCTTCTGAATTTTGAAAAAAATAATCCTGGTGAGAGCCTGTAAAATAGCGGCACTGCTAAATTGAATCAGCAATGAGTCTTTTCTAATCATTGATAGCTTCAAAACAGTGAATGTTATTTTTTCAGGATTCAGAAGCATAATTACCTTGTTGAATATCGAAATCTCTTTGCGTTTTGGCTGTGACCGAGACATAAACTCCGGCGTTTTTACATTCTTCGCAACTTAGTATTCTGCACAAATAGTAGCCTTGTTGCCCTCTCACAACATTTGTTATAGTTATTGTCGAAGTGAGTGCTTCTTCAGAGTTCTCCTCATAATTTGATGGCAATGTAACATCGTTGAATGTCCACACAACCCTCGACGAGACGCAATACTTGCACGTGAGCTGCAGGTCTTGTCCTTCACTGACGCTGGTTGTGTTGGAGATGATGAGAGGTTCGTCACATTCCGACTGAGGCTGCTGAGGCTGTTGAGGCTGCTGAGGCTGTTGAGGCTGCTGAGGCTGCCGAGGCTCAGGAGGAATGTTTGGCAAGTGGGGACAAAGTTCTGTCAGCAGCGGCTTAGACCACTCTCTCTGCATCAAATTCGGTGCCGTTGTGCAGTTCGGAACTGCGGTGTTGTTACCCCACAGTTCTCCGCTAACTACAGTGTTCAGCACTCCACACAAAGATGTGTCACAATGCCATTGATTATAACTCAGATTTAAGTGTTTCAGGCTGATTGTATTATCTATAAACTTAATATCTAAAGAGATTAGTTTGTTGCGAGACAAATTTATATTTTCTAATTGAGGTACGTTTACGAAGCAATTTTCCTCTATTGTTGTTATTTCATTGTTATTTAAATCAACTGTCTTCAAATATTTCAAATTGCTAAATAAATCTGTTTGCAGTAGTTTTATTTTATTTGTACTAAGGTCAACTTTGGTCAAATTTGGAGAAAATCTGAAGCAATCACTGGGCAACTCAGTAATTATATTATCATACAAGCCAAGAACATTCAGATTTGTCATAAATCTAAAAGCTCCTTGCTCTATTTGCTCAATGTCATTGTAGTATAGTTGAATTTGTTGCAAATGCCTGTACGATTCAAACAGATTTTCTTTGAGTTGTGGAAAGGACCAACCTGAAACCAATAATCTTAAAAATATCACTGAATTGCATAATAATTAAAAATCAATTGACATACCATACATATCCAGCACTTGAATGTCAGAAGGTAGTGTGTCGGGTAATGTAGTAGCTTCCACCCAACACAGAGCTACTTTTAAACCTGGCCAGCTCCAGTCATCACCATCGTAGCACCAACAGGGCTTGCAATTCGTCCAGGCTGCCTCGCAGGATACTACAGCCAGTGTTACGAGAGTCAAAAGCGTCGTCTTCATGGTTGCCTCACTACACTCGGTCTACACTTGCTCTGGTATTTATACCGCTACACCGCTACATTTTATACGTATTTCCTTGTAACTTTCCTGTTACAAAATGTCTATATTTAACGCAGACTGTTTGTATCACAAGGGTCGCCATGGGATGTCACAGGTTATCGATGCTATTATCAGTTATTTTAAAAAGTTTTTACGTATTATCACTTGTAATAAATATACTTTAAATTCTTGTAAAACTCAAAATACAGTTAATTTATATGTACAAAAAAAAATTTGAATTCGGTCGTGGAAATAATAAAACACAAGTAGAATACTGTATATTATACGCCTATGTGCATATAGTCTGGTAATGGGACAGATACGATACAAACAACTGTAAAACTATTGTGTAATACGATATTATCACAGCTTCGCAATCAATGCAGAGACGCACTGACCCATTGACTATATAATTTCAATGTTGGTTTAGTAGAGTTTTTATTTATATGATGTGGTGATATTTTCAATTTACCAGTCATTTTGAAGTCTTACTGCGTGCAAAACGGGCGATTATATGAACTATTAAACTACGGCCCAAAAGGTAGTCAGTTCGATCCCAGCAACCGACAATAATGGTTCGATTTCACTTAATAATATCTACCATTATGTAATTTGGGAGTAAATAAAAATCCTGTTGAATGATTATCATCGACGTTATCATCAAAATAAATTTTAAAAAAATTACCTATGAATATAAACTATAAGTAACCGTAACCGAAATCAAAATCGGAACCATTAAAGTTGAAACATGTACTTCTCAATGCATAGGTTCATAATGGCCGAAATCCCTAGGCCGCTACCGAAAAGTTCGACAAATCTCAACTTTTACGGTCTGCGATTTAGGGACAACTAATAGGAGGGCAGCATTTATGCGCGCTTTACTTTTGTTGACAAACAACATAGTTAACCTTTCTGATTCGTTGGTTTCGTATGATTAGTGTCTGTCAAAGAGAACTGTTAAAATGTCAATTTACGACTTTCACCTGATATTGTCTTCTTCCATCATGAATACAAGCTGTCAAGCTGTCGTCCATCCTGTTCGTAAAACTACGGCCTATTATGAACCAAAGCCGGTAAAATTTCAGATTACCGGTCTCGGTTTCGGTTCCGGCTATTATAAACCAGGCCTAAGTCCGACTCTGGGCAGCTGCAGCACGTTAAGCCTTTTTTATTTCGAAATGTTTTGAATTTGTATTTTTGTTAAATAGACAGATATTATGTTGGCTTGCTTGCTTTATCAATAATTATGTATTCATATAAAATCAAAACCAAAGCGACATAATAGGGTACTTAACATTTTTTTATATTGCAGAAATTTTTATTTTTGTACAATATTTGACCTATAAGAAGATAATTAATGTTAAAAAAATCAACAATTATGTTACAAATGTTTATAAAAATTAATTTAAAATTTACATGCTTCAAAGCAACCCCTCTAATGTGACGTCACGTGTGCTAGCCATAAGCCGCAGGTGCGTTGATGTTTTATTTGGGAGAGATGTTAGGGGCGTTAGGGGGTTATTTTGTAATGTCAAAGTGACAGCGATTTTAAAGTTTATTTTATTTCTTACCTAAAACTACTCTTTGCACAAACAATATGTTGTAAAATTAATACTTATATCGCTTATATCTCAAAATATAGACAAAACACGCAGAGGTTCTATTTTGATATCTTCAAAATTTCAAAATTGTCACTGTCAACACAATCACAACAAAAACAAACTTTCCCTTTACCCGACAGACATACGTAGCAAAAAAAGTATAGCTGTCTTCGTCTAACACTACGACGGCACGTAGAAACTTAACCCAAACATGCGAAGCACACGTGACGTCATATAGAGCGCGAAAAAAATACCTGAATTTTCAATAATTTTTACTTCCTTGTACGGAGTAATAAGGAAGTATTGTAATCGCGAAAAATTTCGGTTTTCAGATTTTGATGGAAATATCCGTTTTGACCTTTTCTGAATCCATTATGACTAGTTTCGTCGTGACGTCTGTACGTACGTACGGACGTATGTGTGTCGCATAACTCAAATACGGTTAGACGTAGAAAGTTGAAATTTTGTATTTAGGACTGTTATAGCATCTAGTTGTGCACCTCCTATTTTTGGTTTCAATCTATAAACCGGAAGTAGTACTTTTTAAAAATATTTTGATAAATAATTAATTTTAGACAATTTTTTTTATTTTAAATGAAAGATTATGTGATTATTATCTACAATTGGTATTTTATAAATTTTTCTGTAGCTTCTATCATTTAAGAATAATTAAAGTATATACTTATAATTTAGTATTTCTGTATCTTGTAGTCCATGATCGATTAACATTTGTTACTACGTAAAATTTAAATGATTATGACATGACAGTGACAGTAGCAGTGACAATAGTAAAATATCGTTTATATCTTCTTCTGCAGTTTAAATAAAATGACTAAAATATATTTGTGAGTATACTAGTATAATAAGTTAAAAGAATTTTTTATATTATTCTACATTTTAGTTATTAAGAAAAGTATGAACAAACAGGCGTACAAGGAAGTCATGTGGTGTCCACGTCAGATTTTTTTCTTCTGTAATAATAACATTTATGCAAAATAAAAAAATCTGACGTGGACACCACATGACTTCCTTGTACGCCTTGTGTGTTCATACTTTTCTTAATAACTAAAATGTAAAATAATATTAAAAATTCTTTTAACTTATTATACTAGTATACTCACAAATATATTTTAGTCATTTGATTTAAACTGCAGAAGAAGATATAAAGCATATTTTACTATTGTCACTGTCATGTCATAATCATTTAAATTTTACGTAGTAACAAATGTTAATCGATCATGGACTACAAGATACCGAAATACTATAAATTATAAATATATACTTTAATTATTTTTAAATTATAGCAGATACAAAAATATTTATAAAATACCGATTGTAGGTAATAATCACATAATCTTTCATTTAAAATAAAAAAAATTGTCTAAAATTAAATATTTATCGAAATATTTTTAAAAAGTACTACTTCCGGTTTGTAGACTGAAACCAAAAATAGGAGGTGCACAACTAGATGCTATAACAGTCCTAAATACAAAATTTCAACTTTCTACGTCTAACCGTATTTGAGTTATGCGACACACATACGTCCGTACGTACGTACGTACGTACGTACATACGTACGTACGTACGTACGTACAGACGTCACGTCGAAACTAGTCATAATGGATTCAGAAAAGGTCAAAACGGATATTTCCGTCAAAATCTGAGAACCGAAATTTTTCGCGATTACAATACTTCCTTACTTCGTACAAGGAAGTAAAAATACGTCAAACTTAGATTCAAAAATAGTTTAACATATAAAAAAATCAGCATAGGTGTTAAGTACCCTATTGACCATGTACATAGATTTAAAAAAATCTGATGTGGTCAGCACATGACTTCTCGCCTAATTCTGCTTATTCTACGAATCTAATAAATAGATTTACTTACATTTTGATAGTTTCATGTTCATGCAAACGTAAGTTTTATTCAACGTGAAACATGGGATCTTCCATATCCATGGTTACGAATTTGACAGCAATGTATTAGAGCGATTCATTTAAAATAGAACATAGGCTGTCATTATCAAGTACATATTACCTGTCAATTAGGGTTGTGTTGTTGAAAATAAGGTATACAATTGAAGAAAAGGTTCAAATGATACGTTGGTATAATGCAGACGTTAGCCTCAGACAAGTACCTATCTCATTTATTTCGTGTATTTGAGAATTTGTTATAAATTGTATTCTGAAAAAATATCTATTAAATGTTTATATTTCTTGCAACTTTTTTCATATCTAAAATTATTAGAAATACATACATTTGCTATGTTCTATTTTAAATGAAACGCTCTAATATATTGCTGTCAAATTCGTAACCATGGATATGAAAGATCCCATGTTTCACGTTAAATAAAACTCACGGTATAAGCGATAATGTAAACCAAGATGTAAGCAAAAGATATCAATAAATTGTACTGTCTTAAATTAATTATTTATCGAAATATTTAAAAAAGTACTACTTCCGGATGGTAGATTGAAACAAAAAATATAATGGCTTATTAAGATTTGTATTAAAACCTTAAATACAAATATATTTTGACCCATCACAATACCTCCCTTATAGAATATGAGGCGGGAGGTAAATATTATGAAATCACGCATATTAAGTACCTACACATTATAATAATGATTTAATTTACAAATATGACAGAGATTCATTATTATGAATCACTTGACCTTTAACCACATAAAACAGGAGCAAATGTCGACCGCAGGCCTCATAGCCTACTATTTCCATGTATTTACATACTGATTTGATTCATTTTTGGCGAAAGAACGGTATCGATAATGGGAGGCATGAAGCAATTATTCTGTAATAACCTCGGCGAGTTTGCGTTGGTAGTTTAGTTTGCTGAGTTGACAGCCAGTAATTATTAGCGATTGAAAATTACTGGAGTATGGAATATGTTACGCGAGTTTTTGTTGGTTGTTGTTGCGTGCTGTGATTAGCAGAGGATGAGGAACATCGATAAAATGAAAACCGAGTGGTGTTTTTGTATTTTTTGTATTCAGTAAAGTTTTCTGTTATTTATAAAGGCTTTTTTAAATCTACCTTTTAGATAATAACTAATGTAAATAAGCTCTGGGCTTGGACTAAACATCTTGAAAATAAATTAAAACACTTGGTGACAGATCTAAATAAATTCTTTATCATCAGCAAGATGAGTTAGAAAATTTAATTGAAGCGTTGACGATTCAAGCTACAAAAGAGTTATGTGGCCCGCCTATAGGTTTTTTTCTCCTAGTACGTAGAATACTCTCGATTTTACGTGTTTTTTCTATTCCACTCTTTTTCCCACTACTACAGCTGCCTGAAACCAGCCCGAAACTCGTACTTCGCAGCATTCTAGCTATACAATGTCATTTTGAAGTTGAAAAATACTGTAAACGTGTTTTCGTTGCAAGTAAACTGTCAGAGTATTATTGACTTCAGGATAATGTTTTTATAAACATTTAATAGAGAAAGAATGAATCTACAGATGTGCCTTTTTAAAATTTTAAAAATTAATTTCCATCATGAGATATAACCGTGTAAAGTTTGCATAAATTGGAAATTTATTTGAATTTTTCGGAATTTTTATATTCATGTACAATTTTTTAATAAAATTTTTAAAAAGGCACATCTGTAGATCCATTTTTTTTCTCTATTAAATCCTTGTTGAAATAAAAATTTAGCATTCTTGTACTGACCACGAAACACTCGCTACTTTAGTACATTTTATGCTGGATTTTAGTAGGAGATAGACGGGCCTCTTAGTATTATGTCTACAACTATTTCTGATGATATGTTTCATACATTATTTTTTACACGAACGGGAGTAAACGTCATCTTTTTCTTATTAAAAATCATGATAGAAGTGATTCATTTAGTCCCTAGGGAAATAATCACTCCCTAGGGAGTTTATATTATTATTATTTATTTGTTTCTGTGGGTTGCTATGTATGATTTACATTACCAACAACAAATAACATACTTGATAATTTATTACTATATTTTTAAAGTAAATTAATTTGGTCCGTGTAAAAAATAGTATATACCCCTCAGGAGAGACTGCAATTTTTCCCTCGTTGCACCTCATGAAAAAAACATGCATTTCTCTCCCTCGATGTATAATATACTATTATTTCATCGCGATCATTAATTTAAACATGCAAATATTTCATGGCAATTTTTATTGACTAGGAAGTTATTATTAAAATAAATTATTACTATTATTATTAAAATAAATTAACTGTGTCATCTATCTACCAAATATCATTGAATTCTGATAATGACTACGAAAAAATGCTAGGTACTTCGTACGAGTTTTAAAACCACATTCTTCATTTTACTGGATTATTTGTTATTAGTACCCACAGTTGATTAATAAAATGCAAAATGCTCCACTGATTCATAACTTCGTGAATATTTTTAATGGCATTATAATAGTATATAGTAGTCAACTTGCTTATTACAGAACTAAAAAATTTTAAAAACAAAACGTAATTTTAGTTTCCAGGTTTTTGAATCAAACAGTTTTGGGTCAATGTTTTCTATGGATTTTCATAAATTTACTATTCTTGCCATTGCACAATTAATGAAAATTAAATTTTATTCCATTCCTAGTTAGGTAGATATCTACTAATTATACCAAGCATTATACAATAAACAATCAAGAGGTTTAAAAAAATGCTTCTTACGAAAACTGCCTCTTTATTTTATATAAATGAATTAAAAACCAGTAAACCAGTAAATTCAGTACTGTATATGCCATTCAAATATATGCAAAGAGTAAAAGTAACAAACAAATTACCAATGTAAATAATTGATCTAAAATAAAAATTTACAAAAAATGTCACTTTTCTGTATCTTTTTCTTTGCATTCAATTTATTTTAATACAGCATAAAAAATAAAATACAACGTTTGATTTGATTCCTGTACACTAATCTCCAACCTTCCAAAGAAGTTAAATGTAAGTATTCTTATCCCCAGTTTCCTTTTCTGCGGGTCTGGCGTACCGATCCCGAAGGACTTTTGACGTCGTGACCCCGTGGTTTGTGGTTGACATCTGTACACAGGACCTCGACCTTTTACCCTTCGGTTACACTTGGCAACAATGGAACCAACCAGTCAACGCTGCCCCTTGGGTTTTTAGTTGAGGTTTCAGCAGAAAGTTCAAAACGATTAATGATTCAATAACTCAAGTCATTGAACAACGTTGCAAGTTCCTATGTAACTCAATGCAACTTCTGTAAAAAGCAGGTTATTATTTAAATGTATTTGTGGTTACACAAAATTTGTTTGCCTATGTCGCATTTTCTTGATACAGTGCTAAGCTTCATTCACATAGGCATTTCGTTTTAAAGTTTACATTTATGTTTACGTTTAAGTATTTTTAAATTCATGTTACTATACGAGCATTCGCATTTTTCACTTTCTAGCACTATAGTTTGAAAACTCCAAATTTTAATGTGGTTGACTACTAGTCGTTAAAATAGTAAAAGTCTAAGACGTTTTTGAATAGTTTAAGGATGCTTCCTCTATGCTTGTTTTCTCTAATGCCAGTTTTTATTATTTTCAATTTTTTATGTGCATGGCTAAACATGACACATTTTATTTGTATTTTATGTGTATTTTAATACAATACTATATAAAAAGTTAAAAAAGTGGAATTAGAGGAAAAAGAGATCAACTTCAAGCGTGTTATTTGCTCAAAAAATTATTTTGACAACTGGTGTTTGGCCATGTAACCGCCCTTAAGGCGATTCACTGCTAGTACTATAAACACCGAAAATTGCTTGTTACTATTCCTATTAAAATCAGCTTTAAATAAATTTTTTATATGAAAACTAATAGGTATATCAATCGACACATAAATTTTTCATTTTTTCCAGTATTTTTTATTTAGTCCATTAAAAATGTCATTTTTATTAGGGATATAAAATATATTAAACACAAATAGAATATAGACTATACAAAGCAGACTGGGCATGTTCTTTTAGAAGTGGAGGAACATTTGTAGGATGGCTTACTTGCTACTTCCCCCTGTACACCTACAAACCTTGAGATGGTTGTTGATTGGAGGTGACCCGCCTTAAGTACCTGTTTACCACTTACCTACGAAAGCTATTTACAATATATCATGCGAATGCTATATTTCTTAAACTTAAATCCTAAATGTTAATCTTCAAACTAAATGCTTATTTGAATGAGACTTAAATTTTTAAAATAATATCATCTGATTATATTATTCAATAGATAAGTTGTAACCTAAACCTCTAAGAAATTCACCAAGACTTAAAGACGAAATAGTCACGTTAAGAAATGAAAATTAAACATCAAGTAAAAAAGTTTAAAAAAAATTACGACAAGATGAGAATAGCAATGTCTTTTTCTTGTTTCGCCTCGTCTCAAGGCATCATTAATTATGAGAAGGAGAAAAAAACAGTGTAGATTTTTCTATTTAAGTAGAGAGATACATCGTGATATTTTCACTTGAGTTGTATTCATCTTAACAGACTAAAGCTATTTATTTTATTTAAAGTCTCATGAGAAAAGTTTCGTAATTAACAAACTATAGTATTTCTGTATTTAATCCCTTTAGGAAGAAGTCATGTCATTAATAACTAAAATTTAATAAAATATGCATTTGCATATATACCTTTGAGATTTGAAATTCAAGATTATTTTGCATATCTCTTCGGTCTGAATACACGATATTCCTCTGCATTTCTTTGTTATGGAAATGTTATTAAATTTATATTCGCAATATTATTCATATTCTGACTACATTATAATACGTAAAATCAATATAGGAAATTTATCCTGCTGTTGCTGTTAATACCGAAGTAGAAAAATAAATTTTAATAACATGACTGACATTTCATTAACGCTAATTGTTAACTGGCGCAGCTTTGATTAAATCTTAAAGATAGCTATATTTACTCCTTATTTGACACTCCTAATGTCGAAGAAACAGTCGCAAATTTGCGCTATTCTATTGTCGCTACTATCTTGAACCTCTAAGCTCGACCTTTATCATAAGGCGAATTAAACATTTTTTAAACAATACGAAAACAGGTTATTTGAGAAACTACTAGTATGTAAACAGTTTAAATGAGACAAATTAACAGTACGAATATAAGTACACTTTTACTTCTTTTACTAAATTATTAAATTTATATTGAAATAGATTTTTTTTAGAGATTGCATTATGTGCAATATTAAATTATAATCAAGATAATCTTTTATTTTTTTGAATGTCTGAAAAGGACAATTCTAGAAGTACCTAGTACCAGAACGAAAACAACATTTTGACAGAGAACACCATATAGTCCAGTCAAATTAGGTTTTTTAGTGGAAAAAATTAGTAGAAAGCTGGATTTTGGTTTACACCTTCCCAATACCTTTATCAACAACATACTAAAAGTCTCAATCGATTGGACAGGAGCTTCATCCGCCAGTTTGAAAAAATGGCCGCCTTCTATTGTTTTTAATTTTTATCTCGTAAATGATTAATATTACGAAAAAACAGTTAGTAACAAAATTTGCTATAAAATGCTATACATGTTATTTATGAAAGTGGTACAGTTTTCGAGAAAATCATGAAAATGTAATTTGAAAAAAACGATACATTTTGATCAAGTATTAGTTTATGTCTCATCATACGAAAACGGTTGTAATTTTTTTATGAATAAAAATATGGATTTCCGGTTTGCAGAATCCAATTTCCTGAATACTCTTCTATGAGTAAAATTATTTTCAAATTTTTTGACGCACGGGTTTAGTCACAATTTAAGGATATTCTTACAAAAGTTTAACAAAAAATTTGTTTTTTATTTTACATTTTGGTGTTTAATTTACCGTGACTTCTAATTGGATAAAGTTATTGACATCGGGATTTCGGCATACGATTCTCTATAAAATTAGTCAAAAGATGATATGAGTTTTAAATGTTTGTAGGTTTTAGTTAGGTCGAAATTTTAAGACTTTTTTCTAAGAAAAAATAAGAGAAATATGTCTCATCATTCTAAAACAGCTGAAATTTTTTTAAGAATAAAAATATTGATTTCCGGTTTGCAGAATTCAATTTCCTGAATACTTTTCAATGAGTAAAATTATTTTCAAATTTTCTGATGCACGGGTTTAGTCAAAATTTAAGGATATTCTTAAAAGGTTAATATTTTTCTGATTTTTACCTCTCGCCTCATATTCTATAAGAGAGGTATTGTAATGGGTCAAAATTTTCGAGTATGAGTTTTTGGTGGATAAGCACGTTTCAGGGTCTCTAGAATACGAATTTACTATTTTCACGATGATGTCTGTGTGTGCGTGTGTGTGTGTGTGCGTTTGTATGAACCGACGATTTTTCGTCCACGATAACTTAAAAAGTATCAAACCGTTTATAACCAAATTTCATATTTAAGGTTTTAATAAATATCTTAACATCGGATAAGATTTTGGTAGAAATCCGCAAACCGGAAGTAGTACTTTTAGAAGTTTGGAAAAGTTTTCCTTAAATATATTGGTACATTATTTATTTATGACAATTTTTGCAATAAAAAATAAAAGAAATTGTGATTATCTATGTGTACAATTAATTATAAATACAAATTGCTGAATCTGGAAGTATATAACAATAAAATAAAGTACAATTAATATTCTATTTTTTTTGAAATTCCAGTATCTTGTTGTCCATGATATAAAATTTGTTTCTACATAAAATTTGAATTATTATGACAGTGACAGTACAGTTGACATCTTTTGCTTGCATATTGGTTTACATTATCGTTTACATATTACATGAACATGAAACTATTAAAATGTAAGTAAAACTATTTATTAGATTAGTAGAATAAGCAGAATTAGGCGAGAGGTCGTGTGATGGCCACAGCAGATTTTTTATTAGAAAAAAAGTCTTAAAATTTCGACCTAACTAAAACCTACAAACATTTAAAACTCATATCATCTTTTGACAAATTTTATAGAGAATCGTATGCCGAAATCCCGATGTCAATAACTTTATCCAATCAGAAGTCACGGTAAATTAAACATCAAAATGTAAAATAAAAAACAAATTTTTTGTTAAACTTTTGTAAGAATATCCTTAAATTGTGACTAAACCCGTGCGTCAAAAAATTTGAAAATAATTTTACTCATAGAAGAGTATTCAGGAAATTGGATTCTGCAAACCGGAAATCCATATTTTTATTCATAAAAAAATTACAGCCGTTTTCGTATGATGAGACATAAACTACTACTTGATCAAAATTTATCGTTTTTTACCTCTCGCCTCATATTCTATAAGAGAGGTATTGTAATGGGTCAAAATTTTCGAGTATGAGTTTTTGGTGGATAAGCACGTTTCAGGGTCTCTACAATACGAATTTACTATTTTCACGATGATGTCTGTGTGTGTGTATGTGTGTGTGTTTGTATGAATGTATGGACTGACGATTTTTCGTCCACGATAACTGAAAAAGTATCAAACCTTTAATAACCAAATTTCATATTTAAGGTTTTAATAAGGATCTTGACACCGGATAAGATTTTTGCAGAAATCCGCAAACCGGAAGTAGAAGTTTTTGAAACTTGATATAGTTTTCCTTAAATATATTGGTACATTATTTATTTATGACAATTTTTGCAATTAAAAATAAAAGAAAATATAATTATCTATGGGTACAGTTAATTATAAATACAATTTGCTGAATCTGGTAGTATTTAACAATAAAATAAAGTACAATTAATATTTTATCTTGTTGTCCATGATATGAAATTTGTTTCTACATAAAATTTGAATTATTCTGACAGTGACAGTACAGTTGGCATCTTATGCTTGCATCTTGGTTTACAGTATCGTTTACATCTTACATGAACATGAAACTATTAAAATGTAAGTAAAACTATTTATTAGATTAGTCTCGAGGTTAGTAGAATAAGCAGAATAATTAGGCGAGAGGTCGTGTACTGGCCACAGCAGATTTTTACAAATTACATTTTCACGATTTTCTCGAAAACTGTACCACTTTCATAAAAAAAAATATGTATATCATTTTATAGCAAATTTTGTGCTCTACAATTTGTTACTAACTGTTTTTCCGTAATATTAATCATTTACGAGATAAAAATTAAAAACAATAGACGGCGGCCATTTTTTCAAAATGGCGGACGAAGCTTCAGTCCAATCGATTGAGACTTTTAGTATGTTGTTGATAAAGGTATTGGGAAGGTGTATACCAAAATCCAGCTTTCTACTAATTTTTTCCACAAAACGACAAAATATGATCTAATTTGACTGGACTAATAATATATTTTAGAAAATTTTTCAATACATTTCATTTTTGCTAATTCCTGACAACTTATACAGTATTACAGTGGAGGGAATCGGATATGGCAAGGGGTGGCAGTTGCCATACCAAAGTTTGGACAATTTCATTTTGTTTATGTATGGTTTCTGCATGACTCAACTCAATTAAGTATTTTTTAAACATTAACTATACTAACAAAATTTTGTCTGCGGCACACTTTTCATTGTATTTTCTAACTAAAAGTTACATTTTAAGAAATTTTCATTCAACAGGAAATAATTATTTTGCTCATGAAAGAGGAAAAACATAAAGCTTCACATCTCTCAATAAAATGAAATTTATAATTATATGGCTTTTGACCTTGACTCCTAAAGTTGATACCAGACTCCGATATTACCACACCAATAAAATTGCTGAAATGAAAAAAACATAAAACAAAAGCTTTTTTCTGTATTTTTAATGTCCAGGCTTGCCTTTTTGACCTCATGGTCCATCCGCTTATGTTATTAGTTATTTATGTATCAAGGGCATCATGATGATGTTTATGCTCATCCGAGGGCGACATGTTTACAAGCCCAAGGGCCTCTGGCCCGAAGGTCTGTAAATCGCCCGAGGGCTATAAAAAACAATGATGCCCGTGGTGCATACACTATTTTATGTCTTACTATTTTATTTAAAATATTGCGCGCGCGACATTTCGCTTTGACGTTTCGAATTTTGTTAATATTTTTGGTATCCTAGTAACAGACAGAAGATATATTAATTTCAGAAGAAAAACATTAGTGATGTCTCAATATTACTATGGCAATTTCTTAATGCCCTAGGATATAATGTAGTATATAACATACCTCGTATCCATGACATAATTAAACAATTACATACTAGGAAGACATAAAAATAATTATGTAGGTTGGTACCATAATTCAAATTCATTTTATACAAACTGGCAACTGTAACATGATATTAAATTAAAATAATTGAATTATAAAATATCAAATGACACTATTATTTATAATGTTGCGCTTGTTTAATAAAATTAGCATTTGAACAAAAAATAATAATTTCATTATTAAAATCACCAACACAATTTCCCGGCAACCATTGGACAAATTGTTACCAACTAACTTATTCCAGTAGTGCCAACCCGTACACCATTTAATTTTAAGTCCCCATTTATCTAAATCTCCATAAAACACTCCTAACCTAACTTAACCCATTCCGTCTGTAGTCTACAACAGTCCGCCAGTTTTAAACTCCCTAAGCAGCAATGAAACACAAAACAAGAAACCGCACCACGTCTCACGATTTCACCTGACACATCTGCACATTCCACACACTAGCAAACACTACCAACCTACGGAACACGAAATACACTACACAGCAGACGCGAGCAAATGTAACCTCACCGCAAACTACAGCCCGCCGCGTTACTCTAAACAACATTCAAAGAGAATTGAGTTAAAGCTACTCCCGGGAACTTCAAATGGAATATTTTATTATTTAATTTCGTGTGACACGGCACGGACGGCACGATGGATGCTATGAGGATGTTTTGAGAGAAAATGTAAGTGTTTGTATTGCTCTGCGTGACTGCGTGATTGTTACAATGTGGATTTATTATGCAAAGAGTGTTTCGCTATTTTTATGTTTTAGGTTTATTAAGATGTTTAGTGGATTTGAAATAGGGGGTTAACTTTTCGTGTGGATAATTAGCTTTGTTATGGGCTTAAATAGATAATATTAGCATAGGACTTTGAGTGTTCTTTTGTTCTAATTTTTATTTGAGTTGAAGCTACTTATACTAGAGATTTAAAATATTCATGTAGGTACTTTATTGTCACATGATATTTTCATGACTGGGATGTAACTAAGGGTTTTGGTCGGGTGGTCAATTGTTTTGGGCCACCTGAAATTTATTTATTTATAAATTTATACAGGCAGAAGAAATGTTTATGATTATGAATAGCGAATAGGTGTATAGATTTTTCGCTGGTAAATGTTGTATTTTTGAATAGATATTATGTATTTGCTTGTCACTCTGAGTGCTCGTGCAATCTTTATCTATGCATACATATTTGATATCATATTCTTATAACTGCGGGTACTGTTCTTCTATGAAATTTATAGATTGATAGAAATTCTAAACTAAACCTAAATAAAATAATGTTTTCAAAACAAAAATTTTACTATAAAAAGTGTAGTTCCATCCTCCGCTCTTGTTGCTTTTTGATTCTTAACGAGCAATTTTGCATATTTCATTAAAAATGTGAACCTAGGAGCGATATAGCGATATAGGTTGAAAAACGCTGGTGTATGAAGTATTTAGTTTTTACTAGGGTCCTGAAATAATGTACTTTGAAAGATAATAAGTTTATCGTTATGATAAACCTTTGAGAATCCTTGGTGTTTTCGATGGCGTGATCAGATGTGCAGGCAGCTCGCTCGGTTCAAGGAGATTTTCTTGGCGGGTTTATGATTGCATTTGAGTGAGTTTGTGATATAGGGGCGCAGGACCGCGGAGCAGTATGGCGGCTTTCAACGATATTCGTGTGAATGACAAGGGAACTCTAACTCTCAGATAAAAGTCCATTGTTCTTGATAAGTGATCTCGGTTTTCACTGAATGGAAGAGAAAACTTCACGATCAAAGTAACTTTCCTCCAAAGGAAGGAAATCAATGTTGCTGTATTTTTATAAGAATAGGCGCTCTACCTTTATTAAGAAAAATTAATGCTATTTCTAATACTACAACGCAGCTTTGTAAAGAATGTGTCATAAGTATTGTATTATACTAGTTCAATTGTTCACCTTTACTCGAGAAATCGTCATAAAACATTTACCTACGACCATTGCATAAAATACATTCATTAGGTAACTGTAGTAAGACAAACTATTGTATTTTAAATTCATAATTTAATACTTTTGTATTATAAGTCCATTATTCAACACTATTGTTAAACTGTCATCACATACCAAAATGTGAAGTAAGATAAATATTTTAATGAATAAAATTTGTAAACAAATTATGTTTTATTTAAAGGTCCTAGATACAATGGCCTAGTTTACACCGGGAGACCTGACATAGGCCAGACCCATATCTGACCTATTCTAGGTCCAGACCCGGGTTGTTTACACCGCATATCAAAAGAGCCTACACAGGTCAAATATAGGTGGGATATAGGTACTTGTTCACGCCATCTAGAAGTTTAAGATAAAAAACAAGAATACTTTATTACCCAGTTTTTAAATTTGGTTAATTTCAAGTGTCAAACTCTTCAAACGTCATTTTTATTTGGACTGTTAAGTTATTTAAAATGGATATTGAAATTTTTTATTTCAACCTTAAAATGTTGTGGTAGATTCAAATGAAAACAAATATTCTTCGAAGGATAAAACTTAAAAGAAAAATTATAAAGAAAAGAAAAGAAAAGAAGTGTTATTAAACATAGAGAAAAATACCGTTAAACAAAATAACACTTTCAATTAACTTTTTATGAACTATTTTAGGTCTATCTGGTTTACACCGCAATGAGTACGTTTGGGCCGCGGCCTAGTATAGGTCAGGCCACATGTAAAAGTGGCCTGACCTATGCCAGGCCGCTTCATATTCTAAGTGTTTACACCATGCGGCCTAGCAACATTTGGGTCGAATTTGGGGTATAGGTCGAATATAGGTCTGCGGTGTAAACTAGGCCATTGTCGAATTTGACTCGCACATAATGACTATAATTCAAAAGGATGAAAGTTTATGTACGAGCTGTAGGCGAGTGTATATAATCATCCGAGGATTCATGTTTCAATTGGATTTAAAATTCAATAACTTGTTGAAAATAATAAAAAACTAATTAAACTTAACTTACTACTAAATTATTCACAGATATGCACATTTCTACGTTATAATAAAGTCAAGTTTGTACGTAGGTATTTGTGTAGAAACAACAACAATAATTTATAGCAAAAATAATATATAACTTTGACATATTTAGAAACTATTAAATTCAATGACGTATAATATCAAAAGATTCAAATTTAGGTAACAAATGTATATAATAATTATGTCATGTAAAAGGATTGTTAATTTTTTGAAGCCCCTTGTGAAATAAATATTCCAAAATAAAATTTAATTATTGTAAATTATATTTATTAAGAATAAATCTTATTTACTATTCTAAATATAGCAGGGAACACCCATGATTTTTTTAAATGAATATAGAGCCTCAAATTCAGTAATAGACAGGGCAGTTAATTATAGCCTTTAAATTTCCTGGTTTTAAGTGTTTCTGCCCAATGGATCATGCTTGCTTAAGATGCGTCAATATTTTTTTAATCTTACACAAACAGAAAATACGATTTTACTGCGTCTAATGACGCAAGAAAATAAATATTTGTCGGTCAGACGTACAAAAAACAAGAAAATGCCTAGGCTGGAAAATAATTTCGTGCGCGAACCAACAGATGGCGCCAAGTGTATTATTAATACACGTTCTGCTGTCAAAATAAATATATGAAAGGTGTTAATTAAATATTATAAGCAGTTTTTAAGTTTATTCAGTGTATTTAACATTACTGCGAATTAAAATGAACAATATTGTTGGTAATTAAATTAAAAATGCCACCTGGAAAATAATTTCGTTGCAAACCAACAGATGGCGCCAAGTGTATTATAAATACACGATCTGCTATCCTGTGAAAATAAGTATTTGAAAGGTGTGAATTATAAGCAGTTTTCAAGTTTATAAAAAGTATATTGATTATTACTAAATTATTAAATGAACAATATTGTTGGTATGGGTAATGATGATGACTCTTCTAATTCTAATGAAATTTTACTTTGCACACCAGAAGAAATTAAAAATGCCGCCAAGGAAATAACCTTTGGTTTTATTGTGTTGGTTTTTTGTGTAAGATAAAAAATATTATGTGCTACATGCCAGTAAAGTGCTTTTCTGGTCCTCAAGAAAAATACAACCTCGGCTGCGCCTCGGCTGTCTATTTCATCTTTCGGACCAGAAATAAGCTAACTTTACTGCCTAGCAGCACAAATAACTATTTATAATAAAAATAAAAATTCTAACCTTTAGTGTAGATACTCTGATGATGGTGCATCCTATATACGTGTCCCAGAAAGTCTTTAAATTGCTTGTTTTAAATTTAAAATTTTAGTCGTTATTAATTTTATATCATCTCACACATTAAATGTGTGAATTACACGCACTTTATAGACATTTATACAATAGGTACATCAAATTTTTAATTTTATCTTATAAACATTGATACATGCACAACGAGATACCGCGATAAACTGAACTTGAATCATCAGTTCCTAGTGCAAACAAAAGGTTTCAACAGGTTTAGTTTTATTCATCTAAAAGAATATTGTACTGAAATAGTTATTTGTATCACAAGGCCAGAAACTGACCTTTTGCAAGAGCGAGTATTTTTGACACGCCGAGCCACAGGCGAGGCTTGCAAATTACGAGCACTAGCATAACAGTTTCTGGACGTGTAATACACAATATTTTATGTGCGATTTCATTACAAAAATATAAAATAATTATAAATATATTGCATTGGAGCTTAAAATATATTTATTTCAGTTTCTATTAACGATTTACGTCTAAAATTTGTCAAAATCTTGTTAATTCTTTTATAAAAAATATTCAACGCATAAAATTGACATCTGCTTGACAACTGTAGTAATGTCAAGATGCCAACCTATAACTTCCGGTTGTTTGCCGGCCTAGGCTGGCAACAAAGAGTTTCTGGCGGATTTTGAGATATGGAAAACTAGCGATGCCGACCGGAGGCATATAAATATTATTTGATTTGAGTTTAGTAAATCAAACTGTTTTTTATGAATAATTGTGTTAAAAATTGATGTTGATAATATGAATGTGAAATTAAAATATATCAAATAATATATAAATTCAAAATAACATTTGTTTTGTAGATTAGTTGTACGTGCTTCTTTCATCGCATAGCAAGCACAACTGATAAATACAATATACAATTAGATACAAAAAGTAAAATATTAATTATACTTTTAAAAAAATTAAAAATCAAAAGGTATCACTATTCACTTAGAGGTATGCACAAAACTGTCTCCTTAAATACAATTAAAATAGTCAAATACATAATTAATGTTTAAATTGAATAAGTAAAATGAAATACTTACAATACTAACACAGATTTGTAGCGACCACGAGCATTCACATTGAATTATGATATATTTCATAAAAAGAAAAAAAATGCATTCGGAAATATCATTAAAATTTATGAAATTCTATTTGTAAAATCTATATTAATTGTAATTGACAGGTTGACATTCAATAATGAACGCTTCAGTTGATAAATAGGTTTTGATAAAATAAAAATTTAACGAACTATTTTATTTTACTTTTATATCTTCACCAATTATTTTATACAAAACAAAAAAACTAATATTGATAATTAAAATATTTTCAATTTTAATCAAATAAGTATTTTAAATTCTTTTACTGTTCAAATAAACTGGTTTTGTTACAATTTTCTTTAGGTCGGTACTTAACAAATATATAATTTCTTAGCACTTCGCACAAGTGTAGCGCTTTAAGAAGAGAAGAACGGAAATATGTGGTAAAGAGAGGTTAATTAGAAAGTTATTTAATCGGTACGAGAAGAATTTTTCCTCATCAAATAGGGTCTAAATTAAGTGAAGTTAACTTCATTCATTTAGCTGCATGACCCAAATATGCACAATTAAAATGAAAGCTTCTATAAAACTGTGCACAAACTGTGCAGCACAATAGACACTTTGTTTTTAATTGTGCACCTCTGCTTAACCATTTAATTTACACTTTAAATGGGTCATGCTAAATTCACGCGAGCATGACCCTAGTATGCACAATTAAAATGGCAGACGCGAAATAACTGTGCACTAACTGTGCAGCACTATAGAATTCTTGTTTTTAATTGTGCACCGATCCTTAACCATTTTTAACACTTAACACTTTAAATGGGTCATGCCAAATTCACGCAAGCATGACCCAAATATGCACAAATAAAATGAAAGCTTCTATAAAACTGTGCACAAACTGTGCAACACGAAAATCATGTTCTTTTTATTTGTGCACCTAATTTGCACCGAGACTCATCACTAAACCGGCAAACTGCACGCAGTTTTCAAAACAATATACTTGTTCGTCAAAACGCTCGGTGAACTTTTTACTTCCCCGGCCTATACATGATATTTGTAAAAGTTTGATTTATTTAAAAATTTTGTTCAAATTGTGCTGAATGAAGCATAAAATAAAAATTTAAACCTTTTCGAAACCAAATTATAATAAAAAAAATATTTAAAAGTTAGCTTCTGTACCCTGTCAATATGGAACAAATTATACTATGTTTTTACTTCCTTGTACGAAGTAAGGAAGTATTGTAATCGCGAAAAATTTCGGATCTCAGATTTTGACGGAAATATCCGTTTTGACCTTTTCTGAATCCATTATGACTAGTTTCGTCGTGACGTCTGTACGTACGTGCGTACGTACGGACGTATGTGTGTCGCATAACTCAAATACGGTTAGACGTAAAAAGTTGAAATTTTGTATTTAGGACTGTTATAGCATCTAGTTGTGCACCTCCTATTTTTGGTTTCAATCTACAAACCGGAAGTAGTACTTTTTTCAAATATTTCGATAAATATTTAATTTAAGACAAATTTTTTAATTTTAAATGAAAGATTATATGATTATTACCTACAATCGGTATTTTATAAATATTTTTGTATCTGGTATCATTTAGGAATAATTAAAGTATATATGTATAATTTAGTATTTCGGTATCTTGTACTCCATGATCGATTAACATTTGTTACTACGTAAAATTTAAATGATTATGACATGACAGTGACAATAGTAAAATATGCTTTATATCTTCTTCTGCAGTTTAAATAAAATGACTAAAATATATTTGTGAGTATACCTACTAGTATAATAAGTTAAAATAATTTTTTATATTATTCTACATTTTAGTTATTAAGAAAAGTATGAACACACAAGGCGTACAAGGAAGTCATGTGGTGTCCACGTCAGATTTTTTATTCAAAAATAATTTGAAACACTTATAGTTAGTTTAAAATCACAATAAAATCTGTTATAAGTATTATAACCAATAAACATTATAGTCACAAAACTTTGTCTTATTTCGTTTAAATGTTGTATTTGATGTTTGACTAAAATTCTTTCCTGTTGGAGAAACAATAATTATTATCAACCGCATTACCGCATAGATGTAATTTTTTACATTTCTATTAAACTTATCTTTCCGAAAGCTTTAAATTGATACCAAACTCGGAATGATTTGAATAATTTATTTAAAAATCTGATGTGGCCAGCACAAGACCGCTCGCCATACCGTACGCTTTTAACGTTTTAACTACTAGTATAAATATAGTTGTACTCACTCACCGCCCACTTAAATATTTCTAAAAAAAAATATTAGTCTAGTTTGCGCTCGTATTGCGCTTTATTGCTTCATCAATAATTTTTTTGCGCTGCTCTAATTTTGCCATAATTTAGAGAATAAGTTAGGCAAGGCTATGTTGACGCTAGCCCTAACTTTAACGAATACCTACTTTATTTAGAAGTAAACGGCAAATTTGATTATGTCATTGTTGTCCGAAGCTAGGCGTACATTTAAAGTTTAATAATGTGACTTGCAGATAAGGGCTAAACCTGTAGTACGAGTGAAGCCAGAAGTATAAAGATACACAGCATGTTTTTACGATTAATTGATTTTTCAGAATCAGATCAACAAAATTTTTTGTAATTTTTCAACTGTATATCATAAATTTTGAATGTAGAAAAACATTACAATATACCTATACATAAAAAATTAAATAAACTTGACATTCGGAAAGAATTTTGTTTGAAAAGTGGTAATATTTATATAAGTACTTAAATTAAAATAATTTAAATAAATTATTTATGATTACTGGAATAGAATTTTATAAGCAGCGGTCTGAAAGAATTATTTTCAGACTGTCACTATTAGCAACGGTCTACAAAGAAGTATTGGTTTGCAATTATTAATTTTCAAGTAACCGCCAAGTGAATAAAATATGATGTATTCTATTTTTAATAATTTCTGATTTAAAAATTAATTAATATTTATTAAAACTTTGTAAGTGGCTCAAAAATTATATCGTAAAAATAGTTTGTACGTAATATTATTCTAATAAAATTATTATTTTACGGAAGTAAAAAAAAATTAGAAACATAGGGGAACTTAATTAGTGCAAAAAGCACATATTGAGATTGTTCTAATTATTACCTACAATAGTCGCGTGCGGCTCGTATATCATACCTTTCATTGAATAACATACATTTATAATAACATACAATAAGTAAAATTGAAAGCATATCTTATTAATTACGATCTGAATTTTTGATATAAGGTTTAAATAAATGATACATAACTTTGAGAAACATTATGTAAATTAAATTTCATGCCATGCCTTTGACTCTGACAAAAACTGAGAAAAAATACCGTACCTAACACCTAACTCAATTTATCTTGTACCCAATAATTTAAAATTTGCAATAAGTAGGTTTTCGTTTTAAACGCATTTCACGCGCTTTTTCAAACAAATTATGGCAACTACTGCTAAATTACAGTAACGAAAAAAACATTTTTTACGGAGCATAAGAGCGCAATGTATATAGATTTAATTACAATATAAGAGAACTATAAAAATTTTCTTTTTTCTGTTGTCAAATTAGCCCTGTCAATTTAGAATTTAAATAAAATAAATTTGAGGCAAGAGCAAAATAAAATTTTAATAGAGCAAAATAGCGCAAATAAAGCACTATATATCTATTTAATAATAAAAACTGTAAAATAACTCAAAGGGAGGGCTACGTCAATTTGGCCCTTCCTAACTAACTACTCGTACTTTGATTACTGCTGAATTATAGCAGCGCAAAAAATATATTTCCGGAGCAAAAGAGCGCAATGTACATAGAATGAAAAAAATCCGATGTGGCCAACACATGATCTGTCGCCATACTCTACTATTTTACTTAGTGTGTATGAAGGTACTTGCTCACAAGTCACAAATAATATACCATTGTAGAAGGGCATTCGGGAATTGTAGTTTTTATAATCTTATTAAACTTCATTATGACCTTATAAAAAATAAATGTCATTTCATACTTTCCATTTCAATTTGTCAAAAAGTCAAAAATTTATTTGGCATTAACGCTCAAATATTTTATTTTTTGTTTTCATTGGTAGGCAGATAAATCAAAATTGTAACACATTTGTAGAATTTTAACTTCTTGTAATTGGAAAATGGTGCTAGATAGAAACTACGTTTTGAATACAAATTGTAGATAGTATCATTTAGTATCCATTGTTATTAAAAAAATTCCTATAACATTTTGAGGGTATTCCAGAAAAACGCTTCAGATCTTCAAGAAACTACCACTTCCGGTTGCACGACTAACACCAAAATCTAATCAGATCTATTCTAGGGTGTCAAAATATTATGTACAAAATTTCAAATTTTTTATTCAGTAGTATTTGGGTTATCGTACCTCCAACATCCATCCACACACACAGACATTATCGCGAAATTATCAAAATCGTGTTCTAGGACCTCAAAACGTGCTTATCCATTGAAAACTCCCTATCGAAATTTTAGCATGATTACAATACCTCTCTTACAGATATGAGGTAAAAATATGACACAATCTTACTTTTTTTCGCTGTCAAGTTGGCCTTTCCTACTTTGCTTATTAATAAAATAAAAAATCTGACGTGGACACCACATGACTTCCTTGTACGCCTTGTGTGTTCATACTTTTCTTAATAACTAAAATGTAGAATAATATAAAAAATTCTTTTAACTTATTATACTAGTATACTCACAAATATATTTTAGTCATTTTATTTAAACTGCAGAAGAAGATATAAAGCATATTTTACTATTGTCACTGTCATGTCATAATCATTTAAATTTTACGTAGTAACAAATGTTAATCGATCATGGACTACAAGATAAAGAAATACTAAATTAAAAATATATACTTTAATTATTCCTAAATGATAGCAGATACAAAAATATTTATAAAATACCGATTTTAGGTAATAATCACATAATCTTTCATTTAAAATAAAAAAATTTGTGTTAAATTAAATATTTATCGAAATATTTTTAAAAAGTACTACTTCCGGTTTATAGATTGAAACAAAAAATAGGAGGTGCACAACTAGATGCTATAACAGTCCTAAATACAAAATTTCAACTTTCTACGTCTAACCGTATTTGAGTTAAGCGACACACATACGTCCGTACGTACAGACGTCACGACGAAACTAGTCATAATGGATTCAGAAAAGGTCAAAACGGATATTTCCATCAAAATCTGAAAACCGAAATTTTTCGCGATTACAATACTTCCTTATTACTCCGTACAAGGAAGTAAAAATGTGCAAGCGCAAAAATTTATATTAATGGCGCAATAGAGCGCAAACGAACGACTATCGAAATAATTATGAAAATTTTAAAATTTACAAAAAGGTAGGGCTAGTGTCAACATAGCCCTGTCTAACATATTCTCTAAATTATGGCAAAATTAGAGCAGCACAAAAAAAAATTATTGATGGAGCAATAAAGCGTAATACGAGCGCAAACTGGACTAATATTTTTTTTATAGAAATATTTAAGTGGGAGGACAACTGGACTTAGCCCAAACACAGGCATCATCTCGAAAATACTTTATTCGTATTCTATGGACCCTAAAACGTGTTTATCCACTAAAAACTCACACTCGAAAATTTTGACCAATCACAATACCTCCCTTACAGAATATGAGGCGGGAGGTAAAAAAATGGACGATCGTTTAAACGTTATTTTTACTTCCTTGTACGAAGTAAGGAAGTATTGTAATCGCGAAAAATTTCGGTTCTCAGATTTTGACGGAAATATCCGTTTTGACCTTTTCTGAATCCATTATGACTAGTTTCGACGTGACGTCTGTACGTACGTACGTACGGACGTATGTGTGTCGCATAACTCAAATACGGTTAGACGTAGAAAGTTGAAATTTTGTATTTAGGACTGTTATAGCATCTAGTTGTGCACCTCCTATTTTTGGTTTCAGTCTACAAACCGGAAGTAGTACTTTTTAAAAATATTTCGATAAATATTTAATTTTAGACAATTTTTTTTATTTTAAATGAAAGATTATGTGATTATTACCTACAATCGGTATTTTATAAATATTTTTGTATCTGCTATCATTTAAAAATAATTAAAGTATATATTTATAATTTATAGTATTTCTGTATCTTGTAGTCCATGATCGATTAACATTTGTTACTACGTAAAATTTAAATGATTATGACATGACAGTGACAATAGTAAAATATGCTTTATATCTTCTTCTGCAGTTTAAATCAAATGACTAAAATATATTTGTGAGTATTAGTATAATAAGTTAAAAGAATTTTTAATATTATTTTACATTTTAGTTATTAAGAAAAGTATGAACACACAAGGCGTACAAGGAAGTCATGTGGTGTCCACGTCAGATTTTTTATTCTTCTACTAGAATTAATTTTTTGGGAAATTAATCAAATTGGTACTACTGGTTGTGTAAAACTCATTAACGAACTTGAAGTAAGTTTTTGGCTCAAGATCTTAAATATAAAATTTCAAACAAAATCTGGAACTATCATAAAATCACGATCACAATACTTCCCACTATTATATAGGCCGGGGAAGTAAAAAGTGCACCTAGCGTTTTGACGAACAAGTATATTGTTTTGAAAACTGCGTGCAGTCTGCCGGTTTAGTGATGAGTCTCGGTGCAAATTAGGTGCACAAATAAAAAGAACATGATTTTCGTGTTGCACAGTTTGTGCACAGTTTTATAGAAGCTTTCATTTTATTTTTGCATATTTGGGTCATGCTCGCGTGAATTTGACATGACCCATTTAAAATGTAAAAAAATGGTTAAGGATCGGTGCACAATTAAAAACAAGAGTTCTATAGTGCTGCACAGTTAGTGCACAGTTATTTCGCGTCTGCCATTTTAATTGTGCATACTAGGGTCATGCTCGCGTGAATTTAGCATGACCCATTTAAAGTGTAAATTAAATGGTTAAGCAGAGGTGCACAATTAAAAACAAGGTGTCTATTGTGCTGCACAGTTTGTGCACAGTTTTATAGAAGCTTTCATTTTAATTGTATATATTTGGGTCATGCCAGCTTCACGCAGCTCATTCATTTACCTCTTTTAAAGAACTAATTTAAATTTTAGTAGCCGGTAATGAGTTTTCTGCACAAAAATAGTATGAGACTTTAGCAAAAATATTCTATTAAATTTTACGTTAATGGCAAACTATTCATTTAACTTTGCTACTAAAAAATTGAATTTAGAAAGCAATTTAAATGGGCTTTTACAAAAACATTAGTACATTTGCATATGGAGAGCAGGTTAAGTAAACTGTAACCGAGTTTAAGCTTTTACAACTTTGTATTTTGTTTCAAGTTAGTTTATTTAGTCCAACTAACTGCTAAATGTTTAGAACTTTCAGTTTGTTTTATTGTCTTTTAGGGGTATTTAATTTCATTTGTGTAACGTAAATTTTGTGTTTTTTTTCAGTTCGGTTGGCGGTTCACTTTTCATATACGGTTCGGTTTTGTTCCGGCTTTTTTTTTACCTGTCGCCTAGAGAGGTATAGGAATCGTGATTTTTATCAATAAGCACGTTTTAGCACCTTTAGAACCTATTTTGACAATTTTCACGGGTGTCTGTCTATATGTCTGTGTGTATATGTATAGAAATCTGTATGTGCGCCTACTATAAATCGCATATATTCTTGTTATATTAATAGTTATAATTTTAGAACTAAATTTTTCATGATTTTAAAAAAAATACAAAAATCTAAATAAGCATTCTATTTATTAAGAAAATGGATTAAATTCAAACACAGTAGCACAGTGCACCAGGAAATTTAAAAAAAACTAAAATGGTAATATTAACTACCAGAATACTTAACATAAAAAATGCCAAAATAAAATGTGAATTGTCAAACAGAAGTGTCTCGTTACGATAAATTTATATGCTAGACGTAAAATAATTATGTGTGTAGGTACTACGGGTTTAACTTGATAATTACATTTTGCGCGATATAAATGTAAACATTTTATTATGCTCTTGATACATTAATACCAACTAGTATCGTATTCGTTTCTTTGTTCAGAAACTACTAGTAACGTGCAGTTTTCTCAACTAAAACAACTTTATGTAGACAGTTGATTGGATAAAACATTTTATAGCATTATTTATTATTTAATTATATTTTCTAGTAGTATCCTATATATATTAGTAAAGAAGTCGTGATATTTTCCCTATAATGAATTTATATAACTAACAACAGAAACAGGACATTTACCATTCCCTGCACTAACCGTCGTGAATTTCTTTCAGACGTGAAAAATTAAGTAGAAAGTTCCCTAATGACCCCAGAGCTGCACAACTGAAATTTTTATATCGACCAACGGAGGGTAAAAGTTCAAAAGTCTAATGGACTTCGGAAATGTTTTCTTAAAAACTATTTGTCATTAACTTCAAGCTAATTGAAGTAGTGTTTCTAATGTGCAATCTCCAGCAACGGGCTTTGTTATTCTTGAAATAACACTTCATTTCAGATAAGGATGTATTTACGTTCAGTGCTTTTAAAAGATGCAATAACTTTACAAGTTTGGTGCCTTTATATTTATTCAACAAAAGTTCATATTTGATTGTTGTTTTAATAAAATTGGATTTTCTCTACTTTTATCATTTATTATAGAAAAGTGTTAATTAAATAGTAATTTTCAGTAACCTTCAACCTAACCTAAGAATCTTTGTACCTATTTATACAGGTGGTTTTGAAGTTAATGTCATAAATTTAAGGGTAAGTACAGTAGTATATGACATGTGTATATTATGAAACAGAATTTTTTTTTTTTGAAATCGCAAAATTAATTTTTATATTAAAAATAATTAAATTTGTTTGTTTATTTTACTAGTATTATGTACTGCAGGACTGCAGGTAAATTACCCTGAATTTTTAGAATTTTTAAAAATTGTTTCTGTTTCGTAATCTATACATGTCACACTAAACTTACCCTTAAATTTATTATATTAACTTCAAAACCACTCTGTATAAAAATTATATCTGTGATTTTCGTAAGTATAAAACAGTAACAGTAAAATCTTTTAAAATTCGGTCTAACTATATACTTACATACATAAAATCACGCTATTTCTCTAAAGAGGGTTATCGATTCACAAGTATTTAACTGAAAGTTTTTAATTAACGCTGTTATAAAAATAAAATTTTAACGATTCTGATTAATAATTTAAAACTGAAATCTTTTAACATGAACTCGGGTCTCTCAGATTTAAAACTGCCCAGTTTTGTGATGGGTAGTACATACAGTTTAAACGAATCGCGTATTTGTAATTATTCAAAATTGGCGCAGTCGGTATGATACAATTATAATACAATAATAATACATAAAATGAAAGTAGTGATTACATAGTAAGTTAAAAAATACAAATTGAGTTTCGTCTATTTTGTGAAATAACAAAATAATAAATTAACTTCCAGTATAATAACAGTATACAGAGCAAGTATCATTCAGCAATGCATGTTGATATTTCTGAATGACATATTTTATGCATCGTTATCTTTTAAATTTAAGCATTTAACAATACTAATGACTGAGAGATACAAAAGTGAAATTTATATACTATTTGTTAATTCAATCGTAATACCGAGAACTAGAACTTCGTAAGTTAAACTGTCGGAAGTAGAACATCTGAAATAATTTACTTAACAATATTTTTTATTACGCCATTTTTCCAACTTGATGTAGCAGCCTTACATATTGCAAATCATCGGTATTATAGACAAATATTATACCGTATGCGCGGTTAATAACCGTCAACTGATGGATACTCATAGTTGTAGTAATAAGTAGAGAATACCTACAGGATAGGCTATATTATGTGCAGTTAAATTGGAATGTATATCTGACTGACTTCGAACCTAAGTTATCAGGAATCAGAACAACAGTTCGCCTTCGCCACATTTGGCATTCAGCTATCCGTCCATATTAATATCATCAAGTAGACAATCACAATACTATGAAATCATCTTCAAATTGCAACCTACGCCATCTTTAACCCACTTTGGTAACAAGGGTCAGAAATCAGTCTACATGGATTAATCACCAAGTCGAGTATGTCAAGCGAAGTTAGTGCAGAAATACCTTCTAACTTTCAGATTTGCCGCCGAGTGCCACTGTTGCCAACTTGACGAATGGCACTAACTTCAGACGTCTGGCGGAGTTTCTAGATGCTCGCTTCACGTTGCTTTTGTATGATTTTATGAAGGGTGGTAAATACTGCTTTTTGCAGTGGTGTACACAGTGGGTAGCTATAGGAGCAATCATTAGTAATATGCACTACTGCTGCGTTTCAATTTATGATCGGTATAAAATCTTAACCTAAATTTTTTTAATATATTTTATTTCCCCTCCCCTAGATGGAAAGCCAGGATATGCCATTAGGTTAGGATAGAATTTTTGGTGACAGAGATTTATAAAATTACAGATCCAATAAACCCTGACTATAATATTGTGGCAGAACATGAAATAAAATTCCTTATATATTTATATTTTAGAGTGGGTATAAACATTGATTAAATAATATATTATTTAATCAATGGTATAATATTATATTTTTGTCAATTCGTTTAGTTTATTATCTCATTTTCAGGATTAAAATACAATTAAACTCTTACTCAAATTAAAAACTGAAAGATATTTAGCAAATTCAGCACTTTTTAATTAATTTAATTGCCATAAAATAAACTAGTTTAATATTTTTTATTTATTTAATGCTGGGTAGGTATACAGGAGTATCCTATGAAACTGTTTTAGCATGGGGATCTCGAGAACCATAAGAGATACGAAGTTGGTTAAATTAGACAAAAATGCTCCTTTAGGGGGCCAATTTAGAAATGTTTTTGTTTTCCCACAAAAATGCATAGGTGACTAGATATACGCAAAAATGTAAATTTTGCCAATTTCGTTTGTCACCTATAACTTTTTGTTTGAATTAGTACAAGTTTCTAATTTGCATGTGCTACAGGCAGTTTTGAACGAGGAATACAGCAGTTCTTAAATTTTTTTATCTAGTGATGCCGTTTGTCGAGAGTAGTCGAGAGTGCACCCGACTCTCGTCTCGACTCGGAATTTCCAAAACTAATAAAAGTCACTCTCGTCTCGTCTCGAAATTTCTCGACATGGAGTCGAGAGTCTCGAAAATCTCGAATCAACTTGGGTTGTATGGTATTTATTTATTTGACATGCAAAACAAGTCAGTATTAGTTTGTTAGTGTTGGTGCGGCCTAGGCCCAGTCTTATGGGATTACTTATACGTATTTTGTACGAAATAACTCTTTTGTGATATATTTAACTCGAACTAATACATGTTTATTTTATTCCACGGTACTTCATCTATACTTAACTAGTTAGGTACCTAAATTTATAATTTTTATAATTAAAATAAACTTTTGTTAATTAATAAAAATGTTTCGTATACCTATATCTTTACTAAACTTATTATTTTGTTCATATCTTTTACATAATTTTAGGAATAGGTATTATTTTTATTAAATATCTAATTGATTTATGTAGATCAAAATAAAGATTTTATTTTTAAAAATGTAAATTTGTATACATTTATTGTTTGTTGATCTTGGGAACATTACTTAGAATACAAATTTTTTGTAAAAGATCCCATTTATGATCTGGTCCTGATATTCCAGCATCATTAGCATCTAAAAATGCGTCACGGACAAGAAGTGAAATTTTTTTGAGAGTAATAAAATTGTTTAATCCTATCATATTCACAAAAGCATATTTCTGTTAATTTTAATTTTAAGCGATTTTAAGCAAATAGTTACTAATCAATTATATAAGACGAGACTCGAGAATCTCGACGAGACTCACGGCGAGACTTGATACTGGTCTCGTCTCGGTTCGAATTTGTAGTCGAGAGTTGCCTCATGGTCTCGTCTCGATTTTCTTGACAAGACGAGACGAGACCGAGACTAGTCTCGACTCTCGTGGCAACACTATTTTTATCTCCTACAGATTTTGAGAAATTCAAATCAAATTCAAATTTTCATATGAAGGTTATAGTTGGCTATGACCCGTTTCAATAGAAATTTTTTCTCGTTTCAGCGATATAAAACACAAGTACATTGAAATTAAAATATAGGCAGAAATTATATACCTACTTAATTTTTACCTCTCGCCTAGAGAGGTATAGTGATCGTGAAAAAATTCGATGTCGAGATTTTTGTCAATAAGCACGTTTTAGCACCTTTAGAACCTATTTTGACTATTTTCACGATGATGTCTGTTTGTCTGTGTGTGTGTGTGTGTGTGTATGTTTGGAAGTCTGTGTGTGCGCCTACTATAGTCTTTCGTTCTGATTCATTATCTCAACATAAAATTCTAATATTTTGCAATATGCATTTATATATGTTAATGAAGAGCTGATAAGATTTTGGTAAAAATCTGCCAACCGAAAATTGTATTTTCTTGAAGCATTTTAACATTTTTTGCAAAAAATATAGGAAATACTGCGATAGTTACAATTTGTCATTCGACATTTGAAAGAATAAATTATCTTTTACAATATTTATTTAACATCGTTTCTATATCTCTTACCAATAAAGGAAAATTAATTTTCAAAAATTTATAATTTTACCTACCACGATTTGTAAATCATAATATAGGAAAAAAATTTAAAAACAAAAAAGAAATGTCAACGTGATAGATGAACAGACGTATACACATCAGTTTCTGAAATTTTTGTGACATCATTTTTAAATAATATAAATATATTATTAACTGGGTTTGAAACCGAGTTTGAAACTTAGAACCTATAGGAGCCGAAATATAATAAATTAAAAACTGACTGAATTCCATTAAGTTTTTATCCTTTCATTAAACGTATTCAGTCAAGAAGTATCATCGATTCATTATTATTATTATAACTGGATATAAGGTAATAATAAAATAAAAATTTTATCTTCAAAGAGCTAATTTGATTTCAATGCCGATAGGAATCGGTACTTTGCTTGAAGAACTATAACAAAAATTACAAAAAGTAGCCTAACCAAATCCAAATTCACATATTACAGTGTCAAGGCGGGAGGTCATGTGCTGGCCACAACAGATTTTTTTAAATTGTTTTTATCAAGAAAGAATAAAAATATTGATTTTTCTAAAAAGTATCAAATTATGCTACTATGCAACTAAACTGCGAGGAATTGCGCAAACCGCAATTAAAAATCTATTTAAGTTTCCGATATATAAACGTTCAAGTATGAAAATTCGTAGAGAGGTAGAAATAAATTTCCATTTTGTTTTTTATTGCAGGCTTTAGTAACATATAAAATTAATTATTAGGTACTACAATTTTTTTTTCAATTTGCAACGTTTTTACTAAAGCATTAAATTTAGCATTCAAAATCAAAATAGTAATTTTATATTGTAGGTACATAAAAATATAAAATATTTCAGCTGGATAATGACCAGGACTTTGGTCGAAACAAAAATTACAAAAAGTAGCCTAACCAAATCCAAATTCACATATTACAGTGTCAAGGCGGGAGGTCATGTGCTGGCCACAACAGATTTTTTTAAATTGTTTTTATCAAGAAAGACTAAAAATATTGATTTTTCTAAAAAGTATCAAATTATGCTACTATGCAACTAAACTACGAGGAATGGCGCAAACCGCAATTAAAAATCTATTTAAGTTTCCGATATATAAACGTTCAAGTATGAAAATTCGTAGAGAGGTAGAAATAAATTTCCATTTTGTTTTTTATTGCAGGCTTTAGTAACATATAAAATTAATTATTAGGTACTACAATTTTTTTTTCAATTTGCAACGTTTTTACTAAAGCATTAAATTTAGCATTCAAAATAAAAATAGTAATTTTATATTGTAGGTACATAAAAATATAAAATATTTCAGCTGGATAATGACCAGGACTTTGGTCGAAACGTTGCCCAATTTTCAAAATTTTTTGTAATATATTAATTTTATTTCATACTATAAAATAAAGTAACATTTTCCGGACAATTTGTAGGCAGCAGAGTAAAACTTTAAAGGCCTAGGCAGCAAAACTTTGCGGCTTATAACAAGGCCATTGGTAGGTAAACTCATTTATAAAATAAAAATATTCCTGCCATTTGAAAGGTATTCACAAGTAATTCCGACCTCGTCTAACCGCCTTTTATTTATTTATTCGAAATTCTTTCGAAGATGTGCGTAAAACAAACCGAACAAAAGCCAAACAACAATAAAACCATAATTCAATTCTAGTAAAATATCTCAGCCCACTTTTCTCTTGTATCTAGCATCAGTAGTTCACATCACATCAGCTGGAGCAGTAGCAGCAGAAGGCAGAAGCAGCGAATTATTAATTAAATCGGAAGAGATTCCCTTCGATCCCGGATTTCCCGGCTCAACTTCCCGCCAGGTAATCTAATTACCGGAGCGGCGGCCATCGCAGACTTACACAACTCAGTTCTGAGTTCCACACCAGTGGTAACCAACGCTATTCTTTATCTTCGCGGAACGCACTGCCGTAGGTTATTCAAGTTAGGATTATGTCTTAGACGGGAAATCACTGTATATTTTCGTCATAAGAAGAAATAATAATTAATCTTTTGTAATATTTAACGTAAAGGTGTTCAAATTTCCGCAAACACTATATTGCAACTTTAGCTCGTGATTGTACGAATTTTATATACTTATTAAATAAATAATGAAAACAGTACTAAAAAAATTAAATACAAAAATCAGACGTGGACACCACATGAATTCCTTGTACGCCTTGTGTGTTCATACTTTTCTTAATAACTAAAATGTAGAATAATATAAAAAAATTCTTTTAACTTATTATACTAGTACTACTACCTACTACTGCTACTATACTCACAAATATATTTTAGTCCATTTTATTTAAACTTCAGAAGAAGATATAAAGCAAATTTTACTATTGTCACTGTCATGTCATAATTTAAATTTTACGTAGTAACAAATGTTAATCGATCATGGACTACAAGATACCGAAATACTAAATTATAAATATATACTTTAATTATTCTTAAATGATAGCAGATACAAAAATATTTATAAAATACCGATTGTAGGTAAGAATCACATAATCTTTCATTTAAAATAAAAAAATTTGTCTCAAATTAAATATTTATCGAAATATTTGAAAAAAGTACTACTTCCGGTTAGTAGATTGAAACCAAAAATAGGAGGTGCACAACTAGATGCTATAACAGTCCTAAATACAAAATTTCAACTTTCTACGTCTAACCGTATTTGAGTTATGCGACACACATACGTCCGTACGTCCGTCCGTCCGTATGTACAGACGTCACGACGAAACTAGTCATAATGGATTCAGTAAAGGTCAAAACGGATATTTACATCAAAATCTGAAAACCGAAATTTTTCGCGATTACAATACTTCCTTATTACGCCGTACAAGGAAGTAAAAATAGAACCGACTTCTAAATCCACACATCTGAAAAGTATAAAATAATATAATATATTTTGTCACCAATTTTTGTAGGACAATAATTAAATATACCTATCAATTTGAAGTCGGCGCCTAAGGTAGTAGTATTGGTAAATCTCTGCGCCGATTTCAAATAGATAGGTTTAATTATTGCCCTACAAATAGTATATTATATATTAAAGGAAAAGTGCATGATTTAATCCTGAGGGTGAAGTTTATTTCAAGAGCCGAAGATGAGGGAAATAAACACCTGAGGGATTAAAGGTACTTTAGTCCTGTGGTATATAAGCTATTTTTTGCACTTCATCCTCATACGGATAAAAAATAGTTTAAAAGAATACACATTTTGCAATTTTGACGGTAAACTTTATAGCAAATAGTTATATTGTTACCATAGATGCTAGTAAAAAATAAATTTGGGATTAAATTAAAAATCTTACTACCTAAAAATAATGACTAAAGAAGAGTTTTAGTCCCGGAAGTGCAAAAATATTATTTTATACTTTTCAGAGTCGGTTCTATGTTTTGATTTAAAATTTTGTATTCAATTTTGACGTTTTAAACTGCTATTATTAACTCCATAGCAACAACTTTAAACATATGTTTATTCGCAAGTGAATTAATTTTTTTTTAAATCACTCAACTCATTTTTAAATCACTCTAACGTTTTAAACTGTCTATTTTGTCAAAAATGCATAAAAACAATGACAACTTGCCACTAACGACTACTTTGATTACTTAGTTAATTTTTGTTATTTCAAAATAAATTCATGATTTGAATTCATTAATAAAATATTGTATTAACCACGTGAGATGCGAATGTTTATTCACTGGAAGAAATTATCCCACTAGCCCTTCGGTTTCGGGGGCTAAACTTTTTTCTCTTGAATAATCTTTCATGTATATCACTTGGTGTATAAATATATATTATTTCACAGATTTTAGTGATTTTTCATTTTTGAAATAGATTAATAATAACATAGGTGTAGATAATTATAACATTCAATTTAGTAATTATCATATATAATACCATTAGTGACTATGATTTTGCCGGCAATTTTTACCGTCTGATCACGACTGCTTGTTGTGTCGAAAATAAACACGAGTGCGTAGCACGAGTGTTTATTTTCTAAAGCAACAAGCAGGAGTGACCAGACGGCAAAAATTACCAAAAAATCATAGTCACGTATGGTATTCGGCTTGACAATTTCTCGAATTATTTTATTTATTCCAAAAAAAGTAATGTATATTTAAAACAATCACCAACTGACATAATATCTAAGAAACGCTTCGCGGCAATTTTCACTAGTGAAAATTGTCAGTGTAATTTTCACTAGTGAAAATTGTCACTGTAGTTTGTCTGTGAATGGTGCAATTCAGCAAAATACTGTGTTTTGATTGGATGAAAAACTATGAGTAGAATTGTCAAAGTTATTGTATTCATAAACTGTTTGACACATGCTTCCGTATGAAGCTAGATACAACTACAACTGGCGGCTTGTATGTTGCCAACCTTTATTATTGTAAACATATGTCCCTATAACATCCTCTCTTTCATAACAAAATAAACTAATACAAACATAATGCTAAAGATAATTAATACAAAATATTATTTATTTAAAACGTAGTCTTTAAGTTTCTCAGGCATTCTTTTAGTTCGTTGAGGGCGCTCGTGGGTTGCTTTCTCTGGAGTCTGTCTGATGCTTTGATTCAAATTTGAAGTCTGCGGTTGTACATTTGATTCCTTCAATTTGATTGGGTTATCTGGTTTATTTTCTTGATTCTCAGGGACTGATGGATGTTTGTCTTCGCCTGATGTGGAATTTATGTTCAGCTCGCTATTTGGCTTCTCATCTGTTTTCTTCTTTTCTTCCTCTTGATTTTTAAGATTCCCGTGTGAATGAATATTAGTTCTATTCCGACGATATGTAGAACCTTCTACTTCTACTACATAGGATGAGTCATTTAATTTCTTGTGAATTATTCCTGGTGACCACCTTTTGTCTTGATCTGGATAAATTTGTACGACCACTTGCTGTCCGATCTTCAACTCTGGTAGTTCTCTGGTTCTTTTGTCATAATAATATTTGCTTTTCTTTCGGTTTTCTTCTATCTTCCCGCTGACGTTTGGAATAATTTTAGGTTTTAGATTTTCAGGAATAGTTGGAATACTGGAACGAGTGATTCTGGAGAAAAGTCTTTGTACGGGACTGGAATTAATTTTGTTAGGAGTGTTTCTCCAGTGTAAGAGTGCGTACCATATATCTTCTCCGCTGTCTTGAGTTTTCTTCATAATTCTTTTAGCGATCTTCACTGCTGATTCGGCTTTCCCATTACCGCGATGATGATGTGGTGAAGATGTGACATGTTCGAAGTCCCAATCTGTGGCGAATCGTTGAAATTCTTTGCTGGCGAAGTTTGTGCCATTATCTGTGCAAACCTTTTGTCTTGATCTGGATAAATTTGTACGACCACTTGCTGTCCGATCTTCAACTCTGGTAGTTCTCTGGTTCTTTTGTCATAATAATATTTGCTTTTCTTTCGGTTTTCTTCTATCTTCCCGCTGACGTTTGGAATAATTTTAGGTTTTAGATTTTCAGGAATAGTTGGAATACTGGAACGAGTGATTCTGGAGAAAAGTCTTTGTACGGGACTGGAATTAATTTTGTTAGGAGTGTTTCTCCAGTGTAAGAGTGCGTACCATATATCTTCTCCGCTGTCTTGAGTTTTCTTCATAATTCTTTTAGCGATCTTCACTGCTGATTCGGCTTTCCCATTACCGCGATGATGATGTGGTGAAGATGTGACATGTTCGAAGTCCCAATCTGTGGCGAATCGTTGAAATTCTTTGCTGGCGAAGTTTGTGCCATTATCTGTGCAAACTCTTTGTGGTATTCCATGTCGACTAAAATTTTGTTTACAAGCTCGTATTACTGCAGCAGGTGTTAAATCTTTTAATACGTCCATTTCAAAAAAATAGGAATAATGGTCTACTGTTACTAATACTCTGATTTTATTGAGAAAAAAAACGTCCATGGAAACCAATTGGAAAGGATACTGTGGAATTTCATGTGACGTCATAGGTGTTGCTTGTTGTGAATTGTAATATTTTGCACAAATATCACATCCTTGTATTCGGTTTTTTATTTCTGTGCTCATTCCTGGCCAAAATATATTATTCCTTGCTAGCTTCAAAGTAGCTTCGATTCCATTATGGCTTACATGTACTTTTTGAATCATCAGTTTTCTAAGTTTCATAGGAATAAGTATTCGGTCATTTCTGAATATTAGGCCATCTTTAGTGCTAAGTTCGTGTCTATAGCTGAAATATATTCGTATATCATCTGACACTTGGTTGATGTATCTTGGCCATCCTTGATTGATTGTTTTTACTAGATTTTGCATAACTGGATCTTCAGCTGTACTTTGTTTTATATTTATAATTCTTTTTTCTGTAAGGCTCAAGTTTTTTACTATGTCTACAGCTTCAAATGATTTACAAATCTTCCTTTCTCGTTCTTCTATCTTGAATATTTGTTTATATTCTCGTTCCTGTTTGTTAGGCTCATATTTCATTGGTGCTCGAGACAATGCGTCTGCTACAACATTGTCTTTACCTTTTACGAACTAAATTTCTAAATTGTACTTTTGTATAGTCATTAACATTTTTTGTAGTCTTTTTGGTGCATGTAACAGTGGTTTCTTAAAAATCTGAATTAATGGTTTATGATCAGTTTTTACTATCGTTTTCTTATTTCCAATTACTATTTGTTGAAAACGTAAACATGCAAATACAACGGCTAAAAGCTCCTTCTCAATTTGTGCATAATTATTCTCCGATGCAGTTAGTGTTCTGGAGGCGTATCCAATTACGTTGTTTTCTTGGAATACTGCTACACCCAATCCGTGGTTGCTGGCGTCGCATTCTATAGTTAAAGGTAATTCGGTATTGAAATATTTTAAGGATCTTATATCAGCAACTATATTCTTGATTCTTGTGAACTCTTCTTCCTCTATATTAGTCCAATTCCAGTCAGTGGCATCTAGAGTTAATTTTCTTAAAGATGTCACCTCTGTACTAAGATTTGGTATATATCTGCTTAGATATGTGACCATACCTAGAAATCGGATTAGTTCTTTCTTGTTATTAGGTCTTGAATAAGTCTTGATTGCTGATACTTTGGTTTCATCTGGTTTTATACCTTGATCTGTAAGTATGTGTCCATAAAATTTCACTGAATCCTCGCATAACTTAAGTTTTGATTTATTTAGTTTGCAATTATTCTCTTGTAGACGCTGTAATAGTTTTTCCAGGTTGATATTGTGATCTAAAATAGCTTCAGATTTTGTATTACCACAGCCGTAAATAATAACGTCGTCTGCTAAAATTTCAACTCCTTTTAGATCTTGTAGAATTCTCTGCATTTTTATTTGAAATATTTCGGGGGCTGGAGCTACTCCGAAAGGTAATCGTAGCCATCGGTATCTCCCAAAGAGTGTCCAAAAAGTAGTTAACTTGCTACTTTTCTCTGTGAGTTTTATCTGCCAAAATCCCTTCTTTGTGTCGACTGTTGTAAATACTTTTGCCTTTCCTAGCTCTGGTAGAATTTCGTCCAGGGTTGTGAACTGATAGTTTGGTCTTTTAAGTGCTGTGTTAAGTGGTATTGGATCTAAACATATACGTATTGATGAGTTTCTTTTTACCATCAGGATATTACTCACCCAGTCTGTGTGTTGATTCTCTTTACAGATTATGCCTTCTGTAACCAAATTATTTAATTCGGTTTTTAAGTCATCTCGTAAAGCCATGGGAATACGTCTTGCAGGTTGAATTTCTGGTTTTATATTCTCATCTACTTCGAAATCTGCTTCTTCAGGTAGCGCTCCATAAACTTTAAATGTACCCGCATATTTATTTATAATAGCTTCTGCTTGTCTCTTGCCTCTCTCAATTTCGTCAACTGATTCTAGGTTATTGTTTCTGTAATTATCTATTACTAAGTTACAATATTTTATAAATTGTAATACATAGCATGTTTTTGCCGACAACAATGGACCATGATCGACTTCAGTTACTTGAAAAACAATTAAATATATTTTACCTTTGTTTCTGCATGTAAGTTTTACTTCACCTTTTATTGGAATATTTGTACCTCCAAAACTTTGTAAACGATGATTTGATTTCTTTAGTACTGGACATTTTTTATTCCATAGCAGGCTTAACTGTTTATGACCAATTATATTGACACTTGCTCCTGTGTCTAGTTCGCATCTTACCGTGGTCCATATGTTGTTTATTTTAAACTCAAGTTCTGCTTGAACATTACCTCCTTTTTTCGAATTGTCTATAATCTTTTCGATTCTCTCGATTTCCTCTTCGCTCACATAATATTCTTCATTCTCGTTGTTTGTGTTTACTTCTTTGACTTTATTATGCTTTTTCTTTGGATTTTCACCATTTTCTTTCTTCTTCTTATCCTCAAGTTTCTTTTTACATACAGAAGCGAAATGATTTTTACCTCCACAATTGTTACAAATTTTGCCGAAGGCAGGACAACGACCTTTTTCAAATACATGTTTCTTTGTAAATTTTATTAACTGCTTTGGTTTCTTCAGTCTCAATATCATTCAGTCTTTTTGTTGTTATTTCTTCAATCTTGCACATTTCTATTGCTTGCTCTAAAGTTAAATCCGATTTAGACATTAATCTCTTGCGAACATCCTTGTTTCTACATCCTAGTACTATTCGATCTCTTAATAAATCATCTTCAAAAGTTCCAAACTCGCATGTTCGTATTAGCTTTTGTAGTTTTACTAAGTACTCCTCGAACGGTTCATCTGCTTGATTGCAACTATTAAACATTGCTCGATCATAGATTACATTTTTCCTTGCTGTTAATCTTTTTCTAATCACTTCAATTACATTGGTTGTACTTTTCTTTTGTTCGTCAGTTAGATTGAATCGATTATATTTTATTAACGCGGCATCACCAATAGCTGTTAATAATATTCTAACTTTCTTGTCTTCATCACTAGCTGGCCACTTTTATATACCAGTTGCTACACAATAATTCTTAAAGTTTTTAACGAAGTGTTCAAAGTTTTGTGCTACATCTCCCTTTTCAACTTCCAAGTTGGCTGGAAATGGAATATTTTGAGGTTTTGTATCAATTCTTGGTTGAGTTAAAACTCGTATCTGTTCACTCATTAACGACATCGTTTCTGTTTGTTGTTTTATTAGTGCTGCTAAAACCTCATTTGATATCACCATTTTTCCTTTGTTCAATATTTATGATGAACTCAGTAAACTTTTGCTCAATATTTATGATGAAGCAACGTTTCACTATTCTTGAGAAAACAATTCTGACACCATGTTATGTTAATGGGAATAGTACATAGGTGTAGATAATTATAACATTCAATTTAGTAATTATCAAAGTTATTGTATTCATAAACTGTTTGACACATGCTTCCGTATGAAGCTAGATGCAACTACAACTGGCGGCTTGTATGTTGCCAACCTTTATTATTGTAAACATATGTCCCTATAACAAGTACCTACCTACGAGTATATTATTACAGACATAATTCAATTTCAATTTTTTTGCAAATTGATAAAATAGTAGGTAGATAAATAGATAGGTGGCCGCCATTTTGTTTTTAAAAAAATCGAGGACCTTATTAAGATTGAACTTTATTGTCCTGTTGGGCAATAAGGTCCACGATTTTTTTAACTCACGCTACAAGTTGCTACAATTGAACATTTTTCAGTCAAAAACATGTTTTTTTATCCGGGGGTGGCAGGGGGTGGATCGGGTTTGGTGGCAGATTAACTTACAGGGCCGAATAGAGAAACCTTCACCGTTCTCGGAAATCCAAAATTTATTGATTTTCGTGCAAAATTCGCCAAGTTATGGCCAAAAACCTCAAAAAGGCACTTTTTTTCAAAAATTCATAACTTCGCGCCAAATCATCGTAGGTAAAAAAAAGTCTGATCTTTATTACTCTGTTGGCAAATAAGGTCCACGATTATTTTGGCACTGCGCATGAGTTGCCAAAGTTGAACCTTTTTGGACATCAGGTACAGTTGTGTTTCTTAGAGGGGTGGGAGGTGGTGTAGTGGATTTTTTGTCACATTGGCTATAATCACATTAAAGATAAGACTTCAACGTTTTCAGCACTCGAAGATTCATCCAATTTCGTGGAAATGCAGCCGAGATATCGCACTTTGAAATTATGTCATTTTTTGTGCATTTTCAAGTGGTGCGTTTTTATTTTCCTCGAGTGTATAATAAAAGATTCATCTCAATCGGTTCAGTAGTTTTGGTTAAATAGATAGTGTCTGAGATAGTTTGAATAGTCTAAAACCTATGGGGGAAGACACTTAGTTAATTAAAAATAAATTCATCTCAATCGGTTAAGTAGTTTTCGAGTTCTACGCGACCAAACAACCATACATACAAACATATATACAGACATACAAGACAAACTAATAACCTCTTCCTTCCTGGAAGTCTGTTAAAAATAGCGGATTTATTTCGATTCATTCAAATTATGATAAGAGTTGGACCACAAAAGTATAATAAATGTGTTTTTCACAAGATCAAGATGAATCAATATTTACCAAAATTCGATTTAATATTACACGTTTAATCTTTGTTTAGAGATCTCAAAACTACATTGTACAATGTACATGTAACCCTCATGTATTTTTGCGACAAAATTGTAAACCTTTTGCCGTCTCTTTGCTAGTGAGTAGTGAGTGAACAATTATTGATGTATTTGTAATCAACGACTGGGAATCATATATCCGCGTACGAACTGGGTGTTGATGTAGACCCTATTTTCTATTTCTAGTAGAATGCCAAAAAAATTCACTTGTAATCTCGAATGTGTACTTTTCTTTCCTGAAATGTTTTTTAGTACTTTCCAACAACGTCTAAATCAGCTCGAGTGGTAGGTACTAATGTTTTCTTTAATTAAGTTACTAATTTTCCTGAAAAGTGTAATTCTGTCTGTAGAAAAATGGTACCTACCTAATTGCAAAACTTTTTATTTATCTAGATAAGATAATAAATACGTAATCAGTGAAGAAATTACCTAGATAATAGATAAAAGATAAATAATGATTATCTAGATATTTATTAGATAATTTATAGATAATTTAAAATATGCATTACAAATTACAAGTATATAAACGGTAGCAGCAGGCGAGCCGGCAGCGTTACGAGCTTGTGCGTTGTACACTTGCACAGTTTCATTGTTATTAGCAATATCTAAAAGTAGTATTACCTCATGGTATAAAGAAACTTTATACCATGGTATTACCTACAGAAGTAAAGTAATACTAAGAAGCTACCAAATCAAAAAAAATTGAATTGTTTATTAAGCCTAAATTGGAATACTGAGGTTGGAAATATGAATAAATCCGAATAAATCCTATTTATTTGGATGATTGGCTTTATTTTACAACAAAGTTATAATTTTTGCGACGTTTCGACAATGATCCTGGTGTACACACTCCAAATACATTTTAGTTTTAAGTAAAATTTCATATAGGTGATGTAACTCAACTAACTTTTTAATTTATCAACATGTTAACTTCTGCTTGAAAATGACCAGGATCATGGTCGAAATGTTGGAAAAATTATAACTTTGTTGTAAAATAAAGCCAGTCATCCAAACAAATAGGATTTTTTCATATTTCCAACCTCACAAATCCAAAGTTCTTACCTTAGGCTGAAGTTTGCGTTTTACTCATTGTAACCCGGATTCTGAATAAGTCTGTAGTCTTTAAAATATTCATAACATAATATTAACACTCACATAAATAAATTCATAGAAGCTGTTTCTATGAATAGAGTACTGTATTGACGAAAACACTAAACAATAGCTCCACACCACGGTATGTCCACACACAAGTAATTCGCGCACTGCACTAACAAGAAATAAGCAGTAAGCGGTTTCATTCGGAATGATTTCGATACGTAACTTGTTAGTAATAATCAGAAAGGTGGGTACAGATATACATTTCTGGTATGAACAGTCGAAGTAGCTAGACGTACCAACACGTGCAGTCGTCAGCCTAAAATTTTGTATTCTTTTGGTGACTTATCTCTTGTTTATTGTCAATGAGTATGACTCTCTCAAATTCTAAAAGTGATACTAGCAATAATACTAGTGACATAGTTCCAGTAATCAAAAAAACTATTACTGAAATACTTGACAGTGAAGCTTTTACGAATAAAATAGTGGAAGCAGTGCGCGCTAGTTTAGATGAGCTGTTAGAGATTAAACTCTCTGCTCTCACTGCCGAGGTCCAAGGCTTGAATGCGCAAATAGCAGCAAAGGATACAATTATAATAAAGATGAAGCAAGACATCGATCAACTGGAGCAGTATAGCCGCCGTAATTGTCTTCGCATCTATGGGGTACCGGAGTCTACAGGCGAGTCCACCGATGCAGTGGTTCTGAAATTATTCTCAGAAAAACTAAATGTGAATCTGCAACCTGAAGCCATTGATCGAAGTCACCGACTAGGAAAGGCACCTAAAGCTAAGTACAAGCCTATTATTGTAAAATTTGCTCGCTACAATGATCGAGCACACGTGTTTTCTAAGAAAAAACTTTTAAAAGGTTTAAAAATAGTTATTAAAGAAGATCTTACTAAAGCGCGAGTTACAATTTTAAATGAAGCAGTTAAAAAGTTTAGTGTTCAAAACACATGGACATCTGATGGTGTTATTTTTGTTAAAACGAATTCAGGTGTACATAGAATAAAAACTTTTGAAGACTTAAACGTTATTGCAGCTGATTAGTGATAAGCACACACCTGTATATTCTCAGAGTTCAATGATCTCTGATTTCGACCAAAAGGCTAATTTAATTAACTATTCTTGTATTGTAAAATTATATTTCACGCACTAGGCTACCGATTGCACATGTGAATCTCTGGTTGCCGATTTGTGCATACTATAGTAAAAACGTATACTATACAGTTTGTTTTTTTTTAAAAAGAAAATTCAATATTTTTATATATACATATTTACACACTAATACCTTATTTCTAAATTATTTATTTTGTTTTTAGATGTTCAAAATTGGTCATCTGAATGTACGATCTTTGTACTCTAACTTTCAAGAGTTCAAGGACGAATTTGTAAACAGTAGCTTTGATCTATTTGGTATTTCGGAATCCTGGCTGAAGAAAACAGATGATAGCAATTTAATTCATATTCCTGGATTTTTACTTCTTAGAAATGATAGAGACAGTCGAGGTGGAGGCGTGGCATTTTATATAAAATCATCACTGAATCAATATGTTTCCAGTATTCATCATAATTTAAATACTATCAGTCCTGATTTAGAACAGATATGGTTAACATTGAAAATTAACACGCAGATTATTACATTTGGCGTAATTTACCGCCCTCCAAGTGGTAATGTAGCAGGTTTTATTGATAATCTTGAAACATCACTAACTAGTTTGTACCTTGAATCAAATCTTATTTATAGCATGGGCGACATAAATATTAATTTGCTTAACTGTTCTCTGAATTCAACGAAACTGTTTTTATCGCTCTTAAATGAATTTAGTTTATATCAGAATATAGACAAACCAACGAGAATAACGAACAACTCCGAAAGTCTTATTGATATTTTAGCAAGTAGCGATGTAGAACTTTGCTATAATGTTCAAATAACTCCAATGCACAACATATCTGATCATTGTATGATTTCGTGTAATATTAATGTCAATAGTACGGTAACTGTACCACGTTACGTTCATTTGAGAAATTATAAAAATGTGAACTATAGAAATTTCTACAATGATCTTTGTAATATAAACTGGCATTATTTATATTGTTGTCCTAGCATAAATGATAAAGTAGAATACTTCAATCAAAGTATTTTGTCTCTTTTTGATAAACACATGCCATGTAAAACTATTGTTGTTAAAGGCAAACCTAAACCGTGGATAACTGATGTAGTCAAAATCATGATTAAACATCGTGACAACGCTTTATCTAGATTCAAACGTACTAAACAGCAATCTCATTGGGAGTCGTATAAAATCTTGAGAAATATGGTAACGGATGCTATTTGGAAAGAGAAAAAAGCTTACATTGAGTACAGAATTAGAACATCTGGAAAAAATTTTTGGAATGTATTGAAGGATGTCAACATTATTTCTAACTGTTCTACAGATCTACCTGACAACTTATCGGATGTTAATCAAATTAATAATCATTTTATTAATACTACTACAGTTTTAAACCCAAATTCAGACACTCTTCTTTTTTATAATAACAACACCTATATTAATGCAGGCTTATTCACTTTTTCAACTGTGTCACTACAGGAAATCAGCAACATAGTTAACACATTACATTCTGATTCAACAGGAACTGATAAAATAAACCTAAAAATGCTTAAGTTAATATTTCCTTACATTATTCCACAAATTACTCATATAATAAATTCTTGTCTTCTAGATAACACTGTTCCTGATATTTGGAAGGTGGCACTTGTGAAGCCGTTGGAGAAATGTAAAAATCCTTCTTCTTTAAATGATCTCAGACCGATTAGCATTTTACCTACTCTTTCAAAGATTCTGGAAAACATAAAATAATTTTGGCAGAGAGTCTTGTACTTTCTGTATTCAGCTACTGCGATTCTGTTTATGGACCATTCCTTACTGTTCGAGATTGTGCTAGAATACAGAAAGTGCAAAACTCATGTGTAAGATTTGTACTGAATGTGGGTAAATATGAGCATATCTCGGGTCATTTGAGTGCATTGGGGTGGTTGAACATGAAAAATCGAAGGTTTTTACATTCTGCGTGCTTAATTCATCGTACTATTCAATACAAAACTCCCTCCTACCTTCTTAATAAGATCTCATTCAGGTCAAACCTGCATGCACATAATCTGAGAGATAAATATCTGCTACATATTCCTAAACATAAGACAACTCTGTTCCAACACTGCTTTAGTTTTCAATGTCCTGCTGTATATAATGATTTGCCAATCTATCTTAAAACTGAGACTGTCTTAAAGTTTCCTAAGAAATTGAAAAATTATCTTCTACTTCAGTCATGTTAAATTTTATTATTTTTTAATTTTAGGCCTGTTTATAAATCGTCTCTGACTCTTGATATTTAATAACTAATAATTATTACATTACTAGTGTTACAATTGATATTTTACAAGTATAATGTGTGTTGTATGTATTTATTTAAATATGTATGAATTTATTGTATTTTGAGATAAATCTGTATATTTGATGTGTAAAATGGTTAAGTGTAAGACCAGCAATTTGCTGAACTTTGCCAAATAAAAATTATTATTATTATTATTATTAAGTACGGCAGGGAGAGTACGTACGGTACAGCATTATGCGGCGTTCCATTATTAATTATGTTCCCGGCTTTATACTAACATTCAAATATATAAGTTTTGAAGAATATTGTATAATTTCAGCAACACAATATTTAAAACTCAGTTAAAAATGAAATAATAGTATATTATTTAACGAGCATATAATGTAGGTTATATTACACGAAGATGAAAATTAGAACACGAGTGTAATATAACCATTATTATGCGAGTCAAATACTATACTTTATCTACAACTACTTGTAAATGAACTTGGTGTTGTACAATCTTACCTACTTACATCTGTCATCGATTAACTAGCAATAATCATTACTCTTACTACAACTCTGAGAAAATGCTTGCTAGAATAATTTATTTACTTACAAAATTAATGTAGAATTACTACAATTTGTGAAATTCATAAAAATATCAAAATTTATTGTTTTTAGCAATGGCAGAAACACACAAATGAGCAACAAATCTAATGACACCGCTTTTGCTGCTTCTCGTATCTCTAGAGGTGAACATATCATTTCACTACTTACAATATCCATAATTTACCTTTTTTACGACAATACGATACTATTTGTTGCAGTTAAATGGTTTGTTGTATCAATCAACCACACATAACCTTACTTATTATCTGTCATCGATCAACAAACTTCAGATAAATGCTTGCAACTCTAAGAAAAAACTTGCTTTCTATTGGTTGAATCAAGCGTGGAATATGAAATTTCATATTACCTACACGCTGTGTAATATGAGCCACATTTTGTATTTGGAGTTAGATATAAAATGAAGCTATTATTTAATAGTTGTAGATAATAGCTATTTATGTAACAAGTATATAATATAGGGTTTTATTGGCGAGACAGTTTAGGGGACGAGCGAGCGCAGCGAAGCGAGGCACATAAATGGGCGAGTCGAGTCAATATAAAACCCTATTATATACGTGTTGCATACAAGATTTTATGTTTGACTGCCCTATACGCAAGATTTTCTATTATCTATAATGACATTTACAAAATGACACATTTGACAAATGACAAATTAAAATTTAATCTCTAGCGAAGTGTACCTTTTCTATTATTATTTTATTATTTCTATTATTTTATTTTACTAGTATTATAAAGAGCTGCTTTATTGCCGCAAAATTATGTTATAAACAGTACTTTATAATGCAGTCGTACCATAAAATATTTTATTGTTATACAGCTAGTTCCTCAGGCAGAGCAACCCCGAACTATATTACAATGGAAGAAATGAAAAGGGATAATTTGGAAATCGAAGCGGGAAGAAGAGCGATGAAATTTGAAGAAAAGATTCAGTTAGGACAAAAAGGAGAAATTATAGAGGAATGTTTCAAACAAATCAGAAAAAGAGATGAGAAAAGAGAGAGTATGAGCAAGAGAAGGAAATTTTACGAAAACAATGGATATTCAACAATAGAAATAGATATTGGGAGAGCAAGAGGACATAATATGACAGAAACAATAAGACAAAGAAGCATAGAAATTCAGAATCAGTGGAGAGAGGCGAGAGGTAAAAACAGTGTATTTGTCGATTTTTGGGTAATTTCAAGCTCCTTGCCAGAACAGAACATATTGTCCGTGGGGCGTCAAATTTTGCATAGTAATTAACCATACATAGGTGCAACTTTTGCATACTGCCGAAATTTTTTTTGCGATTTTACTAAATATTTCAAATTTCACGTCCTTGCCAGAACAGAAGACATTATCCTAGGGTGGTGAAATTTTGAACATAATTTACTTATGTATAGAGGCAACTTTTCCGCTCTACCCCAAAAGCATCATAAATAATTTCCTTTTTTCGATCCCCCCTAACCCTCTGCGAATTTAAAAAAAATTCTTTTTGTTTCATGATCAGCACGTCGTACAGTATATCTCCTTTAATTTTTTGCCCTAAGTTGTGGAACACCTATATATTATATTATATTTGAGTATGAACTATTCTCTTAGGTATATTTATATTGTTTTAATGCATTTAAATAAAGAAGAGTTAAATAATGATGGAAATTGGCATATTATTTTTCTACGCCTACCATTGAAATTCGCTCTTCCAACATTCTGTACACTCTTCGAAAATGTCATCTTACAAACAGCAAAATAAACTACATTTTGTCAATAATGCACAAGAACATCAAATGAAATAAAATAAAACAACGTACCTAAAATTTGTGAAATACGACTAGTGTTTTTATGGTTTTTGTGTACATACCTTTAAAATAAATGAAATTGAACAAATCATTTTTCAAAAGAGTGGCATGCACTGTTTACATAATTCCGCTACGAAGGTAACATAAATTACTGTAGGTGGTATGACATTTGAGCGAAAATAAATTTTATACCACATTTAAAAAAAATTTAAATATATGAAATTTGGGATTAAAAAATATAAAATATACAGTTATATGCATTTATAATAAATATACCTATGCAATATTTTTTAAATATAAAAAAATATTGATAAAAAAAATTATACCATATTTTGATCTATCTTTGTAGGAAATGAAAACATTTGTAAAAAAAATACTAATATGCACAAAAATATAATATATTTATGCAAATGCATATAATCCGCCCTCTACTCATTATGATTACATTTGCAAAAATTATTTTACTAAAATTATCATGTAGGTGATAATTAAAAAACAAATAAAGATCATTTCTATTTTTATCTAGATAAGATAATAGATAAATTAGAAAAAATTATAGCTAGATAATATAATACGAGTAGATCAAACTATATTATCTAGATAAGTTACAACACAGGTTTCTACTATCTACTACAGGTAAAAGTAACGTTTCTTGACGTCCATTTTGCATGTTATAGTGACACCGTGATGTGTCGCCAATATTGTACTGCGAGCCTAGGAAATGAATGTCCGGTGACCCATAAAAAATAATTAAAAAACTTTTTTCGCTTGAGAACTGCTGTCGTAGAGTTCAATAAAGACGAACAACTTGCAACTGTGAAAGTGTCTTCCCTGGTGGTATTGCTTTATAATTTGATTATATTAAGTTTGAAGAAGGTTTTATTAATGAGATTTTTCCAAACTTTCTTGTCGTCATTGTCAGTTAAATATCTTGTCAGTTTGATTACTCCATTGCTAGATTTGAATTGAATTGACTTGAAATCTTGCGAAAGATTTGTAAAAGTAATTATCAAATTTAGAGAGGAATCAGTTATAATTTGATTATCCTTAAAGAGGAAATTATATTCTGATAATTCTGTATTTAAAAGAGATAAAACAATGAAATAATTTATTTTAAAAATCTGAAATGAAACGGTTGCTAACATACATGGTAAGATATCTATAATACTAATGACTCATAATATTATCTTGTAAATCTTGGATATAGTCTATGTAACGTAATGTAATAACTGGACCATTTAAATATATACAAAAATTCGTTCGATTTACGTAAATTCGAATATAAATTCCTTATACAAAGTTAGAAATGTAGCATGAAATTGATAATTGTTGGAAACTGACAAAAGTTGAGCTTTAATTTGTAAAGAAATTAAATTTTAATACAAGGCAAAAAAGCTGTTACAAAATATTCTGCGAATGACAGAATATCAGAGTGTTTTATTACTGTTTAATAACGTGACGGTATGTACAGGCAAACAAAATTTTATAATTTATCGAGCAGAAAAATAAGCCCATCACTTGCAAAACTTGTTTCACGGCGTTTTAATTTTCTGTTCCTAAAATTTTGTTCCAACAAAAAAATGTAAAACACATACACTTTTACATTTAGTACTTTCTTTTTGTTTTAAAAAATATATGTTTGTATGCCCAGTAAAATAGAATATATTATGTTATTTTATTTCACAATGGTGACACTTAATTTTAGTTTCATATTGAAGAGGTATTGGATATAGGGATTGGAGAAAAAATTAATTAGTCCTGTTCAATATTCCTACGTTCGGGCTAATAATCGTTGGTTTTTCAATTAATTTTAGTTTCGTTTGATTTTTCTGCTACTACAACTTTATTGTCACTAATGGTTTTGTCTAAGTTTCTGGTAGTTTATCTACGATACTTGTTTGTTAATGTTAAGTGTAAAATATGTAATTTGAAAATCTAGTAATCCTTAATAACACATCAATCAACAAGTGAACCAATTTTGTATGTTTAGCCGGTTTAGCATATTGTTCATTTCAGTTAAGAAAATAGTACATGACACTGCGAATGAAGCCCATTTTATATTCAAACATTATATTAGTTCAAACCTTGTAAAGAAAGTAATCTTGTGAATGTAAACTGTCATCTATAGAATAAAGAAACACGTGGTTTTACTATTTTCAGGTTATGAACTCTCAAAAAACAAAGAAAAATAAAAACGCATGTCTCTCCAATGTTCGCTGATGTAAATTCATCTCTAGTCTCGACCTGGCTCTAAACTGAAATGAACTATCGGCCAACTTAGTGAGAAAGAGTTTAATCTCAGTGAGTAGTGCATGAGTGTAAAATAAATCATAGGGTAAACACCAGCTTTGTAATTATACCGAAAAATAAAGTACCACCTATTGTTCGAGGTACGATATTTATACTGAATCGGCACTCGTGCTTGTGCATAATTCATGTGTGACCAGGAAAATTTTGTTGTGCATTATGCAACAACGTATAATTTGCTCCACCCAGGTCGATCAATACGGTATTGGAATGCACGCGAAAATATTACGAAAAGAAAAGAATGCTTTTGCAAGTGAGAATTACATAATTACATTACATTACTAAGATTTATTTATTATTTCTAAGCATAAGCTACTGAGTTCCTACCTATGTTTATCCGCGCCAAATTTACAATAGAAAAATGTGTTTTTAAGTGACCACCACAGAAATTAACAGATATCGCGGTAGCAGCCTACTTAAGAAAATTGAAAATATCATGAACTAGCATGATATGAATATCGATATGGTTATATCGTAATTACGAGACCAAATCAACATAGCCAGACAGCTTTGATTTGTTTATTGATTGTTTGAAATGGCAGTAGAAATCTCTTTTGAAAGTTGTATCTATTAAAAAGTGAAAAATTATGTGTTACTTTTTGTGGTCTTTAAAAAAAGAGTTTATGACTCGTTAGAAACTAATATCGTATAACTCGTGTGTTGTTTCACTCGGTTGCACACTCTCATGATATTTCTCACTTTCGATAGGCGTTACAAAATTCAAAATATACTATTACGACCTGTGTCACGGTGGTCAAATGTCTGACTAGAATGCTACTTGTTCCGCGTTCGATCCCAGCAATTATTGACAAACAAAACAAAAACATGCACTATCCTGTAATTGGAATACAAATCCTCTTGAATGGTTCGTTAAACAATGTGGACTAATTATCTGCAATATGATTAATTTCGAATTTCAATTATCTCTTTTTTTATAAAACCTTCATATACTTTGTAATATTCAATATTTTTTGCACGGTAACAATTAACAAATAAAACTCTCCGGACTGCCGTTTAACTTCAAAATTCATTCCCAACAACAAAAACCGTTCTAATGAATTTTAATTCAAACGTAGCGGATACACATAAAATTTCTACAGGAAATAAAAAAGATCATAATAATATGAATGCAGCAAACATCACGTCCGTTTAATCCGGAGTCAGTTCGTGATCTTTCCGCAGTCGACGGCGGCGCTACGTGACATATAAAATACATAACATGCCCGGAAAAAACTTATCTCTCTGCGCTTTCCAGGCGAAGCTTGAAATTAGTGCCAAAACAATGGAGATCGCTACGTTCAAATCTGAAACATTGTTCGTGATTACGGTTAAAAAGAATATTATTTCAGATTGTTTTTATTTTCATACAGGGTATAGTTATATTTCGTTAACGAATTTTAATTTTATGTTGGTTCATGTAGTAATATGTAATATGCTGCAACCTGCAAGCTGATTTTAATGAGTGATACAACAAGTCCGATTATTCACCTATTTTGATTGGTCGTAATCGCAGAATCCTAAAGTCCTGTTCACACATGAACACATAGAAGACACGAACATGCGACACACAGGCAACAAAAGCAAACGAGGAACTTATGAAACGTTTGTGGCCCCAAAATTGATTTTTTTTAATTTTTCGGGATTTTTATAATCATGTACAATTTTTTAATTAAATTTTTAAAAAGGCACATCTGTAGATCTATTCTTTCTCTATTAAATCCTATTTGAAATAAACTTTTACCATTCTTGTACTTGCCACAAAATACCCGCTACGTTAGTACGTTTTATGCTGGATTTTAGGAAGTAGACGAGCCTCTTAATTTAATCTTCTTGCGTTTCTTGCAAAGAAGAATTTCATTAAATATTACAAAAGTGCAAGAAATGTAATGCAGAGTTCGTTTTCATGTAGATAGATACATAACTGCTTTACCCGTAGTTAATGATGTATTAATTTTGAAATTATTCACCCAAGCTAAATTATTAATTTTGGGTACATCATTACACATTCCTGCAAAATTCCAGATAACAATGAACAAAATATAATTCATTGCATTCGATTTATTTTTTGATGATCATGAATGTTTTCTTTTTGTTATATAGTTCAGACAAACTAGCATCTATTGGCGACAAAGTTAAAAGAGAATATTTTTCTTCATAGGAATGTTGTAATTGACTTCCTAACTAACATACTAAAAGTCCCCATCGAAGTCAATTATCTTAATCTGGACAGAAATTAAACACAAAATTTTAAAGAAGTGACTAAAATACATTTTTATGATTTTGAAAATATGTTTAAATTTTTTCGAAACTGGCGTCTTAAAATGTCTATTATGAAATATTATTATAGAAAAATATGTTAAGAATCGAATACTGAAATCCCGAATTCGAAATTATTATCCGTTAATAAATTACAGTCGTGTTTGTGTAATATGAGAAAAAAAAATCGGCTTAGATTGTTAGAATTATAAAAATATTTATTTACGATTTTTTCAAAATCTGTATGAATACAGTAAAAACAAATGGGACTATCTTGAAGGAAATTTCATGCTCTTTCTGTTTGGTATTAGGGATTTTTGCTTAAAATTACCCATTTTCGAGATAATTGCAAAAAAACGGAGATAAGTCGTCTTGTTCCACCATTTTTTTAAGATGGTGGACTTAGCACAAGGCGGATCGATGGGGACTTTTAGTATGTTAGTTAGGAAGTCAATTACAACATTCCTATGAAAAAAAATCTGTTGTGGCCAGCACACGACCTCTCGCCTTAACACTGTAATTTATGTGAATTTGGTTTTAGTTAGGCTTTCTTAAATTATAATTTTGCATTAAATTTACAAACTTTTTGAAAATAATTTTATAGTTCTTAGTTCTTAATTAGCTCCTTATAGATAAAAATTTAACTTTATTATTACCTTATTACATTATGTTCAGTTAATAATATATACATTTCTTTTAAAATGGTGCCACAAACATTTTAGAAATTGTGAATACGTCTGTTCATCTGTCACATTGACATATTCATTTTTGTTTTTAATTTTTTCCTATATTGTGATTTACAAATCGTGGTAGGTAAAATTATATATCTTTGAAAAATAAATTTTCTTTATTGGTAAGAGATATAGACAAGATGTTAAATAAATATTGTAAGATTTAATTTGTTCTTTGAAATGTCGTATTACAAATTGTAGCTATCGCAGAATTTTCTATATTTTTTTGCAAAAAATGTTAAAATGCTTCAAAAAAATACCATTTCCAGTTGGCAGATTTTTACCAAAATCTAATCAGCTCTTCATTAACATATACAAATGTATATTGCAAAATATTAGAATTTTATGTTCAGTAGAATTTGAGATAATGAATCAGAACGAAAGACTATAGTAGGCGCACATACAGACTTCCATACATACACACAGACACACACACACAGACATCATCGTGAAAATAGTCAAAATAGGTTCTAAAGGTGCTAAAACGTGCTTATTGACAAAAATCTCGACATCGAATTTTTTCACGATCCCTATACCTCTCTAGGCGAGAGGTAAAAAATTCTCTTTAAGTTTTGTTGCCGATCCCATATAAAAATTTTCTAGTTCGCCTGGACTAATAGCCACCTTTCTTTAACTTAACTATCATTTGAACAACTATAATTTTTATTTTACTCTATATTAGTTTTGTAGAGCATCTTACCCCGAATTTCTATGTTGAAGCGAGAATTTTTTATTGTATTTCTGTAAAGAATAAAATAAATATTGTGTACTGCGCTGATATTTATGCTCTAAAAGTCAAATTTGACCGCACACCAGATGCACAATGTGAATGTGAACATACAGAGCTCGAATCACTAAAACTTTGTAAGTTTTTCTACCAAGTAAGAAAGAATCATGCAAAAGTTATTCCGCATCTCAAGAGAATAAAATATACGATATCTACACGACACATACATATTTTGTATATTTTTGTTTGTTTTATTGCAACCTGTTATTTTGTCTTCTGGAATAAATATGAAATATTGGTAAACAGAATGTGATAGTTTTGAAAATAAAAATTGTTACGTGAGTCGAAGCGGAACTATAAATAATGCTGCAATGCCCAAAGCCCCAAGAATAAGTGATTGTCTATCAATTTGGTTTTTTTTAATACATACACATTATTGTTTTATTTTTTACATAACATTAATGATCGGTCTCTTTCCCATTCGAATTATAACCGAAACCCAACAAAATAAAAACATAAAAACCCGATCAGTCAGACTTCCTAAAATATCGATATTAAAAATATGTATAGATATTTGAAATTGCAACAGGAATACAGAAATAAGAGCTTTCTTTTTCTTTGAAGGGACATGAATTCTATGCTGTTGGTTTAAGACGATCCTCTACCGCGCCAGAAAACAGCCAAAAATATGGATATCGCGCGCCATTCCACAGCGTTTATTGTTTTGTTAAATAAAATAATCTACAGATATTGTTGAAGATAAAAGTACAATCTACAAAATGGTCGATGCAGAATTTTAAAATTTTGCTTTGAAATCGAAATATGTTAATTTGAATTTTGACAATTTATGTTATGTAATATTTTGAACACAAATATCTTCTATTTTAAAACGAATTTTAAAAATTCGATCGGTTATTTCGTAGCTTTGTTGACAGACAACATATTAAAATTTGAAGTTAATTCACTTATAAATAAATGGAAAAGCTGTACAGTGGCGCGCTAAAACCCTCTTTTTTACAAATATTGCAGTTTCTTTACAAACATGGGTGCCAAAATTATTTTTTTCATTTGTTATTTTTAGATTTAAAAAAAACAATAAACGCTATAGAATAGCGTGAGGAATCAATGTTTTTAACTGTTTTATGCCATGGGTAGAGGATCACCTTAATAGTAAAAATGAGTATAAAGCACATACAGACAATGAAGGCTAAGGGTTTTTAAGGAGCGTCAGTTCTGTTGATTCACAAATTTATTAGTAGAAATTGACCCAAAAATTTATACAAGACACAAATTGGATCGTTTTGGGGTACCTTGAGTTTTGTTTCGTTGGCTCAACTTGTTATAGGATACAAACCCAGTGATAAATTTTGTCAGATTTTGATATGCAACAATTTGATATTATAGATGTTTAAATTAATACACCAGGATTTTCGGGATTTAGATTGTCTACTTTTTGACTAAAGCCCATTTTACATTACACTAAATCTTGAACAAGATCTTGTTCAATTTTTTAAACAATCTAAATTGTGTAGTATAATACAGCAAATTGTGTGAAATATTGCATTGCTTCGTAAATTGTCTGAAAAAATAGATAATCGCGGCTGTCAAATTATTATTATATATTATATGCGAACTGCGCAGAATCACAAACTAAATATTGTACGTAGGTATATAAAATTGTCCCAGTATAAAACAGAATTCATTAAAAACAAAGCAATTTATTGCTCAAGATATTGTTCAATGTGTTGCGCAATTTCTTGCTCAATATTAAGCGTAGAAAACGGCCATAAGACCCACTGAAGTATTGTTACTTTTTTAAGAATTTTGTATTTAAAATACTAGATTTGCATGTTTCATTTATAATAATTTACTCAAACGACCGACAACCAACGATTCATAAATAATAGAGCATCAAAGTTTAAAAAGTGCAGAATTCTTAAAAAATATTAAGTACAGTTCCAAAAATAGTCCCAGTTCCTTAATTTGAAACTCAGTAATTCCACAAAAATAAACAATTGATTTGACTATAAGTTTTACGAGAAAGTATTTATATCAAAGCAGCTAGTGTGTCTTCTCTGCTATGAATACCTTGGTCTTGGCTGAAGTGTAGAACAGTAGGACTTGTAGGACTCTCCACTCAAGAGAGAAATGTGGGTCGTTATGCTGATAGCCGTGTGTTGTGTGAATAGAGCCCTCGCTGTTAACACGACAGTTATGTTGTACCAAACTGCGGTTTTATGTGCGGACAGTTAGTGCAGGGTAGCGTAGGGTTAGTCAACAGAGTTATTGGCCACGACTTCATTTCATTTTACACCTATTTACACTTTATGAATACATGTGCGTTGATATAATAATTGAGATAAATTTTGAGAAAAGAAAAGTGTTGCAATAATGAATAAGGTGGGATTGTGGATCATCCATAAAAAACTTCAACGGGTCCATGTTAATAGCCCCCTCAAGTAAATAAATTACTGATTTTATTATATGCATGATTTGTGCTCGTTTTGTGCTGAATTGTGCTGCTATAAAAATATTTTGTGCTCAATCCGTTCACGAGATATTCAAAGTTAAATTATGAGGGGCCAATGACATGCTCAGCCCCCCCAAGTTATAATTTTTAAAATTTTATTTCACAATTGTTTTGTGCTCGTTTTGTGCTGAATTGTGCCGTATAATAAAAATTTTGTGCTCCTTCTAGTAAGTGTAGAAAGTGTATCTTAATAGGAGGGGCCAGTGACATGGTCAGCCCCCCCACCTCAACTTTTTTAAACTTTCTCGTCGCTATTATTTTGTGCTGGTTTTGTGCTGAATTGTGCTGTATTACAAAAATTTTGTGCTTCTCATATAAGGTTAAAAATGAGCATAGAAATATAGGGGGCCATTGACATGATCAGCCCCCCTCAACTTAATTATTTTTAAATAATTTTTGTACTGTTATATTGTGCTCGTTTTGTGCTGAATTGTGCAGCAATAAAAATATTTTGTGCTCAACCCGTATACGAGATATTTAAAGTTAAATTATGAGGAGTAAATGACATGCCTCATTTAAAAAAATTAATTTCTTGATTGTTTTGTACTGAATTATGCCGTATAACAAAAATTTTGAAAGTGTCTTTTAATTTTTAATGGCCAAGTCAAGTTAACTGTCCCATTTAAATATTTATATAAAATAATTTAAACATATTTTTTGTGCTGCTATAATTTAACCGTAATTCAGAGAATAAAAAGTATGGAATGACTAAGTTGACACTAGCACTAGCCTTTCCTTTAAAAAAAATATATAAAATTTTCTTCATTATTTGGTTAGTAGTTCGTATGCGCTCTATTAAGGTACATCCACACTATGCCGATCGGTTTTGCCGTGCGGCAAAGCCGATCGGGCTCACAGAATCGGCACACGTCCACACTACACTTTCAGTCTGGACGCAATGAACGCTCAAAAGAGAAGTCTAGACGTAGAGAAAAATGCTGAGTACCTAATTTTTGACTTTAGGGTTGTGTTGAACTATTAGGAGGTAAACATAACAAAAGTTCCCAGACCTAGATCATGAGGAGGGTCAAGGGGGACGAATAAAGTACAAGTTTTTAGTTTTTCATCTCAAAGACGGTTAGCCCTTGTCAAAAAGTAGTTTAGTTATGTACAAAATTGAAGTAATTGAAGCTAACAACATTTCCTACAATAATATGTCGCAATTTATAGCAAAACTACCCAAATTCCGCCGGGGATTGCCAACAAAAAAGTCCACACTATCAGAGGCCGCGCGGCTTTTCTTTGATCTTTACCGCCACTGCTCGGGAACGAATCGGCTTGCGGATCGGCACGATGACGAGGCCTACGGTTAGGTCCCCACTTGATAGGCCTTGCCGATCTGCAAAGCCGATCGGCATAGTGTGGATGTACCTTTACGCATTAATATAAATTTTTGCGCTTGTATAGGTACGTTTTATTTTATTAATAATCCAATTAGGAAGGGCTAACTTGACAGCAAAATTTCATTTTATTCAAATACATTGCGCTCTGTTGCGCCGCAAATATTATTTTTAGAGCTTCTTTTATTCAACAGTAATCATAGTAATTATTATAGTTAAGAAGATTGACATTAGCCTTCCCTTATTTATTTATATATTATTTAATAGATAGCCCTTGCTATGCGCTATTTTCCTTTTTTAAATTGACATTTTGCGCTTGCGTCAAATTTATTATATTCAAATTCTAAATTGGCAGAGCTAATTTGACGACAGAGAAAAGAGAAAATTTTATAATTCTTTTATAATGCGATTATATCTTTATACATTGCGCCCTTATACATCGCTAATAATTTTATGCGCTGCCCGTAATAGTCCAGTAGCCTTGTCATGGTTATAATGGGCCTAAGTTGCATCAAGTGGTGGTAGTAGGTTTCTATTTTTTTTCTTGTATAGGATGTGACTGAGATGCAAAATCCAAGTTTTCGACCTCGGCAACGGAACACTTTTGAATATCTCAAAAACTGCTAAATTTTTGCACTTTTTTCGGTTTCTTACCATTTTGACTATGAAGGAGCACGATTTCGACAAAAACCATTCCATACATTTTTAAACTAGATTAAATTGTCTACAATCTAAGACCAGAATGGGCTCGGTAGTCCTAATAGTTTCCGAGATACAGCTTTTCAAAGTTTGGCAAAATATACAGATTTGAAACACCAACCGTTTCTCTCTACAAAAATTTTACTTTATTCTCTCGCGGAAGAACTTTAAATTTATGCTCAAGAAAGACCATTGAAAATATTTGACAGAATGTATCTTATAGAAAAAAGTACGAGAAATTCAGTGCTGCAAACCGGAAGTCAATATCATTATTCGTTCAGATATTATAGTTAATTAAACGCAATAAACAAAATAATAAACAAAATTTTTACTATATTCTCTCGCGGAAGAACTTTAAATTTCAGCTCAACCAAGGCCACTGAATTTTTTTGGCACAATGTATCTTATACAAAAAAGTACGAGGAATTCAGTGCTGCAAACCGGAAGTTTCTATCATTATTCGTTCAGATATTATAGTTGATTAAAAACAATGAACAAAAGAGTAAACAAAAATTTTACTATATTCTCTCGCGGAAAAACTTTAAATTTCAGCTCAAGGAAGACCACTGAAAATTTTTGACACAATGTATCTTATAGAAAAAAGTACGAGGAATTCAGTGCTGCAAACCGGAAGTCAATATCATTATTGGTTCAGATATTATAGTTAGTTTTTCCCCGAGAGAATTTAGTAAAAATTTTGTTTATTCTTTTGTATATTGTGTTTAATTAACTATAATATCTGAACGAATAATGATATTGACTTCCGGTTTGCAGCACTGAATTCCTCGTACTTTTTTCTATAAGATACATTCTGTCAAAAAATTTCAGTGGTCTTGGTTGAGCTGAAATTTAAAGTTTTTCCCCGAGAGAATATAGTAAAATTTTTGTTTATTCTTTTGTTTATTGTGTTTAATTAACTATAATATCTGAACGAATAATAATATTGACTTCCGGTTTGCAGCACTGAATTCCTCGTACTTTTTTCTATAAGATACATTCTGTCAAAAATTTTCAATGGTCTTCCTTGAGATGAAATTTAAAGTTCTTCCGCGAGAGAATATAGTAAAATTTTTGTAGAAGAGAAACGGTTGGTGTTTCAAATCTGTATATTTTGCCAAACTTTGAAAAGCTGTATCTCGGAAACTATTAGAGCTACCGAGCCCATTCTGGTTTCAGATTGTAGACAATTTTATCTAGTTTAAAAATGTATAGAATGGTTTTTGTCGAAATCGTGCTCCTTCATAGTCAAAATGTGTTCCGGAGGGTTGCCGAGGTCGAAAACTTGGATTTTGCATCTCAGTCACATCCTATACAAGAAAAAAAATAGAAACCTACTACCACCACTTGATGCAACTTACGATGTACTAGGTTACTGGACTATAACAGTAATTCACATAATTTGTTCGAAAAAGCCCGCGAAATGCGATCAAAACGAATATTGCAAGTTTTTTTAAATAACGAGGTAAATTTGGTTATCTACGCCAGTGATAGAATAATTATATTATTCTTATCATTTGAGTGAAGTAATTTGACATATTACCTCACTAGTGAAGTAATTTGATGTGCTGTTACAATATTACCTTTCGCATTTACCTACTCTACACCTCTATAATTCGTTGCCAAGGTATAAATAAAAATAAATTTGTTGACAAAATTTGACAACAATGTTTAGATTATGTAAGTATACTGATCTACTTATTTTTGTCTTAAATAAATTTGATTCTTAGAATATTAATATTAAAACTACTTGCCCAAAAAATAGGTACCTGCATAAAACGTGAAAACTTACAAATTAAAAATTTGTTTGTCAATAAAATTAGCTGAATGTCAAATTGCATCTACCCATGGAGGCATATACCCCTTTGCTTTGATTTTAAATAAAATTATTACTTATAGAAAAAATTGTCATTCATCAATAATTATTGTATAATATATATTTTTTTAAATATCAATTCTGACGTTTTGATTAAAAAAATCATAAATAACTATTATGCTATTGTTGTTGGAGGCTTAGCGTGTATTAAAAGTTAAATAGTTACCCAAAAATTATTTAACTCTTATTTTAACTTTTTAACTTTATTATTGGCTCAAACAATAAAATCGTAATACTTACTTAGAACTAATAAAAATACGTAATATGTATAATAAATAATTTAAGAAATTTTCCAAAATTATGGTCACGATGATTATGGTATTCATTTAATGTGAAACGATGGACATTACAAAAGAGAATATAAGTTTATTTCACAAGCCGTAGGCGAGTTTCGTTATTATAAAAGACAATCTTACAGATCATTACCATGTTACCTCATTAAATAAACACGTAAGCAACGTCGTAGATAAAAACAGTACGAGCATAATAAATATTATTCTACCCAAGTTTAAAATTGCAATTCACTTATACGAATTTCGAATATATAAGATTTACCTGTATCTCGTACAGTAAACTTAAATTCCCATATCCCATCATTTGCCTCTCATTGAATAACATACTTTTATTGGATTTCTTATTACGCATTATGACGAAATCATTTTTGAGTTCATAACAAAGTTTTGATAAAAATAAAAGTAAAATAGTTTTTAAGTCAGATTATAAAAAATGGATTATATAATACTTATTAGTAGTTAAGCCTCCAACAACAATTATGTAAACAAACTTACCGTTTATCTACTTAATTAAAACTTGCAATAAGCACTTATTCGTTTTGATCGCATTTCGGGCGCTTTTTCAAACAAATTAGGTGAATTACTGCTAAATACGGGTAGCGCCAAAAATTATTAGCGGAGCATAAAAGCGAAATGAATATAGATATAATCACAGTATAAATGAATTATTATAAATAATTACTTTGATTACTTCTGAAAGCGCAAAAAATTATATTAATGCGTAATAGAGCGCATACGAACTACTATCCAAATAATGAAGAAAATGTTATATATATATATATATATATATATATATATATATATATATATATATATATATATATATATATATATATATATATATATATTTTCTTAAAGGAAAGGCTAGTGCTAGTGTCAACTTAAGCCACATTCCCACCTCTATCATAGTCGTAGTCATAAGTCTTTAGTCGTAACCTTGAGAGTTTGACATACGAAACAACGTTACAGCGTTTCCACCTCTTGTCGTAGTCGCAAGTCGTTAGTCGTTAGTCGTTAGTCGTAGTCGTAAGGATTTGGCTCTGCCAAACATTTTGTCGTAATCATAAATAGAAAGAGATGGAGATATGTAGTGCTGCTGGTTTCACTACTGTCACTGCACTACTCGTCGAAAGAAAGGTTATAGAAATATAAATATGAATAAAAATAATATTATTTTAAATATTTCTGAATGTTTTATAGCTTTTAAGGTAATTCAATATTACTATGATTTATTTCATAATATCTTATTACACATTTTTAAAAATCATGGTATGTTCACATGCAATTGAATACATTGTATGTATACATTTTTTTAAATTATTTGTCCTAATACTATAATTTTCTTCCTGGGCAAATTAGTATTGTTTCCGATATAACAGTAAAATTTAATTATCAATTATTTGAAATGTATTTGACTCATTTATTAGTTTAGTTGTGAACAAAACATTACCCTTATGATAAGAGCTGGGAACGGTCGGTTTTCCTTACGACTACGACTACGACTTACGACTACGACTATGATAGAGGTGGGAATGAGGCTTTAGCCTTTTATGGAACGCCGTTTCACTTTTTATTCTATATTATAACTAAAAACATATTTTCTTCGATTTCAGTAATGCTTATTTTTAAATAGCAAATTATTATTATCTGTACAGATATTTTTAAATAATTAAAAATATCAATATACAAATTAGTCAATATCTATATACATAATATCAAATATTAGAAAATACCAGTAAACTTATAAATTCTAAATTTTTGTTTAATAAGCTTTTTAAAAATATTTTTATTGTTATGTTTGTATATTAAAAATACATTTAAAACATTTAAATTTTCTTAATACAAAGTATGTATACATTTAGAAATATCTGTACGGATAATTTTAAATACATATTTTTAAATCAAACATATTCTCAAATACATATTTTTAAATAACATATTTTTAAAGGACATAAACATAACTTATATTTAAGATATATTTTTAATTCACCATCTCACTTTCTCCTACATCTATTCGTATAGTTGCATTAATAAAGCCAGTGAATTAAAAATATGTAATTTAAAAATATGTTATTTAAAAATATGTTATTTAAAAATATGTATTTGCGAATATGTTTGATTTAAAAATATGTTTCAATAAGAATATGTAAATTAAAAATATGTAATTTAAAAATATGCTATTTAAAAATATGTATTTGCGAATATGTTTGATTTAAAAATGTATATTATAAAAATATATAATTTTAAATTGAAAACTGATATCAGTTTTAATGTTTAAAATATTTTAGAATAGAATTTATGTATTATATTATTTATTTAAAATTATGTTCTGTATTGAAAATTCCGTTTTTAATATGATTTTAAAACATAAACGGAAATAAATATATGATTATAATATTTTGTTACATATTCCAAATTTCATATTTCTTAAAAAATTTTCTTATATTTTTAATTCAATAATTTATTTATAAGCTTGTACAATTTTAGTTTCATTACAAATATGATTTTGTCAGTACGGAAAATTAAATCATAAACATATTTGATTTTACACTCAAGTTGACAAACAATATTAAAAATTCAAACTATTGTTGCAGACCAGGTTATATTAGATTATTATTGTACTACATAAATTATGTTATGAAATTTTAAATATTTAAACTCTTAAGCATTTATACATTATATATTTTTAAATTACATATTTTTAAAATTCATATTTGTAAATAACATATTTTTAAATTTAAGTTACATATTTTTAAATAACATATTTTAAAAATACATATTTTTAAATAATATATTTTATTTTGTACTTAATGTTAAAAGTAGGCTATATGCGTTCATTTTTTGTAGATAAAAAATCACTTTAACATCAAATTTAGATAAAATAAAATTTGAGTAGATAAAGTAAAATTTGAGTAGATAAAGTAAAATTTGAGTAGATAAAGTAAAATTTGAGTAGATAAAGTAAAATTTGAGTAGATAAAATAAAATTTAAGTAAAATAAGAATATTTTTACACAAATTAACATTAAGTACAAAATAAAATAATATATTGTACACGACGATAAAGAGTCTTTATCGACACGTGAAAGATAGCCCACTCGTTCCTTCGTCACTCGTGAACTAACATCTTTCACTTTTCGATAAATGATCTCTTTATCGTCTTGTATAATAAATTACTATTTAAATTACATATTTTTAAAATACATATTTTTAAATAGTGCTGCCATCTAGTGCCAGAAATGTGAATTTCATCAGCGTTGCCAAGTTTATGATGTCACGTGTTCTGAGGGCCCGCTGTCACGACTGTGATTGGTCATCGAAATCTGAGAGTTTTCTTAGGCGGCTTTTGAAACGTTTACATTTAGTTTGCTTTTTACAGCAACTTTGTGCAGACTTGATAACTTTGTAATAATATATTGCAGTGTTGTTATTATTATTATTAGTAATTGTATATTTTGAGAGTTTGAATGGTGAAGAGAAAGCTAGGTATTTGGAAAAAATTCGTTTGATAAATAATGTGGATCCATATGATTTTGATAATAGAACTTTGTCCAGAGAGATACATTTATTTCCAAATATTAGTCAGGGTGATATTTACGAGTATTTAGTTTTTTTTTAGCAGGACGAATTTCGTGCATTTAAAAGTATGGACGCATACAAATTGTTCAAGTTATATACATCGGAGAAAATATACTGATTCTGGGAAAGGTAAACAATTTTATATGATATATGAATAAAATATATTTGTATTTAATATGAATAAAATATATTTACTACATAACACTATTAATAATACATTTTTTTATTGTGGGTCTTGCATAGGTACACAACCCTGGATAATTGCAAAACCGAATGGAACAATTCTCTGCGGACACTGCACATGTGTTGCAGGACTTGGTGAAGCATGTACATACATAGCAGCAGTTTTATATGCAATAAAGGAATGCAATAAATAACTTCTGTGGGCCCTGCGTCATAATTAAGCGCCATTTTCAATTTGAGCTTCGGCTTGGTAGTTTGTTTTGCGACTTTTGTCAGTTTCGAGCATTTTTTCATCACATTGTTGTTGTCTGTTGATTGTGTTTGTTATTTCGTTTTTTTGTGGTGTTTGTGATTATCATTTTTGTGTTGTTTTTATTCGTGTTTAAAAGTGACAATGTCCAGTTCTGGAACGTGCTGCATCATGGGCTGTAGGACAGTGTTAAAGAATAGACGAAAAGTGTACGTGATACCGGCAAAACCGATCATAGAGGTATATTGTGTGAAAAGTAGTACTACTACCCATATCATATAACTTATCAAAATGTGACCTAGTTTAGGTCAGTTTGATTCTGTAAAAGTTGAACGACAACGATACGCCGGGATCCATCTATTCTGAAAAATGCATGAATTCGTTTGGAACTTATTGTGACCAGTAAGTTTCTGAAGGAATTATTACAGTAGTTATTGTATATCGTTTATGTATTTCCATTAGGTACAGAACATCCTGTGAATGATTCAGACCTCCTGACTAGGTGCCTTCTGCCGATCTCGGGTAGGTACACCACTTCCATTGGATCTCCCACTGGAAGATTCCAGTGTTTTAAGAAAAAGAAAGAAGAGGAGAGACAGGTATTTTATTTTTATTTTTGAATGAATTTGGAAAATGTGAATACAATTTTCTGTCACATTTATTATAATGTACGTTCTAAAACTGTAATTTCTTTTCATAAATATCCACTATGTTTTGTCGTTGAAAAGTAACCAACGGTTTATGTTTGTGTATTGTGTAACAGTAAATGTGAATATTTGTAGATAATTTATGGACACACTCACGTTCAGAAGCTGTATCTGATACAAACTTACACATATTGCTTGCTTTAATAGGTACGTAAGTTTATGGGATACAGCTTACTAGATGATTCAAAAAATGTGATTCAATAGTCTTGTTTCTGCATATTGCTAGATGTTTGGGTAAATATGATCTAAGATCTAATTTATTATAAGTAGCAATAGATTATAAATATATTTATGTGTACTCATGGGATGCTCGTAATTGTGACCCAAGTTATTGTATATGAACTGATTGTATATTAATTGATGGAATAAAATCAGTTTACAGAATATATTGTATTCCTTACTTTATCTCTTTTCTTAGAATTACAAATTAGCGGTAAGTACATTTATGCATAAAAACTGAGAATGAAATGGATTATTGAGAATGTAAACATATAAAACAATGATAATAACAAAAACCACAAATAAATGAAATAATAAACACAATCAACAGACAACAACAAAATGATGAAAAATACTCGAAACTGACAAAAACCGCAAAACAATCTATAAAGTCGAAGCTCAAATTGAAAATGGCGCTTAATTCTGACACAGAGCCCACATAACACGTTTGACAGCATACTTCCAGAAGAAAATATTTTGACCCCTTGTCCGTAATCTTAGTTTATTTGAATATTCTAGTCTATTTAATTCGGAAACACTCTGTTTAATTTAAATTAAATTTATTTTTAAAAATGTGATTTTAAACTTAGCAACGCTGAGAAAATTCAATGTATGGCACCAGATACTAGATGGCAGCACTATTTAAAAATATGTATTTTAAAAATATGTAATTTAAAAATATGTAATTTAAAGATATGTTATTTAAAAATATGTAATTAAGAAATATGTAATTTAGTAATATGAATATGAACCAAAAATCGTATTTAAAATTCTGTGTACAGATATTTTTAAATAATACATTTTTGTATTACAAAATTTAAATGTTTTAATATAGGTAAAACATATTTCTAAATGTGCATAAAATAGTAAACATATTTTTAAAAACTTTATTAAATAAAAATTAGATACTTATATTTGCACTAGTATTTTAATATATTTAAAATTAGAGATATTAATATTAATGATATTGTAAAATAAGTAGTAATTTGTGTATTAATATTTTTAATTATTTAAAAATATCTGTACAGATAATAATAATTTGCTATTTAAAAATAAGAATTACTGAAATCAAAGAAAATATGTTTCTTGTTATAACATACAATAAAAAGTGAAACGGCGTTCCATAGCCTTTCCAAACTTTTTATCCTCTGAATTACGGTTAAATTATAGCAGCGCAAAAATATGGTCAAATTATTTTATATAAATATTTAAATGGGACAGTCAACTTGACTTGGCCTTTAAAAATTAAAAGACACTTTCAAAATTTTTGTTATACGGCATAATTCAGTACAAAACAATCAAGAAATTTTTTTTTTAATGAGGCATGTCATTGACTCCTCATAATTTAACTTTAAATATAGTCCAGGCATTTTAGATAATGTTTTGGCAAATAGGGGAAAAAATGATAGACAGCTGAATTTTGGTATATACGCTCATAATGGCTTCTAGTTTAACATACTAAAAGTCCTAAACGATATCGCGTGTGCTTCCATTGCTACGACCTTGTAAAGACCTTGAGGATGAGATTTTTGCATATAACTCACGAACGGTGACACCAATTAAAAACTTTTTTTACGAAAATGTTGGTAATTTAATGTACTACAAAAAGGCCCTTACCAATTTTATCGTCAGTTTATTTATTTCTCTCAAAATCGGGAAAAGGCTAATCACCGTTTTGGAATCGTTGAGAGCCTGTGAATTAGACTTTCGATTTCAGAAAAATAGCTGCCATTTATGAATGGAATATACTATCGACTTCTGGTTTGCGGCATTCAATTCCTTGCATATTTTTCTATTAGACGTATATATTTTTTAACTTCATCAGGCTTTGGTTTAGCCGGAATTTTAAGTTATTTTAATTTTAGTATATTACTAATTTTTTCATTTATTATGTTTAATCGAGTGTTATTTCTGAACGAATAAAAATACTGACTTCCGGTTTTCGGCATTAGATTCCTTGAACATTTCTCTATCGAATACATTATACTAAAAATGTTGAAACATCTTCGTTTAGCCGAAATCTAATGATATTCTTTAAGAGAACACATGGATATTATGGAATTTTTTAAAATTTGTTGTGTTTAAACAAGTGTAATTTCTGAACGAATAAAAATATCAACTTCCGGTTTTCAGCATTCGATTCCTTGAACATTTCTCTATTAAATACATTATACCAAAAATGTTGAAACATCTTCGTTTAGCCGAAATCTAATGATTTTCTTTAAGAGAGCACAGGAAAATTATAGAAATATTTTTTATTTGTCATGTTTGAACAAGTGTAATTTCTGAACGAATAATAATACAGACTTCCGGTTTTCAGCATTAGATTCTTTGAACATTTCTTGAATACTAGTGCGGTATCTTGTATTGTATGGCAGTAGCGTGTGATTCAAAGTCTTATTATAAGTAACACGAGTAGTTTTATTACCTATTGGAAAATTTTGCGTAATCATTTATGAAGTAAAAAAGTAAAAAAATTGATTGAATTGAAAATAAACAGTCAATGATTTGAAAATTATATAATCAGGAAAAATTTAACAATAAACAATTTTTGAGTAATTGGGTAACCATTTACTGAATAAAAGTGTACTTACTTTACATTAAATATTATAATACGTTGCAAAAAAGTTTACATTATTGAAACGTTATTAAATTTTAACTCCTCAAAATTGACTTAGTTATCAAAATATAGTAAGTAAACATAATTGGATAGAAGAAGTGTAAAACAAATTGGTGTTTTATCGAAATTAATTATAGAAAACTAAAGTTTTAAATTATTATAATTGGATTAAATAACGTCTCTAACGCTTTTGTTCTTATACAACCTCAATTTTATGATTTATCATTTGAAAGTAATCGTAGAGAAATCTGGACCATAAATTCAGTAACATTAACTTTTAATCTCATGAGTGCTAATAGCAATAATTATTAATTCGTCGTTTAATTCACTACTTAAGTATTGTTTGTTTCTATGTAAAACTCACGCTACTGCGCTGTAAATTTGTTTGTAATCATTTATAAATTAATAATATAAATACCACTACAATACCATACGCCCCATTTCTAAAGTTCGCATAACTAAATAAAGATAAAGACAAGATTAACTAATTCAAAGCTATGTAATATCCCAGTATCAGTATAATCTATAACCAATTACATACATGAACTTGTGTTATGTTCACAATAAGCATCGTCTGTCGTGCTAATAATGTTGCTCCAGGTTGCCGGTTTATCGAGTTAAATTACAGGTAGCAAAGTAATTATCACCATATCTCTGCCATTTCGCAGAAACTATAGAGAGACTATAGGGACTAGAGTACGTATCAACCATTATAGAAGAATTTACAAAGTTTAAAAGGAAAAGGGTGTTAAAAAATTAACATTATCGTTTATTTAATAACTGTTTTTATTAACTGTAGCGTTGGTTAAGGTGTAAATTACTCATTTGTTACGAGTTGTTATATGATCTCCCTGCGTAAGTAACAATTTTGATACTTTTCTAGAAAAATTTAATAGTGTACTAGATTTTATTTTTAAACCTGGTTATCTAATAATTGTCAGTGGAGATTTCAATATTGACCCTACAAGAGACTTTATCAATTGCAATAATTTATATAATCTTCTAAAAACTTACAATCTGAATCTATTAAATATTGTCAAATCTCCTACACGTAATGAATATGTTTTAGATCATATTTATACAAATGTAAGAAATTCTGACTCACATATTATAAAAAATATTATTTCTGATCATGAAACTGTACTGATGCGTACTGGTATTGAATCTAATGTCAAAAGTTTCACACCCACGATACATAGAAGAGTTTTTAATGATAGTACTATTAGAAATTTTACTTGTGATATTAATAATAATAACTGGAATAATGTTTACTCTTATTCAGATGTCAATGAAGCTTTTAATTGTTTCTATGATGATTTTATGTATTATTTTAATTTTCACTTTCCAGTAAAGAAACATAAAAAATATAACCTTAACAACCCATGGATTAATGAAAATATAAAGCGCTCTAGTGCAGATCTTAAGTCTTTATTTATATTATCAAAAAGACATCCTTCCCTGGAAAATAACTACAAAGCTGCAAAAAAGAAGCATGTTAAATTAATATCTGATACTAAGCTGTCTTACTACCAGAGTAAAATTTTTTCCACAAACAATATTTCAAAAAACGTTTGGAACATAATTAATAGTTCTAGAAGAAGAACACTAGAGTCGATATTAGTCTGAGAGATGAGAATGTCCTAGTTGATGATCAGGTAAAAGTCGCTAATATTTTAAATAATATTTTTAAGGAGGCACCTCTGATGTTAATCGATTCCTCGCGAAACAAAAATGAAAATGCTTCAGAATTTGGAAATAATGTCAGATATAATGCAAACTTGTTTTTATTACCTTTTAGTGAAGATGAATTATACGAACTATTAAATAATAAACTAAAAAACAAGAAATCATCGGGACCAGACGAGATTCCCGGATTTCTTGTCAAAAATATTATTTCTCATATTATTCAACCTCTTACTTACTTAGTAAATTTATCCTTTCAAAAAGGATGTTTTCCTGAGAAATTAAAGTTGGCTAAAGTGATCCCTATTCACAAAAGGAATGATAAGTGTATTCCTGATAACTATAGACCGGTTTCTGTTACCTCCGCTTTTTCTAAGATATTTGAATATTGCTTTTTGGTGAGATTACAAAATTTCTTAGAACTTAACAAAATCATTAACAACAATCAATTTGGGTTTCGTGCTAAAGTCTCTACTTATGATGCAATTCAAGTCTTAATAAATGAAATCACTTTTCACATTGAAAAAAATCAGCAACCTGTCGGTATATTTTGTGATTTAAGTAAGGCGTTTGACTGTGTCAACCACGACTTATTATAAAATAAGCTTGAATCGATTGGCATCAGAGGAACTCCTTTAAACTGGTTAAAAACTTTTTTAATTGATAGAGAACAGTACGTTAGTTTATTGACCGAATCCGGCAAAATTATTAATTCTAATAAAGTCAAATTGAGCATAGGCACCCCACAGGGAACTATCTTAGCTCCAATTCTATTTTGTTTGTACATCAATATGATCTGTTCGATGCACTCGGCAATAATTGCTTAACTACAATGTTTGCAGACGATGTATCCTTACTCATCTCGAATAAAAATGAAGACATTTTGTCTGATATGTGTAATAATAGCTTAATGACAGTTCAAAAGTGGTGCAAAGATAACTCGTTAATATTAAACAACACTAAAACTAATTTAATTGTATTTCAAAATAAAAATGCAAAAAATATAGAACTTAAGTTGAATGATTTTTCCATTCACAGTACTGATAATTCAAAAATTCTTGGACTTCTAATTGACAAAAATTTAAATGGTAAGCAACATTGTGATTATGTTGTATCTACTGTCAGTTCCATGTGCTATCAAATCAGGCATTTAAAAACAGTACTGGGACACGATCATCTCTTAGTTTTTTATCATGCAATAGTGGAATCGAAATTACGATATGGAATTCTTTTTTGGGGCTCTTCCACACATACCACTAAAGTTTTTATTTGTCAAAAAAGAATTATTAGATGTATAGCTGGTATCTCAAGAACGCAATCTTGCAGAATATTCTTTAAAAAATTTAAGATCATGACAATAGCGTCTCTTTATATTTTTGAAATTGCTGTTTATATTTACAAAAATAAACATACATTTCTATGTAATGAGGATATACATAACATCAACACAAGAAACAAATTAAAATTAAGAAAACCTTTAGCGAAATATAATTGCAGGCAAAACTCTCCTAATGTAAAGGGCGTAGAAATTTATAATAAAATACCAGATGATATTTTAAATTGTGTCACTTTACCAGGATTTAAATTCAAATTAAAAAAATTTCTAATTACTAATTGTTTTTACACTGTTAATGAATTTATGTGTTTTACTGATTGTAAAATCTAGTCAAATTTGTACTGTACCTGACGTATTTCATATGTATATATTACATCTCAGAAATAAATATGTATTATTATTATTATTATTATTTTAATAACAGTACTACAAACAAATTAGATAACTCTTGAGACAATAAAATTCATTAGCTAGCCTCTCAGATTTCAGTCTAATGGTAGTGTTCGAGAAGAACAGATCCTAAATCAGTAAAGTGTATATGGTTATATGTGAAATTGATCCGTGTTGATCTGGCCTGGTGAGTTGAGCCGTGTGTGTCTATGATGTGTAGAGTGTGATAAGAGTTAAGACGTTGGGTACGCGGACCGCCAACGATACACCGAGCAGCTTTGGGCTGTAGTGGACCGTGACTGGCGACTGGCCGCCAACGATGCAGCGAGCAGCTTTAGGCTGTAGTGGACCGTGACTGGCCGCCAACGATACAGCGAGCAGTTATAGGCTGTAGTAATCCTAGTCAGATTGTCAACGGTGCAGCGAGCAGCCGTGGGACTGGAGTGACCCTAATCAGGTCGCCAACGAGATACGAATGTTTGAATATGGTATGATGTTGAGATTGATGTGTGATGTCAATCTGAGGTGGAAGAGTCCCACCTTCGTGTTACTGCTCCTCACTAAGCATGTTATCTTTGCTTCCAGATTTAAACGTGATCTTGAGCTCGCCAACTAATTCCTTAAGCCTTACAACAAGGTTATCGCTTCCAGGTATGCTTGATATTTGATCTAACAGTAGGCATAATAAATAATACGGGAAAAGTAGGTAATCTAGTTTATTTGTCTATGTCATTAAAATCTAACTTAGACGCGCTTCGTATATAATTAACAACTCTTTACACATATAAAATACCGAGTGTTTCCATGCATACAGATAAAAAAACAAAATATATTTATTAATTCACAAAAATTATAATTATAGAAACACCCTGTATAGTATGTCCTCATACAGCCAGAGACACCTAGCTACATTACACATTCTGACCGCTAGAAAAGATCATGTTGTCAAACCTAATTATTCTTTCACCGTGGTTAGACCTATACCTACCCATAAAGTTTTATCCATTAATATAGAAACAGCCTGTATATTTTTGTCAACGTTTCAGCACAGAAATTCGCCGTGGTTTCAGTCTTATAATCTTATAATATACTCAAAAACACAATGTTTGATTTAATAATGTTCTGTAATCTTAGGTTATGTTCTAAGCTTTAGTATCGGGAACACTCTGTACAGGACTGAAGATTCTCACAGCAATTACCTTGTTTATGTTGCAAAGAGCAACGCCAGCGTCGGCGTCGTTTCTAAATGCGCTACATAATTTGAACCGTTCCCAACAGTTAACAAACATAACAAATAATCAACGCAGTACGGACTGAAGAATAGGTGTCTGGTGCAAACAGAGTGGAAAGGTCTTACGGTAGAAAGGGAAATGTGTCTAGCAAATTTTTAATTAGGTATTTTGCAGAAGCATAAGAAAGTTGAGAGGAATGCCATCTGCAAAACAGGCACTTTCTCCCTGGATTTAATGTTAATAAGGACTAGAAAATACACGTACACAAATAAATAAAAATGAAATAGACAAAGCATTGTTATCTTGGCAGAAAATGACGAAGTAAAATTTTCTTAGCTTCGACTACTATGACGTTGGCGATCTTCTAAATACTAAGTGCGCTAAAGTACGATAAATTGTATAGGTACTTATATTCATTTATTGCATATTATTGTCGTTAAAAAAACAAAAATAGATATTTTTTGTTTATTATTAAGATACTAATATCGTCTGACGGGGATAACGTTGTAAAGCTACTTACATACCAAAAACATAAACAACCAAAAGAACAAAAGATTATTTTAAATTCTGTTAATTTTATTGGTAGTCTACCAAAATACATTAAATAACATAAATAACTTCTGTAGGATACCCAAATTAATTGATTATATTGATTCACAATCATAAGATGCGCTTAGAATCAAAACCTTGTATGTGTTTTAAGCTGTTGGTGGCACTGTGTTCCGTTTTCAGAGCTCTATCCGACTAGTGAAAATTGTTGCAAAACAGTTTAAATTTAATAGATAATTTCTTAAGCAGACAAGTCCATTTCATTTTCAAGTTAAAAGCAGACAAGTCCATGACAGCTAATAGAATGCCGAGCTGTGAGCCACGTGTCGTGTTGCTGTCAACTAAATCTGTCAGTCGTCAGAGATGTAAAATTTAATAAGTTTTGTTTATAGTGTTTTGCTTATAGTGGTGATGTTAGATTGTTGTAAATATATGCATTATTATAATAGAAGATTGGAATACATTGTTAACTGAATGCAGTCAATGCAAAAAAAAGTAAAAACCTTATTTTTATCCAAGACATCCAAGATAACATCCAAGAAGCAATAATCAACCAAGGAAAAGAAATTACTATTATGTGGATACCATCCCACGTAGGCATAGCAGGCAACGAAAAGGCGGACCAGGCCGCAAAAGAGGCAACGATAGAAGAACTACAAAATATTCCAATCCCATACAACGACCTAAAAATCCTTACAAAAGCAAAAATAAAAGAAGAATGGCGAAACAAATGGACACAAATTAACAACAAAAAACTTAGAGAAATAAAAGACTGGATAATCCCTGAAGAAAGAAAAACACAAATTGCACTCACAAGACTAAGAATAGGACACATGCGTCTTACACACAGCCATCTAATACAAAAAACACAACCCAATATGTGCAACCTATGTAAGACACAAAAAACAGTCAGACACCTAATAACTGAATGTAACAAACACAATATACACAGACAACAACACAACATACCCACAAACCTTAAAATAGCACTCTCAGATGACACCAACAAATAGACAACCTAATTAAATATCTGAAAGATACAAACCTTTTAAATGTAATATAAACAACTTGTAAAATACTGTACTGGGGTATTAGTGGCCAGAGAAACCGAAATACCCCTAAAAATCCTTAAATAAAAAAAAAACTTATTTTATGCACTTAATAATAAATTGCATTTATATTTTTGTACGAAGATTTTATTACATATGTTATTATACTCCTCTTAGCATTAAAACAAATCACTACTTGAATACCCAAGAAGTGTACCCATATCAGTAATCAGTAAAAAATATGAAACATTCACGATACAAGATATTAAATAGTTTTCTGTTTGCTTCAATTTTAAGAAATGTATTGTAGTTCTTCTTCTTCTTCTGATATGCACGCAACAGTTTTTTGCGATTTCCTCAAATTTAAGTTTATGGCACATGTCTGGTTTTGATTCTAATCGCCTCTAAATTAAATCACCCTACAAAGAAACATAGAGAATAATTTGTTTCCTGCTGGTAAAAGATTATTTCGCTTGAAATAAAGATTCGAGATGCAGAAAATTTACGATAAATTGCACGCGATAAAACGATGCACTAAACACTGCATTGCCGAAATCACGCTTTAGGTAAATCTCTCATCTAATAACTCTTAAAAATTTTACTGATTTTAATACAAACATATCGCTATACTTATAATTTGCACAAGAAGTACAATCTCCCAGATATTAAGCAATTTCATACACAATTAGCTAATTTTCCCACCCTCTAAAATCTATAACACTGCAGACTGCAAGCATGATGATGGCGAGTTTTTGTGCTTGTTATTACGACTGAATTTACAGAATACAAAGGAACGCAGGTGCAGCGTACAGTACAGCGGTGCCGGGTACAATGCAGGAAGCAGACCGCCGGCTTCAAGCACGCGAAATGCAAATCTTCAACGCCAAACGTGACTAAAGCTAAATTAAAAGCTGCAGTCTGCATTGCAGTGTCGAACAGGCTGATGTAAATGGCAATGAACGATAAATTGTTCTGTGCAAGGAAGGGGTTTACTACAATATCTACTTTCTAGATCAAAGTTGCGCCATATTGTACTTGGTATCTTTAAAAAAACAACATTTAAATTGGTATCATGCAGGTAGTATATCAAATTCGAAGCAGAAAAATATTTACGTATTCAACGGAAAGAGTAGGTACCTACCTAACATAATTTAGTTTTTAATTTATATTATTGATCTATGCTATATCTACTATCTACACCTATTTATATACTCGTATACTTAATCTTTGTTTAAGATGTCTTTGAAATACATGTTATATAACATAATCATGAAAAATACAATTTTTTTTGGTCAATTAAATTTTTATAGATGAATAACAGCACGGTTTTCCCTTTTTACCTCTCGCCTAGAGAGGTATAGGGATCGTGAAAAAATTCGATGTCGAGATTTTTGTCAATAAGCACGTTTTAGTACCTTTAGAACCTATTTTGACTATTTTCACGATGATGTCTGTGTGTGTGTGTGTGTGTGTGTGTGTCCGTTTGTCTGTATGTGCGCCTACTATAGTTTTTCGTTCTGATTCATTATCTCAAATTCTATTGAACATAAAATTCTAACATTTTGCATTATACATTTATATATGTTAATGAAGAGCTGATTAGATTTTGGTAAAAATCTGCCAACCGGAAATGGTATTTTCTTGAAGCATTTTAACATTTTTTGCAAAAAATATAGGAAATACTGCGATAGTTACAATTTGTCATGCGACATTTGAAAGAACAAATTACCTCTTACAATATTTATTTAACATATTTTCTATATCTCTTACCAATAAATGAAAATTATTTTTCAAAAATGTGTAATTTTACCTACCACGATTATAATATAGGAAAAAAAATTAAAACAAAAATGAAAATGTCAATGTGACAGATGAACAGACGTATACACAGTTTCTGAAATTTTGGTGGCACCATTTGTAAAGAAATGTATAAATATTAATAACTGGGTTTGAAATTTAGTAACTATAGTAGCCGAAATTTAATAAATAGAAAACTGACTCAATTCCAGTAAGTTTTTATCCTTCCATTAAACGTATCAATGTCAATCGAAATCGGTACGTTGCTTGAAGAACTATAAAATAAATTACAAAAAGTAGCCTAACAAAAACCAAATTCACATATTACAGTGTCAAGGCGGGAGGTTATGTGCTGGCCACAACAGATTTTTTATGTGCAAAACCAAAAATATAAACTAAGGTAAATTTACGCATTTTAAAATCACAAATAATTATTGTACATTTTGATGATGAATTTAATTAATAACAATTGAGATGTGTTTTACTCTGTAAGTATCTTTTTCCTATTCCGCTCTTTTTCCCACTACTATACGACTGCATAAAACCAGCCCGATACTCAGATGTGCCTTTTTATAATTTTAAAAATAAATTTTCATCAGGAGATATAACCGTGTAAAGATTGCATAAATTGCAAATTGTTTGAATTTTTCGGAATTTTTATAATCATGTATAATTTTTCTATTAAAATTTTAAAAAGGCACAACTGTTAATTGATCCTTCAAGTATATAATCCTTGCCGAAACACAATTTTACCATTCTTGTACTGGCCACAATACACTCGCTACGTTAGTACATTTTATGCTCGATTTTAGGAGGTAGACGGGCCTATTAAGTGGCTCGTCTACGTTTTTGCCGAATTCCTAGAATACTCTCGAGTTTACTTTTTTTCCATTCCACTCTTTTCCTCACTACTAGGGCTGCCTGAAACCAGCCCAAAACTCGTACTTTGGCGCATACTAGCTATGCAATGTCATTTTGAAGTTGAAAAATACTGTAAAAGACTTCAGGATAATGTTTTTATAAACATTTAATAGAGAAAAAATGGATCTACAGATGTGCCTCTTCAAAATTTAAAAAATTAATTTGTATCATGTGTAACCGTGTAAAGTTTGCATAAAATAGGATTTTTTTTAATTTTTCGGAATTTTTATAATCATGTACAATTTTAAAAAGGCACATCTGTAGATCCATTCTTTCTATATTAAATCCTTGTTGAAATAAAATTTTACCATTCTTGTACTGGCGACAAAATACTTACTCGCTACGTTAGTACATGTTATGCCGAATTTTAGGTAGTAGACGGGCCTCTTAAGGCGCTATGTAACAATATTTCTGAAATACTTAATATTCGGTAATTAATAAGTAAAAACAGTCAAATTTATACTACTAACGATATTTGGATTGATTTTAGAAAACTCCGTTCTTATGTACTTATTTACTTATTTATGAATAAGTACCTACTAGGTACTAGGTACTTTATAATCTTACTTCTTACGAAAAAGATGAGGAGCTCGAAAAATAAGAATCAATATCTTATATCTTATTAAAACTTATGTTAAATAGAATATAATCATAAATGAATAAATTGAAAATTACTAAAATTAAAATTCCCCTACTATCAATAAGAAACCAATAGTTCCAATGTTACACATCAAAGAACTCAATCACACTAAAAGAGAAATCACATTACAAAAGAGCAGAATAAATAGACAAAAAATCTAATTGCAGTTAAAGTACAAGAGAGCCCGAACATCGAGGAACTCTCGAAAATTTTTGCTCAATTTCATTCATTTCCCATCTCTATCTCCTACTCCATATTTACTTTTTTGTCTCTTTCTGATTCACATCGGGGATAAAATACAAAGGCACGTGCATTTTGCTTAACAAGGTAATAGAATAACTATAGACGAATAGATAGCAACGATGCGTGACCTAATTTAGTATTCAACGAAGTCGTAACGTGGAAATTTACGACTTGTGTGAAATTTTACGCTGGCGGAGCCGAGAACTGTTCGATATTCTACACTGTATCGTAATATAATGTGTATGAGTAGAAATAGGAGCGTTTAAGGTTTAAACGATTTATAATATAATAGATGGCTTTTGATCAGTAAGTTGTTATATTTTAATTTAAAATGAAATTATTATTTATAAAATTTAATGGGCTGAATTTACAATAGTCATTTTAGTAAAGAAGCCCCTTTCAAACAGGAAGTTTAAGGTGTTGCCTACCAAAATCGATGACTACAAAATAAACGACATTTTTATAGGACATTTGTCTGATAATAATACAATTTAAAATAAATAATTAGGACAATAAGAAGATTGTATTAAATTTTCAAGGGAATCGTCAGATTTACAAAAATGATATTTAATTTTAAAGTAATTTATCGAAGAATTGAGGTTATGAAGTATCAAAACGGCAACTATATTTTCTGTTTGTCAGGCATTTCAAACGTAAGACTTATTTCCTCACTAAAATTATAATACAAAGATATGTGCCTTTGCGATACGGTAATGCCAACGCCAAATTTGCTGACTTCTTTTTGCCCTCTCCGACATGAGCTAAAAGCTACATACATAAAGTCAACCGTCGCTAGTTTCGGTAGGCAACAACCTTAAGTATAGGGATAGTGAAAAAAAATTATTTTTAATTTTAGTTCCTTTAAAACATATATGTTCATTGTTCAATGTTCTATATTTTCACGAGGATTTATGTGTGCATATCAATAGTATGGTATTTTTTATTTTATTTTATAAGCATAAGGCCACTCAACAGGACAGAGTCCCAATTATAATTACAAATTTACAGATATCGGTTAGATATACAAACAACTATTTAAACAATTATAATATAATAACACGCATTATTTTATGCTACATATTCCAGAGTTTTACTGATTTTTATAAATTTTGTGTATTGATCTTTAAATTTTGGATAACGTACTGAGCTGATATTATTAATTTTATTATAGGTAAATATAAGAATGTGAGATTTTTGAAATGTGTGAATATGCATTTTGTGATTAATTAAGTGTGAAAATTGGCATACTATCAAATAAGTCTTTCTATTTCATTTATAAGAAGAGCAGCAGCCGCCATTACGAAAAAATGGCCGTAATTTTTAGATTTAAAAAAAATTATATTATAAATAGTCAATATTACGAAAAAAATTGTTACAAGAAATGACCGAGCACAAAATTTGCTAAATTGTGAAAATATAATACCTACATATAAGAAATTTCTAGTCATTGTACAAGTAAAACCGAAATTTTGTCTTTTTAAATAAAAACGGCTGTTATCTTTGTACTAAGATCAACATTAGCATAGTTTAGTTACAGATAAATATAATCTCTTAGAGAAAAACTTAAATACTAGTACTTTTTGTATTAATTGAATTATTATTGTATCAAAAACTTGTTAAAGTCATTGTTAAATCGATATTTATAGTGTTTTTCCTCAAGAAAATAGAATTTTTTTATTATTTTTAAAATTTATTTTGTAAACTATAGTTTCTGAACAGATCAAAATATTAATTCGAAATTTCCAGCATTAGAATTTCAAGTTAGTAGTTAGTAGTTCAACTTTTTAAATAACTATTATACTTTATAGTTTATACTGAGTAGGTATATACTTGTGCTGGCGCGAATTTATAAGCTCTGCATTTTTTAGTACGTTTATTTTGTGCAAACAATTAAAAATTCATGATTTTTTCTAGAATCTCATACAGTAACTAAAATTCCTCTTTTAATTACCATTTCTCTACTACTTCCTGAATTACAGTAAAAACATTTTAATTTCCACCTACCCTAACCTACAAAACCGTCACACTCTCTTAACAAATTACAATTTCTCGTTGAAATATCGCACCTGTCCACACATTTCTCCAGCAGCCATGAAGTTTTCTCGGTCAATAAAAGCAGCACGAAATCAACGCAGAGCGCATTACCGGTCCGTTACCGCTGCCGACCGGTAACGCGGTAACCAGGGAACCGGTAGTCACACATCTCGCATCTGATACAAATACAAATGCAAGCGGTAGTAATAAACACACGAAACATCGCTCCCAACCGGTAGAAACGAATTAATCAGTGTGCGAGCTCTGCAACAATATTATCAACTGTCTGGCGGGGAATAGTGAATCGTTGTGTTTGTATTGTAAATGTACGGCAATAAATACTAGATGTTTGAGAAATATACTGGAGTTGTACACGGTTTCGTAAATGCATTCGAGCCATTTGTTGTCGGGAATAAATATTAAAACTGCGTGCATTAATAGTCATTATTTACACGAGGGTTGCATTTTATAGTTCGAGATTGGGCAACCCTAAGACCAAATATTAACTGGACTAGTGTAATGCCCTATCAGTGGCGGATTTAGGGGGCAACTACAATGCATATAATAAAAAAATATTTGACGTTGATATAGACAATTAAATTCTGTCCTCGAAATTCAACTTCGCAACCGTTGCAATTATAAGTAATATTATGTCGCATATAGGCTAATTATAAAATCAGTTGGTTTATAAAACGCCTAGAGCCACAGCCAATTCACAAATTTCGAACTGTAAATAGTCAAATTAATTTCTTCAAATTTTAGTGCTACACGAATTACACCAAATTTCAAACCATCGCCAGAAAACAGACAAAAACATGGATGTCGCGCGCCACTCCACAGCGTTTATTATTTTGTTAAATACTCGTATATAATAATTTAAAGATATTGATGAAGATACAAGTACAATCTACAAAATGGTCAATGCATAGAATTTTAAAATTTTATTTTAAAATCAAAATATGTTAATTTGAATTTTGATAATTTTTGTTATTTTTTGAAGAAAAATATCTTTTAATTTAAAACAAATTTTAAATATTCGAGCGGTTATTTCGCAGATCCAAGCTTTGTTGCCAACATATTAAAATTTGAAGTTAATTAACTTATAGGTACATAAAAGCTGTACAGTGGCGCGCGAAATCCCTCTTTTTTACAATTTATTGCAGTTTTTTTAAATCAATATTTTTTACTGTTTTCTGTCACGAGTATAGAGGATCACCGTAAGTCGTTTTATAAAACGCCTAGTTTTTTTTTAAAGAATGCATATTATATCGTAATCATGTTATTACACAAAATGCAGAGGATTTTGCTAGAAACTGAACTGAACTAAATAAACAACCCAATATCCTTCTTAAAACCCACAGACTAGATTTCGTTAGACACTCTGATTGCACTGAATTAAATAAAAACTCATTGCCCTTCTTGAATATAAAGTACTTGGTTTTTGTACAAAATTTGATTGAACTGAACTAATAAATACCCCAATACCCTTCGCGAGTTCCACATACTCAGTTTTGGTTGATTTAACAAACTAAATAAAGAGCAACAAAAAACAGAAAAAAATGATGTGACAATGTCTTTTATAATATGCCCATAATATGTCTGTTTGTTTTTTATAAAAAGCCTAATTTTACAATATGCCGCCTACGACATATATTTAATACACAAAATTATAACGTTTATATCAAATTACACAAAAACTATTTAACAATTTTGTATATTTCGGTGGATAACGAGAATAGTCATTAATCAGTTATAAATTAATATTGGAGAGAAAAATGTAACTAATTTAATTAAGACCTACATCGCGTTATATGACAACGTTCATTATAATTTTTGGAAATCCAATTGGACATATTGTAAACCGCAATGTCATCTATCAATAATTGGCAGGCTTTTGCGGCCACGCCTCTTGTAATTATTTTTCCCACGCAACACGAATTTACAAATTAACATGCAATATAGAAGGATTATTTTTTCAAAAGTGTATACATGTGTTTTTCGTTATGAAAGGGGACATGAAATCCAATAAAAGCTTGTTTTGTTGCTGGTGTAACATTACAGCTGTAATTGTAACATGTGTGTACATTGCGAATAGTTTTACATTTGTTTTTGTTGCAAATTATCACGATGATGAATATATTCGCGGTTGTAAATGCAGCAAACTCGTAAATTAATTATTATCATGCGTTGCGTTACATATCCTAATCCTAAATATCTTTTAATAATAGTTGTTGTTGACCAGCTGAATATACATACATTAAACATTACACATTATACAAATAGAACCGACATAAAGTGCATTCTACGTCAACTTTACACACACATGCATTGCATAATTATTTGTTTATCTTTGTCGATATTCCCTACTTGTTTATATTATTTTTAAGTTACATTTACTCAATATTCTACCAACTGTGTTGGTATTGAAAACACTATGTAATGCAGTTTATAATACTAGCAATAGCAATTAGCTTTAGCTTACGATAGGATGTTGGCTGCCGCGTTGCAAGATTTTAAAATTATTTTCATTTAGGCCGACTATATAAACATCCAATATTTTTCCTCGCAGGACGTGCATGTCTACACAGACAATACGATCTACATGGGAAAAATTCTCACATAAAAACTACCACTTTACACAAATATGTAGGAATTATATAGTTGAAAGGTTTGAACTTCAGAAAAATAAGCATTGATATTAATGATGTTAGAAGGTCCAATAATGGATACACCAGCCGCAATTGTTGTAATATTGTTATTTATTCACACAGTCTGTATGAATAAATAGCAAAATTACAACAATTGCGGCTGGTGTACCTATTATTCGACCTTCTAACATCAAAATTTCAACAGTCAAGATTCAATTTATATTGATATTAATATTACGCACTTCTCTTTCAAATTATAGTATGGGAGACATAAATATGTATATACCTACACCATTATTTAATAATACATTTATTTATTTTCTATCATTCACAACAATGATATTATAATAAATTTCTGGCGCAAGGCAAGAGTCTCAAAATGTATGGCAAATTTGTGAAAAGTTCATACGATTTAATATTAGTAAAAGGACAGTTATTGTATTAGTTATTAATTGGAGATAGATAACTTGAATTGTGTTATTGCACTATTTTTTTTTCTAACGAAGCACATTTCTATAGTCTGTTTTTGTACTAGAAGGAGTAAAAACAAAATTCAGATTTACACTCTTAACCCAGATAAACCTGAAACAGAAATAATCTTACAATTTCGACCTAAATAAAACCTACAAAAAGTTCAAAACTCATATAATTTTAACATATTCTATAGAGAATCGTATGCAGAAATCCCGATGTTAATAACTTTATCCAATTAGAATTCACTGTAAATTAAACATCGAAATGTAAGTATAAAAACAATTTTTTGTTAACCTTTTGTAAGAGTATCCTTAATTTGTGACTAAATCCGTGCGTCAGAAAATTTTAAAATAATTTTACTCATAGAAAAGTATTCAGGAAACTGGATTCTGCAAACCGGAACTCAATATTTTGATTCATTAAAAATGGAAGCCGTTTTCGTATGCTGAGACAAAAACTAATACTTAATCGTTACTTTCAAAATACATTTTCACGATTTTCTCGAAAACTGTACCTACTACACTATACCACTTTATAGCAAATTTTGTGCTCTACAACTACAATTAACTGTTTTTTCGTAATATTAATCATTTACGAGATAAACATAAAAAACAATCGATGGCGGCTATTTTTTCAAAATGGCGGACGAAGCTCCAGTCTTATCGATGGAGACTTTCAGTAAGTTGTTGGTATAGGGAAGGTGTGTACCAAAATCTAGCATACTACTATTTTTTCCACAAAACTACAAAATATGGTTTAATTTGGCTGGACTAAGTAGAAAACACTTGAGTATATGTTTGCCAGTAAGTGGATATAATACCATATCGATCTCTTTCCCTGCGGACCGAAAATGAAACAAATCTCATCGAGGGAAGAACACGTGAGAGGTATCAGAAACAGATTTCAGTACTATAAATATAGCCGCAGTTCTCACAGTAAACATTCGTCTAAGCCCTCCAAGTAGCCAACTGTAACAAAGAAACCAAAAACGCCAATAATCGCAATTTGATTTATGATGAGGGATATTTCTGATTCTGGAGATGAAGCTCGTATATTGGATGATATTGCCTTTTCTATTGCACGCCGGAGATACGAATGGTGGAATATGTTTCATACGATTACATGAATCAGATTAAATAATTCAGGAAATACTATAGAAGCTTTCTAGGAAGTAGAAAATGATTGCTCTTATTAAATTTGTAGCTTTCAATCTCAAAAGAGTTTTAAAAATATTGCACCATGAGATTGAGCTCATCAACTATTGTCATTTTTAACCATTTTAAAAATGTATAACTACAAAGAACTGAATAAAAAGTAATAAAATTGTTTATAATTTTTGAAATTTGAAATTGAAAGTTGAAATTTGACTCTTAAAGTTTGTACACACTTCAAAACTTAATTTAAGTACTAAAATTAACTATGTAAATTGATAACTTAATATTTAATGGAAATTCAATGTAACTCTAACAGGACATTGGTTAAACGTCGCATGAATACCTAAATAAGTATTCCTATTTACAATAATGCCAGCAATCCAGTATTTCAATATTCCAATTTCCAATTCCAAGCTTCTAACTTCGGCTTATTAAACATCTAATAAGTTTATCTTCTTTAAGACAATTATGGCATTTTTAGCGACTAAATAAATAATTCACAGATTTTTCCCTGGTTTTTATACCGATTGACTCTTACATATAGATCTATTAGATTTTCAATACTTTACTTATTTTCTATTTTAAGTTACGTATACGTATAAGAATATTTATTACTTTCATTTTTGCGACAGTTTCGGTTTTCAACGATTACGGTTTCTTATTGTTTCGGTTCTAAATTAGCTTCATTTTTATTTTGAACATTCTAGAATTTACAGTAAATACATGAGTTTTAACATGTGAACATTAACATATTATTGGCTTTAGAACCGAAACCGAAACAATTTCGGTTACGTTACGTCCTGATTTTATAAATGAACTAATTTTTCGTTTTAGTATTCGGTTTCAAAATATAAAAAAATTAAATATAGTTTTCGGTTACGATTTCATAAAATGTTAAATATCGGTGCAATTTTCGGTTACGGTTTCGTCACGGTTTGGGTCCCTGGTCTCAGTTACTTACAATGTTTATTATATTTGCATTATGATCATTTATTAGAAATGGTTACATTACATTAATTTGATTTTTCAATTATGACATACGTATTGTATTTTAGTCATATCTATGTGTAATGCGTATTTACGTTTAACAATAACTAATGAAAACCACAATGAAAACAAAATGATAAAAAATCTGACGTGGACACCACATGACTTCCTTGTACGCCTTGTTTGTTCATACTTTTCTTAATAACTAAAATGTAGAATAATATAAAATATTCTTTTAACTTATTATACGAGTATACTCACAAATATATTTTAGTCATTTTATTTAAACTGCAGAAGAAGATATAAACGATATTTTACTATTGTCACTGCTACTGTCACTGTCATGTCATAATCATTTAAATTTTACGTAGTAACAAATGTTAATCGATCATGGACTACAAGATACCGAAATACTAAATTATAAGTATATGCTTTAATTATTCTTAAATGATAGAAGATACAGAAAAATTTATAAAATACCGATTGTAGATAATAATCACATAATCTTTCATTTAAAATTTAAAAAATTGCCTAAAATTAATTATTTATCAAAATTTTTTTTAAATTTACTACTTCCGGTTTCTAGATTGAAACCAAAAATAGGAGGTGCACAACTAGATGCTATAACAGTCCTAAATACAAAATTTCAACTTTTGTACGTCTAACCGTATTTGAGTTATGCGACACACATACGTCCGTACGTACGCACGTACGCACGTACGTACAGACGTCACGACGAAACTAGTCATAATGGATTCAGAAAAGGTCAAAACGGATATTTCCATCAAAATCTGAAAACCGAAATTTTTCGCGATTACAATACTTCCTTATTACTCCGTACAAGGAAGTAAAAAGAGTATTGTTGTTACAATATTAATTTTTCATAACATCATAGACGGTACTTATTTACAGGTTGTGTCTGTACGTGGGAAAAAGGGTATATTAAGGGATATCTAAAAGTAGCGTATTTTATTGAAAGAACTTAATTTAAATGAATTTTCAACATCAGATATCTTTAGACATTGTGTAAAGAATTACCTGCGATTTTGTAGTAGATTTTGATAAAATATTTAGAAAAACCATCTACTCATTGTACGTAGCTACTTCACTTTAAATAAGTTACCCTTATTTTTTCGAATTTTTCAAAAATTCTTTCTGTTCCATGACGACATATGAAATATATACCCTTAAAGACACCCCTGTGTAAAACGAGACAAAATCTTAATCACACAATTTGAACCATTCCATTACCTACAACTCCATTCTTACAAAATTAAAACAACAACTATTTTTAAAAAACCTGATCACTACACGACATCCTGAGCAATTTCGATATCCAATATTCTAGCCAATTCCCTGTGCAAATACGAGATACATTTCCTCTCCACACACGCACACACGGACATCACACAAACATCACATACGCAGCGCACGCTCAATGTGCCGTGCATGCACAACATTTGCAGCTGGTAGGGACGAGCTGAAGCGTGAAATAGCTACAGCTACCCTTATCATGAGGGTGTCGCCCTCTGCAAAGGATAGCAGGACTTCTGAGAGTTGGGAAAAGGAAAGATGGTTTGTGTTTGTGGAGCAAAGTGGGTAGGTAGGTGTAAGGAAGGTGAGGGTGGTGGATATGAGGGTTGTAACGAGGTTGGTAACTGAATGCAAATGTAAAACTAACTAGGAAGTTGATTTAGTTCATCAAGAAATGTGATTTGGGTGTAGTAGTTTAGTCGAAGTTGAGTACTCTACTACTGCTAATAAATTATTTCAAAACTAAAATAACTTAGGACTTACAATTTTAAATTTAATGGATTGTGAATACATAAAATTGCAGCGATAATTGTGTGGAGTTGGAAGGTTTTCTGCGGCCATACATCGACTATCATTTTGTTGAGAAATTCTGCGTTTGCAAATAAACTAAAAATTACACATAAAAACAGGTCATCGACCATAATATCGGTTCAACCGTTAAACGTTTACAAAAATCGATAATAGTTTTTTTTTTTGTAACAAGTGTGGGAAATGAGTGATTCTGAAACGAATGCAAGTTCTCCGACACGAGTGCAGCGAGTTTTGAAATTTGCATGAAGTTTCAGAATGACGTTTTCTGCATGTGTTACAAACAAGATTTTTCTGCAATCGTTTTCAAAAACATTATATTAAAAATAAAATCAAGTTTTGAACAGTTTATATGTAAGTAATCAGGCGGCTTTGCATAGTTTATCTTTAAATTTTAAGCATCATGAACATGACACAATAACTAAATAAAACAAAAATTTTATTTTCTCGCACTAGTGCCAGAATTGGCACTCATTTACAGTGACAGAATAGTTATTTACGAACCAAATGCGGGGAGATTTTTATCCCACATGAGCGGTTTTTTGAAACACGAGCTAAGCGAGAATTTCATTTACGCGAATGGTGTCTTCCCGCAAGAGGTTTGTACAATGATTTTTGTAACTAATAAAATTATAATCAAATACATTCAAGTTGTAGTTGTAGTCTGATCATTAACTCTGAGGTTACGATGCTTTTTCTACTCACTACTACCGACAGATAGTGCGCTGCACAAAAGTTTTATTTTTAAATATTGGCGGTTTTTGGTGGTCTTGATAATTGTCATTAATTATAATTTCGGGAAGTAACACTTTAAAAACTAAATTTTAATATTTTTGAGATGATTTTAATCTGAAATTTGTAGAAAAGCCAGTGTTCTTTGCATTTTCCCCGATTGACTACACTGGGAAATTGATATTTCCGATTGTCAATTGCGTGCTTAATACGTCATTTCCTAAGTGATGAGAAGAAAATGTCTATTTCCCGCACTATTACGGGAAAAACACTTATTTTAAAAACCTTGATTTAAAAACGAATCAAATAGGTATATTTAATCATAAAGTGTAGTCATGCTACTACCTACTGCGATTACAAATTAGTAAATCATAAATTATGACAAGTAGTGGTTGATTAAACCGTTCATAAGTAAAAGGTTAAAATCAATCGACAGTAATTGGAAATCAGCTCCACTGCTCATGTCCATGTTTCATTAATCACTAGCAATTGCTTAATATCAACACCTTCCGGCACTTCTAAACATCAATTAACAACGCCCAAAAAATAGTCCAGTCGGCAGGCACTTTTACCTGGAAAGTATTCCGAACTTACTGAAATTTTTATTACCTTTTTTCGTTTTTTTTTCCTATAACTCAAAAACTATTGACCCTACGAACTACGAACAATAAATTTCCTTCAAATTTCACTGGTCGAACGTATTTTTTGACCCAATAGGTACCGAGAGACAGGCATTCAAAATTAGGAAATGTTTCTCAAAATGACATTTTCAGCCACACATTGACATTTAGCAGGATATTGCAAGTTTTTGTTCATTAAGTTCGGAATACTTTCCAGGTAGACGCCTTTTTTTCGTTCTGCCGACTGGACTAAAAGCAAAACACGAAACTACCAATAATTAATTCTATCAAGTGAGCCGTGGTACCTACTCTCCACGCTGCAGCGATTATCGCTTCATTTGCAAGTTTACAACGTTGAACCACCAGCAGCGTGCAGACTACTATTCAATCCTAGATTCAATGCCCGAAATTATACTTGTATTAGCAGTGGATTAAAAGAGATTGGTAATTGGATTATTAAATTTAGCAAATGTCGAGAATTAAAGACCGGTAAATGTTGTAGGTAACGCAAAAACCCGATAATATGGAGGTTTTAACATTGCCTCCTAAAAATTACGAGCTTGGTCCGGTACGCTATGCTGTCGCTCTGACGTCACGAACTCAGACGAACTGGTACAGACGACGCGCATAGTAATTCATTGCTTATATTAGTGATATAATGATAAAGCACCAGTAATTCTTGTATTTTTAAGATTGAACATAATTTAACAGGTATGTTTATATCTCGCAGTTTGTTTACCTATGAATAATGACATAAATGTTTTCCGTTCTGCGTATATATTGAACAAGACAACTGAAAAATTCAATATGTTATTATGTCAATAATAGTGAATATGTCAAAAATAGTGAATTAGTCAAATAAAATAATAAAAAAATTTAAATATAATATTAACAATTTTAAGAAAAATAAATCAAGTAGGCTTGCTGTCATAGTTGAAAAATGCATAAGAACGCCCGTTTTTACATACGTCATTACGAGTGCGATTATGTCCGCGAAGTTACGGATGAAACGCATGCATAGAAACTTAGCTTTACACCATCCATAACCACTCCAGATCGGGAGCACACAATTTGGACAAATATAATTTTGTCAAAACGTAGTTTGACCAAAAATAATGAAGCCAAACTGTAATATGTTCAACTGGAATTTTGTCAAACCGTAAATATGCCAACCCGTAATTTGGCCAAACTGTATTCTAGACAAACTGTAATTTCACATTCCGTAATTTGACCAAACCGCAACTTCGACTTGTATTATTTTGTCAAATCGTTTTCAGATAAACCGTAATTTAGCCAAAACGCAACTATACCTAACTGGAATAATTCAACACGGAATTTATCCAACACGTATTTTTGTCAAATCGCAGATATGCATAACCGTAATCTTGCCTACCGTATTTTAGTCAAATCTTCCCAACTCTATATAAAGACATACAGTTGGGAAGATTACGATTTGAGTAAAATGCGTTTGGCAAGATTACGGTTATGCATAACTGCGATTTGACAAAAATACAGTTTGAATAAATTCCGTTTTGGATTATTCCAGTTAGGTATAGTTGCGTTTTGGCTAAATTACGGTTGACCTGAAAATGATTTGACAATAAAATATTAGTCGAAGTTGCGGTTTGGTCAAAATACGGAATGTGAAATTACAGTTTGTCTAGAATACAGTTTGGCCAAATTACGGGTAGGCATATTTACGGTTTGACAAAATTCTAGTTGAACAAATTACAGTTTGACTAAAATACAGTTTGGCTTAATTATTTTTGGTCAAACTACGTTTTGACAAAACTATATTTGACTAAATAAGCGGACGCCTCCAGATCGATCAGTTCACTCTGGATGTGGATTATCAATGTTTGTCGAGTGTCTCACACCGCTCTCGTCCTAGATTAGCCTGGATCTATGCAGTGCTGCAGTTCCAGCTCTAGATACTAGATGCCGATACTTTACACCCGCACTTACAACGTGCCGAGGCCACCGCCGTGTCCTTCACTACAGAACTCATGAATATTCAGCTGCAGGTCTCAGGATCTGATCTGGAGATTGCGAATGCAGAAGACGATGCGCTAGGTTAGAAGAGCAAAGAAGTCGTAAAGATTGAGGAAGACGGCAGGGTTGTGTGTTTGGTGACAATATTGTGGATTGGAAGTTATTGCTACTTGGAACTAGGTTTGGGACAAGGAGAACATTGTAAACTGCAGTTCTGGAAACTTTTGTCCTAATTTTTTTTAAAATTATTATTAGTAGTAGTTAAAAGAGTAGTATTTAAACAAAATGGTAGTCAAAATACTTTAGGTGCGTTAGTTTATTCTTTGTGTGCTTGAGCTGGGCATGAGCTGTGTTACGGTCACCTGATAACTGTGCACTTCGTGTATAAACGAAGTAAACGAACGGTCTCTGAACTTGTGTGTAGTGTTTTGACACTTCTACCGCTTCATCGTGAGTTTCATCACTCATTTACTGACAATTTGGATAATACTCATGTCACACTTTATAATTCTGTTACGGTCACCTGATAACTGTGCACTTCGTGTATAAACGAAGTAAACGAACGGTCTCTGAACTTGTGTGTAGTGTTTTGACACTTCTACCGCTTCATCGTGAGTTTCATCACTCATTTACTGACAATTTGGATAATACTCATGTCACACTTTATAATTCTGTTACGGTCACCTGATAACTGTGCACTTCGTGTATAAACGAAGTAAACGAACGGTCTCTGAACTTGTGTGTAGTGTTTTGACACTTCTACCGCTTCATCGTGAGTTTCATCACTCATTTACTGACAATTTGGATAATACTCATGTCACACTTTATAATTCTGTTACGGTCACCTGATAACTGTGCACTTCGTGTATAAACGAAGTAAACGAACGGTCTCTGAACTTGTGTGTAGTGTTTTGACACTTCTACCGCTTCATCGTGAGTTTCATCACTCATTTACTGACAATTTGGATAATACTCATGTCACACTTTATAATTCTGTTACGGTCACCTGATAACTGTGCACTTCGTGTATAAACGAAGTAAACGAACGGTCTCTGAACTTGTGTGTAGTGTTTTGACACTTCTACCGCTTCATCGTGAGTTTCATCACTCATTTACTGACAATTTGGATAATACTCATGTCACACTTTATAATTCTGTGCGATGCTGATGATATAAGAATTATTTATTAAGAACTTCGATATTTTCAGACATTGACAAGAGACTTTTTAAAGCAAAAAGCATAGTCGAAATTAATTATTATACATTATCTGACGAATATGCACCATACAATCTTCGTACTGTTCATAATTATTTTTGTTTTAACCTCCAAAAGTGAGTTTGGGCTTGTTGTGCATGCACACAGCCGAATATTTTCCGAACGCATCCTGTGCAGTACAAAGTGTACAGAAGAATAACTCTCATCAAATTAAAATCATATTCATAAATTAATTTATTCATAAATATTAAGTTCGTATGATATATTTCGGGCCATTACGTATAGTGTTTTCTATAAATTACCATATTTCATCATGCACGCAGCGTGTTTGTGCACGTTTACTGAACTGTGAATTTCGCTTGTGCAATTACAAACAGTTCTTATAATAAAGAATATAATAGAAGAAGATTGTCAATCCAAACATTAAAAATTGTTTTTAAATGTTTCCAGAAACAGATAGAGTAGTATTTCAGGGACATTCATTAATTTTAACTCTCGCCATTTGTAAATAATAATTTTCATATAATTATAATTTTCATACTTCCATAGTGAATGAGGTCTGGACGGATGTAATCTCACTGGTGCTTGATATTATGGTAACGATTAATTGCCATTAAAGTAAGGCGTAGGATTGAGTAAATAAGTAATAAGTATTAAGTTGACAAAAGTAACGCCGACTTCGTAATGATAAAATTGATTAACGGATTAATCGGCAAGAAAGGGCATGAGATATTAAAAAATACTCATATGTAGTTGTTATTTGTTTTTGTTATACTAAAAACGTATTTTTTTCAAAATCGGCATGAAAATCGTCATTTCCAGACTAATTTTCGGCATGAAAGTAAGATTTTCATGACTAGGCATGAAAATAAAATTTTCATGCCTAGTCATTTTTACTTTCAACTTTGTTTACTTGTCATGACAACTTTTTCTAAAATTTGTGACAGCTCTGATGATTTGTCACAGCTCTAATGATTTATGCAAACCTAATTTTTTTTTATAATTTTAAGCTTAATTGCCGATTTAAAAAAAATAGAATACATCACGCGTCATAAAAATGTCTTTGCTTGACTCGGAAGGCTTTGAAGAAATGCTCGGACGCTGCGCATCCTCGCATTCTTCAAACGCCTCTTCGTCTGCAATGAAACATTTTCATGACTTGTAATGTAATATACTATTTCTTGAAATGTGTCACATTCATAGTAACCAAGAAAATACTTTAAACTATAAAACTGACACATACAATTTAAGTGCCATTTATTCTTACCTTTTGAAAACTTTTTAAATTTTGGCGCCTATCAACAATGGCAGTTTCGAATTGGCTCTTCTTCTTCTTGTTGAGGTTAGTATCTTTGCTGCAAACCAACAACTCGATGTTTCATTTGTGGGTTACCAAACTAACCTCGTGTAACAGCATGGTGTTGTAATAAATGTAATTAATCTATTTTAACTTTGTAATTAGCAAAAATTGAAAACTACAGAAACTTTGTAAAATTGTTTATATGTTATAATTATTGTAAGTATCAATTTAATATTGTTAACCTTACAAAATTTACATTTGTAACCGTTTTAGTTTCCCTGATGAAGCACCAAAATTGGTAGCGAAATATTGGAATAAAATACAAATAACAACTACATATGAGTATTTCTTAATATATCATGCCCTTTCTTGCCGATTAATCCGTTAATCAATTTTATTAATAAGTATTTAGTTTCGCAGTTAGAGAAAGTTTAAACAGTAAACAGTGTCTTATAAATTTCCTATTCCTCTATTTGTATTTCTATGCAGGTAAAAGTAAAATATCGAAATTATGTGCCTGAAAGATGGCTATACAAACCCTGCAATTATATTAAAACTAAACATTAACATAATGTAAACTATTTATACAGGGTGTAACTTAACCTGTGTAACAAAATTTAAGGGTGTATAGTATTGGACGCACTGATCATGAATCAAAAAGAGTTTTGTTGAAATTTGTAAAATTAACAGTAGTTTGCAAAATAATATCATTTTGCGTACCACTGGTTGTCACATTTAAATACAAAAAAAGTTATGCAGTATTTATTAGCGTAATTACATTAATGTAACTAATAATTTTACAAACAGGAAAAAAATAAAACTTGTAGGTATGTACTTACAGAATGTCTCATTTGCTTGGATCCATTTGTTAATTTGCTAATTTCAACAAAATACGTTTTTATCCGTGATCAGTACATTAAATACTATACACCCTTAAATTTTGTTACATAAGTTGGATTACACTCTGTATGTGGTATGTAGTGGTCGATATAATAACATAGCAAGCAAACTGTGGTAAAATACGAGCTGATTCACCTTTTAAAATTTCAAAATTACCTATCCAATAAGAACTTGCTGATCCAGCAACAATTCTCCAAACCCCAAAACATTAACATATTCAACTAGTGCTCGTTTACAACCAAGTCACAAAGTGCACATCAAAATCAAATATTATAAGTAAAAGAACACCTCTCTAGCTCGCGCGTTATTTTGAGTTGAAGAGGCGCGAATCCTTCAACCCTCAACCCTCTTGATACCGAGGTTTGTTTGCAGTTGTGCTTGATGTTTGCCGGGAAGAAGAAAGGGAAGCCCAGGCAGCAAAATGGAGTAGAAAGATGAAAGAAACCACGAAGCGATAGAAGCGCGTGAAAATCGCGCTTATCCGCTTATATCATAACTAGATAAGATGGATTGTATAGCGATGGCTTTGTCACTACGGTGGAATTTTTCTTTTAGATTTAGTAGATTTGTTTTTAATATAACTATAATTTAATATAAAATTAAAATGATATTATATTGAAATAAATAATACCTATAGGTACAATGTAAATATGAATTTGTTGCCTAGTTTACTAATAACAAATACATAACATACCAACATTGTTAATACGAGTATATCGATAATAAACTTGATTCGTACATTGTTCATTAAAAATTATTGTAATGCACTGTAATTTATTATACAAATTTACAAATATATCAAAATTTTACCTGACGAATATAAAATATTCATCATCATCATTTCAAAATCACAAAATACTATTAATCTATACCTATATCTATATTTTCACTAGCTAACAAACCTATTCAAAATATGAAATTCTTTATTTTTCTATAACAATATTATTTTATTGTAAATTGTAGAATAAAATTGCTCTTAAAGAAGGCTCACATTCAATGGATTTAAAAATTGGGATTTCTTAATCATAAATTGGTTTGTTTTGTTCTGAGGAATGTTATTGCGAAATGTTAAAAATCTACACAAGAGCTTTAAAAATTTGTCAATATTTTTATCCGTTTAGTTAAGTTGATTAAACACAAAATTTAGAAAAAATATTATTATTTCCGAAACAATCTTTTAACTGTGCCTTAATTGGAGCTCCTAATTTAAAAAAAAACGTTCCTAATAAAAAATTGTTCTAGTGATGAAGTATACTCCTTAATTAAAATAAATACATATTTTCAAAATATATTTTTACGATTTTCTAGAAAGGTATAACACTTACCTACATGAAAATTGATAATAATTTTTTATAGAGAATTTTTCTCTCTACAATTCATACCTATAACCTATAACAGATTTTCTCGTAATGTTTCCATTTACGAGATAAACAAGAAAAACTTACGCAACCTCCAAAAATATCCCTAAAATAAGGGACGCAGACGACTGAGCGTCTGGGGACTTTTAGTATATTGTTCAGGACATCAAATAGAACAAGTGTGCAAATTTTCATCTTAACACTATTTAGTCCAGGGTAAAAATCTAAAATGACTGGGCTATTTGTAAATGTTATCCAAATTATGAATAAGTAGTTAATTATTCCTCTGGTAAAAATCAATCGTCGAAAACCTTATGACTTATTCTATTGAAAATAATTGTCAAAACCAATTGCTACAGATATAGTAGGTATTACATTTCAGTGAGCTGAATATAAAAATCTTTGCATAACCTAATCTAATAGTAGGTATAATTACCTAGTTTTCAGAACTCCAGTTTCAAGTAAAACATTAATTTCCAGTTTAATCGTTTTAATATTTACAGCGGCGGATTACATGAAGTATTAACATTTTACTTGTATTTAAAATAATAATACCCTTACTCAAATGAATTCAAACAATCCGCAGCTCAGAATATTAGATCCTACATTCGCCAGTAGGTCCAACGATTACAAACAATCTCCTGATGAATAATAAAATGAAGATGTAGATGTACTTACGACATCGATGAGCTGCGACAGCTTGAGTTTGATCTTGACGGTGAGCGCGTCGGTAACATTGACCACGGGCCGCACCAGCTTGTTGTAGTTGGACAGCAGGTCATCGTACAAGCGCTTCGCGTCCGGGTTGCCGGAACACCCTGCAAACAAATAATACAATCAACAATAAATGAGACTTCGAGATGATATTTGTATTTCCTGTTTACTTGTGATGTAGGATGTTATATTGGAAATAATTGGTTCACAATAATTATTTTATAAATGTGTTACTTTCATGCTTCCCGTCTATCTCATAAAATCCAGCACAAAACGTAATAACTAGGGTTTGCAATTTACCGATTTTTTAAATTACCGGTAATTCGGTAAAATTTTCTTTCAATACCGGTTTTCCGATAATTTGCCGGTATATAAAATAGGTTCAAACATTAGTACAATGTATTTATTAGCAAAAATCTCGATCAGAATTACTTATGAGAAGGTATGTAGGTACCTTAATATGACACTTTATGTCTAAGATACGTAGAACATTTTATTTCATATTCTATCTATTCAAGAGCTGAGCTTCATTTAACGGAATAACATTTTTTTTCAATAATCAAATTACAAAAATAGTTTTATTTTATAAATGTTATCTAGCAATGGCCTTGGCTGTTAAAGTAAAATTATTATTATAAATAGTCTGAAAAATGTCACTTTATGAACTTATAAAATACTACATAAAATTAAATTTTATTTAAGTTTGTTAAAACATTTTTATCGCGGTTGACATCCCCTAATTAGGAGCACATACATTGTAATCGTGTTATAATATACCGAATTATCACAAAAATCGGAGCCGTTGCACTACTTTAAAAAATATCGAATTACCCGTTATAAATTACGATTTACCGGTATTTTTTTTCAAACAAATTTTAAGATATTTACATGTTATCTCTAGTACTAACGTAGCGAGTGTTAGTTACGCTACTGTCAAATAGGGTTGGTTGGTATAAACAATAAACCTTCACAAAAAATCATTCCCATCACCTCAACAAACACCACTGTTCTGTCTTGATGAACGTCTATATATTAATTATCCGTTTCATAATATCTATTTAAAAAAATTTCCTACATTAGGAATTCGCATCGCCACCAAACCAATAATCCATCTACTCCTCGGACTATCTTTTATAATTTACAAATGTCACATTTCTATTATCATTTGATAACATTTTTGAGATAATAACTTCAAACTATAATGTTTATGTGAACGTTAAAATCTACTGTGACCTGTAACGGTGATGTTAGCTTAACATGGTATACTATAATATGTATAACATAATCCAACAAATCATATCGTTAATACGTAGTCATGTAATAACACATACGGGTCGGGTATGTAACGTATGGTGAAATTTAAATAGCTCTGATAATATTTTTATAAACATCAAAGCAGGGTAAATTTTAACCGAATTCCAACTATCTAAATAATAAAAAGTGAATGAATTCATGACCTTTATTATCAAATGTTAATGCTGTAATCAGTCAGCTATTCACCTGCTGATAATTTATGTATAGCATTACAAATTAATCTTTGCTGCGGACAATGGGGATGTTAATTATTAGGCACAGCACAAATTTAGTATTGATATTTGTGATTCAGAATTATCTGCTGCCAAATATGCGAAATGGAGGGTTTAACATAAAGTATTTCTAGTCGAATAGATAACCAAATAATTATTGTTCAGTTCTAATACTGTAATATTATAATACACACATAAGGGCTAATAGAGAACAATAAAATATACTTTGTGAATATTTTATAAATATAAATATTTGATATTTTACTTCATAATAATTTTACATTATAAGCCGATCTAGCATTTTGTATAACTTTATTCTCCATGGTCCATGGCAAAAAGAAATTAAAGGGCTTCTCTCACAGTAAAAAAAGTATTTACCTCTCAAATCACTCCCAACCTATTGAACCTAAAAATCTAAAAAATACCATAGACAAAGGCAGTAAAAAACTATAGCTACAATGTCGAATTTTTTAAATTGTTATTAATTTAATTTATAAATAATTTTCAATAAATTCTGAGAAAACTCTTTGTAACTCGGATCGCATTGTAAATTAAAATGTTTGTATCACATTATAAAATTTTCAAATAGTAGTCGACTAAGTTGTTAAATAAATTGAAAAATTGCATGCGCGTTAGCCGATCAAATTGAGTATTTTCTAAATAAAAACAGAGGGAAACATAGCAATTAGATAAATAGAGACATGTAGTGTACATATACTCATAGCACATAGGCTGTCAGCGCGGGTATCTGAAATGGCGGGGATTTGTGAGCTAGCAGCGCTAAGCGATAAAACCTCCTTAAGGATATCGACACCACGTAGCTCAACACTGCGTTTATCCTATGTTAATGCTCACTTAAAATACGTAAAAGCAGTCTAGCAATATCTAAAATGCTCACGAAGTTTTATGGATAAAACTAAATTTTATAAATTTATTTACAGACGAAGAATGGAACTAGGTTCATGCCGAGTTAAATTTTCTAATAAATGTCTTAATCTTAAGATAGGTAAAGCATGTAAAAATAGCTTAAAATACACTTTTTCATTAATTTTTTGTATTGATTCTAAAGATTTTTTCAGAATTTTTAACTCGGCATAAACGTAGATTAATTCTTTCACAAACATCTAGTACCTACCTACCTGTTTTCCTTCAAATTTTGAATATGCAATGAGTAAAGCAGAAATTCCTACACCTCTCTAAACACGAAATATTTTGTTACGGAGGACGGGATACTTAAGCTACGATAATATTAATATTACTTCTCTTTTCTACCACTAAAAAATATTAAGTAATTAAATTTCTTTAAAGTATAAAAGTAAAATGTCACGTTTGAGATGTTGGTTACTACGAGTACATTAAATGCGATTAATAGTTTGTTATTAATAATAATATTATTTACAATTACAACGCGAGAGTCTATATTAAAGTACGAAGCAAAGCGGAATTTTTTCTTTTGAGAAATCTGTGTCAGAGGCATATGTGGAACGATATCTTTAAAATATTTTAATTATGCATAGTCATGTGAATTGAAATCAAATTTTATCTTTAATAATGAAGAAAATGTCTATTTCAGACAATGGCATCTGCATTTTCTTTGCGTCATGCCAGAGAAACAAACTCACATTACAATTTACGAGAATGAATGAAAATATAACCTTATTTCCTTCAGTTTACCAAACATTTTTTAAAAGACCTATATTCAAATCAAAACACTTTTTGTTCCGTAACAAAAGAGCAGCAGTGATATCAAAATATGAAAATAATTAAATTTATGAAGGCTTCCAGAAATCTTACAGCAACATTCTTTGAATGAAATTTTAAAAGTTAAAAAGAACCAATGTGGTTCCATTAAAAGTTACAAAAAAAACATAACTTAATTTTATTGAACCGAAAACATGTTTACAATTTAAAAGAAAAAGACAATTAGAAGCCAAGAGAAATTTGTTTTCGATGAATAATAAATCAATAAATTAATAGCTAGATTTATTAAAAAGAAAATGCAAAGTAAATACTGACATATCCGGCAAGTAGAAATAATTTTATTAATGAATATTAAATATTCACTATTATTTTCAGAGCGTAACGTAACATATTAATCACTAGTGACTTTTTCAAAATTACTTAGTTGGCCTTAGGACCAATAAAACTTCCTGCACCAACAAATCCTGTATCCTGTCCAGAGCTGGACAAGTATCAAAATCAAAATACTTAAGTATAACTACCAGTACTACCTATGATCAATACATAATAGCTTCATAATACTTAAGTAAAGTATAATTTTTTCTTGTCAAAAGTACTTAAAAATAAGTATCAGTATTTAAAAAAATTAAAATAATAAATTGTAACCTTATTACCTTCGATTATTACCTTTTTTACCTGAACTTTTGATAAAACTTAAATACTTTTACATTATTTCGGTATTATCAAAAAACTTAAGTATTTAAAAAGTACTTCAATATAATTTACGATTATGAAATAAAAATAAGTCTTAAGTACAAGTTTTTATTTTAGTACTTAAAATTTTAAAGTAATAAATACCAAAAAATATTTATACTTAAGTACAAATATTAGGCAAGTACTTACTAGTTATTAAAAATTGATACTTAAGTACCTACCAACTTGACAAAATAAAATCCCCAGAACATTTCAATAATGAGAACATCACACTTGTTACTTACTATATTTGCCTATTAACATCCTAATTATATTCTAGCGATTGCTAATGTCCACCCTTAGTAACATTATCTATGTAACATCCCAATGCTAGTAATTTGGTAATAATATCCCAATTGTGTCCCAAGTAATTCTCAGAGATGTTTGTATTGAGTATGTAATTTTTGATCGTACTCAGGATGTGGCTAGGATAGGCTTACGAAATATGATAAAGTACAAGAATAAGATATTTTTAAACATCCCATGGACGATTCATGTCAAGTGGGTAAATACTTAAGTAATGCCCAGCTTTGATCCTATTGCTAGTTAACATACACAAATTTTAAATATAAAAATAAAACAATATAACATATAGTTCAATTTTTCGAGGCGGATTTAAGCACAGCTCTCTGCATGTGATGACATATGAACCCGGAGTTCCGTGTTTCAAATCTGTCGGTCGGCAGTGTGAGACTGATCGATAAATTTGTAAAAACTTCTTGCAATTAAATCGCACTCGGATGCTATAAGCTGACAACTTGATTGTCTTAAATGTAGTCCTAGTTGCAAAAATAATATCTCCGTTGACGCTTTAAATTTAAAAGGTCGGATTCAGATTCTGACTGCACCAAGATGAATTGGGCGGAGTGGCTGGAATCCGCTCTATAATTTGGGAGTAAATCCTGTTGGATGGTTATCAACAAAAATAAAATAAAATATAGTCAGAAAAAGTAACTACTTGAGTTTAATAATGCAATAATTACTCACTATTGTGAGTACTTAAATAATACATTACATTCATTCCGGTTCCAAATATTACCATTTTCGAACTATGCAAGACACTACTTATTTTATGTTCAATTAAAAACTATTCTCCTCAAATTTTGGACAGCTGCCACATTGCGAATGAGACCAAATGGCGTGATTATTACAGTTATTATTAGTTTTATTTGTGCAATAGTGTAAGTTTCAATGATAATTGTTTGTGTCACACTGTTTTTCTAGTTTGTTCACATGCATATTGGAAAACATACATTTACACATCCAAATTCTCGACAAAACTTTATCAAGACTTGTTATTAAGGTGATCGTCTACCCATGGCAGTAAACAGTCAAAAACATTGATTTCGCACGCTATTCTATACCGTTTATTGTTTTGTTAAACATAATAACAAGTAATTTATGTTTGAGGGGAAAAAATCATTTAGAAACCCATATTTGTAAAAAAACTGCAATATTTTTAAAAAAGGAGGTTTTCGCGCGCCACTGTACAGCTTTTATTTATAAGTGAATTAACTTCAAATAATTGTAATATGTTGTTAACAAAGCTTGGATCTGCGAAACAACCGATCAAATTTTTTAAATTCGTTTTAAAATAGAAGATATTTGTGTTCAAAAAATAACAAAAATTGTCAAAATTCAAATTAACATATTTCGATTTTAAAGCAAAATTTTAAAATTCTGCATCGACCATTTTGTAGATTGTACTTTTATCTTCAACAATATCTTTAGATTATTATATTTAACAAAACAATAAACGCTGTGGAGCGGCGCGCGAAATCCATATTTTTGGCTGTTTTCTGGCACGGTAGAGGATCGTCTTAATCAGTTATTTTACGATCTCATATTATTTGAATGCGGTACCAGAACTAGCAATTTTTGTGACAATTTTTTTTTCGAAATGGCTGTGTTGTAACAAAAGATGGTGTCAAGGTTTGTTTACCTGAATGTGATACATGCGACTGTAAAAAGAAAACAGAGGCAATCGCGTCTCTATGACAACAAGAACATGGACGTCAGTAGGACTTCTTTAAAGAAACAGATTGAAGTGTAACATGTGTAACATAACATGGCAATTTATAAGTCCATACGTCCTTTAGGTATTATATGGAGAAACATATTTTTGAAACTAATAAAAATGCTAATATCTAAAATATTTTTCTGCTATATTTAGATTTCATAGCACATAGATTGAACATCGTCTTGAACATAAAATCTCGTGAAATCTGATGTAGGTATGCAAACGCAATTTCAATTTTATAAGAGCACGGCGTAATCATATTTCGTCTATGGCTTCCGTTTAGAATGTAATTTATAAGTGTATATAGGTTTGACCTTAGATTATACTGCGGATATCAAAAACACCTACGCAAAATGAAAAAATATTCGTACATGTATATTCGTGTGATACTGGTTATATTGTTTACACAGATACTGCATGCGCAGATTACGTGTTTGTGTACTATTTATTAAATCAACAAAACACAAAATAAAAATAATATTCTTAATCGTATCAACTGTTATTACCTTTTAATATGCAACATTTATAGATAATTATAAACAACAAAATACCGTTAGTTTAGGTACTTATAATACGGTAGATACTTATAATTCATTAGTTACGGACTTAGGGGTGTATTCTGAACACACTCCGTTAACTTTGAACGGACCGTTAAATTTAAACGGACCGTTATCTGATATTTGCTATTCTAAAAGGGTGCTCCGTTATATTTTATAACGGAAATCCGTAAACTATCTTCGTTAAAAGTGAATATCTGAACGGATGCTGTTGTAATGCCGTTATGTCAAACGGATGGAATAATTTTGAAGAAAAAAACATTATTAGTTCTTCTCAACGCTTTATAATGAAATAAATACGTAGATAATGAATAAAATCAAGTTATTTAAACATACGTTTAACTAAAAAATAATTATTTTTTTAAAATAAATTTTCACCTATAACCTGTATAATTTGAATTCTTACGAGATGTAAAACCTCAAATTTTATCTATTTTATTTTGGGGACCTTATTTAATACTTTATTATACTTTTACTGTTCTATAAGTTCTCTTCTGTATTATACAGTATTACTTTGACTTAAAATTGTATAATTTACTTATTTTATTTTGACATTATTTTATACCATATTTAAAGTAGTTCGGTCGTCGTTGACACTAGTCAAAATTAGTCCGTTTTTTGTTGTCAATTTATGAAGTGAAATTCGACTGTAACGGTTTTTAATATTTTATTATGAATTTTTATGCATCTGGTTCTCAAACAAATAGTCGTATTTTACAAATCTTGTAATTTCATTCGCAACTTGACTCGGGCCAGGTTATGGCGTCGACACAGTTGGCAGCATTGTCCGCATTCACAGTTATCTACATCAGTTCGGAATTTTGTTTGAAGCTATGTTGTAAATGATAAATACGATAGTGTGTTTATAAAAACGAGTTCTTGATAAATGACTTAAAATCATGAAAATCATTGATTTTTCAATCCAATCTGTTTCAAGAAATAAAAGGTTAACATTCTAATCTGCGTTTAAATTTTCCACGCTTCGCAGTTGGCAACCCTGCAGAACGTGACGCCCGATCGGCTTCCGCTTGGTCGTGATTTTGTCACATATTTTCCCATTTTTTGGGCTATTTACATCGGCAACGTAGGGTTTTGACTATGCATAACGAAGCCTTAATATATTACCTTTCCAAATATCAATTTGCCACTATTTATTCAATGAACTTTTACGGCGCAATTTCAATTTTTCTTAACCAAAAGTGTCATTTTCCATAAGAGCCCATGTAAAAACAGTGAACTTCAAACTCATTTTTCTCAAAAACGAGTACCGCAAGGGCATGTTTTCTTGGCACTTTTGAAAATAATATTAAATTTTCTATTCAACCAGACCATTTTCAATACAAAATCAACTACTTCAATTGACGACCGAACTACTTTAAACACTGATTTCGGTTACCTGTCTGTGTATATGACGTGACATGTGATATGTGTCAAACTTTAAATCTACATTTACTGCATGCTGCATATTGTGTAGATATCATTTGTAATATATAGGTATACCTACCTGCATTCCTGCATTAGGCAATACGAAAGTTTAATATTCAAGGTAGTAACCATATTAAATATTTATTGGAATTAAAAGTATAAAATAGGTATTAGTATTTTTTTACTATTATAAGTATTCTTCTCCTTATATCAGCGGATGCTACAGCCTTTGCTAAACTGTTCCTGCATCACCAATAAAATTAATTGATTAATGAAGGTCACCAAAATAAAATAGATAAAATTTGAGGTTTTACATCTCGTAAGAATTCAAATTACAGGTTATAGGTGAAAATTTATTTTAGAAAAATAATTAATTTTTAGTTAAACATATGTTTAAATAACTTGATTTTATTCATTATCTACGTATTTATTACATTATAAAACGTTGAGAAGAGCTAATAATGTTTTTTTCTTCAAAATTATTCCATCCGTTTGACATAACGGCATTACAACAGCATCCGTTCAGATATTCACTTTTAACGGAGATAGTTTACGGATCTCCGTTATAAAATATAACGGAGCCCCCTTTTAGAATAGCAAATATCAGATAACGGTCCGTTTAAATTTAACGGTCCGTTCAAAGTTAACGGAGTGTGTTCAGAATACACCCCTATATCCGTTAGATAAACAGATAAAATTATTGATTTGTTTTAACATCGCTGTCGTTGGTGATACGATTAAGCTTTCAATATAACGCGAATATATGCGATTTAAGCCCCCTTGGATGTTCACCTCGTTTCACCTCGTCGCTTAGCAACATCCTCGGTATTATAAATCGCTTAATATTCTTGTTATATTAATAGCTATAAAACAATAAATATAAATGTAAAGTCTGATTCGCCTAATAAAGGTGCACTTTTGTTTGGTTTTTACTTATTTCTTAGTAATCTTACTGCAATATTATAAAATAATAGTTTTATTAGGTTCTTATCACGAAGTATAATACATGACAGGAGTGGACACTAGAGCGGATTTCTGTTTACCTTTTAGAGAGAGACAGAAAATACGGGCCAGCGCGGAGCAAGCATTCTATGACGATAAAAAACGGTAACGTTTAAAAAAAATACAAGGAAAATGGAGACGCCAATACAAAAAGGTTGAGAAACACTGACTTAAAGTATAAGAATAAGATATTTATAAACATCCCATGGATGATTCATGTCAAGTGGGTATACTTATTAAGTACCCAAATATGGCAATTCACTGCGATGTAACAAGTTTAAGGCGGTTCACTTGTACCAAAAATATAGCGGAAAAGTGACCTCGGCATATTATAAACTGAGCCCTTGCTTTTAAACCTACACTATTTATTTTTTATATATGGCTAGATAGTAGATGTCTCTAGAGTGCTATGAAGTCGAAATCTTCTTATTGCTTAGAGTTTTATTATTAAAAATTAAGGAACATGACCAATTTCACTCATATTTATTCTTATTTTTTCTTTATTTCTGTTTTTAAAATTAACAAAATAGCTCCATAGCACTCTTCACAATCATATAAGTAACGTTTTAGAACAAAGACGAAGATACTATCTTAATATAAACACGTGTATTTTGTAATATTAAATTTGGCAATTTACTTCATTTTTATATTCAGTGGTGTCGCTAGTAGTGCGTCGATGTTCGCCAGACATCAAGTCCCGCCTACGGCATGTCGCGGAGGGAGGATCGAGGGGAGGATAGTGAAGCGAAATTATGTTGTGGCTTCTTACTTTGGCTTTCTGAGTATCTGAGTAGTTAAAGGTTTTCTAAATTTCACGAAATTTATTTATTATGGCGAAAAGTGACCGAAATTTAAGCCGTAAACCACGGTTGTCAAAACAACGAAGATCGTTAAAATTAAAACTTAGGCGTTCTCAAAAGAACAAAATATTAAATAAAGATGACAGTGCGATTTCGAAAAATAAAGAAGAAAAATCTACAAATGATAGGTAAAATAATACATATTAGTAAAGCTGATGTACAATAAATTCGTCGACTATACAATTTTGTGACATTGTAGTAATTTCGAAGCAGATTCTTGAGTTTTTGTTAACATTGTAAGAAGATTCGCGTATTTCTTTGTATACCAGAGGTGTAGCTGTTTATTCTTGATAAAAATAATAGTCTCGTTAACCATTTGTGGGAATTTTTTTTTCTGATTCTTCGTTTAATTCTTTTATTTTATAAATTTTAATAAATATTTATGTTGTTAAAATATGTTTAATAAGCTTCGGGATTTTGAACCTTATTGGGACAGACAGCAACTACTATGACGCACGATCTTTGGCGTTTTTGATATAAGCCAAATAAGCTGCAGATTTCAAAATTGAATACCTTTGGTACTCGTATATGATAATGTTTTTATGAATTTTAAGTTCATTATTAATAATTGCGATTTTGGTTAACTACCCTATTAAATTATCTAAAGTCAATAGCCATTGGATGCATTGTTTTCTATACAGAGGATTGAAATATTTTTGCCCCGGGCTTCGGGTCCAAAACAGGCTTTCGATGCCGATTTGCTATAGTCCTACCATAACTTTATTGTAATTTTCAAAAATAGGTACCAATTATTATAAAATGTATTAATTTACAGTTGTACTAAATAAATGCACAATAATGTTGATAAACAAAATAACAGGTACGTACCTACTATACTATTTGTTCATATTTTACCCTATCTTTTCACTTATATTTTTTTTAAGTGACCCGGAATTTGATAAACATATCAGTATAGAAAATAGACATATTTCTTTTCTGGGCAGGTAAATAATAAAATTTAAAAAATTCCTAAAGTAGGTAGTAATATTAACATTAAACTGGTTTTAGTATCTCAGAAAATGACTTAAAAGAAGTCGGATGTAGTTTTTTATCATGAACTACAAATTCGCCATCAATCGAAATAAAGTATATATACCTATATACAGGCTGTCTGTTTATAAATGGACCAGCATTTATCTCGCTTATTTGTTGATTTAGCGTTTTTTGTCAAATACATGATTTATACAGTATCATGTGTAGTAAATGATAGCGGATGTGAATCCTTGGTATCACTTCCGGTTTTTGAGGAAGTCATAGCAAATTTCAAATGGAACATTGTATATTTTTATTATGAATTTGAAAAGTACATTAAATTTGCTTTACGGTAGTATAAAAAAGTCATATGTTGTATTATTAAAATATTAAATTACGGGCACTTAAATTATGCACCTATGAACGCTGAAATAAGTAAGCCTTGCCGCGAAACAAAAACAATAGTTGAAAGCAGTTACCTGCCAACATTTTGAACATCTTTTATAAAATTAAAGTTAGGTACTCCCGCGGGAGTACCTCGCGAGGTACTCTAATAAATTAATTGTTTCTTAATTATTCATAATACGCGTTTTCTTTATTATAATTAGATTTAAGAGATATTTTATTGTAATTTACATTGATTATACTAGTATACTCACAAATATATTTTAGTCATTTTATTTAAACTGCAGAAGAAGATATAAAGCTCATTTTACTATTGTCACTGTCATGTTATAATCATTTAAATTTTACGTAGTAACAAATGTTAAACGATCATGGAGTACAAGATACCGAAATACTAAATTATAAGTATATACTTTAATTATTCTTAAATGATAGAAGATACAGAAAAATTTATAAAATACCGATTGTAGATAATAATCACATAATCTTTCATTTAAAATAAAAAAAATTGTCTAAAATTTATTATTTATCAAAATATTTGTAAAAAGTACTACTTCCGGTTTATAGATTGAAACCAAAAATAGGAGGTGCACAACTAGATGCTATAACAGTCCTAAATACAAAATTTCAGCTTTTTACGTCTAACCGTATTTGAGTTATGCGACATACATACGTCCGTACATACGTACATACGTACGTACAGACGTCACGACGAAACTAGTCATAATGGATTCAGAAAAGGTCAAAACGGATATTTCCATCAAAATCTGAAAACCGAAATTTTTCGGGATTACAATACTTCCTTATTACTCCGTACAAGGAAGTAAAAAGTTATGTTTATAAAGTTGGTACCACTGGTTGAATAAAGCTCATTAACGAACTTGAAGTCAGATTTTGGCTCAAGATCTTAAATATAAAATTTCAGTCGAAAATTCCAACGCGTTTTTAAGTTATGCAACATCCAGACAGACCCACAGACCGACTTTTTTTTTAAATTATGTTTTTTGGGTTCAGTAGGGTCTAAAACGTGAAGATTCACCAAAATCTCGAACTGTCAAAAAATCACGATTACAATACTTGCCTCTATTACATAGGTCGGGGAAGTAAAAAACCTTGGGATTTAGTAGTGCTAATCAATATTAAGTGAACTGACTGCACCCGCTTCTCCTTGTAAACAGTTCGATTGTTGTTGTTGAGTTGTCCATTGTTGTCGATACAATTGTGGTGAACAGTTAAAGCGGTACTAGCCCTAGCCTAATTTATTATGGAATAAAATTTAATAAATTTCAAATTAAGAAGGTATGACCAACGGAAAAATATTGTAACTAACTCATTTGTTAATAGGCGATTAATAATCTCAACAATCAACGCGTTTGCTTCTCTCACGCGTTAAAATGTCTCAATATTAATCGCCCTCATTAACACACTAGTTTGTTAAATAACTATTAATATTTCAATTTTCAATCAAACAGTATCATACTAGATAAATAAATCTATCTGTACTTAAAATTTTAACTGAATACTTCCAATATATTAATATTACAAGATATGTTTCAAATACAAATGCAAAATTTTGGATGATTGGATGATTGAAATTTAGGGAGTAGGAGTTGTGCCAGCCTCTTTGCTCGCTTATCGCTACCTCGCCCTTTACACTTACAAAACCATAGATGGTACGTGAAAGCACGTGTTACGCCTTAAACATGTATTCACTGGCGCCTAGAGCCAAGACCAAAGACAAAACAAAATGGCGATGGATGTAAGTGTACGACAACGTAAGACAAATGTTCATATCGCGTCGACCGACGGGGCCAAACATACATACATACACTACACAGCGTTCAGGGTAGGGGCGCAGGTTGGGAAACATTTGTCATCTTTCGTTCCTAAATTATTTCTGCATCTTTCTTTTGTTTTCATGTCTTGTTTTTTCATTTGTTTTGTGTGTTTCCGTGACCGGTTGTGCTGTGTTTCGTCTTGGAAACTTCGGGCGAATAACACCTTCATAATGGGAAAATGTCGGTTATGTTTTTAATGTCCGGTGCCGGCGTACAAGAGAAATGAAACGTATTAAATGTCATACTTGTCTACGACCGAGACTACTACCATATCTTTTTATGGTTCATCTAAAGGCGGAATGAAATAGTTGGTACGTTGGTAGGTATACTGAAAATCACAAGTTTTGGCAGTATGGCAGAGATAGGCAATGTTATTCTTATGGAGATAAACTCGGCCTTGTTGCCAGTTTTACACTTACATTGTTTCATGGTACACCATTCAGTTTTCATGCTTTAACACATTTTAGTTTGCAGTATTAAATTTCATAATGAAATGTTAGTATAGGGTTGTAAATCTTATAGCGGTGGAGTGGTGCCGATGGGAAAAGAAGCCAGCAGTTCCGAAACAGTTTGAAAATATTATAAGCTTGATTTCACATTACTTAAGGACACGTTTCAAAAGTAGAGACAATTGCTACATATCGGTCATACTTATGAACTACGTTGCTATATTTAAAATATTCTCAATAGAGGGCTATACAATCGTGTTCTGAAGTTTGTGTCTGTTTACTATGACGAATATTCTCACTAATTCTTGATGAACTCATCGGTGACGGGACGCAGGAGAAAATCAAGATCCTCGATAAATTTAAGTTTTCCTTCATTTAATATTGATTAGTCATTTTTATATCTTAATCTGGTTTTCATAGTACACATAAAACAAAATAAAATGAGCATTTTGATTATTATTTAATTTTTTTGTTTTGTTTTTTAAATAAATTTTTTATAATTTTTTTTCTGTAGTTGTGTATATTTAACAAATGTTAAGTACACATAAACAATTATTTCGTAACAATTGAAAACGTTTACAAATTTCTCTCATCATTACATTTTTATGTACCTACTTAAACCTATGTGTATTTGTAAAAAACAGAAATTATATACAAGTATTCGTTTGGACTGGAGAACTAAATTGCTGGAGATAAGACAAATTTTTCTGAAGCATTGTTGTGTGGCGATCAATTGTTAAAAATATTTTCAATAGGAATTATTTTTGATAGATTTGATTGCAATATCAGATGTTTCTAAATAATTCTAAGAAACTTCAAAATCAAAATTGAAATTGAATTATCATTAGCAGATGTAAGAAAAATAAAATATTTTAGTCCCTCCTTCGTTTTAGTTATAGAGTAGTTATTGTTAATTTAGTGTAAAACTAGCATCAGGACCCGTTACGCGGCTCTAACACTAGGCTCTAACACTAGGAAACAAAGGAAATGCGCCCCGCTTCGCGAGGCTCAAACTCCGCGCACCGTAAATTTGGGAGGATTCGGCACTTCGTGCATCAATAATTGTAACATTTAGACTCTACCGAAATAAATTGTAATCTTTTCGTATGATGAAATTATAATTATTTAATTACAACTTCAAATTATTCATCTTTCTTCTTCAATATAAATTTTAGTTAAGCCATTACAATTTTAGAATAGAATAAGATAATATGTGTAATAAAATAAATATCCTGGTTATCCAACTATAAACAAAAGACGTCATTTTGAACAACATAGTAGGTACATCAGTTCCCATCAAGAACTTTAATATGAGATTAAACTCAATATGATTATAACATTTTTTATATAAACAAATTGCAATCGCCGGCAATAATTTTAAATAATTTTATTAATTAGCCCTCGCCCTCACCTAGCTCTTAGATGTCAAACTCGATTCTATTATTTTTTCGATTAAAACAAATGCCGATCGTCGGTCACCATTTTCAATAATTTAATTATTGAGCCCTTATCTAGCCTTTAATTTGATATTAAACTTGATATGATTTTATAATTTTTTTATTAAAAACAAATGCCAATCGTCGAACACCACTTTAAATAATTTTATTTTAATTAGCCCTCATTTGGCTCATTAATTTGATGTCAAACTAGATACCATTTTATAATTTTTTCGATAAAAACAAATATAAATCATCGGCCATTATTTTAAATAATATGATTTATCTACAACAATAGAATAATGTATTCATTATATACGTGAAAGTAATATAATAAACCCCTCCATAAGGACACATTATGAAATAATGAATTCATTATTTCACACTGTTAAATAATGAGTACTTTATTCTTCCGAGCTGTCAAAATTATTCGGATGAATTGTCAATTTTTTGAGGTTAGGTTAATATGAATACAAATTTGTAAATAAGAAATGTTGCTTTATTTAAAAAGTCGTAGATAAAACGTCGTATTTGACTCGCAAATAATGGCTATAATTCACTCGGATGATTTATTAACTCGCCTTTGGCTCGTGAATAAACTTTCATCCTCTTGAATTATAGCCTACATTATTTGCTCGTTAAATAATATACTATTATCTAGCCCTTTAACTTCATATCAAACCAGTGTTGTGACAAATCATTTTAAAATTGATCTAGATCAAGATCTTCTAGTTTAATATGATCTAGATCAGATCTTAGATCAATTTTTACGATAGGATCTTTTTTTTAGATCAGATCAGAAATTAGTGATCTTTTTTTCTTTAGATCGTAAAAAGATCAATATTAGACAAAATATTTAGGTAATTGTTGTATTACATTAGGTACATAAAAAAGAAGAAAATACGTAGTATTCAAGCGATTTAATCTACAGTTTAAAATTAAAACTCGTACTTTTGCTAAATATTCAATTTCATGCTTTAACTTGCATATAGCGTAGAAAAATCTAAAAATATAATCTTATTTTAAGATCGTAGATCATATTTATTTGATCTAGATCAAACTCAAGATCCTTAAATATAAGATGATTCTAGATCAGACCAAAGATCACGTAAATTGAGCTAGATCAGTGATCTAGATCAGTCACAACACGATATGATTCTATATAATTTTTTCGATAAAAACAAATTTGGAACGCGTGCCGCAATTTTTAACAACTTTCTAGCCCTTAAATTTACTTTTAAAAATCAAAAGTCTGAATAGCCGACCTCTATTTTGAACAATTTTGTACATCAGTCCTAATCAAGACCTTTGATTTCTTTTCTTAGAATAAATATAAGATTTCGTGAAAATATAGTATAACTAATGTAGAAAATATAGTAGTTATCGGTTATCCAGCTCGGTTCAAATCAAATGTGTCATTGTCACTGTCTGTTGGGTAGAAAGTCGAAAACTATATTACCGATATTTAGTGACAATTAAGTTATTTCGACTGAGCTGCCATCTCCATGGTAAAGGATGAACTATTTTCGACTACTTTGCTACTCAAATCTACTCAATTCGAATAAATTTTAATAGCCATTTTTGAGAAAACTACTGTAACAATTAAGATAAACATTGCAGATGTGTGAATATTAGAGCAAATATTGTTTCCTGAGAGTAATTTTGTATTGATATAGGGCATAATATTGAATAAAAATATTGTTTTAATGTTTATAGTAAACAATATTGGAACAAAAAATATTTCAGGAAACAGAAAAAAAAATATAAATTTCAATAATGTTTTGTTTGCCTAGATATTTTGACCAGGAGCGGAGAAAATGGCTATTAAAAATTGATATATTTTTATGCAACCTGCAAAACATCTGTAACGCACCCTTAAGAAATGATATAATAACTATACCTACTCCTGTAATCTCATTTCAAGACATATACTAATTACATTTCTTGTAATTTATTTGTAACTACCATCTAATGTAATCCCAATTAACAGTGCCATAATAGGATTATACGATTTAAATTGTTGTAACGAAGAATTTACGCAGAAAATCTGCACTGAGTTAGCTAATAACAATATTTTCAAGATACCTGTGTATTTTTGCTAATTAACTCGTAGGGTAGGTATAAATAGTGGTATTGTTGATAATATAAAGTTAGTAATCAATTTTACTTTGGCAAGAAGAGATTATTTGAATATTGGTTTGAAAATACATTAATTCCCAATCTTCCTCCAAAAAGTGTTGTGGTTTTGGACAACGCGAGTTATCACAGCAGAAAAGTAGAACCGTTACCAAATTCATCGTGGAATAAACAACGTATCAGATGATTATTTAAAAAACGAATTAATAGAAGTGGCAAACAAATTTAAACACTTATATAATAAATATGCGGTGGATGAATTAGCTACCAAATGTGGCATTAAAATTCTCAGGTTGCCTCCTTATCACTGCGAATTAAACGCAATAGAACTCGTTTGGAGTGAAACAAAAAGATATATTGCTTCCAATAATACGACTTTTAAAGAAAATTAATATGTGAAGCATATTCAAAAATTTCCGAGGAAAAATGGACAAATTATGATAGGCACATTGTAAATGAAGAAAAAAGATTTTGGGAAGCTGATCTATTGCAAGATGATATCGAACCTTTTATTATTAATCTTAATGACGCAAGTGACGACAGTGATACTGAAAGCGATGAAGATGTAACGCATGAGTTGCATGTTTGAGTACCGCTGCTACCCCTAGCTACCTGCCACGAAGTTTAAATGTAAACAGGTCCAGGACCTTACTTCAAAATTTCAATGTACTTAGTATGTGATATTTTTCTATAAGTTTGTAATTATATTTTATGCTATGTATATATTGACAACATTTGTTAATTAATTGTTATGTCTTTTAAACAACATGTATATATTTGTATTACTCGCCATTTGTGATTTTGACTTGGCCGTCTTTGGCTGTGTTTATTTTATTTTTACATTGTTATCAATTTGTTATCGAAAAAATAAAATAAAATTGTATATTTATATTAATTTAATATTTTACTTAATTACGTATCCTTCATATTAAACGAGAAAAATTATCAGTAAAGATGCTGAGAATAAATTTAAACACTGGAGAATTATTATTGGAAACCAGAGTTTTTTCTCTAAGTAAAAGATTTTAAATTGGAGGCATATCAATTGATTACTTATTAATGTATTCAATGAATTGAACATTATATTGGTTTTGAGAAACGTCAAAAAATAATCAGCATAATTTATTAAAATTACAAGTAAGCGAAAAACAAACAATCCGCCTCTGGATTCTCCATCTTTATCTAACACATTACTCTTATGGGATACATTTAGCAACACTGTATTGCTATCTCTGCCACACTGCCAGAACTTGTGATTTTGAGTATAGGTAGGTACTTACGTATTATTGGAATCTCGTTTACAATTAGTTTTTATGATTCTTCTACATTTTTACTACTGATCACATTATATAACTTATTTGTTATTTATCTCAAATTATGTCATTTATATTTTCAGTGGTGGTGACATTTACTTGTTTACAAGTGTCACGTACAATCGTATAAATTGCATCACAGTTTTAATTATAGGTATAAATTAATGACGCATTTTAGTTCTGAAAGTGAAGGGTTTGCAGATGTACTAGTAAACAGAACTTTTTTTCTGAGCGTTCCTGCGTCTTTACTTAAGGTACATAGGAATTTATAAATATTACCACCTGTTTTTTACACTAATAAAAACAAAACGTTTTAAAATTGCAAGATAGTTAGTAAGTAAGTTAGCAGTAACAGTAAGTTATAGTTCTACTAAAATTCCACTTGTTTTTTTTAGAAATAATTAATTTTACCCAATATTGATATTCCCTTAACGTAGGTGAATTTCATGTCGATCTAGCTGCGATTGGTATTTATATATTATCGATGACGTAAAGCCATGTATAATATAAACGCAGGAGTGAACACTCCGAATCTTACCAATATTGTAGATTCGTGGCATTTCTGTTTATCATGTGCGAGAGAGAAAGGTCACTATTTTAGACCAGTGCAAACGGAAGAAGGCATGCTACGAGTTGGCCTGTATTTTCTGTCTCTCTCTAAAAAGTATACAAAAATGATACACTTCATCCGCCCTAGTGTCCACTTCTGTCATATATTTTACTTCGTAAAGCATTGTACTGGCTTATTTATTTTAGGTTGGATAATAAAGGTATAGTAACTACCTAATCTGACAATCAGATTGACTAATGATTATCAAAGTTATCTTACCGTTTTTAAATCCGAATTCAGTAAAAACAAGTTTCAACTATTAAAACTCGAAAAAAATATGGGAATTTGTAGAAATTATCCTAACCTTACCTAATTTCGCGTTCTGACTATTACTCCAGTCAAAACGCGGTAAATGGTGTGATGACGCTAACCAGGACGGGAAAAGATCTACTATAGGTTTTTTGGGTCGCTGAATCCGAATCCGGGGCCCAAATGACCTGGAAAATAGGGGAACACCCTTAAATCAGCAAAAAGTACCCCTTTTTAGGGGTTATTTTGCAATATTTTGTAAGTAAAGCTAAAATTATTATTTTTTTTTAATTTTTAAGTATTTAAAAATATTTTATAGCATTTTGACCATTATACAACGTATTCACCACCCTGGAGGGAGGAACTACCCCTAAATTATAAAAAATTTAAAAAAACGCTATTGAATTTTATTTTTGAAACTTTTCATTATATACAATAAAAATACTAACATTTGTTGTACAAAAAATATTTCCACCCTCCAGGAGATGAAAACGGCTGTAAATTACCCTTAAATTGTAAACGACTAAAAAAACGTTATTGACATTTTTTGTTTTACAATCATTAAATTAGCATTACTTGTAGTAAAAACAAATATTTTAACCCCCTATGGAATAAAAACTACCCCTAAAAAAACTGATAAAAAATAATGAATACCATATTTTGTAAATTAACAACATTTATTGTTAACATTTGTAAGAATAATAACGTCTTTTTTAAATTTTTACAATTTAGAGGTAGTTTACCCTATTTTTCAACCCCTGGGGGGATGAAAATATTTTTTGTACAACAAATGTTGTTAGTATTCCGGTTGTATAAATGAAAAGTTTCAAAAATAAAATTCAATAGCGTTTTTTAATTTTTTTTATAATTTAGGGGTAGTTCCACCCTCCAGGGGGGTGAACACGTTGTATAATGGTCAAAATGCTATAAAATATTTTTAAATACTTAAAAATTTAAAAAAATAATTAATTTTAGCTTTACTTACAAAATATTGCAAAATAACCCCTAAAAAGGGGTACTTTTTGCTGATTTAAGGGTGTTCCCCTATTTTCCAGGTCATTTGGACCCCGGATTCGGATTCAGCGACCCAAAAAACCTATAGTAGACTTTTTCCCGTCCTGCGGTTAGCGATTTATAACCCCCCCCCCCCCACGCGTTTTGACTGGAGTATATAATCAAATCCTAAAAACAAAAAATATATACTTTGTTTCCTACCAGAACGAAAACGAAATAATTTTGTTTTACTAATAATTTCGTAGTATTACTCATGAAACTCTTTGAGACCCACTAGTGGTAGGTTTTTATGAAACAATGAATTTAAATAGAATTAACGTTGTGTTTTGTATGTTTAACACTACAACTACAACTTAACATTACTTATTCAAAACGGCCAAGGGAGGAAACTAAGTGTGTTGTATTCTAAGGCACAACCCAAAACTTACAAGGATCTTAAGATCAGCAAATTTCCGATCGAGGAAGTGAAAATTAGGAGAGGAATGAACTTGAGAAACGCAAGATTCTACAGACAGTTCAGTTTAATCTTAATTTATCTTCCCTTAATAATTTATTCAGCTCCATTCGCAATTTTTTAACCTTTCTTCCTGCAGCCTGTAGCCTTATAACTTTAGAAACGTGATTTCATGGCACACTGCATTCCTCGTATCCTTCCGTTCCAATCATTCGACAATCGCGACATCCGGCCCGAATCACCGGATCGCGCTGAATAAAAACCGGACTTACAATTAAAAGACTAAAACGACTTTTGATTTATAGGCGAGGAGAACGCGGCGGAATTTGAACCGGTGAACGTTAAATGTTCGTTAGAATGTGATTACTACTGACGTTTGATAAAGTGAAGCGTGGAGTACACTAATCTGATTTTGGTTTTTTTGTTTCTAGGCTAACACATCAATATCAATTTTTGGGATTCGTTCGTATATGCCCGGAAAATGGGTCAAATGTCATGTGTAATGTGAAGTATTGCAGGTGAGGTGATTATTTGCAGCGAAAAATTTCATTGTTATTAAGCACTCTCAAATACACTGCTGGTCAAAATTAATGCACCAGTTTGAATTATTCGATTACCTTATTTATAGACCAACAAATCATTGGAACAAAAATATTGTGAAAACGAAACTACTGAGTAAATTTCTCATTTGGCTTTCCAAAAAATTCCGTTTTTAACACTTCACTAGACAAAATCCAACCTGCTGAATCAATATTACAATAGTACCTACCTACAATATTCAACGGGAGTTTAACTCGATTAACTTTCATTCTCGTTTGTAATTACCATTTTTGTTAAACTCGACTAAAATCTAGAATACTTCTTTATCTACGACTACTTTTATTGTATTATATGGTTAAATTCTTAAATTTAAAATGACAGCTGACTAGAATAGTTATTGTAACAAATGTAACAAGTATGAGAATAAAAAAAATTGCTTGTTTTTGTTAGTTTAGGTTACTCTCTACACTCTGTATTGAAAAAAATAACATTTTGCCAGGGACTTATTTATTCAATTATTTTTACCCAGAATATAATTTAAAATTGAGAGGTCCAAGGCAAAAGTGGTACAAGTTACAAAAACTAATATTGGAGATAATTGATGCCAAAGTTAAAAGTTAATATTAAAGAAATGTTGTAATTTAGAGATAATCTTAAAGTCTAACGTAGTTATGTCTTATCATTATATATATTTTATATATTATATATTTTTGGCTGTTCACAATACCATCAACAAAATGTAAACACCCTTGGCTTACATAATATGTAGCAGTACTTGATTTCTTAACTAAACGGAGCAATCTGAAGTTGGAATGCTAAAACTGATAGTTTTTGATTGGCTGATGGAACACCAGTTTTACACCACACAAACCTTGTAATGTAAACAAACGAATGTTCTCCATCTTGTCTCGTCAGCTATTGTCAGTGACTGTATCGTGTTTACCCGCTGATATAGCCCAGTAAAATAAGAAAAAATCATGAAAATCGCTTATGATCTATCTTAAAGAGAATTTTCCGCTCTACAAATTGGTATTTTTATTTTTTAATTAAATCTTAAAGGAAAAGAGTTAATTTAAAAAATGTGATTTTCATCCATTAAAAGGGGCAGGGGTGGCGAAGCACAGGAGGTTGAGCTCGGGATGTTGGCTATTCTTGAAGATGTCAATACATATCTTTTAAAACAATAAAATTTTCGCCCTCAATTTTTGTGAATTGGAACAAATTTTTGTCTTATTTTACTGGGCTAACAGGTCAAATTTAATTTTGCCGCAAAAAAAATATACTGATATTTTTCTCGTATTTACACAGTATAAATACGGCTCAGCGAGTCAACTTCAGATTACTCCGTTTAGTTAAAGGCATTGGCAACTTATGAAATGTCAAAAAAAAATTATTTCATATATCTCTAGTATTTATTATGATTACAACAATGTATTAATCACAAGTCTGAAAGTGGCCGGGTTCCGCCGCTATAAGCGCGTGAATTTTTGTCGTGGTCATGTATGACGTCACATAATCAGCGTTTAATTCAATATCAACTTACCGAGCGAAGACTCAGAAATGTAAATTATTAGTGTACTTGTGGATTGTGTATTCTAATGCAAAACGATAACGAAATTTATTGCTGCAACCTGCAACGATTCAAGTATCAATATGTGGATGGATCTCCAGAATGTAACGAATCATTCATCGTTTTAAAGTGTTATTTTGTTATTTTAAATAAAGATATTTTAGAAGCAATATAAAAAATATACATAACACAACGCTATTTTTGTTTAGAAATAAATTTGTCGCCCTGAATTTAATAATAAATAATTCTGTTCTGATATTTATTCTCTGGTATGATATTTTAAAAATGTATATTAGGATTTACTTGAATGGTTAGCACAACCTTTAATGCAACAATGAACCATCTAACATCTTATTAAATTATCTGTCAGTGAAACAAATGACACAGTGACAGTAACAATAAACAATAGGCGATTTTTATTCACTGCGGTATGCTTGGTGTAAGCTTGGGTATGTCACCAACTACATTTTATTCGTGATACCATGACGTCACGGTATGTTGGGGTATGAGCCGCCATGCTGACCGCAACTTACGCAGCTCTGTAGCTGTGTAAGCTGCGGTTAGTGTATCTATCTTTGTCCGATTGATGGTTGTGGATCCGTGTTGTCAACTTTTTGTATTAAGTAAGTTCGGTTAATGTATGTGAGAAATAAAAAAATCAGGAAACCATAGAAATTCAATTGTTTAAAACAAAAGTTTGTTTATATGTAAAAGTAGAGTATTGTTGTGAAAAATTAACGAAAAAATAGTAATAGTAATAATTATTCTTACCAGTGAGAACCGTAAGTTTAATGAGGATAATATTAATGTTTAATGTATAACGTAGTATTGTATTTATAGGTATTAAAGCTGAGAGTTAGAATAAATAAACGAATAAGTAAACGAACGTCAAATTTTAATTCTCTGCTAAAAATCGTTTCTCATATCCTTTAATACGCAAAAAAGTGGTTTGAATTACATTACCTGCCAAGAAAAAAAAAATACAAAATGAGATTGTGTCCAATTTGTAAAAAATCGGTTGAGTTAAGTGACATTGTACAATGTGATGGCTGTAAAGTCGGCACCATGTCGAATGTGTAAATTTGACTCTGCAACAAGCGGACGAGCTTTCACAATGGTTTTGTGGCGGTTGTAAAGTAGAAAAGAAAGATAATAGAAGTACGGCCCAATCTTTACGATCACGAGCGAGCGCCGCTAGTAAAAAGAGTAACTGCTTACACAGAAGACAGATATTTTACGCCGAAAGAAAGAATTAATGGCGCAAGAAATGAAGCTCTTGGATGAAGAGCAGAAGAATATTGATGAAGCAATTAGAGCAGCTGATGAGATGATTAATAAAAGTATAGAAAACGAGTCCCTGTGTAGTAGAGATATCGAAGATGTAACTAGTAACTCGAAGCCTTATTCACCAAAACTGCATCAGTTGAAACATATGACACTGGAAGATAAGCTTAGTCTGATGAACACTAATACTCCTGCATCCGTACCTGCATGTCAACAATTTAACGTGAACAATTGGCATGCACGAAATTTTCTACCTAAAGAACTTCCGAAGTTCAGTGGCGCAGTAGGTGAATGGCCATTATTTATAAACGCATTCGAGTATTCGACGTCATTATGCGAACTAAACAAAACAGAGAATCTCCTACGTCTCCAACGATGCTTACAAGATCCAGCAAGGGGACGAGTGAAGCATTTATTGACAGATCCAAACAATGTTTCTGAAATAATAGATGTTCTACGCATGTTATATGGTAACGCTCAACGTATTTTGAAGGAACAAATTCAAGTAGTTCGTGATCACGATCCAGTCAACGATAGGGACTTGTCGTCAATAGTTAGATTTAGTCTTGCTGTGAAAAATTTGTGCGCAACGATACGATCGTCTGGTTTAGAACAGCATCTCATGAATCCAATGCTAGTTGAAGAACTTGTGGGTAAGCTACCACCCTCATTACAATTACAATGGGCACAAGAAGTAAAGGACGAAATGACATGTACCCTCACTACATTGGAATCGTGGTTAAACAAATTATCAAAGAATATTTGTCAAGCTCTGCCCACATTAGATCTAACAATACCTAAGAAAGATACTAGGCATATGCAACAGAAGAAAGAAGCTCGTGTTAATGTACATCAACAACCTGAACAAACGAAGAAATGTATAGCATGTGAGAACGACTGTAAAAATTTAGCTAGTTGTAAGAAATTCCTAGCTAGTAACGATGATGAACGATGGAAAATTGTACGAACCAATTACGTTTGCAAACAATGTTTAACGAAACACTTCATGAAGCCACCATTATCAGTATTCAAATGCAACGCTGCTGTGAAGTGTAATGTATCAAATTGTATGGGTAAACATCATCCGCTTATGCATCGTACCACTCAACTAACTCAACCAAATACGAAAGCAGATGAACAACCTACTGCGAACGAAACAACGTATACTCACAGAACAAATAATGACAAGGTAATTTTTCGATACTTACCAGTCATAGTGAGCAACGGCGAACGGAAAATTGAAACGATTGCCTTCCTAGATCAAGGGTCTTCAGGCAACTTTATTGAAACGAAGCAAAGAAACTGAAATTAAGTGGACCAAAAAATCAATTACGCCTACAATTTATCGGCAATGCTCATCGTACCGAAAATAATTCAATGATGGTATCATTTACTATTTCGGAGGCGGTTAAAGATGCCAAGCAGTATGATCTTAGAAAGGTACATACAGTTACGACGTTAAATCTGGCTGAACAAACATTAAATACTGATAAGCTTGCTGAACGGTTCGAATATTTACGTAACATACCAGCTACAGCGTATGAGCAGAAAGCTCCCGAGATTTTAATTGGTTTAAATAATTGGCAACTTGCATTAGAACAAGAAGTAATATTCGGTGACTCAAATGGCCCAATAGCGTCTCGATGTTTATTAGGGTGGGCCATTTACGCAGGAAATGAAGATCGAAACCAATGTATCAATTTCTGCAATAATATTGAATGCATTTATTACATAGAAGCAAGTTAAACAATATTTTTCTATTGATAGTTTGGGAATTCGTGCTCCGCCCGACAAGGTTACTTCAAAAGAAGAACAACGATCACTTTCAATTATAGAAGAAACAATTAAACGAACAAACGACGGTTACGAGATAGGTCTTCTATGGAAAAAAGACCAAACTAAACTTCCGGACAGTAAACCAATGGCTCTGAAACGCTTGCACGGTCTTGAAGCCCGCTTAAAACGAGAACCTTACCTGAAAAATGAAATGGGACGTCAAATTCAAGATTATTTAAAGAAAGGTTACGCACGTATATGTACACCAAATGAACTTGCGTTACCTAATCGACGAGAGTGGTATTTACCGATATTTCCAGCCCTGAATCCAAACAAACCTGGTAAAGTCCGAATAGTATTTGATGCAAAGGCTCAAGTTAATGGCATTTCACTTAATTCTGAACTACTCAAGGGACCAACACAATCTTCAACATTACTGGAAGTCCTTCTACGATTTAGACAACGAAAGGTAGCAATTACTGGTGATATAAGAGAAATGTTTCACCAAGTGAAAATCCGTCATGAAGACCAAGTAGCACAACGTTTTCTCTGGCGACATGACGAAAGAGAAGAACCTTCAACTTACGTACTTCAAGTAATGACATTTGGAGCGACTTGCTCTCCTAGTTGTGCACAGTTTGTTAAAAATACAAATGCTAAACGATTCGAAGAAACTCACATAAGAGCGGTTGAAGCTATTATAGCAAATCATTACGTAGACGATTTGTTAGATTGCACCGATACAATTGAAGAAACCATCGAACTAGCGATGAACGTAAGGAAAATACACAGTGAAGCTAAATTCGAAATTCGAAATTGGAGATCAAATTGCCCAGCAGTACTAGAAGCACTCGATAGTCTGAATACTAACTCTGCTAACTTGAACATGAATCACGAAGATGAAATCGAAAAGGTATTGGGAATGTGGTGGTGCTACGTTGATGACGAATTTACGTTTTCCCTCAAGTACAACAAAGGAAATGAAAATATCATGCAAGGCAAATGTAAACCTACGAAACGCGAAATGCTACGCATCCTAATGTCATTATATGATCCTTTAGGACTGATTGCTCAGTTTACTAGCTACTTAAAAGTTCTTCTTCAAGACATTTGGCGTCTTTGTATCGACTGGGACACGGAAATCAATGATGCTTGCAATGAAAAATGGCAAGAGTGGTTACAAGTTTTACCACAAGTTGAAAAACTACGAATTCCTCGGTGCTACGTAAATGTCTTCGATAATTGGGATAACGTCAACGTTCAGTTGCATGTTTTCGTTGACTCAAGTAAAGACTGCAGTTCTGCCGTAGCATATTTACGTCTTGTGAACAACAACACAACTATATGTGTCTTAGTTGGAGTTGGAGCGAAAACACGTGTGGCTCCACTGAAACTATTGTCTATACCACGTCTCGAACTAACTGCTGCATTAATGGGAACCCGGTTTAGCAATACAATTATTAAGTCGTTGACAATCAATCTACATTCCACAATATATTGGTCTGATTCAAAAACTGTTCTAAGCTGAATTCGAACAGACACAAAGAAAATTAAAGGACAGTTCGTCGCATTTCGTATATCCGAGATACAAGACTCAACTTATACGTCAAATTGGCGTTATGTACCTACCCTCCAAACTGAATGTTGCAGATGACGCCACAAAATGGAAAAAGAATTTAAAGATTGAAGCAAATTGCCGCTGGTTTAATGGCCCTGAGTTTCTAAGCAGATCTGAAGAACAATGGCCAGAAGACATAACACTTAATCATCAAACGAATGAAGAAATGGTAATTGTCTGCACAGTTCAAGCGTCAAGTTCATTGGTTGAATTTAAGAGATTTTCAAAATATTCACGCTTACTACGAGCCGTGGCGTATGTTTACAAGTTTTGTGAAATTATTAAATCACAAATAAATAAGCAACCGCCGGTTGAACCAGAATTGTCATCGGAAGACCTTCAGCAAGTCGAAAAACTTATCTTAAAAATTGCGCAAGCTGAAAATTACTCTTATGAGATCCAATATCTGAAAAAGAAAAAATCAGAAACAGTTCCTCGCTTCAGTTCAATCTACAAGTTATCACCGTATCTCGACGAAGTTGGTATCTTGCGATCCAAGGGTCGAATCGATGCAGCAAAATGTGTAGAATATGAAATGAAACGACCAATTATATTATCACCAGCGAGTTGTGTAACGAAATTGATAGTGGAAAATTACCATCAAAAATACCTCCATATGCATCACGAAACAGTGATAAATGAAATTCGTAAAAAATTCATGATTCCAGCTTGTCGTCGCTTATTACAAAACATTCGCTCAAAATGCCCAAGATGTGCATATTTGAACGCAAAACCGCATCCGCCGCAAATGGCGCCACTGCCATATGCAAGACTGGCAGCATATACATACCCGTTTACGTATGTTGGTGTAGATTGTCTGGGTCCTATCGAAGTTAGTGTAAAAAGAAGACATGAAAAACGCTGGGTATGTCTTTTCACTTGTTTAACAACAAGAGGCATACACCTTGAAATTTTACATGGCATGGACACAGATTCGTTTATTTTAGCCTTTCGCAATTTCATGCAACGTCGCGGTGAACCAAAAGAAGTATACAGCGATAACGGAAAAAACTTTGTTGGTGCCGAAAGAATATTGAAAGAAACAATGAACCAAATCAATATGAAAATGGTTATTGAAGCATTTGAAAGTACTGAACTCAAATGGAAATTTAATCCACCAGAAAGCCCACATATGGGTGGAAGTTGGGAGAGATTGGTAAAATTACTATTCCATCAAGAGCTCCTACTGACCCGTTACTCTACAGTTATATGCTAGAGATTGAAAATAATAAACAGCAGGCCATTAACGTATTTGCCTCTTGAAAGTGAAGAAGAGGAAGCATTAACACCGAATCACTTTATGAGGGGTACATCAGGAGGGGGACGACCTTTCGGTGTATTTGACGACAGCGTAAAGTTGATGAAATCAAATTGGAGGATGTCTCAGCTTTATGCTCAACGATTCTGGCAAAGATGGGTTCAAGAGTATCTCCCTGAGCTAACGAGAAGATATGCTTGGCATGAACCAGCAGAACCTTTGAAAATTGGTGACCTAGTTCTAATTGTTGATCCCAAATTCATACGTAACTGTTGGCAAAGAGGTCGCATTGATTCAATCAAGACAGGAAAAGATGGTCAGGTGAGAAGTGCCATAGTGAAAACTACTACTGGAACTACTCTAGAACGTCCAGCTGTTAAACTTGCAAAACTAAATGTAATTGTGGACTAGGTTTGCTAGCAAATCTACCAAGCCACCGGGGGAAAGTGTGAGAAATAAAAAAATCAGGAAACCATAGAAATTCAATTGTTTAAAACAAAAGTTTGTTTATATGTAAAAGTAGAGTATTGTATTGTAGTATTCAAGCAAATTATATGAATCAGATAAATAAGTCAAATAATAAATCAATAAACAAACAATAAGCTGTACAGTCGCCCTCGGAAAACAAACACAAATTGAGATTAAGGTAGAAATGTCATTATGAAGACCGGAGCATACCGGACAAATTATTTTATTCGCCCACTTATCGTTACGTCATAACTGTGACGTTTAACATACCACAACTAAATCGGACCTTACCGATCGCAAGTAACCGACCGGTGAATAAAAATCGCCTAATGTGCGTAGTGGCGCCTACTGTGCCGTGCGCGGTGGTCATGTATGACGTCACGCAAAACCTCAAATCAAAATTTAAAATGCTTGTAACTTTCGAACTATAGAGCATAAACGCCTCGGACAAAAACTAATATGCTTAGAATTGAATATTCTATCGTTTGCTGGAATAAGTTTAATATGCTTGGATAGGTTGCCAATGCCTTTAAGAAATCAACTATAGTACACTGCTACATTGTTTCCCCGAACCAACAGCGTTTTATTAATTTAGGTATAGTTATGTATTTCGAACATTCAATTTTCTCATGTCTAATAAACTACACCAAAATAATTGATACATTCCTTATTTATTTATTGTTTTATTTAATATATATTTACATAGTAAAGTATTATAATCTTTACAATTGGTGACCTCGACGTTTGGGAATTTTTGATTCGTTAACATATCTACAGACATACCTTCAAGTTTAGAAACTGAAGTTCTTCCTATCATCTCTTCAACAACCAATTATAAAATTCCGGACTTTAGGCCATCTGACCCGGAGTTATGGTTTGCTCAAATTGAAACGATATTTCACTATCAACGGATATCCAGTGAGTTTAGTAAATATAACGCATTAATTACTCTCCTACGGCCTGAGCATGAGCATGAGAATGCTTTTGAAGTGCGAGATTTAATTCTGAATCGACCATTGGAAAATCCATACACTACAATTAAAAATCTGACGTGGACACCACATGACTTCCTTGTGCGCCTATTAAACTGTTCATACTTTTCTTAATAACTAAATTGTAGAATAATATAAAAAAATCTGACGTGGCCACCACAAGACCTCCCGCCATACCTACTTTATTCTTTTAACGTATTATATAAATATATTAATATATAAGTACTACTACTACTGCTACTATACTCACAAATATATTTTAGTCATTTTATTTAAACTGCAGAAGAAGATATAAAGCATATTTTACTATTGACACTGTCATGTCATAATCATTTAAATTTTACGTAGTAACAAATGTTAATCGATCATGGACTACAAGATACCGAAATACTAAATTATAAATATATAGTTTAATTATTCTTAAATGAGACCAGATACAAACATATTTATAAAATACCGATTGTAGGTAATAATCACATAATCTTTCATTTAAAATTTAAAAAATTGTCTTAAATTAAATATTTATCGAAATATTTGAAAAAAGTACTACTTCTGGTTTGTAGATTGAAACCAAAAATAGGAGGTGCACAACTAGATACTATAAGGTGCTCCGGGGTAACTGGGCCATGGTTTTACAACGTCAACTAAAATTTTTGTTTTTAATGATAATTCAAAATAAGTAAATTACAGTATTTTTGAAAAAGATTTGATAATATGTTAACTATAACTCATACCCTCATGTAAAATTATAGGATTCATAAATATTTTGAAATTTTAGAATTGAAAAAAAATACATATTTTTTTTGTCATGGTGGCCCAGTTGCCCCACGATTTTGGGGTAACTGGACCACCCCCAGCTAAACTCCCTAAGAGCATAATGGTTTTAATCTCAGGTATCTGGACATATACTTTAGCATTCAATTTACTTGGAAAAAAATATTGCTAGCTTCTATAGATCATCAAAATACATATTTTAAAAACACTCAAATTGAAGATAAAGGTGGTATAATTAACTGGATAGTCTACAATAACATTTTATACATATTTATTCATATGGAAAAAGTGGTTTTATCCAATGTTTTACTCAACTTAACGTATTTTACCATAAAAATTAACTACTAAATTACGAATAATGACCAACACTGAGTAAATCGGATATTCTAATGGTAAAATGGTAATACAGTTCCTTTCAAAAACTAAGTTAAATTCTTTAACCATATAGGACAAGCCTAAGATGGATTCCCTGGGGGACATGGCCCAGTTACCCCATTTTCACGAAAATTTTGGGGTAACTGGACCACCCCATACAAAAAAAACTACAATTAGCCTAGAAGCAATTCCAACACTATAAATGGATTTATTGATTCACAATTATAAAGTTAAAATAGTAGATAGGTAGAAAACTCTTATCTGCTATGTATTAAACTCCATTCAAACTGACGTAACAGCGCGTTGTTCACGAAAGATTTGTCTTCAAAATTTCACTTACACTCACATGGACAAAATAGCTGCTAAGAAGGTAAGGTCTGTTGTTTTAGATAGAAAGGGAAGAGAAGGAAGTGTACCTACTTACTAAACCTCAAAATTCCCATACTCAGGGAAATAATTTACCCATGGCCCAGTTACCTCGTGGGCCCAATTACCCCGGAGCACCTTAACAGTCCTAAATACAAAATTTCAACTTTCTACGTCTAACCGTATTTGAGCGACACACATACGTACGTCCGTACGCACGTCCGTCCGTCCGTAGGTACGTACAAACGTCACGACGAAACTAGTCATAATGGATTCAGAAAAGGTCAAAACGGATATTTCCGTCAAAATCTGAAAACCGAAATTTTTCGCGATTACAATACTTCCTTTACTCCGTACAAGGAAGTAAAAAAGCAATACAAAATAAATAGGTAATAACAACTTTCTATACTAAGGATTTTTTTCGTATTGTTCTTGCTTCTTTATTGAGAAGATCTTCTCTTCCAATTCTCTTCTTATATTTTACACCAAATTATAAGACGCTGCAATTTAAAAAATTTAAATTATAAATAATTCCTGTGTCTTTATTAATATAGAATTACTCACCTTTTTACCTTCCGCTTACCTGTAAAGGAAGGTATTGGAATCATGCAAAAAATCGGGTAGTGAGTTTTTAGTGGATGAGCACGAATTAGGGTCCTTACAACTCATTTTTGATAGTTTCCCGATGATGTCTGTATGTATGTGTGTATGTGTGTGCGTGTGTGTGTGTGTGTATGTGTGTGGTCCGGGCCGATGCCGGATGTCACATAACTCAAATACGAATTACTAAAAAAATTTGATATTTGGTATTTTACAATTGTATACGAATAGGAAGAGCACATTAGATTTTGGTACAAATATCTTCACCGGAAGTGATATTTTTTGAAGATTGAACAAGATAATTGTCAAAAATTTATATAAATTTTGTTAAATATAATATTTATTTGTAATAAGAATAAGAGGCAAAGTTATTTGCAACTTACGTTATAAAAAAATTGTCCTTATCTGGTAGCATTAAAGAACTGCAGTAAAATTTAAAAAATAAATTTATCAGATAAAACGTTGAAATCTTGTGATCCATGTTCGGTTGATTTTTGTTTCTGCGTAAAAAATATTGACAGGTGAGATGGGTGACAAGTTGACATACTAGCGCCATATAAGTCATAAGTAAGATATTAAATGTAGTAATTCAACGGAGGATGGCTTCAACACAGAAGAGTTTGCCTGTGAACGAATCTTTTGATTCAGGTGATGCAAATTTCTATGTTTGAATATTTTAGATTTTTATTTGTATATTTTAGGGACACCGGATTGTATACGTATACATTTATGTTTATAAGTCTAGATTTGGCGGAAGGTTGTGTGCAGGCCACTTCAGATTTTTTCGTTTTTAGAATGATGTTATTACTTTTATATTCATTTTAAAGCAATTCTACATAAATATTATTTACCTAGAAGTGTGAAAATCATTTCTTTTAATTCTGTTTTGTATTTTGGTAAAGTTTAGAGCTGGTCAATATAATACAATATTACGTGTATTGAACGCATCCAATAAATCGTTGATTAATAAAAAATCATGCATTTATAGGGGTCATAAATGCATGATTTTTTACATTAATGATACTCATTCATAAACGATCAACGGAAAAAACAATTTACCTATATATTTATTAATTTTATTTGTCTGATTAATGTGATAGGTCATATTAAAAGCATTATAAACCTATTTCGTTGATACATAATATAAATAAATATATTACGCCAAGCAATGTCAGATGACAGATCAGTGTGGCCATGAACATAACGGACGCCATTAATCCTCCAAAATCAGTTTGACAAGTAATATTTGATTTGTCTGATTAATGTGATAGGTCATATTAAAAGCATTATAATCCTATTTCGTTGATACATAATATAAATAAACTGGTAAATAACATGGTAAATAACATGGTAAAGTTTGAACAACACAACGTTTATCGTGCAGTTTTTGGATGATTAATGGCGGAATTTACCACGTGACAACTACGACCAATGAAAACTGTGACCACACATGGCCACACTGTTCATTATCGAGTCTCTGTGTCTCTGTAAGATATCCTACAAGTGCGCACCCTCTGGTTGTAGTATTCAAAATTATGTTGCTAATCTTTTTACCTCTCGCCTAGAGAGGTATAGAGATCGTGAAAAAATTCGATGTCGAGATTTTTGTCAATAAGCACGTTTTAGCACCTTTAGAACCTATTTTGACTATTTTCACGGTGATGTCTGTGTGTGTGTGTGTGTGTATGAAAGTCTGTATGTGTGGCCTACTATGCTCTTTCGTTCTTATTCATTATCTCAAATTCTATTGAACATAAAATTCTAATATTTTGCATTACATATTTGTACATGTTAATGAAGAGCTGATTAGATTTTGGTAAAAATCTGCCAACCGGAAATGGTATTTTCTTGAAGCATTTTAACATTTTTTGCAAAAAATATAGAAAATTCTGCGATAGTTACAATTTGTCATACGACATTTCAAAGAACAAATTATATCATACAATATTTATTTAACATCTTGTCTATATATCTTAGCAATAAAGGAAAATTATTTTTCAAAGATATATAATTTTACCTACCACGATTTGTAAATCACAATATAGGAAAAAAATTAAAAACAAAAATAAATATGTCAATGTGACAGATGAACAGACGTATACACAATTTCTGAAATGTTTGTGGCATCATTTTAAAAGTAATGTAAATATTATTAACTGAACATAATGTAATAAGGTAATAATAAAGTTAAATTTTTATCTATAAAGAGCTAATTAAAGAACTAAGAACTATAAAATTATTTTCAAAAAGTTTGTAAATTTATTGCATAATTATAATTATAATTTAAGAAACTAAAACCAAATTCACATAAATTACAGTGTTAAGGCGGGAGGTCGTGTGCTGGCCACATCAGATTTTTTGACTTGGTATGTGAGGTATGTATTTAATAAATAGAACTAAATTTAAAAAATATCAAGTGTCCGAACCTATAGTTGACGGAGCTCGTTAAGTGTTTCTTTATCTACTAAAAATGATCGCATAAAAAATACTTTCAACATTAAGTACAAAATAAAATAAAAAATCTGACGTAGCCAGCACACGACCTGTCGCCTTATTCTGTTTATTCTACCAATCAAATAAATACTTTTACTTACATTTTAATAGTTTCATGTAATATGTAAACGATAATGTAAACCAAGATGCAAGCCACAGGCCAAATAAGTATTTAGATAGGAATCGTACGTGTTAATCATCGGACCGACGTTAATAGCGCTATCTGATGGATGGAAGCGCAAATTAAATCGGTATAATCGTTACCTACAATAAGTAATGATTGTTGATAGCATTATTGTTTACTTATATATTGATTTGTAGTTATTGAAGCAGATTATTCAAAAAATACTTAGAATTTGGAATTCATTTGAACTCAATAGTATTTTATGAAAAATCTGCTTCAACTACAAATCAATATATAAATAAAAAATACAAATCAATATTTTAAGAAAACTCAAATAAAGGATATAAGATTTTTAAATTTAAAGCATAACAATTTTATTCTTTTTTGTACATTATGAAAATAAATCTCTATGCGTAACACAAAAAATTAAAGTCAACTCTAATGTATATGCACATTCGCGCTTTATATGGGATAAAATATTCGTTTTGTCTACCAATTGAAGTAAACGTCAACAGAAATAGGTAATCAAAAATAACAAATAATAGCACAAAGTAACGAACAATAACACCAAATAACGAACAATAACACAAAGTAACTAACAATAACAGAAAATAACACAAAAACTGCAGCAGAATTAATATGAGATAAAGGTGTAGCAAGTTGCAAATAAGCAAGTTACATGAGTCGCGGAGAATTTTAAATCTTCCATTGTTAGAGTGACGAGTGGGGGAAAACAAGGGGAACATAATGAGCAACTGATACTGGTGACGCCAACACATGCATGGAAGCGTAATTAAAGCAAAAAAACAAAACGCTGTACCCACAGCCACCATTTAAGTTTCCCGGGCCTGATGCAAGCAAAAGATGTCAACTGGAGGCTGATTCTAAATCAAATTCCAAGTTGTAATCTAAAACAAGTCTTGTAATTGCACACGTAAGCATCTGTTGAGTTTTTATTGAACGTCATCAAATTACAAGATCTTGCTTTTAATTCCAACACCTCTCGAGGTGTTGTTTTTACAATTGCACCTTGTTTTTCCTGTGTTATTTGACGTTACTTATAAAAAATAACGTAAAATTTGAAAGGTGTTGAAAATATTTATGTAACGTGAGATTTAGTAAGTATGAAACGTAATAAATATAATTTTGTTAATAGAATAAGTTTAATAATAATAAAATATAGTATGAAGAATATTTTTTTATCTGAAATATTGATTGACATAATTTCTTATAATAATTATACGAATTGTACCTATGTATATGAAACTAATGAACCAAATGAAGAAAAAGTAATAAAAGAATACAGAATATTTTGGAAAATCAAATTCACGTATTTCACTGCACTGCCACTCAAAGAAAGAGTCATAGAATAAGTATAATAATAATAATAATAACAAGTAAAATAATAATTATTCGATTAAGATTTATTTATTATTTTGTCTATAGAAAGAATTACGAATTCAATTTCAAATAAGCAACACTTATTCTTTCTCCCTCCCCATTTCATAGCTAGTACCAACATAACCTATAGTCAACTACCAATACAAGAACAAAAAATTCCTATTAATCACTACATGTTGGAATCCTTAGAATCGTGCGCTTCACTCTTGTAATTACGTCATCAAAAAACAATAGCTGGGTCTTGTTTTCATTTAGAATCAGCCTCCTGTACTGAAACTGTCATTATAATTCAAATTTTGTGTAGAAACAAATTTCATATGATCATGGACAACAATAAACTGGAATTTCAAAAAAGTAGAATATTAGTTGCACTTTATTTTATTGTTAAATACAACTAGATTCAGTAAATTGTATTTAAAATTAACTGTACCCATGGGTAATTATAATTATATTTTATTTTAAATTACAAAAATTGTCATAAATAAATAATATATAAATTTTTTGAAGGAAAACTATAATCAAGCTTCAAAAAGTACTACTTCCGGTTTTGCGGATTTCTACCAAAATCTTATCCGGTGTTAACCTTAAATATAAAATTTGGTTATAAACGGCCCCCTGTGTCACTGCTGATTATTAATTATGTAAAGTAACTAAATTAACTAACAATATGTGGTTATTTTAACAGAATTCGGAAAAAGAAAACGCAAAATCATGGTACACCATTGGTAAACATTTGGTAGCGGGCGCCACTTCGGGGGCAGTGTCCCGAACTTGTACTGCCCCATTGCAGCGATTGAAGATGAGTATGCAGGTAAAAATAAACACAATTTATGTTTGTCATTTATATTTCATAGAAGCAATGAACAATTATTATATTAAAGACATGATACATGTTAGGTAAAATGTCTTATTTATTTTATAAAATACAGTTAAACCAAAATTTAATTTGACAAACGACACGGGAGTAGACGGGTCTATTAAATTTATTGAATTCTAACCACAAACTAATGAAATATTTTTTGTTGTAGGTTAGTACCAATAATCACAAAATTTCTTCGTGTATCCGCAACTTGGTCAAAGAGGGGGGTATTTTCGGACTCTGGCGCGGCAATCTTGTCAGCGTCATCAAGATTGTCCGCAACAAAATTCGCTGTGTACGAGAAAGTAAAGCAAATGTTGAAGAGCTCGGACGCAACTCCTCTCTCAGACTGTGGTGTACCCCCTGGACGTGTTCAAGACGAGGTTGACCCTGAGGAAGACCGGCCAGTACAGCGGGATACTGGACGCTGTCAACAAGATATACAAGGCAGAGGGGCTCTCGTTCTTGTTCAAGTATGTATCGCACTTCAAATTCAAAAATCCTTCAACCTCCCTAGTTTCAATAGAGAATTGTGAAGCGAGCAGAGGATGGGAATGGGAATGGTGTGTATAGCGGCCGGTAGATATGCCGTTTCAATCGTAAACATAATGTGGACGAACGAGCAACAAGCTTTTGCCGTGGAAGCATACATACGCGGAAACAAGTCTGTAATCGCCGGCCAGCGCGCGTTCCGTATTCGATTCCAAATTCCCCGTCGTCAAGCAGTTCCGGACCGAAAATCGATTACGTTATGGGTAAATAACTTTCTGGAAACAGGATCTGTTGTCAGGAAAAGAGGTGGACGACCTCGAACTGCTCGAACACCAGAAAACATTTCTTTACATGCCACAACTCGGCTATGCCAATCACGTTCTGACAATTCTTGAACAATGAGCATCTTGTATGGATGAAGATGAAGGTCTTGATGAAGAATTCGCCGCATAGTACGATTGGAGAGCCGAAGTGCGGTTGCATGTTTGCGAGTGGAGCGTTTAGGTGACGTGTTCGAGAACTTCGAGGTCGTCCACCTCTAAACTAGGGAGGTTGTTTTGCCCCATCCTGTATAATCTCGATATTCTAACTTCAAGTATATCCTCCTAGTTTTAAATAGAGTATAGTAGCTATAATTTTGAGCAAAGGTACTAGTGGGCAATCTTTCACTTTAAGAGGTATTCGATAAAAACTTTAAATTCAATATTAAAATATTTCAACTAACTACAATACATGAAATAACAATTGAATGATTTGTTTTAGGGGTTATCTCCCGAACATCTTGGGCATTATACCATACGCCGGCACCGAGCTCGCAGTCTACGAAACGCTGAAGAACAAGTTGAGGAGAATGCAGAGCAACACGGAGCAGCAGAAGCACAACATCTTACCCTTGCTGGCTTGCGCCGGCCTGTCGAGCAGCCTCGGTCAACTCTGCACATATCCACTGGCACTGGTCTGCACGAGGATGCAAACGCAGGTCGAGAACACCAGCACCATGATCAACACAGTCCGCAACATCGTGACACAAGAAGGCTTCCTGGGGCTATACAAGGGCTTCCTCCCGAACATCATCATGCTGGTACCCATTGTTAGCATCAACTACGTCGTGTACGAGCTCGTCAGCCAGGCACTGGGACTACACATGACCTGAGCCAAACAAGTCAGCCTGTTTTCACGATATTATGTCGGCCGATCATTTCAATAAATAGATCATGTGCCTCGACACGACCTGAGCTTGGAAAAATTACGGTATTTCGTGAAAAACACACCCGAATAGTGTGAACAGTGAAACCAAAGCCTCTTGGTCCTCGTCGAATTATAATCGGTGGCTTCAAATTCGTCACCAACGGAGAAAGTTCTCGACATTGCGATGTGTCTCGTGAACTGGCAGTGCTTGATCCGCCGCCCCACTCGGGGAGTGAATTCCTACCGGAGTTTGTTGGAATTCGTCTAGTCTACCTGACGGGATCAACAGAGACAATCCCGAAGCTGAGGCACTCTTAACAACGGCACGCGACCTGTGCTTAGTGCTTGGGGTGGTCTGATTACATGACAAACGTCTTTGAAGAGTACATCGCCCAGCAAGCAAATCTACAGTTAACAACAAATACAGAAAAGTGGGTAACATGGTATACCATCCCACAGTCTGGAAGCACAATAAATTCATAACCATCCCCCAAATCTACAGTTCAAAGTACTGAAAACTAAATTATGCAGAAGATCAAGATCACCAATGGACAAACCGCTACCAAATGAAACCCACCAACCATAACTTCTTCTATTCACGGACCAGGGCAAAATTTTCAAGATATTTTTGTTAACAATTTTGGCCAAATGTAACTATGGCCATTGAATGTTATTAAGTTTGCATCAGATGCTCTGTTTATTTCGTTTGTGTATTTATACGAGTAGTAACTTACTGAATTTATTATAAATCGTTACATAAAAAACGTAATAACTACCTACAAAATATTTCACAGGTTTATTACCAAATTTTCCAGAATAAGGAAAAAAAATAAATTGTCGGTTGTAAGAAAAATAAAACACGTTATATAGCTGATATTTTATAATACAAATTATTTTTTATTTATCTCAACAGTCAATAAAAGAGTTATTTATTATAATAAATTAGTACTACACACAATGTTAATTTTACAATTAATCAATGGTAGTTTTACGAAAATAAATGATCGTCTGACACAGGCTTAACGATTTACCTGTTATAAATATCATACTTATTTTATAAAACTATATATTAATTACAGCCATGAGTGACCTAATAGAAAAGACCCGAACATGATATTAACCAACTGCGACCACAGCGCCCGAGAAATGTTAACTACCTACTTGCACCTACCTCCCGAACAAGACAGCACAAGATCAACAATCAAACATTCTTCTACAAAGGTAACATGTAAACCATGTATTCAACTATTGTTAATTAACATTGTACTTATATTAAACTACATGTTACAGCACTTATACCCAAATAAGAAACATATACAAGGAATTGACAAACTATAGAAAACTAAAGATAAGTTTAGAATTGACACAAGAGATATGAAAACCCAACATGGACAAAATACAAAACTGAATTGGACAATTGTTATATCAAATTCTAAATTACGAACAAACAAGTTTGGTAATTTAGAGTCTTTGTAAAAACCAAATTTAACATATTTTTGAATTTGTACTTTTACTATTTCATGTACCTATTGTAATAAAAAATATTAATAAAATTTACGTTTATATTTCATTCAAAATTTATTTTTCGTCGTTGTATGAGTTTTATCTTTAAATTAATAATTATTATAAAACAGTTCAAAAATAGTGTTGACACGATCCTAAACATCAAAAAACTATACGCTCAAGACCAAATAATACAAGAAACATACATGAGGCCATCAACAACAAAAAACATGACATAATCCTATTATGGATACCATCTCATGTTGGAATTAAAGGCAACGAGGACGCTGACATAGCCGCTAAAGAAGCAACCAACACAGGAACTAGAATTAATTTCAAAATACCACCAACCGACATCAAGGCAAATATATTTAAAAAAATTAAAGAAAAATGGCAAAATGATTGGAACCAAATATCGACCACAAATAAACTAAGACGTATCAAAATGACAACAGAAAAATGGACAACTCTGACCACAGGAACAAGAAGAGAGAGAATAGCTCTAACAAGACTTAGGCTAGGACACACTCTGCTCACACACAAACACATATTCACACGCACAGACCCTGAAAATTGTGACACATGCAATCAAACAGTAGATGTAGAACACATATTACTACATTGTAACAAATACACACAAATCAGACAACAACACAGCATACCAAATAACATCAAAGATGCTTTAGCAAACAACACAAACACACTTAATAATGTACTGAATTATATAAAACAAACTAAACTGTTATACAAATTGTAACATAATATAAACCATTGTACCGGAGCACTAATTGCCTAAGCTGCAGAAGTGCTCGTTAAATATTCTTATATAAAAAAAAAAAATAGTGTTGACTGGACGAAAATTTAAATTTTACCCCGGCGTTACACTGAACAATTTTTAACACCAGTGCATGTAGCCGGCCAAATTGACCGTGGTTCTTTAGAATATGGTATTAAATTTAAGAGTTTGTAATATTCGCATTTTTTTAACAAAAACTGAATATTAATTTAAAGAAAAAGTAAACAAAATGTAAAAAAATTAAAATGAAAAATTTATACGTTATTGTGAGACACATAACTTAGCTAAAAAATTGCTACTTAAAGCATATTCTTGGCGTGTTGCCTGAAATTATACCTCAAAACATATTTTTTGGGTGTTAACTATAAATTTAATCTCCTGCAAAATTTCTTCCTCCGGTTTTTTATCACACAGAATATTAGTGTTAATTTGTGTTTTTGTTTCGCCAATGTGACGCTAAATATGGAAAAACAAAAACATAAAATATTTTAATTGCATGAGAGGGTAAACTAGGACAGTAGTATAGTTTAACTAAAATTTCAAGTATTGTTTGTATTTAGTTTTTTTTTAAATAGCAAAATGTCAAAACCCGGTCGATTAGACACCGAGGTAACAATAACGTAGTTTTTTCAAATATTTTATAAATTGTCTTATAATACTTAAATTAGTTTGATAGGGATATTTATTATTAATGGATTGTGTTAATTTCGTGTTAACGTTAACACAATAGGTAATTGTATTGTAGGTATTTGTTTAAATCAGACAATACATATTTGTATAATATGCTTGAGAAAACTTTTGGTATAATACGCACTAATGAATTATAATGATGCATGGCACAATCCAACTTTGGAATAAACGCGTTATCCCGCTATCCATTCCTTGTTCTCCAATCGTTCGTTCTCCGGTTCACCAAAGGGTTTACCTAGTCACCGTAGTAATGTGTTCCGTGTTCGTTACACAAATTCCTAAGGATCGTTTGTAAAAACAGATACGAGACTGTAATTTAAACTCATAAATACATACGCACGACGGACTTACCTACGGATAGCAAGCATGCATGGCCATGGCAAGCATTCTGCGGCTTTATCAGCATGGGTATAGTTGAGCCAGGACGCTCTTCTTTTAGAACCTAGGCGCCGCCCTAACTCTTTCAATGGAAAATGATAAGTCTTACAATAACTAGCCAAAGTAAGTACTAATTTTAGTAATTATCATGTTTCTTTGTTAATAAATTGGAGTATATTTATATTTTATTTACCTACGAACTTATCTAAATGCTTAAGAGGCTCGTCTACCTCCTAAAATTCAGCACAAAATGTACTAACGTAGGTAGTGTTTTGTGGCCAGTACAAGAATGGTGAAATTTTATTTCAAAAATGAGTATATACTTAAAGAATCAATTAACAGTTGTGCCTTTTTTAAATTTTAATAAAAAAATTATACATTATTATAAAAATTCATAAAAATTTCCAATTTATGCAAACTTTACACGGTTAAATCTGATAAAAATTTATTTTTAAAATTTTAAAAGGGATCATCTGATAGATACATTCTCTATTAAATGTTTATAATAATATTAGCTTTAAATCAATAATAAACTACCAGTTTACTCACAACGAAAACAGTTTTACAGTATTTTTCAACTTCAAAATGACATTGCATTACTGCGGATCAGTGCCCCGCCCCGGTACTATTTTCTTTTTTCTATAAGACTAACACCACTGTTTAATACAATATAGAAACTATTCTCTTTTTTTATTATAAAACGAGGGCAGTATCTTTCTTCCATGAAACGAGTGAACAGGGCCTAACGTTGAATGAGGCCTCATTTTCAGATTATATTATTTCTTCAACATAAGATTCAAACCAAAACAAATTGCATGCGGCACTGTTTTCTATTTATTAATAATAATAATAATAATAATAATTTTTTAATAATAATAATAATTTATTTGCCATAAGATTACAAAATAAAAATAAAATGAAATACAATTGGCTTGTCATAATACATGAGAAAAAAATGAGTACTGGCAGAAAACATAAAGACAACATAATAAATTACAGAGACACATTAAAAGCACAAATTATAAATAAAAGAAATTAAAAACAGTTGAAAAGTTAAGTATTAAAAAATTCCTCTAAGGAGTAAAAACTATTTTTTATTAAAAATTCTTTCAATTTATTTTTAAAAGAAAATATGCTGGTAGTAGCTTTTAAGTCACCTGGCAAATGATTAAACAGTTTAATCGGCATATACGACACATTGTCGTGAAACTGTTTCGATTTAAATTTTGGAATGCTTATGTCATTAATGTTGCGTGTATTATAAAACCCAGTGACTTGCCGGATAGTAAATAAAGCTGGATTTTTTTTAACGAAAAGTGAACATTGATAAATATAAATGCACGGAAGGGTAAGCAGTGAAAGATTTGGAAAGAGATCTCTGTTTCAATAAAAATTTAAATAATGTTATAGATTGATAGAAATTTTCAGAACTCATAATTATAAATAAACTATTATATTTGGATTCAATTATGTATTATCGTATTATTTTATTATTATTATTTATTTATTTGTACATTTCTGTTGACACTGTGTAGAAAATAGTCAAAATAGTACAGGTACATAGTTTACATAATAAGTTATCACGCACACAAAACATGTTAAAAATTAATCATCAAAATAATCATTGATATTATAGTAACATTTATTTAATAAATACATTTTTAATTTATTTTTGAAACCAGCAGGAGTATGACTAGACTTAATATTAGCTGGCAGTTTATTATAAATTTTTAAACCAATTCTATGAGGAGAGTTTTTAACGACGTTGAGTTTTGAAATTGGCACTTTAAAATCATTTTTACTTCTGGTGTTGTGCTTATTCAAATCAAATTTTCCTTTGTTTGCAAAAATATAGCAAGCCGTTTCCAGGATATATAGACCTGTAATTGTTTGTATATTTAATTTAATAAATATTTCTTTACAAGATGTGCGACTAGGGACACCTGCTATATATCTAACAATACGTTTATTAATTATTATTATGCATGGCACAATCCAACTTTGGAATAAACGCGTTATCCCGCTATCCATTCCTTGTTCTCCAATCGTTCGTTCTCCGGTTCACCAAAGGGTTTACCTAGTCACCGTAGTAATGTATTATAAAAACCTCAGATGCTGAAGCTGAAGAGCCCCAGAAACATATCCCATATCTTATTCGCGATTCGACACATCCATGGTAAAACGTAATAAGTTGGCGCGGATTTAATATATTGGTTAAATGTCGTATTTGGTAGCATGCAATATGTAACTGGTTTATAAGTTTATCACAATGCGATTTCCATAACATGGTGTCTTCCAAACTTAAACCCAAGAATTCAGTTTTATTTGAATTTTGAATAGTTTTGTTGCCAATGTGAACATTTAAATCTAAATCATTTATATTTTGATAATTATGAAATCGAAGAACTTTAGTTTTCTCTTCATTTAGATATAAACTGTTTTCACTAAACCAATTCAATTTCAATTCAATTTATTACGCCATTAAAAAGTACAACAGATATACAATTGGCTTGTCACACAAAATATTAAGAAAATATAACACAGATTAGAAAATGGATTAAAATGAGTTACAATTAAAATACTCACTAACACTATAAAAACTATGCTTTATAAGAGTGACTTTAAGTTCACATTTAAAAGAGTTAAAGTTTGAAATCATTTTAATTCGTGATGGCAAAGCATTGAAAATTTTGATCGGCATATAGGTAACGTTATTATGGAAGGTTTGCGTTCTATGGTTAGGAATGTACAGATCACCGGAACTACGGGTATCATAAGAGTTATTAATATCTTTAGCAATTGAGAAAATTGAGGGATTTTTCTTAACAAATAAAATACATTGGTAGATATAAATGCAAGGTAAGGTAAGTAATTGGAGGTCTTTAAAAGTAGTTCTACACGATGTATACGAACCATGACCCACCATAGCTCTAATTACTGCTTTTTGTGCTTTAAAGACCACAGCAGCCTGTGTAGAGTTCCCCCAACAAATAATACAATAAGATAAAATACTATAGACGTGTGCAAAATAATATATTTTAACTGTATCCAGGCTGACATGTTTAGAAAGGTTTCTTATAGCAAAGCAAGCTATGTATAACTTTTTACTAATGTGTAATGTTTGCTGGATCCATGAAAAATTGAAATCAACGAGAAGCCCTAGGACTTTTGTAGAAGTGACTGGTCGAAGAGTGTTATTGCCGAGTGAGACAGAGACATCAAAATTATTACCACGAAACGAAAATTGGAGTAATTGCGTTTTTTCGGCATTGAGGACAACACCATTTGAGCTACACCAAGATTCCATAATATTAACACATTCCTTAAGTTTATTATTTAACAAATCTATAGTAGATGAGGCTACAATAAGAGATGTGTAGTCCGCGAAAAGACAAACTTCAGCATTAGGAAATGAGAGGGGGAGGTCATTAATGTATAAAAGGAACAGTAAAGGGCCTAGTATACTCCCTTGAGGTACACCATATGGCAGACAACAGCGGTCAGAAACAAATTTGTTACCATTGAAATTAACGCAAACAATTTGAAGTCTGTTAAATAAGTAAGATTTGATCCATTTTAAAGCAATACCTCTGATACCAAATGCATAGAGTTTTTCAAGAAGGATGTTATGGTTGATGGTGTCAAATGCTTTACTGAGGTCAAAATAAATGCTAGCAGCGAGTTGTTTATTATCAAGTTGCTTAAGTATATTACAGAGGCTAAAATATAAAGCATGTTCAGTTGATTTTTGTTTAACAAATCCGAACTGACAGGGTGTAAGTATGTTGTGAGCAGTTATAAATTCCATAAGACGGGCGTACATTACCTTCTCAAATACTTTGGAGAAAGCAGGTAGCAGAGAGATAGGTCTGTAATTCTCAACATGGTGTTTATTACCCTTTTTGTGTACAGGAATGACCTTAGCAATTTTAAATTTATCTGGGAATGAACCAGAGGCTAAAGATTCATTTATTACGTGAGTAAGAGGATGTAAGATAAAATCAACTACTGATATCAGAAGCGAACAAGGTATTTCGTCAAAGCCAGCAGAATGTTTATTAGCCATGCCATGAATAAGATTGAACACTTCGGACTCTGTAACAGGACGCAAAAAAATGCTATGGTGAATATTACACGGTGTAGTAGGATTCGGGGAGTAACTAAGACTGGAGATTAGATTGTGCACTGAGTTTATAAAATGATTGTTAAATAGATCAGGAATCAGATGATGATCTGCTACAGTATTGTTATGGTGGCACATAGGGATCGGAAGGCTTTGGAAGGAAGTTGCTGAAGTTTCTCTTTTAATTATCGACCATGCTGACTTGGAAATATTAGAGGAAGATTTGATTAGGTTATCATTGAAACGTTTTTTGGTAGTAGCAATAAGATTTTTATATTTTAATTTTAATTTTTTGTATTCATTTAAAATTATGGGGTCCCCGGTATGAGAATACATACAATATATCATTTTTAATGTCTCTGACATATTTTTTATTTCAGGGGTTATCCATTTAGCTTCGTTAGTACGTTTAGGATTAAAACTTTTTTGTACAACAGGGAAGGCAGTATTAAAATAGTGGAGAAAGATTTCTAAAAAAATATTCATCATCACTGGAAAATCGTTGGTATCATATAAGTTGTCCCATGATTCGAGACTTAGAAGGTGTTTAAAATAATTTTTGTTTTCAGAACTAAATATTCTAGTGTAATATGTTATATTATTTGTATTATTGTTTTGGGCGCTTAATGTGAAGCTTCCACACTTGTGCTGAGTGATCAGATAAGCAAGGATTCATAGCTTCAAATATTACGTTATAATGATCAATATTAGTAAAAAGGTTATCGATACATCCTGCAGAAGTGCTATGTAGTAAAGGGAAACCAGTGCAAGGAGACGATAGCCCATAAGATAAAAATAAACCTGTAATATCAGAAGATTCTATTTTATCCGCGAAGTTAATGTTAAAGTCACCACATATAAAGATAGGGTAGCTATAAGTGCTAAAACTATTCAATAAAATATTTAAATTTAAAAGAAATTGGTGAATATCACTGTTTGGAGATCTATATACAACTATAACTAGACAAATAATATTATTAAAAGTAAATTCATTACAAGCAAATTCAAATATTTTATCACAGGCTTGAATTGAATCAGTAGCAAAAGATTTAAAACAAAGTGATTTAAAAAAATAAATAGCAACACCACCGCACTCAAAATTAGATCTACAATAATGTGCAGCTAAATTATAAGAATCAATATTAATCATTCCTAGTCTATCGGATGATTGGTGATGTTCCGAGAGGCAGACAACATCAGGGAAATTAATCTTAGCAAGAAAAATACTCAACTCATTATTTTTGCAATTCAGGCTTCTAATATTTAGATGAAGTACACGGAGTGAGTTGATAATTGTTATATCTATGTCGCAACCGGAGTTTGGGCCGGTACTCGAAAATTTACGAATTTATTAATTGTTACATTTTCTGGCCACAGTTCAGGATTTACTATTTTATCGAACAGAGTTGGGTTGGTATTAACTTTAAAAGAATTATATTGTCCTGATTTAACATTTAATTTATATATATCAAAAGCTTCACCAGGGAAGTGTTCAAGCAGATAATTATAAAGATCATCCGTTGTAACGTTTGTTGACAATCTAGAAATATGGATAGATACTTTAAGAGGCACAGCACTAATCTTACAATTGGAACCATACTTCTTCGTTCCAACAACAGATGATGGTTTGTTGATTGCACGCTGGCCTTGATGACGACTGGCTGGAGTTACGGCAGTTTTAGTGTGACCCACTGGTCTACTTGAGTGTCCTTGGAGCCGGATTTGAGACGACCAGCGTAATTAGGATTAATTACAGAAGCTGGCGAGCTGATAGCAGGTGATTTAAGACTAGTAGCGACATCTTTTGCTGAAGGTACGCTATCAGGTATCGGTACGGTGACTGGTGGTCAGGTCCCTACAACTCTCATTGCCGGTCAGATAAAAATGTGTCTGCTGAGTGTGTCGAGCATGTTGACTTGAGGGGCGGGAGGAAATACTTAAGATGGCGGAGTTGTAGGTCCTAGTTGTCAGGTGGTTGTCAGTGAAAAAGTGACTATACGTCATATTAAGCAGTATAAAGGGAAGTAGGTATAATTAAAATGCCTGGAAGATGTTTTGTATCTCATTGCAAGTCTGGTTATGACAGTTGCAAAGAAAAATATAGTGTTTTTAAAGTTCCACTTGATATGATTGAAATTTGGGACAAATAAATCCCTAGAAGTGACCGTAAATTATACTTAAAAGATCATATAATTTTTTTCTTATTTATCTTTTATTTTCAATCAATGTATATTTTTATTGTTTAATTAATAAATGTTTATTTGATTTCAGTTCTGTATAATTATTCTGTTATTAAAAAATTTAACGTTCAACATCTTACGGAAAATTCTATTTCATAATTTTTATTTTTGTATTATCTAAAAATTATCTAGATATATTTTATTTATCTTCTATCTATTATCTAGATAATTTCTTTAATGAGTAGATAAAAAGTATTATCTCTTACACTGCATATTATAGAGTTGAACTTATTTGCATTATCAAATATTACCTGTATATACTTTGTATAAATATTATGTTTTTATGTTTCATTATAAAAATGTTATATTAAAAGGTGTAGGTATTTATTTTTTTACATTGCCTTCTTTCATGATAATATTGAACAATTTATGTTTACAAAAATTACAGAAACTGTACATTCATATAAATTTGATAATATATAATTTTACTTATTGTTTCTCAGCTTCTCAATTAGTGTGAACATGAACTGTCTCTTTTTTACGGCTCTGATTCTATCTAGCTCCAAGTACTTACGGATTCAGTATTAATTATACATTGTGTAGTTAAATTTTGCAAATTTTGTATAGGTATCCATTTAACTATGTTTTAAAACAGGACTTACTGATGTAACCGCCTCTATAGAGGCTATAGCGGCGTTTTTGTGAACTACGACCATCTCAGCAGACGAATTGCGACTGTGAGTTAGGTTACCTACTATGTCTTGTACCGTGCTGGTGGTAAACCAACTGTGACCTCTGTTGTTGGCTTTTGTAGGTTTATAACCACGTGATTAGGCATGGTGGCCGGTAATGATAGATTTGACGGATTTATAGAGGATAAAGTACCTTCGAGCATATACTGACTAGAGGCCGCCTTACGGCGTTTGTTGTGATCGGAAGATATGCGGTAGGGGAGATTAGCGGGGTCGGAAGCCGTGATGTATTGAGGGATGCGTAATTTCTTAGTATTATTCCACAAAGTAAAATATCACTCACAAAACCTCATAAAACTATTCACAAAGTAAACGCAGAACTTAGGGTTATAGTAAAATGACATGTGTGACAAGAAGTAACAAAGAATAACAGCAAAACGCTGCCCGCAATACACCATGACTTCCAGCCCCGCAAGTCCCCCCTACTGCATATCTTCCGATCACAACAAGCTATTCATTGGTATAGGGAATTACTTCTCTAGTCAGTATATGCTCGAAGATAAAGTACCATCAAACTCAGACTTTAAGTTGGCGAACTCACTAAATAAGTTATTGACAACCAGTTAGCAAGTCGTTGCATGGTATCATTACATTTAAACTGCAATGCCACGCCATCCTTATCCGTGACTATCAAGGATGTGTCGTCCGCGAACATGACTGGGGTGCAGTTTTCGCTCAAACCCTCATGTAAGACCGAGGTGTAAATTAGGAATAAGATAGGAGAGAGGCAGGTACCCTGTGGCAAACCTATTTCCATATTTATGTAGTTGGAATTTGCTGTAAGTTGACAATTATTTGACCAATACTGAATAGAGACAAATTGTTTTCTGTTAAATAAAAAATTTCTTATCCAGTCAAGAGCTACTCCGCGGATCCCGACGTTTTCCAATTTGTTTATTATACGACGTTTCGAGAACTATGCAGGGAACACAGTTCTCAAAACGTCAAATATTAATAAAACAATACAGAACTGAACTCAAATATAATAATTTATTTGTAAATAATTTTGTAAATTTAAGATTTGTAGTTAAAGAACAGTTAGGAGTTAGGACCCGTCTTAGATTTTCACTTCAGGCACCTCATCCCTAAATATTTTTAGTTCCGGTTTCATATAACCTAACCTTAACATCTAACGCCATTTACGTTTTTATCTATATCTCTCTGATTTGTTTGTTGATTGGGTTTCCTATTTTGTTTGCACAGTACGCCACACATTATTTAAAGATGTTCAGAAAAATAAACGTGCTAAACATTCATGTTAAGTAAGCGTGTTACCCACTAACCTAACCCATAAACAATACTACACTACATAAAAATACCTGCACAAACACACCTTTTAATACCATCAAAATAGAGTATTCCACCCCTTCAATCATAAACCCACCCTTAACACCATCTAATTTAATTTAATTTTTCTCCCTTCGCTGCTCCACCCTTATCAATCAAAATAAAGTAAAAATTAGTGTAATTCCCCCGTGTTAAAGATCAATTCTAATCAAGCATGTTTTATGAGGTCACGAGTGTAGACTAGTAGCGCAGTTTCACCCCGCGGGGTGGGGGCGGGGGTGGAGGCGTGTACACATTATCTCACCCAACACGCGATGTCTACGGGGTCGAAGAACTAATCCTTCAATGTTCTACAACTTAGAAATGAGACGGAATGGAAAAAATCTGCTGTAACCAACTCAGGCTTTTCTCTATTTTAACTTTTTTTCCTCAAAAAAGTCATATTTCCAATTATACTTAATTGTCCTTACAGACACCTTTAATCTAATACACCATATTATATTCATACTTGCTTAAAAATATAATATACCAATCGCTTAATTTGCTTGTTCTTAAAACTTGCATTTTACAAAGGAACTCAAATGGAACCGGAACAAGAACAAAAATCGGAATGAGCCGCAGCTATTCTAGTGCACCCAGAACCAAACCTGAATCGTATATATTTTTGTTAACCAATAACCGGTGTTGAACCGGTGGATGTGAACCGGATCGGAATGGTTTAAAGCATGAACTAAAATTTAACATTTTTTCATCAAAATTCGATTAAATTTTTAATACTTTAGAACACAGTGAACCGGTAACCGAACCAAAGACACACACATGCGACACATAGGCAACAAAAGCTAAATTATTAAGAACGTGTTTAATGTTTGTGGCCTCAAAATTTATTTTTTCTTTACTTAAATAGAAGCCACAAAATAGCGGGGCCTCTATTTCACAAGCAACACACACAGTATTTTTTTACTGTTGCGCGTGTGTGTGTCTTCTATGTATCTTTTATTAATAACAAATATAAGCAATTATTATGGAAGTAGTAATTTTTACACATAAAAATTATAAGAATGCTCGTTGAGTACCTACATCAGATTTTTTTCTTGCTCAGAAATAAAATAAATTGAGGGAACTAAGTACCTAGTGTTAAGAAATTAGCGAAAGATGTAATAATCTGTGTAAAATTTAGGTATTAAAATATTTATTTAGGATTAAGTTCACTCAGCAGCAACGAAATATAAATTTACACATGCCCGTATTTACTAAATAAATAGAGGAAGTATATCATGGCTTTCCTAGCACTGAAAATAGACTATGCTCGTTGCAGAGAAATCTCAAAACATAAAACATTTATATCATGATGCAGTGTTTCTATTTAATGCTATTACATTACGGCATAAAATGAAACTGAATTTGGTAAGTACCTACATAATTCTCTGCAAAAGCGTAAATGTACTTAATGTGGTCACATGAAAGTTATGCTCGTGCTTAAAATAACACTCGAGTTCAAAAATATTAAAATATTTTGAAGCAAATACTGCACTACAATGCAAAATTAACGATAATATACAATATTAGTGTGGTTAGGTTACATTTTACAACGCGTGTTCTATATTTAACTACGACGCGAAGCAGAGTGCTTGAATAAAACCAATAAACACTTCAATTAATTACGATAAAATGTACTTTAGGAAGAAAAGAAGGAAAATAAAATAATTATTAATTTATTTTTTTGATTACTGAATTCTTCGTATCACAGAACAAGAGACCCAAAGAAGAAGCGACAGATCCAGCTATCAATAAGTTATTTTTAATTTTTAATGTTTATATAAATTTATATAGAACTAAGAGTAAAACAGGTTTCTTCTCTAATTTAATTTTTATATTTAATTTTAATAGTATACTACAATATTCAAGTTAGTATTTGCTCAAAAAATATTTTTTATAATTTTCGTGACATAGGTATTAAGAATACGTATTCAATAATGTCGTTTTGGTTTTATTTTGTACTATTAAAAAGATGTGTGCCTTGTCCCCCTACATTTATCTGACCCCTGCTGGCCCTACAAATTTAAAAGTCCAGCACCGCCACTGCTTGGAATAATTATTGGTAAGAGATGATGATAGCAAAAAATGTCAAGTTTGTGGGCTCTCTTTTTCATTACAAAGCAACTTTAAAAACCTCAGCTAAAACGAACTGACATGCTGAAAAATCATGGGGCATGTATAAAATCGCAACTACCATAGACTTAGTCAACGATGAGTAGGTAATTGTTGTTTAAACTTCAAGAGACCAGAAAATAAATTTAAATTTTTTGAAAATCGCAAACTTAATTAGGTATCAATCGAATCTTGTTACATAGCATTACAATATAGAACAACAATGTGTATTGCTTCGTTATCATAATTACCTACCTATAATATTTAAATAACAAATCCTTAGGAATTGGATGAAAACAAATATATTCAAAGAAGACATTTCAACAGTAACGAACACTGTTCATTGAAGTGCTCAGGGCGCCCTTCGCCAAAAATATCCCCCGGGGTTATACGAGTTAATCATTAAATATTTTAAAAGCACTCTAATTGTGCTTTATGCTGTCTTGTTCTTTGAAGATTTACTCTAAATGTCTACAGTTTATAATTATGCTTCAGGCTTCAGGCATTACTTCAAATATACGTTAATTAGCATTTCATATAAAAGTTTTCTATTTGGCAGTGCTTGAAAGGATTTTCTAATTATTTCCGACAAATTTGTAGAGGCACTAGAAAAATAAAAGTCTAAATAGGTAATTTGTTTATGTAAAAATAAAGCAAAACTAATTATTTTTTTAACACAATTTATTTTCAAAATGAAACCCTACTTTATTAAATAAAAAGAAGCAAGACTTTCTTGGCCTCTTGATTGGCGATTTGCACAGACCCGCGAGATCGCGATCGCCCAATTTGACCGTTCCAGACTTCTTTCTTTGGGGTTTTTTTAAGTCACAGGTCTATACGAACAAGTCACAGACCATCCGACAAGAAGTAGTGAATAATTTATCGCCAGAAGTTTTGATCCAATTCATGGAAAATGCTGTAAACAAGCCCGAATGTGCATCAACTATGGCGGCGGACACTTGACCGAAAACAAATAGAATCAATTTTTATTAATATATATATATATATATATATATATATATATATATATATATATATATATATATATATATATATATATATATATATATATGCAGTGGCTTAACACCCCATTGGGGTTGCGCCGCTTCGTGAAGCTCTCTAAATCCATTTATTGGGGTGGATTAGTCCCCGTTCCTATGTTTTATATCCTACTAACAATCTCTCGCCATATCTTCCTATCTTTAGTTTTTTCCTTCCAGTTTCTTATTCCTATTTTGTTGAGATCTTCTTGTACTTCTGTTAGCCACTTTGACCTTGGTCTTCCTCGTCTTCTTCTGCCTCCGGGTGCCCATTGTAGGATCGACTTTATTGTTTCTCTTTCGTCTGCTCTCCATATATGTCCTAGCCATCGTATCCGTTGTTGTTTTATTTTCTTAACTACATCTTCTTCTAATTCCTGTTCTATTTCATGGTTCATTCTTGCTCTATACTCATTCTCTGATGTTTTTATTGGTCCTAATATGGGTCGTAATATTTTCCTTTCTGCTATTCTCAAATCTTCTTCATCCTTCTTCGTCATTGTCATTGTTTCTGCAGCATACAACAATATTGGTCTTATTATTGTTTTGTATATTTTTATTTTCGTTTTCTTTGCGAGTATTTTGTTCAGCAGTATTTTTTTGTTTGCGTGATAAGCTCTGTTTACTGCTATTATTTTTTCTTTTATTTCAGTTTCTCTTTCGTTTTTGTTATTCAGTGTAGTCCCTAAGTATTTGAATTTTTTTACCGCTTCAAAAGAATGTTCACCTATACATATGGACTCCCTTTTCCAGGCCTTTCCTAATATCATTATTTTCGTTTTGTTTTCGTTTAGCTTGAGTCCTATTTTTTCTCCTTCTGTTGTAATCTCTTTTAACATTTTTGTCATAATTTCTCTGTTTTTTGTTGCGATAACGATATCATCAGCGTACGCTATTATTTGTCCACCACTTGTTCTGAGTGTTCCTTTGTTTATTTTCCTCATTGTGTATTCTAATGCTATGTTAAATAAAGTTGCAGATAATGTGTCTCCTTGCCTCACTCCTTTGGTTATTTCGAATTCTTGTGTTGTTCCTTTTTGTGTCCTTATATTCGCTGTGGTGTTTCTCATTGTCATATGAATCAGTCTCCTTAATTTCTCGGTCACTCCGAAATTACTCAATGCTGTCATTAATACATCTCTTTTAATAGAATCAAAGGCTTGCTTAAAATCAATAAAGAGCATCTCTATGTCCATTTTATATTCATGTGCCTTTTCCATTATTTGTTTCACTGTGTGAATTGCGTCTGTTGTCGACTTTCCTTTGACGAAGCCGCATTGGTGTTGGCAGATTATCTCTTTTGTTTCCATTGTTAGTCTCTTTTGTATTATTGTTGTCATTATTTTGTATGCAGTGTTGAGTAACGTGATCCCTCTGTAATTTTGGCATGATTGCTGGTCTCCTTTCTTGTGTAATGTTACGATTATTCCATTTTTCCACTCGTCTGGCATTTCTTCTTCTCTCCATACTTGTAAAATGAGCGTATGAATGGTTTCGTATAGCTTGTCCCCTCCGTATTTAATCATCTCTATATTTATTCCATCGTTACCCGGTGCTTTACCGTTATTCATATTTTTTATTATTTCCTTGACTTCCTCGATTGTAGGTTCTTCTAACGTATCTTCTATGTTTTGTTCTTGCTGCTCGTCAATACTGTTTAGATGATTTGTATCTGTTAGTAGTTCTTCAAAGTACTCCACCCAGGCTTGTTTGTATTGTTCGTCGTTCTCTGACTTCTTGCCGGTTTTATCTTTTATGTTAAGTATTTTTGGTTTATATGTCTTGTGTTGTTCATTGATTTTTTGGTAGAATTGTTTTGTGTTGCTATTTTTACTTTTGTTTTCAATGTCTCTTATTTTATCTTCTAACCAGTTTTTCTTTGCTGACCTTATTGTTTTATTACTTATTTTTCTGATCTTCTCATACTCCTCTCTGTCAGCAACGTTGTTTGTTTTTAACCATTTTAGCCTCGCCTTTACTTTCTTTTTTACAATATGATGGCAGTTTTTGTCGAACCATTGTTTTTTATTTTCGTTCTTTCGTTCCCCTATGCATGATCGAGCTGCCTGTTGAATACATTGTTTTATATTGGTCCACTTCGCTTCTATCGTAGATTCGTCATCGTATTTACTTTCTATTTGTTTTTTAAGTTCTTCTTCGTACTTGCATCTGGTATTCACAATGTTAAGTTTTTCTACGTTCCATTTTATTTTTTTCTCTTTATCCTTGTTTGCTCTTTTTACTTTTTGTTTTAGGGTTGCGGTTACCATATAGTGGTCGGAGTCTGCACACGCACCTCTGTAGGTTCTTACGTCTTTTACTGTTGACTGTTTCCTTCTCGTAATTAGAACGTGGTCTATTTGTGATCGTGTTTCTTGACTTGGTGATATCCATGTTATTTTATGTCGTTTTGGGTGCTTGAATTTAGTACTACTTATTATCATATCATATTTTGCTCCTATCCTGCATAATCTATGCCCATTATTGTTTGACTCTTCATGTATTGTGTTTTTTCCAGCTACTTTTTGAATATAGTCTTCTTTCCCTATTTGAGCGTTTAAGTCGCCTAGTAGCAGTATATTATCTTCCTTTGGTATTTTATCTATTTCTTCTTCTAGCTTTTCATAAAAGTGATCTTTTTCTTCTATTCTTGCATTTTCGGTTGGCGCATATACATTCATCAGTGACAAATTGAATGGCTTTGCTTCTATTCTTAGATATGCTATTCTCTCATTTATTGGTTCAAAGTTTATTACTTTATTTTTTAGTTTCCCTGTAATTATGAAAGCTACTCCGTACATCCCTTGTTTTTCGCCACTTGAATAAAATATTGCTGAATCTTTTTTATTTATTGTTCCTTTTCCTTTCCATCTTGTTTCTTGTATTGCAGCTATATTTATTTTATATCTAAGCAATTCGTTTTCTATTTCTTGTGTCTTTCCTGGTTGTAGCATAGTCCTTACATTCCATGTGCTAATTTTAATTTCATTTTGTCTTTTCTTCGCTTTTCTTTCCTTTTTTTTATATTTTTCCATGTTTTGTTTTGCTTGCGTTTTGTTTGAATTTATGATGTTGTTTGTATCCTTCTCTTGTCCTTTTTCATGCGCGTTCGTTATCCCGATATCTTCTTCTTTTTCACTCAGTTTTTTGGCTTCGGTTTTAGCTCTTCTATTTCTTCGTCCCATATCCACATGATGTTATTTATTTCTATTTTTCTGTAATATTTTTTTACCGAGTTTCCTTTCTCTTCTTCTAGTTTGGCTCTTTTTCTAATTTCTCGTTGTATTTTTCGTTCTCCAAAAGTAAGGAATCTGTCTATATATATTTCTTGTCCTTTTAATTTTTTCTTTGCTGTAAATATCTTGCTCATGTCTTCTTCTTTATTTATTTTAACTACTATTATATCCTTTTCTGTGTTTTGCTTTATTTTGTATGCATCTATTATTATGTTAGGCTCTACTTGAAGTTTTTCCTCGATAAAGGATTTGACTTCTTGTAATATATTTTGTTTTGTTTTCAACCCTGTGATAACGAATTTATTCTTATTTGCTTCCATTGCTCTTTGTTCCTCTTTCTTCTCTATTCTTTTGATCCTTTCTTCAAATTCATTCTTCTTTTTTTCCCACTTATTCTCTTTTTCCTTTATTTGCTCGATTTCTTTATTTATACTTTCAATATTTTGTATAATTTTTTTGTAAGATTCCTCCATTTCTTTTCTTATTATTTTATTTCCTTCTTTTACTTCCTCTCTCCCCATTTCTACTTCGTTTGATAGTTTTTTCATTGATTCCGATATTTGCTCTAATATGCCTTCCATTTTACTATCGGTTTCAATAATTTCTATTTCCTTTGTTTTATTAGTTTTAACAGGTGATCTTTTTAATATTGCGCTCTTCTTAAAAATTCTGGCGGGATCTTCTTCTTCTTGCTCTCTTTTTCTGGTTTGGCTTTTAGTTCGTGAACTGTACATCTGGTTCGAAACCCCGCTAAGATTGTAATTTCCTGTCGTTCGCTAGATGTCACTGTGTATTCACTTGTTGTCTAGCTACTTCTATTGGACAGTATGTGGCGCTACTTGTCTGTTTTGATCGAAATGTCTTTGATTTAAAACTAGATCACTACAGCTACTGTTCACTATCTAAAGGAAGAGAGTGTCCTACTGCACCACGCCTTCTCCAGAGACCAGGATATTATCTTGTTTTTCCTTTTCTCGGTATATTGGTGTGTTTACATGAAATAATATTTGTAGGTTATGTTTTGTTAATCCTAGATTTTCAAATTACATACAAAATAAATGCCTTAGTTAATCGGGTGATTACTTTTGCGCCGTCTTGTATCATCAAACTATGACACGATTATAGATTAGTTCCATGAGGTAACTTGTAAGTACAAGGATAGGGCCAGGGCCAGAATTCATTGACTAATTTACTTTTTAACTCACAGCCTGCAAGTTGATTCGGAACTTATCAACATCAGTTGTATTTTTGTATGTCATCCAAATTGGATGTTTCAACGTGCCTTCAAATAACGAGTACCTATAGTTAATATCTTAACTAAACGAAACAATCTGAAGTTGGAATGCTAAAACTGATCGTTTTTTATTGGCTGATGTAACACACCAGTTTTACACCACACAAACTTTGTTATGTAAACAAACGAATGTTCTCCATCTTGTCTCGTCAGCTGTTGTCAGTGACTGTATCGAGTTTGCCCGCTGATAGGTCAAATTTAATTTTGCCGCAAAAAAATTTAGTAATATTTTTCTCGTATTTACACAGTGTAAATACGGCTCAGCGAGACAACTTCAGATTGCTCCGTTTAGTTAAGGAATCAACTATAGGTAGGTTATAGTTGCTAGTGGAGTAGCTCAAAAAACTAGTAGGTACTCTACTATTGAGCTACAACTGCCATAATTGCATAATTACATATTATTATTATTTTGCATTCTTCAACATTTATTGTTATTTTTACAAAATTATAGACTTACAACTTATACCTTAAGGTCGCGCTCACAGGAGCGTACCAACAGTAATTAATTTTATTCATGGTGCATTTAAAATTGGTAGACTTTAGCAGTCCAAACATTGCATATATGTGATTCTTAATTGTATACCTAGGCTAATGAACCATTCTTGTTTAAAAGAAGTGCTTATTTTTCATAAAAATACATTTTATTTCCAAAACTATCACATCTACATCTTTATAACATACTTACTTGACTAGAGAATTATATATGTTATCATAAGAAAAAAACAAAAAACGTAAATATTGACTGAGACTCAAATGCACCATGAATAAAAAATAAAGTGGTTTGAATAGCACGCGACCACTAAAATAGTTGAAGCATTATCACATAGATGGCTGCTCGTCGTTTAAAATTTGGCGCTATAGATTCAAAGTCCGCATTGCATTATTTATGTTATGTTATGATTTCGTTAAAAGCCCTTTCATAGTTTTTTCTTATATCTTGCGGTTATTTGTTATTGTTATTATGTTTTAGTTGTTTTCTTGTTTTTTGCGTTATTGTTATTTAATTATTGGTTTTGTTGTTATTAATGTGTTGTTATTATTATTATTATTAAACATTGTTCACTCGGGAACTGTGTCCGTGGTATTATATTATTTGTTGAAATGGGGGGAAAAAGTACGAAGCACAGTAAAAAGAAGAAAAATAATAGATCTTTCGCTCGGAAAAGGTGTAATAAACTTAATTGCGTAGGTAAATAGTACATAAAAATTTGAATTTTTTTAGGACTAACGTATATTACATGTTTCTACTTTTGCACTTTTCCAGTAAACCAGTAAACGAAAGATAAATAATTGAATAAAAAAATGACACTTACTTTTATTATTTATCCTACTTTTTTACATTGTTGTCAACAATCAGTTTGTATTGTATAAATCTGATATCGTCTATTCGAAGAATTCGAGAATGATTAACTTTCTCAAAACTGACCAATCAGAATAAATTGAGTATTTTAGCAAGTTATTTTATTGATTTTATTAGTAATTTTTGTATCAAGTGGATATTTTAAGTGTGTATATCAATAAACATAATTTTAAAATATTATATATGTAGCCATAAGCTTTGTTATTTATTGACAATTTTTTTATGTTTATATTTCGTTATAAATAATCAAATAAGTTAATGTGAAACTATTGGTTACTATGGTAATCTTATAAGATTCAAATTCAGGTTAACGATGCTTTATATAATTATAAAAAAATTGTTAATTTATATATATTTATATTTTAATTTAGAAATTTAGATAATAAAAATTTGTTTCTTGTGTTGACAACTGTCAAAAATACTCGGGTATGCTGGTATGCACTTGTGCAAATACTCGCGGGTACACTGCATTTGTGCACGTATACCTACTCACTGATACTTGATTGTTTTGGCTCGAAATTTAAAAAATACTGTAACCTGATTGGTTGAAATTTTTCGAGGGAAATAGTCAGTTATTATACCACAAGAGCTACGTCGAACCGCAGGAGGCAAAAGTATTTTCTATTATTTTTGATGATCAAGTGGTATACAATTTCATGAATAAAACAAATTTAACAATTTTATTTATTAAATTAATTTTAAATATTATTGTTTGTTGTGTCCTGGTTACGGTGGATAAACGCATACTATGTCAATATTAAAAAATATGCACTGGAATAGTGTTGTTTATAGATAGTTTCTATGATTTTTGTGAAAAATAGTGCATTTTAATTGGTTAAAATATATAATGACGGAAATAGTCACTGATATTTGATTGTTATTAAAAAATGATTGTTACCTGATTGGTTAAAATTTATTTTTTCAAATGATTCTTAAATATGAAGTAATTAAACTCACCAATATAATAAAAAATTATTAAATTTTCAGACTTTGCTAAAAATACTTAGGTACCAAAACATTAGCAAAATTCCGGATATAAACTAAAATCTTAATGTAAAAAATTTCATTATTGAATTAAACATATACAAGATAATTATTTATGTTTGTTAATATGTACCTACTAAACAATGATATTATTTAATAAAAAAATTTACATTTATAGAAAATAATTATGTATAGGTAACAGGATTATTGGTATAGTTTGAGAAAATTTGGAAATAAATGGAAAAAAATGTTATTTTTGCGCAACTATCAAAATTTATTATAATCCATAATTAAATGATACAAAATATTAGTAATTGTTATTGTTGTCATGTTGTATTGTTGTGCGTTTACAGACCCACAAACCCGAGCGCCAAGCGCTTCTATCTCGTCAAAAAATTTAGAACCTTGAGAAATGAATAGGTATAATTTCTACGACGGCGTAGAAGGGTCAGGGTAAATATTTTTTTATATTGAATTCCCGACTTTTAAACAGCTGAGATCCCGAGTTTAAAAGTTAGGTTCCTGAGTTTAAAAGTCGGGATCCTGAGTTTAAAAGTCGGGATCCCGAGTTTAAAAGTCGGGATCCCGACTTTTAATCTCGGGATTAAAAAGCTAAGATCCCGAGTTTAAAAGTCGGGATCTCGAGTTTTAAACTCGGGATCCTGAGTTTAAAAGTAGGGATCCCGAGTTTAATAGTCGGGAATTCAATATAAAAAAATATTTACCCTGACCCTTCTACGCCGTCGTGTAATTATATAATTTTTGCTTTACGTTACATTGTTGTCCCGCCCGACACTTCTTGACAAGCTTGCACAGGTTGCAAGTTCTACGAAGTGCTACCGGCACCGGTCCGTGTATTTTTCTTTCATACACTATAAAATTCATAACTCGTTATCTAGCCAACCAATTATATTGATTTCCTTAGTAAAAATAATTTTGAACCTTCCTTTATATATCTCCTGCAGTATGTACTGCAAAATTCCTTACAAAACGAGATTTAGTAGCAGACTACATTTTTCACTACACGAAATTTACGTTGAATTTTATTACTTTCTCATTTGTTATAAACAATACGTCATTCTTGATAAATGTACTACACCTACACATAGGTACTTAATAAGTACTGCTTGTATAAAAAAATTGAATAAAATATCTTCACTAGTTCACAAGAAAATACAATTGTAAGTCGGAAAGTTAAAAAAAATCACCAAAATTTTAATTTCTAAAAAAAGGAGATAATGCATTTTTCGGGTTGATGACAATTTAGGATTTTCGTATCTTTTTATATGTAGAAAGAGAAAAAAATCTGAATATAATATAATTTTTTCAGAAAGGCTACACCTATATTCATTTCTCAAGTTTCGAAATTTTTTGATGAATCGGGACTATAAATTAAATGGATAAAAATATGTCAAGATTTTTCTATAAAATAAAAATTCATGGCATACAAAGTAAAAACTATTATTAATTATTATTATAACATTACATTATTTATGTTGTTTGTTGTTCGAAATATTTTTACCTATCTTCTTACGTGTCCCAAAAAATGTTCATACGGGAATTTCTCTCGAGAATCAAGAAACGAAAACGATCCAAATGTTCTTACCGAAATGTACAGTGGCTATGAGTGGGGGAACAATGTTGCGATTGGCTACACTAATACAAGCGTATATACAGTATAATATGTACAAATTTTATACTATGCTGCCATCAGTCGGTCTAGAAACGAAATAGCACTGCAATCCCGCGACGTTAAGGTAGAAAAGTTTTAGGATTAAGCGAGAGATTAAGTACCTAAGAAAGTTTTCAGTTATGTATTTGTAATCCTTGTTTGTGTTTTCTATGTTGCTAAGAATTATTATTTATTACAGATAAATAAAGTAGAAAAGGAAATAAGGAACAATAAGATGCCAACACAAGTGTAATTTCCATTCTAAGGAAACACCATCTACTCTAATATGAATTAACACAAATGAAAAGTCAAAGTCACATAACAAGAAGTAATGTCGGCAGTATTCATAACATTGTTCTCTGGCGTGAAACTTGTTACTTGTAATAGAATTTTCAATTCGCATATGGACTATGGCTTTGCAGTTCCAAGTTCCGTCGATTGCTCTTTTTCTCTGGCAGAGCCACACATATGTTCACATAAAACCGCTCGGGCCCTCACTTCAGAGGCCTGCGAGGCTCGTTCCATTGAGTGCATTGCTCCGTTGCTCCACAATGCCGATTCGTACATGGGATTTCGTGCAAAACTATGAGTTTTCAGCATTCATATTTCAAAAGAACTATGAATGAATATGGAACGTTATCGTATACTTGAAAATAGTTTTTTCTCAAACATAAAACTTCATTTGCACATTCAAACGTGTCTTATAAAAACAGTAAGAATTAAGACGATCACAATGACGATTCGTACATGGGATTTCGTGCAAAAGTCAGTTTTCAGAATTCATATTTCAACAGAATGGAACGTTATCGTATACTTGAAAATAGTTTTTTCTCAAACATAAAACTTCATTTGCACATTCAAACATCAAACGTGTCTTATAAAAACAGTAAGAATTAAGACGATCACAATGACGATTCGTACATGGGATTTCGTGCAAAAGTCAGTTTTCAGAATTCATATTTCAACAGAACTATGAATGAATATGGAACGTTATAGTATACATATACTTGAAAATAGTTTTTGCTCAAACATAAAACTTCATTTGAACATTCAAACGTGTCTTATAAAAACAGTAAGAATTAAGACGATCACAATGCCAATTCGTACATGGGATTTCGTGCAAAAGTGAGTTTTCAGCATTCATATTTCAACAGAACTATGAATGAATATGGAACGTTATCGTATACTTGAAAATAGTTTTTGCTCAAACATAAAACTTCATTTGCACATTCAAACGTGTCTTATAAAAACAGTAAGAATTAAGACGATCACTACGATCGATAAAAAGTACTTTTTTCTACATTCACTTCATTTTTCGAAAATGTCATCTTACAAGACGTAGAACGGCCGTGTGGGAATGTTAAACGGGTTGTGCCGCAAATGAAACACTCCCAAGTAAGATGCTTATTTCAACACTTCGTCGGCTGAGTATTTGTCTCATGTCATGTCTCGGGTTTTGTGTATTCTGATATAAAGTCCACTGGTCCATGTCGGCAAAATACAATACTATATTTGAGAAATAGAAGTACTATATTTATGTTGTTGTATTTTGAAAAACTTAAATTTTTTGTTGTACCATGTCCATTGTTGTATTACAATATTATAACAAATGCAAGCAAATTACCATTAAATGTACACTTTTTACGTAGTTTTTATTATACCGAATATTAAATTACTTCCATATTTACATATAAACTGACAACTAAATAATTAATTTCATTAGAACTTTGAAACCGTATTATCTCGAATCTTAACATTATTTACGGACATGAGACAAACCAATACTCAGCCGACGACTTGATACACTAAACTATTTTTTCTTCTATGTAAATACGTGAAAAATACACAGGGAGAAAAGGAGGGCCTTGAAATTCGTGAAATTTTACCAATTATTTTCAAATTGTCATTTTTCACTAATTTGGGCGAACTTCGAGGGCGAGAAAGTATCAAGTTTCTTCTTTAAGGGCATGCATGCGATCTTAGTCGTAACTCCCTAACTCCCTATGAAAAAAAAATGTTTTTAATGGCAAAAACTTCCAACTTTGACTATCTGTACATGTACAGTGTTGGAAAAAAATTATCGAGGCGAGAGGTCAAAAAGACAAACAATTCTCGCTAAACCGTTATGCAACAACCTGTATATGTGAAAATAATTTTACATTATGCTCCTTGAGTAGACGAGTATATTCTGTTAATAAATTTATGCTGTATTTCTAACGACAAGGGAAATATCGAAGACGGGCATTTCGATGACTCACCTGTATATCATTTAATTGAGTACATATCAGAGTGTCGACAAGTCATAGTTCCGACAAGCCACAGCATCTAAAAGTCATAGCGTATAAATGTCATAGCATCGACAATTACCCCCACTCCTGAGTTCATAGCGTTTAACTGTTAAACAGTCATAGCGTATAAATGTCATAGTGCCGACACTTACCCCCACTCCTGAGTTCATAGCGTATAACAGTTTTAAAAGTCATAGCGTATAAAAACCATACCGCCTAATAACCACACGTCCGAAAAACCACAGCGTATAAAAGTTCCCCCACCACAATGTCCAGCTACCCATATACCAATTTTCACACTTCGATTTGCACATTTGTACCCAAACTAATCAATACTAACAAAACCCTAATTGAGTCCAACAGATCTCCGTTTTTTTAAAATAAACTAATCAATACTAACAAAACCCTAATTGAATCCAACAGAACGCCGTTTTTTTTAAAATAAACTAATCAATACTAACAAAACCCTAATTGAGTCCAACAGAACTCCGTTTTTTTTAAAATAAACTAATCAATACTAACAGAACCCTAATTGAGTCCAACAGAACTCCGTTTTTTTAAAAAATAAACTAATCAATACTAACAAAACCCTAATTGAGTCCAACAGATCTCCGTTTTTTTAAAATAAACTAATCAATACTAACAAAACCCTAATTGAATCCAACAGAACGCCGTTTTTTTTTAAATAAACTAATCAATACTAACAAAACCCTAATTGAGTCCAACAGAACTCCGTTTTTTTTAAAATAAACTAATCAATACTAACAGAACCCTAATTGAGTCCAACAGAACTCCGTTTTTTTAAAAAATAAACTAATCAATACTAACAAAACCCTAATTGAGTCCAACAGAACTCCGTGGTGTGGCATTTATTCGATTCTATGACATTTATACGCTATGACTTTTAAAACTGTTATGCGCATGAACTCAGGAGTGGGGGTAAGTGTCGGCACTATGACATTTATACGCTATGACTTTTAAAACTGTTATACGCTATGAACTCAGGAGTGGGGGTAAGTGTCGGCACTATGACATTTATACGCTATGACTGTTTAACAGTTAAACGCTATGAACTCAAGAGTGGGGGTAATTGTCGATGCTATGACATTTATACGCTATGACTTTTAGATGCTGTGGCTTGTCGGAACTATGACTTGTCGACACTGTGGCATGTTCCCATTTAATTCTTATCCTGATGTTGTGAAACATCTTGCATCACCATACTCATAAAGTACATAATGCAATTACACTAAATTCAAACTAAAAACCTGACCACGGACAATATCACACGGACGTAATAACCGGTAAATCCCCATTCCCTACTAAAAGTAAACCGGAAGTACAGAGAACGGAAATTCCGGATACGGTTTAGGGGCTCGATGAAATATTGAAAATATTTCTTCCGTTATTGGTCGAGTTTTTCTGTACGTTCTCTCAGATGCATGATGTGAAATATAATCCTTATTTACTGGTTTTCCACTAAGGTTTTGTGTTACCAGAAATACGAGAATGATAAAGATGGTTTACCTGCATAATTGCAACGTTGATAAAAAGACTCAATTTATAATTTATATCATAGAATAGAAGGATAACCAGATGAGAATATAAAAACCTCATAAATTATTTAAAAAAAATTTACATAAGAGATTTAAAAAAAATCTGACGTGGACACCACATGACTTCCTTGTACGCCTATTAAACTGTTCATACTTTTCTTAATAACTAAAATGTAGAAATATAATATTATACAAATATATTAATATATAAGTACTGCTACTATACTCACAAATCTATTTTAGTCATTTTATTTAAACGGCAGAAGAAGATATAAAGCAAATTTTACTATTGTCACTGTCATGTCATAATCATTTAAATTTTACGTAGTAACAAATGTTAATCGATCATGGACTACAAGATACCGAAATACTAAATTATAAATATATACTTTAATTATTTTTAAATGATAGCAAATACAAAAATATTTATAAAATACCGATTGTAGGTAATAATCACATAATCTTTAATTTAAAATAAAAAAAAATTGTCTTAAATTAAATATTTATCGAAATATTTTTAAAAAGTACTACTTCCGGTTTGTAGACTGAAACCAAAAATAGGAGGTGCACAACTAGATGCTATAACAATCCTAAATACAAAATTTCAACTTTCTACGTCTAACCGTATTTGAGTTATGCGACACACATACGTCCGTCCGTCCGTCCGTCCGTACGTACAGACGTCACGTCGAAACTAGTCATAATGGATTCAGAAAAGGTCAAAACGTCAAAAAATATATATTTTATACCACTCTACCGGTTTTGGCCCTACATGAGCCCTCCTCAGGAGTTGGTGTTACTTATTCATCACAATTTTTAGTGCAATCATTAAAGATTTTTTGAAATTAAACACATTAAAATAATTATACAATTATAGTCAAAAGGTACAACAGAAATCATCCAATACTACGGAAATTCCGTTATTTGCAATAACTGTAGAGTGGTGTAAAATATATCTTTTTTGACTGCAACCCATTGACTGCAATCCTTTTAATAAAACTTCCAGTCAAGTAAATTCCAACTTTATTGTTAAAATATTCTCTTATGATTATGATACAAAAAGTGTTACGTCGGGTTAAGAGGCCCATCTACCTCCTAAAATCCAGCATAAATGTACTAACGTAGCGAGTGTTTTGTGGCCAGTACACGAATGCTAAAATTTCATTCCAACAAGGATTATATACTTAAATAACAGTTGTGTCTTTTTAAAATAATAATGAAAAATTGTATACGGTTATAAAAATTCCGAAAAATTAAAAAAATGCATTAAAATTTCCAATTTATGCAAACTTTACACGGGTATATCTCATGATCGAGATTTATTTTAAAAAAGGCACATCAGTAGATTCATTGTTTCTGTTAAATGTTTAAAAAAAGCATTATCTTTAAGTCAATAATAAACTGATAGCACTGAGCTATGTTTATAATGTTCATACCTCTCAAAATATATATTTACAGTATCAGCCTGATATTATTGCCTGTACAAACCAAAGCGAGATTCTTGAACGTACACGTATGTATGTATGTATGTACACGAGCTGTACCTATGTCTATGTAATGTAGTAGTGAACAATTCCTCAATAAACAATTTAATAATTCGTAGAAATTCTGCCAAAAGACCTACAAATATGAAACTACGGTTATTTACTAACAAAACTACGGGAAATTCAATAATGCAATCAAATTTTTCATATTACTCGTACATTATAAATCGATTTTTACCTTGTATTATTCATCGCAGGGCCTTGAAATTTCTTCCAGGATTCAATGAGGTCCTTAGACACACAGTATATAGTTTTGTAAATGTGTATCGTGAAATAACTGCAGATTTTAATAAATAAAGCACTACAAAATCATCACCAATCACTGCGCGTTGATTGTTATATCACTGGTTTATGTTTCGCACATTCTTCATAGAGATGGCACCTGTTTCGATTCATATTTAACTGTTTTAAATGATATTCTGGTAAATTTATGTTTTTTATTTATTAAAAATAATGTAAATTTTGAAACTTAGTTATTACTGAATGAAAAGAACTTGATTTATTAGTGCTTTGAATTTCGGGTTGCAAATATTTCAGGATTTGTTAAAATTATTGGTTGAATATTTCATTTTAACAAGATACTAAAATACAGTGTCTGAAATTTTAACATGAGTTATCATTATTAAATTCAAAAAACTATACAAAATTTTCCTCACTGAGAATATCACCTGAATCTGGTCTTGGGCCTCGATATTATTTTGTTCCAGGGCTCCTAGACACCTAGTTCCGCCACTGAATCCTACTTTATTAATACTCATTCGACCTAACCTATAAACGATTCGCGATGTGAAAACTGAAACTGTGTAATAGCAACGTTGCAGATACGCAGTGCTTTGCAGTATTCCAGCTGGTGCTGCTGTGCTAGTGTCGGGAGAATTATCAGAACTTATTACAGACGGTTATGATTGTTTATTATTCATGTAGCTCGGGGTTTGAACCGTTAAAGCCGGCCGCATTTTGCATCGTAATTCGAGGACGTTAGGTGCGAGATCTTGCTATAATGGGGAAGTTTTTGTTGAGAGGATACGTTGAAATATTGCCAAAAGTGATGATACGTATTTGGAATTGTTATATGAGCTAAAGCTATGTCTGCTTTTCATGAAATTTGGACTACATTTTGACGATATACCAAGCGGGTGCGGGAGCGCTTTATTTGCCCTAACTGTTTTTCAGTTAAACGGTCATTTGACCAAACTTTTATTCTTATAACCTGTTATTTCACCAAACGAAATTTATCTTACACGGGTATTTGGCCGAACTGTTATTTGACCAAACTGGTATTTTACCAATCTGTTATTTAACCAAACGCTGTTAAACCAAAACGTTATTTGACCAAATCGTCATTAGACCAAATCGCCATTTCACCAAATCGTCATTTGACCAAATTGCCAAAGCGACGGACGCTAGTGACATCTTTAGTACACTAGGAGATCCACTTATTTGCCCAAACTGTTTTACAGTTAAACGGTCATTTGACCGAATTTTTATTCTTATAACCCCGTGTAAGATAAACTTCGTTTGGTGAAATAACAAGTTATAAGAATAAAAATTTGGTCAAATGACCGTTTGACTGGAAAACAGTTTGGGTAAATAAGTGAATCTTCTAGTGTACTAAAGATGTCACTAGCGCCTGTCGCTTTGGCAATTTGGTCAAATGACGATTTGGTGAAATGGCGATTTGGTCTAATGACGATTTGGTCAATAACGTTTTGGTTTAACAGCGTTTGGCTAAATAACAGTTTGGTAAAATACCAGTTTGGTCAAATAACAGTTCGGCGAAATACCCGTGTAAGATAAACTTCGTTTGGTGAAATAACAGGTTATAAGAATAAAAGTTTGGTCAAATGACCGTTTGACTGTAAAACAGTTTGGGCAAATAAGTGGATCCCGCGAGTGCTGGTGCAGTTTACCCCCACCCCCTGTGATGAAAGCCACTCTCTCACGAGTTTTTCCACCGTCGAGTACCAACATTTTGTCGCAACTTATTTACACTACGATTAATCCGAAACTGTACGTCAGATCGCTTTCGTCGTTTGAAATGAAATAACATTCGAAACATACTAATTTATTGTACGAATTAGTTTTTTTTTATATTAAAACTTATAGAAACAAAATTATGTTTTATGCTATCAATTAAAACGTTAGTTGACGAATATATCGTTATCTGTACCTACGTCAAAAGTTCATTTTTAAAATTTAACTGGTAAACTATCTAAAAAAAATCTGACGTGGGCACCACATGACTTCCTTGTACGCCTTGTGTGTTCATACTTTTCTTAATAACTAAAATGTAGAATAATATAAAAAATTCATTTAACTTATTATACTAGTATACTCACAAATATATTTTAGTCATTTTATTTAAACTGCAGAAGAAGATATAAAGCATATTTTACTATTGTCACTGTCATGTCATAATCATTTAAATTTTACGTAGTAACAAATGTTAAACGATCATGGAGTACAAGATACCGAAATAATAAATTATAAGTATATACTTTAATTATTCTTAAATGATAGAAGATACAGAAAAATTTATAAAATACCGATTGTAGATAATAATCACATAATCTTTCATTTAAAATAAAAAAATTTGTGTTAAATTAAATATTTATCGAAATATTTTTAAAAAGTACTACTTCCGGTTTATAGATTGAAACCAAAAATAGGAGGTGCACAACTAGATGCTATAACAGTCCTAAATACAACATTTCAACTTTCTACGTCTAACCGTATTTGAGTTATGCGACACACATACGTCCGTACGTACGTACGTACGCACGTACGTACGCACGCACGTACGTACAGACGTCACGACGAAACTAGTCATAATGGATTCAGAAAAGGTCAAAACGGATATTTCCATCAAAATCTGAAAACCGAAATTTTTCGCGATTACAATACTTCCTTATTACTCCGTACAAGGAAGTAAAAACCCTATGAACTAAATATTATGTAACAATTACTTACACCACAATAATAATTAGTCAAACAAGTCTATTTCGTATTTCATAGTCAGTTAACAAAAACCAGGGATTATTCTAACCTGCAGCTGGACACAAAATCTGCAGCGAGAATTTTAAATTTTTGCAAAATAAATATAAGAAAACTTTATTTTTTAATTGTTGTTATTCAAATTTATTATAAAAATACTTACACAATAATTTGTGAATAGTGATTCTTAAATGCGTAAATTAGCTTAGTTTTTATTTAATATTGCACGTGAAATAGAAAAAACCGATCTTGACTTCTTGACCAAAAAATAAACAAAATATAAATACCTATTTTAAAAAAAATTACAGTAGCAAATAACTTAATTAAGCTTTGTGACGAAACAGATTTTCGACACAATATAAACTGATAAATTATTCCTCACCTTGCAATGGCATCACAGCCATGTGAATGTAAACATTCATTATTTTTATGTAATTCATTTTTACTTCCTTGTACGAAGTAAGGAAGTATTGTAATCGCGAAAAATTTCGGTTCTCAGATTTTGACGGAAATATCCGTTTTGACCTTTTCTGAATCCATTATGACTAGTTTCGACGTGACGTCTGTACGTACGTACGTACGTACGTACGGACGTATGTGTGTCGCATAACTCAAATACGGTTAGACGTAGAAAGTTGAAATTTTGTATTTAGGACTGTTATAGCATCTAGTTATGCACCTCCTATTTTTGGTTTCAGTCTACAAACCGGAAGTAGTACTTTTTAAAAATATTTCGATAAATATTTAATTTTAGACAATTTGTTTTATTTTAAATGAAAGATTATGTGATTATTACCTACAATCGGTATTTTATAAATATTTTTGTATCTGCTATCATTTAAAAATAATTAAAGTATATATTTATAATTTATAGTATTTCGGTATCTTGTAGTCCATGATCGATTAACATTTGTTACTACGTAAAATTTAAATGATTATGACATGACAGTGACAATACTAAAATATGCTTTATATCTTCTTCTGCAGTTTAAATCAAATGACTAAAATATATTTGTGAGTACTAGTATAATAAGTTAAAAGAATTTTTAATATTATTTTACATTTTAGTTATTAAGAAAAGTATGAACACACAAGGCGTACAAGGAAGTCATGTGGTGTCCACGTCAGATTTTTTACTTCCTTGTACGGAGTAAGGAAGTATTGTAATCGCGAAAAATTTCGGTTCTCAGATTTTGACGGAAATATCCGTTTTGACCTTTTCTGAATCCATTATGACTAGTTTCGTCGTGACGTCTGTACGTACGTGCGTACGTACGTACGGACGTATGTGTGTCGCATAACTCAAATACGGTTAGACGTAGAAAGCTGAAATTTTGTATTTAGGACTGTTATAGCATCTAGTTGTGCACCTCCTATTTTTGGTTTCAATCTATAAACCGGAAGTAGTACTTTTTAAAAATATTTTCATAAATAATTAATTTTAGACAATTTTTTTTATTTTAAATGAAAGATTATGTGATTATTATCTATAATCGGTATTTTATAAAATTTTCTGTATCTTCTATCATTTAAGAATAATTAAAGTATATACTTATAATTTAGTATTTCGGTATCTTGTACTCCATGACCGTTTAACATTTGTTACTACATAAAATTTAAATGATTATGACATGACAGTGACAATAGTAAAATATGCTTTATATCTTCTTCTGCAGTTTAAATAATATGACTAAAATATATATGTGAGTATACTAGTATAATAAGTTAAAAGAATTTTTTATATTATTCTACATTTTAGTTATTAAGAAAAGTATGAACACACAAGGCGTACAAGGAAGTCATGTGGTGCCCACGTCAGATTTTATATATTTGTATCTTGCCAATAGATCTATGAAAGCATCACTTTCCAAAGTTAGATCGCAAGTCAATAATTAGCTGTGATAATATGCCAACAAATATGCAAGTCAACCTAGAAAAAACATTAGAAATAAGTACTATTGCATTTGATAATTGTATTCACCTACCAGGCAAATCCTTCGAATATCAATTATTGTTAATTTTTAAATATGAATAGTCCAAGCTCCCATGACACAAAATCGTACCTCATAAAACACCTAAAATTAAAAATATTCAAATGATAGGAAAACATTTTAAAATTATTTTAAACCCGGCAGACTAGGTTTCATTTGTTAAATTCTATTTTAAATTAATTTTTGAAATCGACTAAAATAAAATAAATTTACAACTGAAAACACCAATTTGATATTTATACTATTTATATGAAGTTTTTGAAAAAATGTGTCTGCCTGGCTAAATTTGTTAACTAACCCCTGACAGACCTTTTTTTATACATGAGTTTTTTCACGAAAAATACCTCTCATAACACCTTCTTTTTTTAAATATAATAATAAAGCTTAAGACCTCCTCTATCTATTAAAATTGGTCTGCCATTGAAAAAACTTTGTCAGACTACACTTTATTTGAGCATGAAATAAATTTAAGATCTGATCGATGACGTCACATAACAACTTTTTTTGTAAATGTTTAAAATAAAGTTTAAGATGCCCTTTTTGTCTTAAAATTGGTTTTTCAAAGAAAAAATGTTTTCCCTATGTCTAACATAACTTTTTAAGCGCTGCGCCCACTTTTTCTATGAATATTATAAGAACTGACCACTTACATGACATAACACCTTTATTTTTTTATTTTTAAAAGAAAGTTTCAGGTCTTCTTTATGCATTAAAATTGGTTTTTCATAGAAAAAATATTTTTTATTATGTCAGTCTTAATTTTTTAAGCGCCGCGTCCACGTTTTTAATGAATATAGTAAGATATGTCTGCTACCGTATCGAAAAACTTTTTAGATTTTTCCTTTTTTAATAAAGGTAGGACTCCATTTATAGATTAAAATTGATTTTTCATCGAAAAAATGTTTTTTACTTTGTCAGACTTAATTTTTTCTAAAATAAAAAAATCGAAATTAAATTAATAAAGAAACTTGATTATTTTTCAATGGATAGTCTCTTTTCAAAAGAGTGCAAGTCAGGTGTCCTTTCATACACCTTCACCCGTTAATTCACTTAATTTTTTATAACATATAGGGCGAAATCTTTAACTTATATAGAGAAAACAATGGTATTTTTTTAATTTTAGTTATTTATTTTGATGGTAACCATTAAACAAGATTTGCTGTCAATTACAGAATGATACATTTTTATTATAGTGGAATCCAGCCACTTCGACCGATTCATCAAAGCGGAAACGGAGTGATTCTTTCATGTAACCAGTAGGTACTATATTTTTAAGACGCTCAAGTGGTCAATTTCAAACGCCCGAGTGAGATTTAATTGTGAGATGTTTTTAAAATTTTACGACAATTACACACTGCCGGCCGGGAGACTCGAATCGCGAAACTCCGGGTTCATACGTCATATCATTACATGCATAGAGTTGTGCCGTGCCTAAACCCGTCTAGCTTACTGCTGTAGTTACTCACCTCTTGATTTGCGAAGAAATTTGTAAATACAAAACTTTGTTTGTTCTCGAGAAAAACGCAAAAGAAAATAGCCGCATTTATAGCGCATTATTAACAATATGGAACTAGAGATTTAAAAAAAATTCATCGAAAATGCATACTCTTCTTTCTCTAAGATAAATAAAATGTTAAGATTTGTCAAAAATAACATCCCTATTTCCATTTCACTCTGAAATAATGCTATAAATGGCTATTTTAGTTTGCGTTTTAAAGCAATATGATCGAGTCACGGTCGTATAAATCACTATATTCACCGTATCAATGATACAGGGCCCACAAGTAATAGTTAGAATTTACATGACAACTAACCTAACCAGAAGGCGTTCCACGCTTTTGTGCATCTAGTTATCGCTATTTATTAATCACAAAAAAATGCGTGAGTTTAAGTATTACGCATTTAATTATTATTTCATCCTTTTTAGTGCAATATCAATTTCTCAATAAAGTTTTTAACAAATTGTCAAGATGCATGTATGGAAATTTTGTATGTTTATAACTCGAATGACGGTGGGACGGGCATCACAGCGGGAAATTACCAAACAAATACCAGATTTGTATTGGAAAATTATTAAGTTATTGCTACATTTTTCACAAAATTAATATTTTGATTTCTAGACAAAGTAGAGTACATACGTAACAATAATTATTATAATATAATAAATCCCATACAAACATAAATTTAAGTTGACAAACAAGTTTTAACTAATATTGTTTTAGTTTGAACTTTTTTTAAATAGCCGGCTCATGACCCTTACAACAAAATTTCCTAAGTATATGTCTTACTAGCAGGTACCTACCGACACTCCCTACTGTGGCGGTGTAGCCCTCCTATTAGTAAGTCAGATGTCCTTCCAGCTATGTCTAAATAGTCTATATCTATAGATGCCATATGTTAAAAGAAGTAGTACCACCGTATCAATTCAATAAAAATGTAAAAAGTACCGAGCGCTCAGTATCAGCAGTATTACCAATTCACCAATAAAATACCATCGAGTCTATAAAGGCTGCACAAATACAATTAGGTATGTCTGACATAGTAAAAAACATTTTTTCTATGACAGACCAATTTTAATAGAAGGCAGAGATCCTTAACTTCATTTGAAAAAAAGAAATAGCAAGGTGTTATATGAGGTAAATTTATTGTAGAAATTGATTTATAATTTTTTTTTTTCAGGTGTTAAATAACAAAAATTGTCAGGCAGACCAATTTTAATGGATAGAGGAGGTCTTAAGCTTTATTTAAAAAAAAGAAAAAAAAAGGTGTTATAAGATGTATTTTTGTGGAAAAATTGGTCGCGCTCCTGTATATATGGTTGCGTACCAACAGTAATTAATTTTATTCATGGTGCATTTAAAATTGGTAGACTTAAGCAGCCCAAACATTGCATATATGTGATTCTTAATTGTATACCTAGGCTAATGAACCATTCTTGTTTAAAGGAAGTGCTTATTTTTCAGAAATAAACATTTTATTTCCAAAACTATCACATCTACATCTTTATAACATACTTACTTGACTAGAGAATTATATATGTTATCATAAGAAAAAAACAAAAAACGTAAATATTGACTGAGACTCAAATGCACCATGAATAAAAAATAAAGTGGTTTGAATAGCACGCGACCACTAAAATAGTTCAAGCATTATCACAAAGATGGCTGCTCGTCGTTAAAAATTTGGCGCTATAGATTCAAAGTCCGCATTGCATTATTTATGTTATGTTATGATTTCGTTAACAGCCCTTTCATAGTTTTTCTTATATCTTGCGGTTATTTGTTATTGTTATTATGTTTTAGTTGTTTTCTTGTTTTTTGCGTTATTGTTATTTAGTTATTGGTTTTGTTGTTTTTAATGTGTTGTTGTTATTATTATTATTAAACATTGTTCACTCGGGAACTGTGTCCGTGGTATTATATTATTTATTGAAATGGGGGAAAAAAGTACGAAACACAGTAAAAAGAAGAAAAATAATAGATCTTTCGCTCGGAAAAGGTGGAATAAACTTAATTGCGTAGGTAAATAGTACATAAAAATTTGAATTTGTTGTTAACCTTTAGGACTAACGTATATTACATGTTTCTACTTTTGCACTTTTCCAGTAAACCAGTAAACGAAAGATAAATAATTGAATAAAAAAATGACACTATTACTTTTATTATTTATCCCACTTTTTTACATTGTTGTCAACAATCAGTTTGTATTGTATAAATCTGATATCGTCAACGTCTATTCGAAGAATTCGAGAATGATTAACTTCCTCAAAACTGACCAATCAGAATAAATTGAGTATTTTGGCAAATTATTTTATTAATTTTATTAGTAATTTTTGTATCAAGTGGATATTTTAAGTGTGTATATCAATAAACATAATTTAAAAAAATTATATATGTAGCCATAAGCTTTGTTATTTATTGACAAATTTTTTTATGTTTATATTTCGTTATAAATAATCAAATAAGTTAATGTGAAACTATTGGTTACTATGGTAATCTTATAAGATTCAAAATCAGGTTAACGATGCTTTATATAATTATAAAAAATTGTTAATTTATATATATATTTATAATTTAATTTAGATAATAAAAATTTGTTTCTTGTGTTGACAGCTGTCAAAAATACTCGGGTATGCACTTGTGCAAATACTCGCGGGTACACTGCATTTGTGCACGTATACCTACTCACTGATACTTGATTGTTTTGGCTCGAAATTTAAAAAATACTGTAACCTGATTGGTTGAAATTTTTCGAGGGAAATAGTCAGTTATTATACCACAAGAGCTACGTCGAACCGCAGGAGGCAAAAGTATTTTCTATTATTTTTGATGATCAAATGGTATACAATTTCATGAATAAAACAAATTTAACAATTTTATTTATTAAAATAATTTTTAAATTAATTTTAAATATTATTGTTTGTTGTGTCCTGGTTACGGTGGATAAACGCATACTATGTCAATATTAAATAATATGCACTGGAATAGTGTTGTTTATAGAGTTTCTATGATTTTTGTGAAAAATAGTGCATTTTAATTGGTTAAAATATAATGACGGAAATAGTCACTGATATTTGATTGTTATTAAAAAATTATTGTTACCTGATTGGTGAAAATTTATTTTTTCAAATGATTCTTAAATATGAGGTAATTAAACTCACCAATATAATAAAAAATTATTAAATTTTCAGACTTTGCTAAAAATAATTAGTACCAAAACATTCGCAAAATTCCGGATATAGGTAAACTAAAATCTTAATGTAAAAAATTTCATTATTGAATTAAACATATACAAGATAATTATTTATGTTTGTTATATGTACCTACTAAACAATGATATTATTTAATACAAAAATGTACAATTAGTATAGAAAATAATTATGTATAGGTAACAGGATTATTGGAAGTTTGAGAAAATTTTGAAATAAATAGAAAAAAATGTTATTTTTGCGCAACTATCAAAATTTATTATAATCCATAATTAAATGATACAAAATATTAGTAATTGTTATTGTTGTCATGTTGTATTGTTGTGCGTTTAGAGAGCCACAAACCCGAGCGCCAAGCGCTTCTATCTCGTCAAAAAATTTCGAACCTTGAGAAATGAATAGGTATAATTGTAGGACGGCGTAGAAGGGTCAGGGTAAATATTTTTTTATATTGAATTCCCGACTTTTAAACTCGGGATCCCGACTTTTAAACTCAGGATCCCGACTTTTTAACTCAGGAACCTAACTTTTAAACTCGGGATCTCGACTTTTAAACTCGGGATCTCAGCTATATAATCCCGAGTTTAAACACATACGTCCGTCCGTACGTACGTACGTACGTACATACGTACGTACGTACAGACGTCACGTCGAAACTAGTCATAATGGATTCAGAAAAGGTCAAAACGGATATTTCCGTCAAAATCTGAGAACCGAAATTTTTCGCGATTACAATACTTCCTTACTTCGTACAAGGAAGTAAAAAATCACCAAAATTTTAATTTTTAAAAAAAGGAGATAATGCATTTTTCGGGTTGATGGCAATTTAGGAGTTTCGTATCTTTTTATATGTAGGAAGAGAAAAAAATCTGAATATAATATAATTTTTTCAGAAAGGGTACCTACCTATATTCATTTCTCAAGTTTAGAAATTTTTTGACGAATCGGGACTATAAATTAAATGGATAAAAATATGTTAAGATTTTTCTATAAAATAAAAATTCATGGCATACAAAGTAAAAACTATTATTAATTATTATTATAACATTACATTATTTATGTTGTTTGTTGTTCGAAATATTTTTACCTATCTTCGTACGTGTCCCAAAAATGTTCATACGGAAATTTCTCTCGAGAATCAAGAAACGAAAACGATCCAAATGTTCTTACCGAAATGTACAGTGGCTGGGGGAACAATGTTGCGATTGGCTACACTAATACAAGCGTATATACAGTATAATATGTACAAATTTTATACTATGCTGCCATCAGTCGGTCTAGAAACGAAATAGCACTGCAATCCTGCGACGTTAATATATAAACATAAGTCTGACAGGTCATAATGAACAAAAATTGCCAGGCAGACCAATTTTAATAGATAGAGGAGGTCTTAAGCTTTATTATTATATTTTTAAAAAAAAGGTGTTATGAGAGGTATTTTTCGTGAAAAAACTAATGTATAAAAAAAGGTCTGTCAGGGGTTAGTTAACAAATTTAGCCAGGCAGACAAATTTTTTCAAAAACTTCATATACTTATCAATAAATAGTATAAATATCAAATTGGTGTTTTCAGTTGTAAATTTATTTTATTTTAGTCGATTTCAAAAATTAATTTAAAATAGAATTTAACAAATGAAACCTAGTCTGCCGGGTTTAAAATAATTTTAAAATGTTTTCCTATCATTTGAATATTTTTAATTTTAGGTGTTTTATGAGGTACGATTTTGTGTCATGGGAGCTTGGACTAGAGCTAGTCCCTGCCACACGAAGAATTCACGTGTGCGTGAATGCTGGTAAACTGTCAAACATATCTGTCAGAGTGATGGTCTTCCCGCCATCAAGCCACTGCTAACCTAACATGGGCTGCGCGCGCCTTGCGTGCGTCCGCCGCTCCAAGCGGTAAAATTGGAAAAACAAAACAAAGGGGTTAGTGACAATGAAAGACAATGGATAACAAATGCACAACAATAGTGTTGTTTAGTTTTTCCCAATCAGCACACATAGTAAGCGAGAAGGAATGATAATTTAAACAAAGAAAGCAAGATACTTTTTAGTATAAAAGGGCTCAGGCCAACAAGAAAAATCAGTCTTAGTCTGTCGATTGAAGAGAGATCTTCTTAGAAGAACTCCGTTTCTTTCAATCGATCTCAAGCGTTGATGAGCCCTCAAGAGTGAACTCTTGAGCACGCCGACAAAACAGTCAACAGCTTGCGGCACTATGACGTCACTGCAGGTAAATACGGTGGGAAACTGAATGAACGGGTAGAAAAGTAAGCAAACCTGGAAAAGTGTTTTATTGGGTGACTAGTCGCGAACAATAAAAGCAATCTTTCCATGGAGTTACCAAAAGCAAACTTGAGACAATGAGTACTGGGTCATAAAGGCAATCAGTACGAACCCATTGCCTCAAGAGTTTTCAAGTCGTGCAAACTTTGTTCATTTTCTCACTACAGTTTGTCATTTAATAAAACTCAAATTAATTAATCGCTAATTATTAATTAATAAAACCCACACAGTAGGAGTGTGTGAACTACGTAATAATTACTCATTCTTAATTGATAAAACCCACACAGTAGGAGTGTGTGAACGACGAAAACCATAAATACTTTTCTAAATTATCAGCCTTCTGAATCACGCGTACTTTGTTAGAATCAAGTGTTTGTTTTCATTGTTACAATCCATTTATTTGACATATGTTTGTGTTATAATCAATTTGTGTTACAGATGTTTGTATCTCATTTATTTATGTTGTTAGGGGTTAATTACAATAAATACCGTTGTGTACATCACCTATGAACCCTCACACATATTTGTTTGTATTGTAAAGATTAAATAATAATTGCTTAAATCATAGTTGAACTGAATAAATTTAAACCTTTGTTACCTTATTTATTGTGTTGATTTTATTTTTTTCACTTTGCTGGACCCAAACGATAAAAGTTTCCAATTCTCTAAATTAAATTACGATTTAGCACAAGCTAGATCTGGCGCCCGATATCCAAACTAAATTTAACCGACAAACTATTTGGGGTAACGCATAATTATCATAAATGAAATAATTTGAGGCATCACCATTACAAAATGTCGCCCTAAACAGAATTTGATAAAAAGCACCGTTACAGCTTATAACTATACTATACCAAAATTTGAATTTTTTGCTTGATGTATATTGACAGTAGACATCAATAAAATTAACAGTTTTTAAAAATGTGTCGAATCATAGCTCATTTTTGCTATTTTATGTTATTTCTACACATATACATTTAAAATTTTGAAATTCTATACAATAACGTAGAAATGTGCGTACTTTAGTATGAAGTTTTATTTAAATTATTTGGATTATTTTTAAACAAGTTATTCAACTTTACATCAGTGCGACTATACTTATTACTCCGATAGTAAAGACAAAGACTAAGTTAATTTACGCATTTTAGAATTACCATTCACAAATATTGTAACTACTCGTTCTTATATTTATATGATGAATTTGAATAATGACATTAATTATTGAAAAATAAAGTTATCTTATATTTATCTTGCACAAATTTAAAATTCCCAGTGCACTTATTATTTTTCCACTGCACATTTTTGTGTCCAGCTACATGTTAGAATAATTCCTGATTGTATGTAATTTATTTCTTTGTATGTTTTTGTATGTTATCAGCACCCTGAAGAAGACTGAATAGCAGTCGAAACGTCGGTGTTTTATGGGATATTATTAATTTGGCTGCTTCTTCAAAAAAATACCTTTATTACCAATAATTATTAATATACCTACGTAAATATCGCCATATCGCCTCACTCCACCCTAATCCTTAACCCCCTGACCACATAGATACTTTGAAATTGAATATTCATACCATATAGGATATAGGCTGATATAGAGTCCTGTGGTCATTTTCTGGTTTCTAGCTTGACTACCCGGTTTCCCAACTACGCACGATAATTAAATTTTTAGGATCGAATTTCTCAAACAGAAACAAAGTTTATGGTATTAATTATTTAACAGAGTGATCTGATGGAGTGATGGAGATAATTTGTACAAAGTTCCCGTTAATAATTTATAATTGTTTGTTTTGTATCCCTTTCCGTATTCTTACGGTTCTTAAATTAATAAAGAAATTCGGACCTTAAGTTAATTTTTTGGTAATTAAATCAGTCAAGTTGTTTTAACTTTGAGTTAGGCCAGTTTGACTTTGTGTGAGTTCAATTTAATTAGTTTATTTATTAAAAATGAATACTATTTTTATAAAATAAAAATCTTACATTGTTATTTATATAGTTGATTAAAAACAATGAACAAAAGAGTAAACAAAAATTTTACTATATTCTCTCGCAGAAAAACTTTAAATTTCAGCTCAAGGAAGACCTTTGAAAATTTTTGACAGAATGTATCTTATAGAAAAAAGTACGAGGAATTCAGTGCTGCAAACCGGAAGTCAATATCATTATTCGTTCAGATATTATAGTTAGTTTTTCCTCGATAGAATATAGTAAAAATTTTGTTTATTCTTTTGTATATTGTGTTTAATTAACTATAATATCTGAACGAATAATGATATTGACTTCCGGTTTGCAGCACTGAATTCCTCGTACTTTTTTCTATAAGTTACATTCTGTCAAAAAATTTCAGTGGCCTTGGTTGAGCTGAAATTTAAAGTTTTTCCCCGAGAGAATATAGTAAAAATTTTGTTTATTCTTTTGTTTATTGTGTTTAATTAACTATAATATCTGAACGAATAATGATATTGACTTCCGGTTTGCAGCACTGAATTCCTCGTACTTTTTTCTATAAGATACATTCTGTCAAAAATTTTCAATGGTCTTCCTTGAGCTGAAATTTAAAGTTCTTCCGCGAGAAAATATTTGTAGAAGAGAAACGGTTGGTGTTTCAAAACTGTATATTTTGCCAAACTTTGAAAAGCTGTATCTCGGAAACTATTAGAGCCACCGGGCTCATTCTGGTCTTAGATTGTAGAATGTATGGAATGGTTTTTATCGAAATCGTGCTCCTTCATAGTCAAAATGGTAAGAATCCGAAAAAAGTGTAAAAATTTAGCAGTTTTTGAGATATTCAAAAGTGTTCCGGAGGGTTGTCGAGGTCGAAAACTTGGATTTTGCATCTCAGTCACATCCTATACAAGAAAAAAAATCTGACGTGGCCATCACTAGACCTCCCGCCTTGACACTGTAATATGTGAATTTGGATTTGGTTAGGCTACTTTTTGTAATTTTTGTTATAGTTCTTCAAGCAAAGTACCGATTCCTATTGGAATTGAAATCAAATTAGCTCTTTGTAGATAAAATTTTTATTTTATTATTACCTTATACCCAGTTATAATAATAATAATGAATCGATGATACTTCTTGACTGAATACGTTTAATGGAAGGATGAAAACTTAATGGAATTCAGTCAGTTTTTAATTTATTATATTTCGGCTCCTATAGGTTCTAAGTTTCAACCCAGTTAATAATATATTTATATTTAAAAATGGAGTCACATAAATTTCAGAAACTGTGTATACGTCTGTTCATCTATCACATTGACATTTCATTTTTGTTTTTAAATTTTGTTCCTATATTATGATTTACAAATCGTGGTAGGTAAAATTACAAATTTTTGAAAATTAATTTTCCTTTATTGGTAAGAGATATAGAAACGATGTTAAATAAATATTGTAAAAGATAATTTGTTCTTTCAAATGTCGAATGACAAATTGTAACTATCGCAGTATTTCCTATATTTTTTGCAAAAAATGTTAAAATGCTTCAAGAAAATACCATTTCCGGTTGGCAGATTTTTACCAAAATCTTATCAGCTCTTCATTAACATATATAAATGTATATTGCAAAATATTAGAATTTTATGTTCAGTAGAATTTGAGATAATGAATCAGAACGAAAGACTATAGTAGGCGCACATACAGACTTCCATACATACACAGACACACAGACATCATCGTGAAAATAGTCAAAATAGGTTCTAAAGGTGCTAAAACGTGCTTATTGACAAAAATCTCGACATCGAATTTTTTCACGATCCCTATACCTCTCTAGGCGAGAGGTAAAAATCAATCTCGACGAGACGAGACACGAAAAATTATCGTCTCGTCTGCATCACTAAAAGTGGCCATGGGCCATGGTGTTATTTCTCATTTCTCTGGTCCCCTAAATTTAACTTTCATTTTGTGCAAAACAGTCACAGCACAATTCCTAATTGAGCACAAAGCACAATATAATAATCAAGTAATTTTGCTTTGAAAATTGAAAATGCATATGAGGAGTACTATATCCTGTTTGAAATAACGAAAGAATTTTGATCAATATTTTAGAATGTTCCTTCCAGTTATAGATTAAAATGTAAAACTTTTTTAGAACAGGTTATTGGAAGAAGGCTTGATTGGTGCAGGTGATTATTTGATTACGTTATATTTATATAAATATAAATATAACGTAATCAAATAATCACCTGCATCAATCAAGCCTTCTTCCAATAACTTGTTCTAAAATTCTATTCGGGCTTAAAATAAAACAAAAAAATCTGACGTGGCCATCACACAACCTTCCGCCATATCTAGACTTTAAACAGAAATGTATACGTACAATCCGGTGCCCATTTAAAATATACAAATATAAATCTAACATATTCAAACACAGAAATTAGTATCACCTGAATCAAAAGATTCATTCACACGAAAACTCTTCTGTGTTGAAGCCATCCTCCGTTCAATTACTACATTTACTAGCTCACTTATGACTTATATAGCGCTAGTATGCCAACTTGTCACCCGTCTCATCTGTCAATATTTTTTATGCAGAAACAAAAATCAACCGAACATGGATTACAAGATTTCAACGTTTTATTTGATAAATTTATTTTTTAAATTTTACTGCAGTTCTTTACCAGATAAAGACAATTTTTTTATAACGTAAATTGCAAATAACTTTTCCTCTTATTCTTATTACAAATAAATACTATATTTTTTCAAAATCGGCATGAAAATCGTCATTTCCAGACTAATTTGCGGCATGAAAGTAAGATTTTCATGACTAGGCATGAAAATTTGATTTTCATGCCTAGTCATTTTAATTTCAACTTTGTTTACTTGTCATGACAACTTTTTCTAAAATTTGTGACAGCTCTGATGATTTGTCACAGCTCTGATGATTTGTCACAGCTCTGATGATTTATGCAAACCTAATTTTTTTTATAATTTTAAGCTTAATTGCCGATTTAAAAAAAATAGAATACATCACGCGTCATAAAAATGTCTTTGCTTGACTCGGAGGCTTTGAAGAAATACTCGGACGCTGCGCATCCTCGCATTCTTCAAACGCCTCCTCGTCTGCAATGAAACATTTTCATGACTTGTAATGTAATATACTATTATTCAAATTTATAGAAATTTTTGACACTTAATCTTTTCAATCTTCTAAAAATATCACTTCCGGTGAAGATATTTGTACCAAAATCTAATGAGCTCTTCCTATTCGTAAACAATTGTAAAATACCAAATATCAAAATTTTTGGGTAATTCGTATTTGAGTTATCCGACAGACGGCATTGGCCCGGACCACACACATACACACACACGCACACACACACATACATACAGACATCATCGGGAAACTATCAAAAATAAGTTGTAAGGACCCTAATTCGTGCTCATCCACTAAAAACTCACTACCCGATTTTTTGCATGATTCCAATACCTTCCTTTACAGGTAAGCGGAAGGTAAAAAATTGTCTAAAATTAATTATTTATCAAAATATTTTTAAAAAGTACTACTTCCGGTTTATAGATTGAAACCAAAAATAGGAGGTGCACAACTAGATGCTATAACAGTCCTAAATACAAAATTTCAACTTTCTACATCTAACCGTATTTGAGTTATGCGACACACATAAGTCCGTACGCACGCACGTACGTACGCACGTACGTACAGACGTCACGACGAAACTAGTCATAATGGATTCAGAAAAGGTCAAAACGGATATTTCCATCAAAATCTGAAAACCGAAATTTTTCGCGATTACAATACTTCCTTATTACTCCGTACAAGGAAGTAAAAAGAACAAATTTCTACGATGATTTGATCCAAAGTTATGAGCATTTGAAATTTAAAGTATCATAGAATGTCATGTTCAGTATCGCGTGAAAATTATCGACAATAACATGCACGAGGGATATTCGAAGGACTATTTCCTGATTAAAATTTAGCTAAACGCTATTTCCCTCATGAAAAATAAAGCAAAATTTAAAAACTTCTTTTGACAACAAGTCAGAATCACTTTGCAACGCCGTATCCAAATACGATAATTTTGCACTAGTGCAAATTACCGATAATTTCCAATAGTGCAAAATTATCGCGTAATTTTACGTTGATTGGTCGACATCCAGAAAATTGGCTTAAAATTTATGAGGGAAATAGTCAATTAAATTTTTCATAGTAATTATTGTTAAACAATCATGGTTCACGGATAACAAGATACTGAAGTTTCATTACTCTAAATTATAAATAATACATTTCCTAAAGTACTATGACATAATAATTTACAAAATGCTAAAAATTGTAGATAATGATATACAGGGTGAGTCATCGAAATGCCCGTCGTCGATATCTCCCTTGTCGTTCAAAATACAGAATAAATTTATTATGAGAATTTTTCGTCTACTCAAGGAGCATAACTTAAAATTATTTTCACATATACAGGGTGTTGAGTTAGCGTTTTTTGTCAAATACATGATTTATACAGTATCATGTGTAGTAAATGATAGCGGATGTGAATCCTTGGTATCATTTCCGGTTTTTGAGGAAGTCATAGCAACTTTCAAATTTTAAATGGAACATTGTATTTTTTATTACGAATTTGAAAAGTACATTAAATTTGCTTTACGGTGGTAAAAAAAGTTATATGTTGTATTATTAAAATATTAAATTACGGGCACTTAAATTATGCACCTATGAACGCTGAAATAAGTAAGCCTTGCCGCGAAACAAAAACAATAGTTGAAAGCAGTTACCTGTTTTTTTTAATTTCGAAATTAATTAAATTAATGTTTTTAGGCATAGGACATCCTTTATAACATAAGAAGATGCAAAAATACACACAACAGAATAATAAAATATAGGGTGTTCCATTTGAAAATTACGAGTTATAGCCATTTGAAATTGAGTAAATTTGATTCTCTGTACTGAACACCCTGTATAATAATATTTAAAAAAAGTTATGTCAGAACAAAGAGTATAGTTTCAGTTGTACAAAAAAAATTTTTCTTAATTTTTACTATTAAATAAACTTCAGTACGCCTTTATAAAACAATACGTGTATTCGGCTTTTTTTTGAGAAAAAATTAAATAACTTGGCAACGCCGCGGAAAACTAAAATGAAATTTATATGTTCGTATAGGTAAATAAAATACAATTCAAAATATATAAAAATATATAGGGTGTTTCATTTAAAAAAGACGAACAATTATTGCCAAGTCGTTATGCAACACCCTGTATATGTGAAAATAATTTTAAATTATGCTCCTTGAGTAGACGAAAAATTCTGTTAATAAATTTATGCTGTATTTTTAACGACAAAAGAGATATCGACGACGGGCATTTCGATGACTCACCCTGTATAATAAATATTTCATTTGAAATAAAAAATATTGCGAAAAATTAATTATTTATCAAAATATTTAAGAAAAGTACTACTTCCGGTTTGAGGATTGGTTCCAAAAATTACTGGATTCTTAAAATTTGTATAACGACGTTATATACAAAATTTGGTTGTTAAATGTTTGTAACTTTTTGAGTTATAGAAAACGAAAAAAAATGTTACATACAACCTAACGCACACACACAGACATCATCTCGAAAATACTTTATTCGTATTCTATGGATCCTAAAACGAGCTTATCCACAAAAAACTCACACTCGAAAATTTTGACCAAAGCAATACATACCTCCCTTATGTCAAAAAATTACAGTTTTCTCTCAATGTTGCTTTCTCACTTGCTTTCTACACCTTACTATATAAATGCCAATGAACAAGATAAACACCCAAATTTATCGAAATTTCGTAAAAGCACTACTTACATGACGCTCGTTTGGCAATAAGAAAGGAGTACTAACTTTTTCCGCGGGACATAATTTTGATAAAAATGTAGACTTCTTATAGGTACCTCTCTTATAGAATATGAGGCTAGAGGTAAAAACAACAACAGATATACCTATACAAAATTTAGTATTGTCCAGTTATTATTATTGTCACGCCAATTTTTTAATGTTTCTAAACTATTGGGTCTAAAACGTGAAGATTCATCAAAATATCGAACTGTCAAAAAACAACGATTACAATACTTCCCCTATTATATAGGTCGGGGAAGTAAAAAAACAATTGTGTCATTAGAATAACGAATAGATTAAATCATCTATGGTTAATAATTTTAATCTTCACCTTCTTATTTTAGAATAAAAATATAGCAAAAACAGCAAGATAATAGCATGAACTTTGCTACTTGCATGATAATCATTACAAAACTTTGCGATAGAATTACCCATCTCTTGAGTTATTAATTCACTTTATTATAATATTAATCATCTTCCTATAACTTAATTACCAGATAATTACCACCCACACATCAACCTTTACATACTTCCAGAACTTTATCCTGAAAAGGTCACATTAACCTAAAAATTCCTAGATCTAATGAACCATATCTCGACTTCACTATCATCTCCCGCCTCGCTACAGAGTTTATTGACTCTGTGCAAGTAAATGCGAAGTATCCAGGGTGGAATTCCAGTCCCAGAAGTAGAACAAGAGCTGACCCTAAGCACCCCCTCACGAGACGCTAATGTGTGGAGGAGGTGGACCCCTGAGACGGACGTCTGAGGACTACAAAGAGGATGGAGCACACCGATTATAGTTGCGATATTAGTTGCTGAGAATGAGGAGTACATGCTACATAGTGTGATTCGATCAAACCGTGCCGGTTCACACATGGACACACAGAATACACACACACGCGCAACAGTAAAAAATCTGATGTGGCCAGCACACAACCTCCCGCCATATCTAGATCTAGACTTATAATCTTCAAAAAATATCACTTCCGGTGAAGATATTTGTACCAAAATCTAATGAGCTCTTCCAATTTATATACAAATGTTAAATACAAAATGTCAATTTTTTTAACCTTGACCACATTCATACACATACACACATACCTACATACATACATACATACATACATACATACATACAGACATCATCGTGAAACTATTAAAAATGAGTTGTAAGGACCCTAATTCGTGCTCATCCACTAAAAAACTCACTGCCCGACTTTTAGCATGATTCCAATACCTTCCTTCATAGGTGTGGCGGAAGGTAAAAATGTATTAGGTACCTACTGTTAGAATTTTTTGTTAATAAAGGTAAGTACATGTTGCCATGGTTTTGGTTTCTGCGTTATGAACAGGAAAGCGACACACTTTCATAAGATTGTATTTCTACATTACAAAATTAACTAGTTTTATTTAATACGTGCTTCTCGTGGATGCTAAAAAATATCTTGTGACCTACGGGAATCTAAAGGCATATTACAGCTTTTGCCACCCTCGCTCCCATGCAACAGAAATATTCGGGATGTAATATGCCTATATCTTCCCTTATGGTGCAATATAGGTACTATTTCAAGTGTAAGCAATAAAATAATTATTGCTTTAAGCAAAAAATTGGAGTATCAATAAGAAAATTTGAAAATATAAATAACAAATTTGTTATTGTCAATATTAATATATCAAGGGACCATTATTTTGCTGGAAAAACTTATTTCAAAAGATTGTTGCTTGCTAACATTTCGAGACAAATAACATGATCAAAATAAAAAATCTGACGTGGACACCACATGACTTCCTTGTACGCCTTGTGTGTTCATACTTTTCTTAATAACTAAAATGTAAAATAATATTAAAAATTCTTTTAACTTATTATACTAGTATACTCACAAATATATTTTAGTCATTTTATTTAAACTGCAGAAGAAGATATAAAGCATATTTTACTATTGTCACTGTCATGTCATAATCATTTAAATTTTACGTAGTAACAAATGTTAATCGATCATGGACTACAAGATACCGAAATACTATAAATTATAAATATATACTTTAATTATTTTTAAATGATACCAGATACAAAAATATTTATAAAATACCGATTGTAGGTAATAATGACATAATCTTTCATTTAAAATTTAAAAAATTGTCTAAAATTAAATATTTATCGAAATATTTTTAAAAAGTACTACTTCCGGTTTGTAGACTGAAACCAAAAATAGGAGGTGCACAACTAGATGCTATAACAGTCCTAAATACAAAATTTCAACTTTCTACGTCTAACCGTATTTGAGTTATGCGACACACATACGTCCGTCCGTCCGTCCGTACGTACGTACGTACGTACGTACAGACGTCACGTCGAAACTAGTCATAATGGATTCAGAAAAGGTCAAAACGGATATTTCCGTCAAAATCTGAGAACCGAAATTTTTCGCGATTACAATACTTCCTTACTTCGTACAAGGAAGTAAAAAGCGAGAAATTTTATCATTCAATTTGTCGAGGAATGTTAACTATAAGCAACAATTTAAAAAAATAATTTTACATGTAAAATAATGAGATCGAGGACCGAAATACATTTTATTAGACTATTTCTCAAATAAACAGACACAAAATATAAACTAGTGTCCTATAATATTTTTGTTATTAAATGTTTTCTAATGCTGCAGTAAGCAAAATTTGACATTGCTGCAAACCTATTAGAATAAATATTCGTGGTTTTTCGTGTTTTTAAATAACGACTAATTTTTTGTGCCGAAACGGTTGTTTATTTTGATATTTAATTTTATTACTAATCTCTGAGTGTCAAAATTTTGGTTTCTTTCATTTCACAAGTTTCATTATTAATTGGTTCGAAAGTAAAGTTTTTGACGTAACTGTATTTTTTTGGCATTATATTTGATATCTTTTATATTTCATCGTAAGAAGTTGTCATAAAAAGATTCATTTGACACTTTTAATTTTAATTAAAAAAATCTGACGTGGCCATCACTAGACCTCCCGCCTTGACACTGTAATATGTGAATTTGGATTTGGTTAGGCTACTTTTTGTAATTTTTGTTATAGTTCTTCAAGCAAAGTACCGATTCCTATTGGAATTGAAATCAAATTAGCTCTTTGTAGATAAAATTTTTATTTTATTATTACCTTATACCCAGTTATAATAATAATAATGAATCGATGATACTTCTTGACTGAATACGTTTAATGGAAGGATGAAAACTTAATGGAATTCAGTCAGTTTTTAATTTATTATATTTCGGCTCCTATAGGTTCTAAGTTTCAACCCAGTTAATAATATATTTATATTTAAAAATGGAGTCACATAAATTTCAGAAACTGTGTATACGTCTGTTCATCTATCACATTGACATTTCATTTTTGTTTTTAAATTTTGTTCCTATATTATGATTTACAAATCGTGGTAGGTAAAATTACAAATTTTTGAAAATTAATTTTCCTTTATTGGTAAGAGATATAGAAACGATGTTAAATAAATATTGTAAAAGATAATTTGTTCTTTCAAATGTCGAATGACAAATTGTAACTATCGCAGTATTTCCTATATTTTTTGCAAAAAATGTTAAAATGCTTCAAGAAAATACCATTTCCGGTTGGCAGATTTTTACCAAAATCTTATCAGCTCTTCATTAACATATATAAATGTATATTGCAAAATATTAGAATTTTATGTTCAGTAGAATTTGAGATAATGAATCAGAACGAAAGACTATAGTAGGCGCACATACAGACTTCCATACATACACACACACACAGACACACAGACATCATCGTGAAAATAGTCAAAATAGGTTCTAAAGGTGCTAAAACGTGCTTATTGACAAAAATCTCGACATCGAATTTTTTCACGATCCCTATACCTCTCTAGGCGAGAGGTAAAAATCAATCTCGACGAGACGAGACACGAAAAATTATCGTCTCGTCTGCATCACTAAAAGTGGCCATGGGCCATGGTGTTATTTCTCATTTCTCTGGTCCCCTAAATTTAACTTTCATTTTGTGCAAAACAGTCACAGCACAATTCCTAATTGAGCACAAAGCACAATATAATAATCAAGTAATTTTGCTTTGAAAATTGAAAATGCATATGAGGAGTACTATATCCTGTTTGAAATAACGAAAGAATTTTGATCAATATTTTAGAATGTTCCTTCCAGTTATAGATTAAAATGTAAAACTTTTTTAGAACAGGTTATTGGAAGAAGGCTTGATTGGTGCAGGTGATTATTTGATTACGTTATATTTATATAAATATAAATATAACGTAATCAAATAATCACCTGCATCAATCAAGCCTTCTTCCAATAACTTGTTCTAAAATTATATTCGGGCTTAAAATAAAACAAAAAAATCTGACGTGGCCATCACACAACCTTCCGCCATATCTAGACTTTAAACAGACATGTATACGTACAATCCGGTGCCCATTTAAAATATACAAATATAAATCTAACATATTCAAACACAGAAATTAGTATCACCTGAATCAAAAGATTCATTCACACGAAAACTCTTCTGTGTTGAAGCCATCCTCCGTTCAATTACTACATTTACTAGCTCACTTATGACTTATATAGCGCTAGTATGCCAACTTGTCACCCGTCTCATCTGTCAATATTTTTTATGCAGAAACAAAAATCAACCGAACATGGATTACAAGATTTCAACGTTTTATTTGATAAATTTATTTTTTAAATTTTACTGCAGTTCTTTAATGCTACCAGATAAAGACAATTTTTTTATAACCTAAATTGCAAATAACTTTTCCTCTTATTCTTATTACAAATAAATACTATATTTATTCAAATTTATAGAAATTTTTGACACTTGACACCAAAATCTAATGAGCTCTTCCTATTCGTAAACAATTGTAAAATACCAAATATCAAAATTTTTGGGTAATTCGTATTTGAGTTATCCGACAGACGGCATTGGCCCGGACCACACACATACACACACACGCACACACACACACACATACATACAGACATCATCGGGAAACTATCAAAAATAAGTTGTAAGGACCCTAATTCGTGCTCATCCACTAAAAACTCACTACCCGATTTTTTGCATGATTCCAATACCTTCCTTTACAGGTAAGTGGAAGGTAAAAATCTGACGTGGCCGTTTACAATACCTCTCGCCTTGACATTGAAGTATTATTATTTAACCTCGTATTTAACCAAATATTAAGCTTTAATTTAAATAAAATACAACAACACCGTATAACATTTGATATAATAATATAAAATAATCATACATTATATTATTTCTGTTTATCTGTCACATTGACAATTTTTATTTTTGTTTTAAATTTTATTTCTATTTCGGGATTCACAAATCGTGGTAGGTAAAATTATATATTTAAAAAAATTATATTTCTTTATTGGTTAAAGATATAGAAAAAAGTAAGATTAAATATTGTACAATGTAATTTCTTCTTTCATGTGTGGTATGTCAAATTGTAACAATCGCATTATTTTATACAATTTTTGCAAAAAATGTTATAGTGCTACAAGAAAAGTACCATTCCCGGTTGGTGAATTTTTACCAAAATCTTTTCAGCTCTTCATTAACATATATAAATGTATAATGCAAAATATTAGAATTTTATGTTCAGTAGAATTTGAGATAATGAACCGGAACGCTATAGTAAGCTTACATACAGACTTTCATACACACACACAGACATCATCGTGAAAATAGTCAAAATAGGTTCTAAAGGTGCTAAAACGTGCTAATTGACAAAAATCTCGACATCGAATTTTTTCACGATCCCTATACCTCTCTGGGCGAGAGGTAAAAAAATGTAAAACAAAATTAGACTGAACTACTTACAGAAAATTGAACTATGTGATAATGGGTTTACCAAAATATTTTTAACAGTTCAGGTTTCGTTCGGGGTTCACAAAATAGTTGCGGTTTGTTCCGTTTTTTTGACAAGTGTTTTTTAAATAATTTTTAATTATTTATTTTGTTATTATTTAACCAGTTTCACCAAGTATATCGCAACTATTTTGTGATTTTATGTGGACACCACATGACTTCCTTGTACGCCTATTAAACAGTTCATACATTTCTTAATAACTAAATGTAGAATAATATAATGTCTGTATTTGATTTATGCGAAAAATACCAAAAAATAGCTAGAGTAAAGTACCTCTTTATCACGGACGATCGCAACCAAAAATAGGAGGTGCACAACTAGATTTTATAATTATAACAGTCCGAAATACAAAATTTCAACTTTCTACGTCTAATCGTATTTGAGTTATGCGATATACATATACGTCCGTACGCACAAACGTCACGACGAAACTAGTCATAATGGATGCAGGAAAAGTCAAAACGGATATTTCCGTTAAAATTGGAGAACCGAAATTTTTCGCTATTTACTCCGTACAAAGAAGTAAAAAAATATAAAAATTGTTACCGTAAAGTGGGGCTACTTTGTGACGATTTTGGAAGTTTTTTGAAAATATCTCATTGGCTATTGCACCAAATGCTGTAAAACTTACATGGATGGAAAGATTGAACCTTCTGCTTTCATTTGCTATACGATTTGTTAAAATATGTTGCTCAAAAAAAAATAATTCGCATAATAATGTGTCACAATTTAACCCCATGTGTTGGGGTTACTTTGTGACGTTCATATTTTTCAATGATAACTTTGTGAAAACGCAAGTATGAGACAAAGTAACCTCTGGGTAACATAGATAAAACTAAAATACGAAGCCAGGTACTTAAAAAATATTAAAAATCGTATAAATGGTTACTGAAATAATAAAATGAAATTTGGTTGCAAACTATTATTATTTATTTAAAAATCTACATTAATAGAATAGAAAAACATTTTATATAACGTAAAAGTCAAAAGAAAATAATAATAAACAATATTTACAACAGTTTTATCATTGTTATAAAATATTTTATTTTTTGTTCGAGGCCATTTTCATTTGGGACGCTTATTAACAGGTCACAAAGTAGCCCATGCATTCTTTCATTTTTATAATAACCTATAAAATAATCATTAAAAAATATATATTCATAATTTCTGTATAGTGGGAAATAATAACATGGAACTGTGCAATATATGGTACTGACTTGTTTCTGAATACCTGCACGCGTTTATCTTCACCAATAGAAAGTATCCGGACTTTTATGCACAGCTGATTTTTCTTGAGATCAAATATGGCTTAAATAGACAAACCTACACTGTAGTTAAGATTACGATATTTGGTACAATGAGGTATTATTCCATCTAGTAACTATATTTTATTACTAGAATTTTCAAAGATTCAGTATTTAATCACTGGAAACATTTTTGTTGTTCGAGAACGCACTGTCCCAAAGTAACACCCACTGGCACAAAGTAGCCCCACTTTACGGTATGTGAGTTGCTAGTGAAATTGGCCCTTACTCTTTTAATCTTTAGTGTAATTATTATTAGAACCATTACAAACTAGGAGGTTCGCAAAAAAAAAACTTTTAAAATTTCTGACCTATTAGAAACCCTGCTAATTGCGAAAACAATAAAAGCAAACGAAACGATCCACTCACCGACTCATTGAAAACAACCATAAGTTCTCCCTGTAAATTAATTTCACCATAAAAATATCATTCGCAAAAATACCAAATTGAACACATTTTACTACTATTACATTTTAAGCACGATATACAACTTAATCCCTTTCTTTATTAATTTGTAAACAAACAAACGGTTTCCAATTATCAGCTAATCAGAAGAAAAATTACCTTCATAAAAGAAATCAACCATTCTACCTTACCTACCATTATATACACACAAAAGCACCAATCACAATCTTTATAATAATAAGCAAACAAAAATTACTTCCTTTCATGTTTGTAAAGGGGTTCATTTACAAAATACTTAATAGCTAAGTTTTTCATTTGTACAAAAAGCTGCTGGGTTCGCTATCCTGATGAATATTTCCAGGGAGATTAGTAATGAATAATTAAAGGCATATCCGCCATGTAAGATGAAGATTTAATTATTACAATAACCCAGTTTCTTAATGAAACGCTGGCTAATTAAATACACCGGATTGTGTAATACAATACAAACATCTTGTGGAGGAACTACGTAACTCACGGAAATAATTATTTTTGTAATCATTAGAATCCGAAGCGAACGGAACGATTATATAAGGTCGTGAATAATTATTAATGAACGGCAAATCAATTTTTATTACTTTGATACTATCGCAAAGGCCATATCCTGCGAAAATTAACAACAACGCAATTGAACTGACAGGAGGCCTATTGAGTTATTAAATTTATTAACATTTTTAAACAATCTCTAACAAATTGCTTACAAAATATATAAACAGTAGTTAAATACGTTCTACTGCCCTGTTCACACGTTGCTACTTTGAAGACGCATACGTGCTACTGTAGCATGAAAAGAAATTCAAATCGAAACAATTACCGCAAAAAATCGTTATCTACACACACAACGATCAACGATGTGAAATTATCAACGAGTAGTTCTTGATACTTTGATGCTACAAATTAGCAGCGCTGCTATTTGACAAGCGACTCAGATTTTTTCTTGCTACAGTAGCACGAATGTGTCTTCAAAGTAGCAACGTGTGAACAGGGCATAAAACACAATTATAACAATAAACGTAGTGTAAGATATTATGTATGAACGCACCCCAATAGCTTTTTAGTTTGACAGGAGAGGCCGCAACCAGTTAATGGCTGACGGTTAACTAGGAAGAAAGATAAATGTGTGATGTAAAAGATTACAATTAATAAATCCAATAAGTACAATTACAAATAGTTTTTTATTCAATAATAAAAACCTTTACATGGTGTCAGAAGTGATTCCAAAATGGAAATGTGTTTTAAGCCACCAAAAACCTTAAAAGTTGACGGCAACATTGCTTTAAATTGGACCTCGTGGAAACAACAATTTCAGATTTTCCTGAGGGCCAGTGGAAAAGAAGCCGAGAAAAATGAACGTATTAAAGTTGCATATTTCCTCAACTTGATAGGAGAAGAAGGCCTTAAAGTATTTAATAGTCTAAAACTAGACGAAGAAACAATAACGTTAGAAGAATTAATCAAGACATTTAAAAGTTATTGTATACCAAGATCGAATATTATATATGGAAGATTTTGTTTTTTAAGCATAAAACAAAAAGAAGGACAAACATTTGATAGTTTTCTAACTGAATTGAAGACTGCTGCTCCTAAATGCAAATATGGAGATCAAGAAGAAAGCCTCATCAGAGACATGATTATATTTGGTATATCTGATGTAGCAACGAAGGAAATGCTTTTGCGCCAAACCGATGTGCAATTACATGAAGCAGCTAAGTTTTGTAGAGCTTCAGAAGCTAGCAAAATTCAAGTGAAGGAACTATCCAACGAAAAGTCCATTGCTAGTATCAAATATAGTAAAGAGAAGAAGGTTAAAGAACGACAGATAGAAAATTGCAAGAACTGCGGGTATAGTCATAAAATCCGAAAATGTCCAGCATTTCAGAAGAAATGCAGTTTATGCAACAATTTAAATCATTTTGCGAAGATGTGTGATAAAAATAAGAAGACCAAAGCCGTTGATGAAGTTGTCCAAGAAGATCAACTTGATGAAGATGAACCAGATCTTAGTGATGACCCAAACGGTCATAATGAAGTTTTTATAAATACGGTAAAGTTAAGTTCTGTAAACGCGCTGGACTGTGGTAAGAAAATAGACTCATGGTATGAACAGATTCAAATGTCAATTTTAAATTAGATACTGGTGCGCAAATTAGTGTCTTACCCTTTAAACTTATAAAAGACTGTGAAAAGAATAAACTTAAGAAAACGTCAATTAAATTAGTCACTTATAAAGGTGACAAAATTGAACCTGTGGGACAGATAACTTTTTATTGTGAAACAAAAAACTGCAACAAATCACTAATTACATTCATTATTGTTAATTTAGACTCTGAACCAATACTAGGATTAAGTGATTGTGTAAAACTGAACCTTATAAAACGAATAGAACTTGTTAGCTCACTAGATGATAGGCATGAATTGTTGTCAAAATATCCAGTTGTGTTTACAGGTGTCGGAAAAATTCCAGGTAAACATCACATATCACTTAAATCAGATGTAACACCAAAAATTAACCCTCCACGAAGAGTCCCACAAAGTATAGAAGACAGGTTAAAGCAAACGCTAGATAATCTTGAACGAAAGAATATCATCTCCAAGGTGGACCGGCCAACATCCTGGGTTAACAATCTTGTAATCATAGAGAAACCAAGTGGTGATTTACGAGTATGTTTAGACCCACGGGACTTAAATACTGCAATCAAACGTGAGCTTTATCTGATACCAAAGCCTGAAGACATCATTTCACATCTATCAGGTATGTCTGTTTTTTCTGTTCTGGATATGAAGGAGGGCTTTTATCATATTGAACTGGACGAAGAAAGCTCGTATTTATGTACTTTTAATACGCCATTTGGCCGGTTTCGTTTTAATCGATTACCATTTGGAATAAGTTCAGCACCGGAAGTTTTTCAAAGAAAAAATATGGAAATTTTTGGAGACCTTCCAGGAGTATTCATATATTTTGATGACATCATTGTTGGCGGAAAAGATGAAACTGAACATGAAATTAATTTGCGGACTTTAATGAAACGAGCTGAACATAATAACGTTAAGTTTAATATTGATAAAATACAATATAAACAAACAAATGTTAAATATTGTGGTCATGTAATATCTCATGATATTCAGATGGATCCTAAATTTGTTCGAGCTATTAAAGAATTAGAATATCCAACAAATAAAAAAGAGCTACTTCGTTTTTTGGGGTTTATCAAATATATAAATAAATTTATCCCCAATCGGTCTAACATAACTGCCCCACTTAGAGAATTAACAAAAAATGATCGTTATATTTAAATTTGAAGAAATTCATAAAGAAGTTATTGACAAAATAAAACTCATAATAATAAACGCGCCAGTCTTAAAGATATTTAATAGCAAAGATCCAATTATAATTCAGACAGACGCCTCCAAGAATGGACTGGGCTCATGCTTAATGCAAAATGGTCAGCCCATTGCTTTTGCGTCGCGTAGTTTAACTGAAACGGAAAAAAGATACGCACAGATTGAAAAAGAGCTGCTGGCAATTCAATTTGCATGCGAGAAATTTCACTACTATATTTACGGGCGGGAAGTGACAGTTCATTCTGATCACAAACCACTGGAAACTATATTCAATAAAAGTATTAATCAAATATCTGCCCGTCTGCAAAGAATGAGATTGAGACTTCTAAAATATACATTAAATGTAAAGTATTTAAAAGGAAGCTTAATGTTTGTACCTAAAAGATGCTGTAGAAGAAGATCGGGAACTACATTCGGTGGAAAAATATATTCCTATGTCAGAAACCAAGAAGAAGCTGTTTCAAGAGGAGACAAGAAAAGATGACGTCTTAAGAACAGTTATGAAGTTTTATATGAACGGATGGCCACAAAATAAAGGTAATGAAGAAATTGAACATTACAGAAAACTAAATCACAACTTAGATGTGTATAATGACATGTTGTTTTTAAACAATAAAATAGTTGTTCCGAAAACTCTAAGAAAAGCCATGCTTAAGCTTTTGCATGAAGATCACTTTGGAATAAATAAAACGAAAGCACGCGCTCGACAACTTTTATACTGGCCAGGAATGTCGAAAGACATAGAGACTGTAATTAAAAATTGCCAGATCTGCCAGAAATTCGCTAACAATAACCCTCAAGAACCACTTAAACAACCAGAAGTACCTAACCGACCATGGGAAAGAATATCTTCAGACATTTTAGAGTTCGGTGGTAACGATTATCTAGTTGTCTACGACTCATTTTCTAAATGGATTGAGCTGATACGAATGAAATCGAAAACGGCATCAGAAGTTGTAAAAATCCTTAAAGAAATATTTTCAAGACAGGGAGTACCAGATATTTTTATGTCTGACAACATGCCATTTTCAAGTCAAGTATTCATTGAATTTGCTAATGCTTGGAACTTTAAGACCATTACTTCAAGTCCAACATATCCAAAATCAAATGGACTAACAGAAAAAGCTGTAAACATAGCAAAGAATATGCTTAAAAAATGTGACGATGTGCATTCTGCTCTTTTAACGTACAGGAATACTCCAATTGTTACAATTGGATTGTCACCAAGCCAACTATTAAATAACCGAAGATTAAAGAATAAAGTTCCTATGACAAATGAATTACTGAAACCTAAATTAACAAATAATGAGATTGTTCGAGAAAAATTACAAAACAATCAGGACAGTCAAAAATATTATCATGATACAAGTAGAACAGTTGAATTAAAACCTTTAAAGGAGGGCGAGAATATACTAATTAGACAGAACAACAATACGTGGACTCCTGGTAAAGTAACAAAAATTCATAATAGTCCTCGATCATATGTAGTCCAGGACGAAAAAGGATCGGAAATAAGAAGAAATAGGAGAGATTTGAAGCCAACGAAGATAGAATATAAGCCGAAAGAAGTGATAGACTCGGAGGACATAAATATGCAAGATGTAATCAGCAGCAATTCTGTGCCACCCAATAATAATAATTTTGAAGGTGAGCAGGCTATTTTACCTGAGAGTATAACTTCTACTAGGCCTAAGCGAATCATTGTAAAACCATCTAGATTTAAAGATTTTGTTTGTTAAAAGTTGTTTCTTAAGTAAAGGGGTGTAAGATATTATGTATGAACGCACCCCAATAGCTTTTTAGTTTGACAGGAGAGGCCGCAACCAGTTAATGGCTGACGGTTAACTAGGAAGAAAGATAAATGTGTGATGTAAAAGATTACAATTAATAAATCCAATAAGTACAATTACAAATAGTTTTTTATTCAATAATAAAAACCTTTACACGTAGAATAACTTATGCGTTAAGCCGTGCGTTACAATTTTTTCAACAAGGAATTTTAGCATTGAATTAAAAAATCACCTACTTTCTTTGCAAAATTAATAAAGTGAACAATTCTTCAATAAACTATTTAACAATTCGTAAAAATTCTGCCAAAAGAGCTACAAATATGCAACTACGGTTATTTACTAACAAAACTACGATTTTGCCCAATTTGGGTGTGTCAGTCTTACATACGAGGCATATTCAAAAAGTAAGGTGACAAGTGCTCTGAAGGGTACAGGGAATTGTTTTTCAAAGGTTGGCACACCTGCGTGGAGAGGGCTTCGTAACGGTCAAACCGAGCCCTGGCCCAATTCAATCCGTTGAGAAATGTCGTCACAGGAGGAGCTTTCGTCAACCTCCGCAGGGGCCGTTCGCTCCACCTCATTGGTCATCAATTTCCTCACTTTGCGTCAAAAATCCGCGTCCGAAACCCGTCGTCAACTTGTGGAAACCTATGAGCCTGAGGTAATGTCATGTCTGCACGTCTCGTTTCTTCGTCATGAGTGTTAGTGGGACCTTCTTTAAACAACCTAACCTACTTGTAAACGTGCTGACATGACATTATCTCAGGCTCATAGGTTTCCACAAGTTGACGATGAATTTCGGCCGCGGATTCTTGACGCATAGTGAGGAAATTGATGACCGATGAGGTGGAGCGAACGGCCTCTGCGGAGGTTCTCTCCTCCTGTGACGACATTTCTCAACGGATTGAATTGGACCTGGGCTCGGTTTAACCGTTACAAAGCCCCCTCCAAGTAGGTGTGCCAACCTTTGAAAAAAATTCTCTGCACCCTTCAGAGCACTTGTCACCTTACTTTCTGGATATGCCTCGTACATACATATTTTACTATTCCCAATTCAAAATTTGAAGCTGAGTTGTCAGAACCCAATCTATCACGTTACGCACTGAGCTATGTTTATAATGTTCATACCTCTCAAAATATATGTATATTTAAAGTATCAGCCTTGAGAATTAAAAATATTATTATTGCCTGTACTTTGTACAAGCCGAAGCGAGATTCTTGAACGTACACGTACACGAGCTGTGTGTTTATACAGTAGTGCACAATTCCTCAAAAAACTATTTAAAAATTCGTAGAAATTCTGCCAAAACAGTTACAAATATGAAACTACGGTACTAACCAAACTACGAGGAATTAAATGAAGGAATCAAATTTTGGATATTATCTACATTTATTTCAGCCTGTAGTACGTCACTTAGAAAAACTATAAATCGATTTTTATCTTGTACTATTCATCGCAGGACCTTGAAATTTCTTCCAGGATTCAATGAGGTCCTTAGACACACACTACACAGTTTTGTAAATGTATATCGCGAAATATCTACAGATTTGAGTAAATAAAGCGCTACGAAATCAATACGCACTTTTAAAAAAAAATTATATTTTTATTTTATAATTTTTCAAATTTTTGAACTATAGGTTTTGTTCCTTAATATATAAAGTTTGATGTACCTGATTTCTGATATTCCAGTATAAACAATAAAGATAATAGAGCAAATAGCTTAGGCGGTCGTCATTCCCCACCTTTACCCTACATAATACATAAGTGTTGCCAACAAGAACATATTTTCAACATTACTTTACCTACTTGTAAAGTAAATAACTATTATTAGTCCAAAACGAACCTGTGAATACTTCAATAACTCATAAATAAACACTTCTATCATAATTTGTATTTTATTTTAATTCAGATAAATGTATATGAAGAATCTGATAAGTTTGAAACTTATTAATACATAACATAAAAAACTTTACTAATTAAAAAATTCAATTACTTCGGGTACAGAAACTTATTCCTTTTTTGGAAAAATAATTCCAATAATGGCAAATAAACCTTAGGACACAGCAGAAGCTCCAGAAATAATTTCACCCAGTTCTTTAGTGATGGCAGCTTGTCTACCACGATTGTACGCGAGTGAAATTTTACCAATCATCTCTCCTGCGTTCTTGGTAGCGTTGTCCATAGCAGTCATACGAGCAGAATGTTCAGAAGTGGCGCCCTCCATCATAGCGTAGTAGAGTAGTGCAGCAAGTGTGAACTCCAGGTAGCACTCCAAAACATCATCTTCAACCGAATCGTAGGAAAAAAACTTTGGAGCGAGTTGGACAGTCTGCATCCCAAAAACAGGCACATGTGAAATGGAGTATGATACTATAGTCTTGAATTTATTGAAGACAATTTTACCCATATTGTATTTGTACTCATTGATATTGATGGCGTTGGCTAATTTGGCAGCATCGAGAAAAGTTGGTGGTCTGCGGCCTACTTCTTTAGCGCATAGCACAAAATTATCTTTGAACTGGTACTGCAAGATGTTATGAATCTTATCACCAACACAAACTATCTTTGTGTTGTCTTTGCCTTTTGCCACGAGTTCGTTTCGGATGTTTTTAGCTATTCCACTGTGCGCACCGCCGCACAATCCTTTGTCGGAGCTTATGGCGATGATGATATTCTTGTGATCTTTCGTCGGTGCAGGAATTTCGGCTTTCGTGAAAAACTGCATAGCACAAATGCCTAATGGACGAACATCTCTTTTTAGTTGACGTTCTACGGTGGATAATTTGGCGGCTGACACCAACCTCATGGTTTGGGTGATCTTCCGGATGTTCCGCATTGACTTCAGACGCGCAGAAAGGGCTTTTATATTGGCCATTTCAGGATGTTACTGCACCTACAGTTTTTTTTTTAGATAAAATCGATTTTCAGTTATTATTTTGTATTTACTTTTTATTGGAAAAATTTTGTATGTTAGAATACGCGTACAAGTTAAATAATTATAGGTTATATTGAAATTGAAGTATAGAACATTCCAGCCTTTGGTAACTTATGCCCTGTTCACACATGGACACACAGAAGACACACACATGCCACATACACGCAACAGAAAAATTTGCTGTGTCCAAGCCGTTCACACATGGATTTGTTTGTGGAACGTTTGTGGCCTCAAAATTGATTTCTTCTTTATTTTTTCCAACAAAATCCCTACAAAATTACATTTATATGTTGGTATGGTATTACGGTTACTCTTGTTTGAGCTGTCATCTGTCATAGTGTCATAATTTTGCGAGTTGTTTTGAGTTTTTATTTTGGATATTTATTTATTGATTTGGCTTTGTTATTTGATTTCCGATTTTGGTTGTGTTTTAAATTATATAGTTTGTGTATTAAATATAACGATTTAGCTTTGTTTTTTAATAAATATACAAATGACAATTAGAATCGTTAACCAAAATCGTAAAACCAAAAAATCGAAGCCAAATCAATATAAATAAAAACGACAGTCAGAAACGTAAACCCAAATCAATTACCAAAAAACAAAGCAGAAGTAATTATATCAAACGGAAAATAATACGACAATAACCAAAAACAACTCGTAAGTGACAGATCAAGATCAGAATAGATTTTGAGGTTATAAACAAAAAGCAACATATTTCATTGATATGAAGTTAGCAACTTCTTTTCCACGCCACACAGAAGCGACAAATTTAGCGGCGCCTGTATTTGACAAGCGACACACACACTGTTGCGTGTGTGTGTCTTCTGTGCACAGAACAAAAACAGTATGAAGAAGAGACACGAGCCGGCTATTTTGAATTTATCATGTTGATTTTGGCGGCATCTATACGCGGCACCTCGAACTAATTCAAGTAGTGGGAATCATAGCAGGCGTATATGAATCTCATGCGAATTATTTACCTATTTAAATTATTAAAATTTATCAAGGAAATAATAAATCATTGCATTAAGTACAAATATTTATTTATCAGTTAATATTAACAAAGTAGTACAATAACAATAATATATAATTAGATAAAGCATTGTGTATGGGTGCGTGTACATGGTGCAAAAGTTAAGAAGGAAGCGTGTGAATCAAAGATTTGAAAGATTTGTAACTACCATTTCAGACTGTATCGGTATATAGATAAAAATAATAATTTATCCTATAGGGCGAAACGACATAAAGTTTTATTAGACGCAGAAGAAGCGTACGATTAACGTTTGAACAGCAGGGGGAAAAAAATTAAATTTATAGAGAATTCTTGCAGCATTTATTACTCCTAGTAGATGTTCCTTTCTCTTGATCAGTCGGTACATTTTGCTGTTCTCTGCTGATCAACTTCGACTTTTGCGAAAATCATTTTTCTATTTTATGCAATGTAGGTAAAATTTCCATAACCTGCAAAATAAAAATTACTATTAGCGTATCATGCGTGTTCATATTATTTTTTAACTTGAATTGCGGTACTTGTATAATAAAAATTAAATATTTTACGCACGAGCTAGGTACGACTACGACTTCTATATTACTGGAAAATGTTATTAAATAGGTACCTTGCAATAGAAACGAACATCTTGGGTTTCTAAACGAACAACATTTTCAAACTGCACGCCTTAGAACGTTAGAACTTCATTATTACATTTGTCAGAAGGTGTTTCTGATTATTTTTAAAATGAGAAGTTGGTTTATAGTTCTGTTTTTGACGATTAATAGCTGCTGCCAACCATGTTCTCAGTTGTTCATCATTTTTTGGAATGAATTCACATTTTCTCAGAAGCAAAACAACAATACTACCTACGAAAAATAGTATATTAAAATTCATATTCTTTGATAATATACAATTATGATTATTACTTACCGTCTCAATTAATATGCTTATTGCAAAAATTTTCATGCAGCCTCCTTGCATGCAGCACTCAACAGTTGAAATCGAAATAGTGACATTTTAAATTAACAATAACAATAGGTATCTGGCTGCGCGTGCGCATGTAAAATCACGGGAATGCATATAGTTCCAGGTGCCGCGTATAGATGGCAGTAAAATCACTTGATAAATGCCGCCCTATTGCCGTGTCGATAGCCTGTCTTCTGTATGTCCATGTGTGAACAGGGCATTAGATTGCAGGCGCTCGGCCTTTATTTATAGTACTCAATTACAGTCAATAGATGGCGCTATTGACAATTGACAGCCATGAATGATAACAAAATTATCTATTTTATCAACTTTACCAACAGTTGGCAGCTATCTTAGACCATATATGTTCTAGACAGGTAACGCCTATTTAAATGTACTGTGGATTTTGAAGCCAGCACTAATGACAGAGAGGCTGTGTGAAGTGAGATAGAGATCCCAAAGATGCTGCAGTGCAAGTTGCATACTTTACACTTTTTATGTGGCATTTATTGCTAATTCTTGGATTCTTTTATTCTTGTTGTCATCTGTCACAATTTTGTATATTTAGAAGTTATCTTGTGCATTTTGATTGTATTTTATTGAATACTAACAATAATGTGAACCACGAACTGTCACTTGTCAAATCAAAAATGCAACCCGCATTACATCAACTTTGGTGTAAATGCAACCCGCAATACACCAATTGTGGGCTAACTGACAGAAGTGTCGGCTTCACAACAAATGACTGCGTGCGGGGTCTAAGGTATCTATGGTCGAAGGCAGCTATGAAACTAGTTGACATTAGAACATTTGTTACCATTATTATGATCCACCACATCTCCTCAAATGCATGAGGAATAATTAATCAAATACGATTTAAAATTTACAATTGACGGGGCAGAAATGACGGCAAAGTGGCAACACATTGTCGATGTTTACGAAGAGGACATCGAGGAAGAATATTTTTTGCTACTGTAATGTATTTCGAAATTTATATTTATATTACACACATTTATTGTAAATGTAAATAATTTTCAACATATTTTATGTGAAATACAATTTCAAGAAAATGATTGTGGTACAATAAATGTATGTAATAAAAATTGTAATATCGAAATACATTAAACACTTTGAAATATTTTTGTTGTTAAACGGGTTGCATTTTTTATTCTTTAGTTCCAAATTACAACCGCTAGGAGTAGCGTTCAACCTAGTATCATAGGAGATTCCTGTCTAAATATATCTCTTGTCTATGGAACATTCATTTGCATGTCATAAACATAAGAAAAAAGTTTTTAATCATAAACTAACAAATGAAAACACGTGAGCTTAAAGAAACCCTGCTTCAAAGTACTGATAAATAAATTAAATTGTAAAAAATTACATACCCGCAGCGAAAATTACCAGTATTATATTTCACAAAGAATTTATTTCTTGGTTATTTACTTTTGTTTTGTGTGTGCACGGCGTACTGGCGTACGAACAGGCTACCGACACGGCAATAGGGCAGCATTTATCAAGTGATTTTACTGCCATCTATACGCGCCACTCAAGACTATAAGCATTTCCGTGATTTTTACATGCGCACGCGCAGCCAGATACCTATTGTTATTGTTAATTTAAAATATCACTATTTGAGTTCTGCATGAACATTTTTGTAATGTACATATTAATTGAGATGGTAAGTAATAATGATAATCGTATAAAATCAAAGAATATGAATTTTAATCTTCAATTTTAATATACTATTAGGTAGGTAGTATTCGGTAGTATTGTTGTTTTGCTTCTGCGAAATTGTGAATTCATTCCGAAAAATGATGAACAACTGAGAACATGGTTGACAGCTATAAATCGTCAAGAACAGAACTATTAGAAACCAACATCGCACTTTAAAAATAATCAGCAACATCTGACAAATGTAATAATGTAGTTCTAAAGGCATGCAGTTTGTATACGTTGATCGTTTGTAGCTGATAAATCTCCTGATAAAATTCAGCGTTTAGAAACCACGAAGTATAATAAGACAGGAGATGACACTCTGTTGATTTTGTATGTATTTCCATGTCACACAATTTTACTCCGAAACAATCAAAGAGGAGACCGCAGTGAAGTTAGTTGCGAGTTGTCAGTTTAAAATTTAAATAGATATTACCTCGATTATCTCTATTATCATAGGTATTTATGAACTTTATATACGTGGTTTATATTATATTATATTAAATTTTGACATAATAATAACATGTTATGAATTTATTTTTGCGAGTCTGAAACGTTAGTGGAAACGTCACAATAGTTTTAAAACTATCTAGTACCCAAGTGAATAAATCTTTATTTAAAATTGATGTTCGTGTTAAAAATAATAGTTTCAATCGGTAATATTGAATAAAGAAACGTATTATAAAATACAAGTTTAATTGAATTTTCATTCATATGTTTCTAACTTCAGATTATGTGGCCCCCTCACCCCTCCAAGTTTTTTGTTCGCGGAGTCAAAAAATGTAAGGTCTGTTCGATGAAAAAAATTGGAAGTGTAGTGCAGAACAGTGCAGTGAAGTACAGTGAATAAGTGTACTCTAGTACTTTGATTCTCAAAAAACACAGTAGTGCAAATTAGAACATAATTTGTTTTAGTTTAGATTGGTTACCATGGTTTGTTCATGACTTTTGTTGTTTTTACCTCTCGCCACTCATATCTGTAATGCCTAGTGCACACGGGGAAACTTTTCATAAAGTTTCCTGAAAAAAGTTTCCAGAAAATGGAGATTTTCTTTGAAAAACTATAAATATGTTTATGATCACATGTCACATTTGACGATTTGACAAATAAGAAGTTAGTTGCACTTCACAATGTTTCCTGAAAACGCCTCATTTTTATAGGCGCCGTTAAAACTTTGAAGTTTCCGGAAACATTTTCCAGGAAACATGTCAAAAAGTTTCTCCGTGTGCACTAGGCATAAATCATGCTAAAATTTCGATAGTGAGTTTTCAATGGATAAGCACGTTTTGAGGTCCCTAGAACACGATTTTGATAATTTCGCGATGATGTCTGTGTGTGTGTCTGTGTGTGTGTCTGTGTGTGTGTCTGTGTGTGTGTCTGTGTGTCAGTGTGTGTGTCAGGATGGATGTTGGAGGTACGATAACTCAAATACCACTGAATAAAAAAATTTGAAATTTGGTATACAATATTCTGACACCCTAGATTAGATCTGATTAGATTTTGGTGTTGATCGTGCAACCGGAAGTGGTAGTTTCTTGAAGATCTGAAGAGTTTTTCTGGAATATTCTCAAAATTTATTAATTAATAGGAATTTTTTAAATAACATTGTATACTAAATGTTACTATCTACAATATGTATTCAAAACGTTGTTTCTATCTAGCTCCATTTTCCAATTACAAGAATTTAAAAATTCTACAAATTTGTTACAATTTTGATTTATCTGCCTACCTATGGAAACAAAAAATAAAATATTTGAGTGTTAATGTCATATGAATTTTTGACTTTTTGGCAAATTGAAATGGAAAATATGAAATGTCATTTAGTATTTATAAGGTCATAATAAACTTTAATAATATTATAAAAACTACAATTCCCGAATTCCCTTCTAGTACAATGGTATATTTGTGAGTAAGTATTACATAATATATACTTATATTAGAAAAATAAAAATAGTAGAGTACTAGCGTCAGGCCCCGCTACGCGGGCCTTCAGCTAGGTCGCGCTGCCGCGCGACAAGAGGGAAATTCGCCCGCTTCGCGGGCTCAAGCTCCGCGGGCTCTGAATATGGAAGGATTCGGCCCTTCGTGCCTCAATTATAACGATTTTAACATTTAGACTCTAACGAAAAAAATTATTTAATTACAATTTCAAATTATTCATCTTCCGCCTTCTTCAATATAAATTTTAATAAAGGCATTAAAAATAAATAGGTATCCTGGTTATCCAACTAAAAACAAAAGACTATTGTCGAACGTCATCTTGAACAATATTGTAGTTACCTTATCAAAACCTTATATTTGATATATCATATCAAACTTGAAATGATTTTACTATTTTGAAAGGAAAAAACAGAAGCTAATCACCCACTATCATATTTATCACTTATTGTGTATATCACTCCTCATCAGCAAGATCAAGATCTTAACTTTGATATATTAAAATCAATATGATTTTAACAATTTTAAGATATAAACAAATGACGATCGGCGGTCTCCATTTTGAACAATCTTGTATTAGCTCTTTTATCAAGATATTTAATTTGATATCATACTCAATAGGTATGATTCTAACATATTTTTTAAAAAACAAAAGACAATCGTCGGCCACCATTTTAAATAACTTTATTAATTAGCCCTCATCTAGCTCTTTAATTTGACATCAAACTCGAATTGTTTTTTTTTATTGAAAAAAACAAATGACAATCGGTCGCCATTTTCAACAATTTTATAAAGTAGTGCTCACCTGACCGATTTAAATTATTTTATTAATTAGGTAGCCCATCCCTGGTTAGAATGCCACATAGAAACACATAAAATTTTTTATACGATTCTATGGTAGTCAATATGTGTATTGAAACACCTCTTTTACCATAAACTGCTGGAAATCCAGATATATATTTTATTGGTTTTTATCCGCATATACGAATGTAAGTCTATTCGATCTTATGAGTTTTAATGGTACACAGGTAGAACGGATTTTATACGATTCTATGGTAATCAATATGTGTATTGAAACACCTCTTTTACCATAAACTGCTGGAAATCCAGATATATATTTTATTGGTTTTTATCCGCATTTACGAATGTAAGTCTATCCGTTCGTATGAGATATAATGGTACACAGGTCGAACGGATTTTATAGGAATCTATGGTATTTAATATGTGTATTGGAACACGCATTTTACCATAAACTGCTGGAAATCCAGTAATTTATTTTATTGGTTTTTATCTGCATTCCGCATATAAGAATGAAAGTCTATCCGTTTGTATAGGATATAATGGTACACAATTAGAACGGATTTTATTGGAATCTATGGTACTTAATATGTATTTTACCATTCATTGCTGGTTACAGTCTATCTGTTTCTATACGAATATCGGTAGAAGGTATAAGTTAGAAGCCACAGGTAAAAATAGCGGAGAAGTAAGCACTTCGAAAATTAGACACTTAGTGATTCCTATACGATTTTATAGTAATTTCGCTATTAACTTTTAATTGGATTTTATCTGTTTCTATGTTACACACATTCTATTTGATCCTATGAGCAAAGTGGCATGCAATTTTCAATGAGAATTTATACGCATTACACACTTTGTTATTTCTATACAGTTTTATAGTAATTTCGCTAGTAACTTTTAATTGGATTTTATCTGTTTCTATGTGACACACATTCTATTTGATCCTATGAGCAAAGTGGGATACTATTTTCTATAAGAATTTATACGCATTACACACTTTGTTATTTCTATACGGATTTATAGTAATTTCGCTATTAACTTTTAATTGGATTTTATCCGTTTCTATGTGACACACATTTTATTTGATCCTATGAGCAAAGTGGGATACTATTTTCTATGAGAATTTATACGCATTACACACTTTGTTATTTCTATACGGTTTTATAGTAATTTCGCTATTAACTTTTAATTGGATTTTATCTGTTTCTATGTGACACACATTCTATTTGATCCTATGAGCAAAGTGGGATACTATTTTCTATGAGAATTGATACGCATCACACACTTTGTTATTTCTATACGGATTTATAGTAATTTCGCTATTAACTTTTAATTGGATTTTATCCGTTTCTATGTGACACATTCTATATGATCCTATGAGCAAAGTGGCATGCTATTTTCTATGAGAATTTATACGCATTACACACTTTGTGATTTTTATACGGTTTTATAGTAATTTCGCTATTAACTTTTAATTGGATTTTATCCGTTTCTATGTGACACACATTCTATTTGGTCCTATGAGCAAAGTGGGATACTAATTTTTATGAGAATTTATACGCATTACACACATTGTGATTTCTATACGGTTTTATAGTAATTTCGCTATTAACTTTTAATTGGATTTTATCCGTTTCTATGTGACACACATTCTATTTGATTCTATGAGCAAAGTGGCATACTATTTTCTATGAGAATTTATACGAATTACACACTTTGTTATTTCTATACGGTTTTATAGTAATTTCGCTATTAACTTTTAATTGGATTTTATCCGTTTCTATGTGAATGTGACACACATTCTATTTGGTCCTATGAGCAAAGTGGGATACTAATTTTTATGAGAATTTATACGCATTACACATTTAGTGATTCCTATACGGCTTTATAGTAATTTCGCTGTTAACTTTTAATTGGATTTTATTCGTTTCTTTGTGATACACATTCTATTTGATCCTATGAGCAAAGTGGGATACTAATTTACTAAATTGCATGCCACTTTGTTCATAGGATCAAATAGAATGTGTGTCACATAGAAATGGATAAAATCCAATTAAAAGTTAATAGCGAAATTACTATAAAACCGTATAGGAATCACAAAGTGTGTAATGTGTATAAATTCTCATAGAAAATAGTATGGCACTTTGCTCATAGAATCAAATAGAATGTGTGTCACATAGGAACGGGTAAAATCCAATTAAAAGTTAATAGCGAAATTACTTTAAAACCGTATAGAAATCACAAAGTGTGTAATGCGTATAAATTCTCATAAAAATTAGTATCCCACTTTGCTCATAGGACCAAATAGAATGTGTGTCACATAGAAACGGATAAAATCCAATTAAAAGTTAATAGCGAAATTACTATAAAACCGTATAGAAATCACAAAGTGTGTAATGCGTATAAATTCTCATAGAAAATAGTATGCCACTTTGCTCATAGGATCAAATAGAATGTGTGTCTCATAGAAACGGATAAAATCCAATTAAAAGTTAATAGCGAAATTACTATAAAACCGTATAGGAATCACAAAGTGTGTAATGCGTATAAATTCTCATAGAAAATAGTATGCCACTTTGCTCATAGAATCAAATAGAATGTGTGTCACATAGAAACGGGTAAAATCCAATTAAAAGTTAATAGCGAAATTACTTTAAAACCGTATAGAAATCACAAAGTGTGTAATGCGTATAAATTCTCATAGAAAATAGTATGCCACTTTGCTCATAGAATCAAATAGAATGTTTGTCACATAGAAACGAATAAAATCCAATTAAAAGTTAATAGCGAAATTACTATAAAACCGTATAGAAATCACAAAGTGTGTAATGCGTATAAATTCACATAGAAAATAGTATGCCACTTTGCTCATAGAACCAAATAGAATGTGTGTCACATAGAAACGGATAAAATCCAATTAAAAGTTAATAGCGAAATTACTTTAAAACCGTATAGAAATCACAAAGTGTGTAATGCGTATAAATTCTCATAGAAAATAGTATGCCACTTTGCTCATAGAATCAAATAGAATGTGTGTCACATAGAAACGGATAAAATCCAATTAAAAGTTAATAGCGAAATTACTATAAAACCGTATAGAAATCACAATGTGTGTAATGCGTATAAATTCTCATAAAAATTAGTATCCCACTTTGCTCATAGGACCAAATAGAATGTGTGTCACATAGAAACGGATAAAATCCAATTAAAAGTTAATAGCGAAATTACTATAAAACCGTATAGAAATCACAAAGTGTGTAATGCGTATAAATTCTCATAGAAAATAGTATGCCACTTTGCTCATAGAATCAAATAGAATGTGTGTCACATAGAAACGGATAAAATCCAATTAAAAGTTAATAGCGAAATTACTATAAAACCGTATAGAAATCACAATGTGTGTAATGCGTATAAATTCTCAAAAATTAGTATCCCACTTTGCTCATAGGACCAAATAGAAAGTGTGTCACATAGAAACGGATAAAATCCAATTAAAAGTTAATAGCGAAATTACTATAAAACCATATAGAAATCACAAAGTGTGTAATGCGTATAAATTCTCATAGAAAATAGCATGCCACTTTGCTCATAGGATCATATAGAATGTGTGTCACATAGAAACGGATAAAATCCAATTAAAAGTTAATAGCGAAATTACTATAAAACCGTATAGAAATCACAAAGTGTGTAATGCGTATAAATTCTCATAGAAAATAGTATGCCACTTTGCTCATAGAATCAAATAGAATGTGTGTCACATAGAAACGGATAAAATCCAATTAAAAGTTAATAGCGAAATTACTATAAAACCGTATAAAAATAACGAATTGTGTATTTGCGTATTAATTCTTATAGAAAATTAATTGCCATTCTGCGTATAGAACCGAATAGATTACATTTCTCATAGAAGCATATAAAATCCGTTAAGAATTTTATCGTAAATTTACAATTATTGCAGATAAAATATGTTCCGAATTGATCCAGATTAAAACCCAATAGAATATATTACCACATTGCGTATAAAATGACAATAGAAATATTACGGCTCATAGAATCCCATAAATTCTCATAAAGTTTTTATTACAACTTTGTGCATGGCGGATAAAATTCGGCGTGTGCACATAAGTTACGATAAATTCTCATTAAAACTTTATCTGTATTAACTACCATTTTATCTGGCATTTTAACCAGGGATGGCCAGCCCTTTAATTTGATATCAAACTGATATAATTCTATATTGTTTTTGATAAAAATAAATGACGATCGTCGGCCACCATTTTAAATAATTTTATTAATTAGGTAGCCTTGAATTTGATATCAAACGACATGATTTTTTGATAGAAACAAATGACAATCGTAGGTCGCCATTTTCAACAATTTTATAAAGTTGTGCTCACCTGATCGATTTATATTATTTTATTAATGAGGTAGCCCATTTTCAACCCTTTAATTTGATATCAAACTTGATAAAATTCTATATTGTTTAAAAAAAAAAGACAAACGTCGGCCACCATTTTAAATAATTTTATTAATTAGGTAGCCCATGTCCAGCCCTTTAATTTGATATCAAACTGATATAATTCTATATTGTTTTTGATAAAAATAAATGACAATCGTCGGCCACCATTTTAAATAATTTTATTAATTAGGTACTACCCCTTATCCAGACCTTGAATTTGATATCAAACTCGATATGATTTTTTATAGAAACAATTGACAATCGGTGGTCGCCATTTTCAACAATTTTATAAAGTAGTGCTCACCTGATCGATTTATATTATTTTATTAATTAGGTAGCCCATTTTCAATCCGTTAATTTGATATCAAACTTGATATAATTCTATATTGTTTAAAAAAAAATGACAATCGTCGGCCACCATTTTAAATAATTTTATTAATTAGGTAGCCCTTATCCAGCCCCTGAATTTGATATCAAACTCGATATGATTTTTTAATAAAAACAAATGACAATTATTGTTGGTCGCCATTTTCAACAATTTTATAAAGTTAGTGCTCACTTCTTTTGTTGGGACTGTACTTGATACGACTGTCAAAATAAAATAAATATTTAAAAAAATACGGATATTGATAAAAATACAAAAAAATGATTCTTTCGATTATTACATAATTTACAAATTGCTTCTATTACTAATATAACGTAATAAGATACATATGCATCTGAAATATCGAATTGTAAACTGTAAACGTCAGTTTGACAGAACATAGCATGGTTTTTTCCCAAATATGTTAACAATTTTTACCCTGGATGTACTAAAACTTCTGATGTCTTTTTCTGTGACTGTACTTTGTAATGATTGTCAAAATAAAATAAATTTTTTAAAAGTAGTACTAAAATTGATGAAAATATTAAAAATATTTACGTTCCTTCTATTATAACTCAATATAATTAACAAATTTCTTCTATTAATTATATTAATTAAGAAAAGTGCATTTGAAATCTCGAATTGTAAACGTCAGTTTGACACAATGTAGCATTGTTTTTTATTCAACAGTCAGTTGTTGAACATTTGAGCATTCAAAGCTCTGATTCACTGACGAAATCTCAGTTTTTCATTAATAACTAAAAAACTATTATATCTGGAACATTGAGACCTGGTCGCATGGACTCCCTATTAATCCCTTACTATGTATACCAATTTTTAAATCGATAGATTAAACCATTCATTTGTTATTAACGAAAATCAAAAAGTCAGTTTTTCGCATTTTTCTCAAACAAAAGAAAATCAAAAACAATTGAACTATACAAAGGTTTTTGCGTCTCGACACCCTCTATCACCTCGTAAAAAAATCATGAAAATCGGATAATTCGTTCATAACGTTGTGCAGTTGTAAATGCGTTGCTAGTTTGGCTAAAAATCAACAACTTTAAACCTTTTAGTATATAAGATGGCGAGAGGTTATGTGTTGGCCACATCGGATTTTTTGAACATGTACTTGACAAGATGTCAGGAAAAGAAAATATACAAAGCATTGTCTTTAAATTTTTCTTTACTGATTTAAGAGGAAGTGTCAGTCATGGAATCTTCATCTGATTCAGATACAGATACGGAAGAAATTTTAATGTATTTTTGTATTCATCATCTATGAAATAACATATTAAACACGGCGCAATTGATAATCGGAAATGTCAATTTCCCAATGTAGTCAATCAGGAAAAATGCAAAGAACACTGGATTTTCTAGACATTTCAGAGTAATATCAAGATCACCGAAAACCGCCAATATTTAAAAATAAAACTTGCATGCAGTAGAAAAAATCTGACGTGGCCATCACACAACCTTCCGCCATATCTAGACTTTAAACAGAAATGTATACGTACAATCCGGTGCCCATTTAAAATATACAAATATAAATCTAACATATTCAAACACAGAAATTAGTATCACCTGAATCAAAAGATTCATTCACACGAAAACTCTTCTGTGTTGAAGCCATCCTCCGTTCAATTACTACATTTACTAGCTCACTTATGACTTATATAGCGCTAGTATGCCAACTTGTCACCCGTCTCATCTGTCAATATTTTTTATGCAGAAACAAAAATCAACCGAACATGGATTACAAGATTTCAACGTTTTATTTGATAAATTTATTTTTTAAATTTTACTGCAGTTCTTTAATGCTACCAGATAAAGACAATTTTTTTATAACCTAAATTGCAAATAACTTTTCCTCTTATTCTTATTACAAATAAATACTATATTTATTCAAATTTATAGAAATTTTTGACACTTAATCTTTTCAATCTTCTAAAAATATCACTTCCGGTGAAGATATTTGTACCAAAATCTAATGAGCTTTTCCTATTCGTAAACAATTGTAAAATACCAAATATCAAAATTTTTGGGTAATTCGTATTTGAGTTATCCGACAGACGGCATTGGCCCGGACCACACACATACACACACACGCACACACACACACATACATACAGACATCATCGGGAAACTATCAAAAATAAGTTGTAAGGACCCTAATTCGTGCTCATCCACTAAAAACTCACTACCCGATTTTTTGCATGATTCCAATACCTTCCTTTACAGGTAAGCGGAAGGTAAAAACATTGTAACCTCAAATTTAATGATCAGGGGGTTGATTCTGTAACTTGCGTGAGTATTTGCGTGACTACATTTGCGTTAGAGTCAGTATGACGTCACTGTTCCTAATCTGGTGACTTATAAATGCGATTGCATTTGGTCTAATAAAATTTGGCATACTTCTTTGCTCAATATAAATTTTTTTACAAATTCCGAATTTTTTATTTCGAAGGGATTTTCAACGTCTCTTAGCTGCCTACGTATAAGACGTATGTTATGTGGTCTTTCCTCCAATACTTCTTCATCAATTTGCAATAACAATGTCCGCTAAAGCCATTATTTATCCTTAAACAATTTTATTGATATATAGGTAGATCTATTATAGGTAAATATTTACGGGTATAACCCTAATAAAACTAAACTATAAAAACTAAAACTTAACTAATTAATAAAAATATAGAATTGTAATACACTTGCTTAACTCAGCAATAAACCAAAAATTTTAAATCCGCAAAATGACATAATAATAAATACAAATATAGTGTTAGAAAGAGACAGATAGTGACGCAGTAGAAACAGTAGGTCACGCAAAAATATTTGCGTGTCTCGCAACAAGTGACGTCATATGTAGTAGTTCTTCAAATTCCCGGCAGATTATGTGCCAAATCTGTGTTAGTTTTGGTGTAGAGACGATTTAAATCCATATAGGAGTGACGTCATAAAAAACAAGCAAATTATTCGTATGAATCAAGATTTTACTTTTTAGTACAGCATTAGTTTGGTAGATGGTGCTGGCAGTCTTTCTCTATACGCAAAATTTAAAAACAATAGTTTTTAATTCTATTTTTAAACTTAATCATTATTCTACCATTTTAATACATCGCATAATTCTGTAGGAAATAATCAAAGATTAATAAAATAGAACAAAACTAAATAACAAAACACGTTAACCTCAAAATTTTATGTTGACACTTGACACAACAATAAGCAGAAAATTGACAAGTTGTCAGCAATAAACAATAAATGATATATAACGAACTTTTGTGAATCTAAAAGATAACAATAATATGTAAGAAAATATATTTCAAGTAATGAATACCATATTATATAAATAATTGTTCTGCTACTGCCGTTAAGACACAAATTGATAAGCCCCGCCCCTTATGACATACGATATGCGAATAGATTTATACGAGTAAAATATGTAAGAAAGAGATAGCTTATTTAGTGAACGTGGTGGATAGAATTTATCTGATATGACGTCACTCCTATATGGATTTAAATTGTCTCTAGCAAGTGCTCACGCAAGTTACAGAATCAACCCCCAGACTACAACGACAACTTGAACGTATTTGATTATAGTTTTCACAGAACAAAAACAGTATGAAGAAGAGACACGAGCCTGCTATTTTGAATTTATCATGTTGATTTTGGCGCCATCTATACGCGGCACCTCGAACTAATTCAAGTAGTGAGGATCTTAGCAGGCGTATATGAATCTCATGCGAATTATTTACCTATTTAAATTATTAAAATTTATCAATAATAAATAATTGCATTAAGTACAAAATATTTATTTATCAGTTAATATTAACAAAGTAGTACAATAACAATAATATTATAATTAGATAAAGCATTGTGTATGGTTACGCGTACATGGTGCAAAAGTTAAGGAGGAAGCGTGTGAACCAAAGATTTGAAAGATTTGTAACTACCATTTCAGACTGTATCGGTATATAGATAAAAATAATAATTTATCCTATAGGGCGAAACGATATGAAGTTTTATTAGACGCAGAAGAAGCGTATGATTAACGTTTGAACAGCAGGGAAAAATAATTAAATTTATAGAGAATTCTTGTAGCATTTATTACTCCTAGTAGATGTTCCTTTCTCTTGATCTGTCGGTACATTTTGCTGTTCTCTACTGATCAATTTCGACTTTTGCGAAAATTATTTTTCTATTTTACGCAATGTAGGTAAAATTTTCATAACCTGCAAAATAAAAATTGCTATTAGCGTATCATGCGTGTTCATATTATTTTGTAACTTGAATTGCGGTACTTGTATAATAAAAATTAAATATTTAAATAATATATTACTGGAAAATGTTATTAAATAGGTACCTTGTAATAGAAACCAACATCTTGGGTTTCTAAACGAACAACATTTTCAAATTGCACGCCTTAGAACTTCATTATTACATTTGTCAGGAGATGTTTCTGATTATTTTTAAAATGAGAAGTTGGTTTCTAGTTCTGTTTTTGACGATTAATAGCTGCTGTCAACCATGTTCTCAGTTGTTCATCATTTTTTTGAATAAATTCACATTTTCGCAGATGCAAAACAACAAAACTACCTACTAAAAATAGTATATTAAAATTCATATTCTTTGATATTATACAATTATCATTATTACTTACCGTCTCAATTAATATGCTTATTGCAAAATTTTCATGCAGCACTCAACAATTGAAATAGAAATAGTGACATTTTAAATTAACAATAATAATAGGTATCTGGCTGCACGTGCGCATGTAAAATCACGGGAATGCTTATAGTTCCAGGTGCCGCGTATAGATGGCAGTGAAATCACTTGATAAATGCCGCCCTATTGCCGTGTCGGTAGCCTGAATAGTTTTATTATAAAAAACCGCTCATGTGAGATAAAAATCTTCCAGTATTTGGTTTATAAATAACTATTATGTAACAACAAGCAAAAACGAAATTGCATAAAAATTATTTTGAACATGTTCCGTCATACACGGACAACGAATGTACTCGTATAAGACATTTTAGAATAAATAATAATTTCAATACCTAAGTGAAAAATTTAATGAGTCAAATTAATTCAAAAATTTAGATGGGTGCCTACTCAGATCTAAAAAACTCAGAGCTAGAAAATTCAAGTACAAGAAAATTCTTGCCCGGAATCATAAAACAAACGAAAATTCATAGACAAGAAAATGCTTACATTAAAAATGCATTCATAGAAAATTCAAATTTGGAATCTGATTGATGCAGAAAACGCATGTAAAGGAATATTCAAAACTGGAAAAAATATGTCTGCGGAAAAAATCGGATTCTGGCTAATATATAAACTAATCTATGCTAACAAACCCCTTTTTGAGTCCAACAGAACTCCGTTTTTTTGACAAACTAATCTATGATAACAAAACCCTTCTTGAGTCCAACAGAACTCGTTTTTTAAACGGCCACAACGCGTTGTTCAGCTGACAGCTTGCAGCCAACTTCAGGTTTGGCCACCAAGTTAAGTTTCTGTGTTTACTTGATTCCAGATTTGTCTTTTCTATTAATGTTTTTTTTGTGAATGAATTTTCCTTAGCTTAGGATTTCGTTATTTTTATGATTCCTGTCAAGAATATTATCTTCTCGAATTTTCTAGTTTATAATATTCCAGTGTTGAAGACGTTCCCATTTAGATTATAGTAAAGTTTATTCTTTATTTATTTATGCGCATAATTGAAATTTGACGTTACATCCCCACTCCGACACCCTGCACTAACTTACTCCACCTCAAGAGTCAGAATCAGAACAAATAAGTGTGTTCAAGTTCACACATTTTTCTCATCGAACATTTTGAATGAACTGGACCTTTGCGTCATCGAACGCTTCAGTGCAAAAAAGTGTGCACTAAAACAACCTAGTTCATGTCATCGAACAAAGCTTAGTCAACAATCGAGTGTCATCTCCTGTCTTTATTATACTTCGTGTTAGAAACCCAAGATGTTGGTTTACTATTGCAAGGTAGGTACCTATTTAATAACATTTTCTGAGTAATATAGTAGTAGTAGTCGTATCTAGGGCTAAAGTGTAGAATAGGTGTTTAAAAGGAATTTCGTTTTTTTTTGTTTCAATCGGTTCATTCCTATTCTTTGTCCTAGAATAAAGCAAAATTTTGCCGCGGAAGCAAGGATTAGGGCCGATTTTGTTAGTTTTTAGGGTAAAATTTTTGACAACTGTCAACACTGGTTATGCTGAAAAATTAACAGATTAAACATGTGATTTAACGTTTTTATACTTTTATGTAATAGAGATATCAATAAATAAATATATTTTTCACAGATATAAGGCTTTTTATTACTTGCTTTTCTTAGTTTTCGAAATTATTTGACATAAATACAATATTACATTTGTTTTAGATTAATATAAATTTCAATAATGTTTGCCATGTTAAAAACATGGATACAACAAAAATGCGAGTTTGTGGGGCTCTAGTACGGTTTTGTTAGCTTTGTTAGTGTAGCAAATACCAAAACCGAGATTGTTGGGCTCTATTACGGTTTTGTTAGCTTTGTTAGTGTAGTAAATACCAAAATCGAGTTTGTAGGGCTTTATTTTTAGCCATTTTGACACATTGAGGTTAACCAAAAAAATTTCATTTTCTTCAAAAAATCATGTTAAAAACACTCTTCCGCGGTCTAATTTTGCTTGTTTAGGTCATATTTAAGCATAATAAACGATCTCCTAAAATAAAAAACGCATTTTCTCTTAAACACCTATTCTACATTCCAGCCGTATCTAGCTCATGCGTAAAATGTTTAATTACTTATACAAGTATCGCAATTCAAAAATAATATGAACACGCATGACGCATGATACACTAATAACAATTTTTATTTTGCAGGTTATGAAAATGTTACATTGCGTAAAATATGAAAAGGACTTTCACGCAAGTTGAAGTTGATCAGTAGAGAACAGCAAAATGTACCGACTGATCAAGAGAACGGAACATCTACTAGGAGTAATAAAGGCTGCAAGAATTAATAAACAAACAGATATATGAGTATTTCAAACCGAAAAGGATTACTGTATTTTAATTCTTTTTCTCCTACTGTTCAAACTTCCGTTAACCGTAGGCCTCTTCTGCGTCTTAGGGTGGGCGCACACTTCTCTAGCAAAACTGCTTTAAGCAGAAACGTTTTTGCTTAAAGCAGAATCGTTTCTGTTAAAACCTTAAACACTTTTGTTTTGTGAAAAATCATTTTGCTTAAAAACGTTTTGGTTTTGTATTGCAACATTTTTATTGTCCTACGAAACAGAAACGTTTTTGCTTTTTCCGAAATCGAAATTTCATAGCTGAAAAACAGCAGGAAAACACAAATCAATCAACTCAATCACAATGACCGCAGAAGATGATAGGTAAATGGTAGTGTTATGGCATTGGATGGAAATTTCAAGTTCTGAAAACCAAGTTACACGTTTATGGGTGTATCCGTTAAATGAAAAACGAATTAAAGAAAATATTTTGCAGAGCTTCATTGATGAGCTACGGGTTGATGAAAACAAATTCAGAAATTTCACAAGAATGTCTGTATTCGATTATGTGCTTAATATTATAAGGGACAAAATAACAAAATGTGATTCAAGGTTTCGAAAAAGTATTCCACCAAATAAAAGATTGTTTGTTACCTTAAGATAAGTAATAATCATCTTATCTATTATAAAAGAAAAATATGTGTAATCAATTTAGAACTAAAATTAAAAAATACTACAATTCTAAACAAAAACGTACATTAATTTTATAATATGAATATACTGAATTTATCTTAATTATTACTATTACACAAGTAAGATTACTACTACCAAAAGTCTAGAAATGCTGTCACAATTAATATGCGCATCCAAATGTTTTGCCTTCGAACAATGGTCAGTGCTTGTGTGACGAGCATGCCCAGTTCCAGCAAATTTGCTGCAATGTGCGGTGCAGCATTTTTGCTTAATTCTGTTCAAATTAGTTTAAACATGCTTTACAGCGTTTTCGCTTTTTCTCTCAATCTTGCTTCAATTTGCTTAAATATGTTGTACAGCGCTTTTGTAATCGTGCTAGATAAGTGTGCGGTATCCCTCCCTATCTTAAATAATAGAAAAACATGATTAAACATGTTTAGGCAAAAACGTTTCTGCTTAAAGCAGTTTTGCTAGATAAGTGTGCGCCCACCCTAATAAAACTTCATATAGTGTTTCGCACTATAGAATACATTATTATTTTTACCGATACAGTTTCAATTGGTTTAAATTCTTTGGTCCACACGCTTCCATCTCCTTAACTTTTGCACCATGTACGCGTACCCACACAATGCTTTTTCTTTTTTAAATTATATATTATTGTTATTGTACTACTTTGTTAATATTAAATGATAAGTAAATATTTTGTACCTAATGCAATTATTTATTATTTCCTTCATAAATTTTAATAATTACATTGGTAAATAATTCGCATGAGATTCGTATTATACGCCTGCTATTATCCTCACTACTGGAATTAGTTCATGGCGTCGCGTATAGATGGCGCCAAAATCAACATGATAAATTCAAAATAGCAGACTCGTGTTTCTTCCTTCCTTATATTGTTTTTGTTCTGTGGGCGTACTCATGCGTCTTCCGTCAGACTGTCAACTTCGAATTTTCTCTATTGCCAACATAAATGATTTTTGACTCTTGAGGCGCCAAAATTCCCAATTCAAAATAGTTAATTTATATTGCGACAAGGTCCACTTCGAGATATAGGTCACGGTTAAAGAATAATTATTAGATTTATTTACTGACAACGTTTTTCATTGACAACCCCAGTCAGAAGTTGTAATAGACTTGTTTAGTGTGACGTCACTTTCTGGTTCCAAACAAGAAAATGGCCACTCGTTGCTAAGGTAGTTGCTATGCTAGTCTATAAAACAGTTTGGTTTGACAATAAAAAATCGTTTATAAAATAATTTATTACGGAACTAAACTTTATTACGTGTTTTAAGCCACTTTAAAACAATTAAATCTCAAAATAAATTTAAAGACGCAGTTATTGTCAAACGGCAAACGTCAAACCAGCCTGTTTTACCGACTTGCATAGCAACGGTCTTAGCAACGAACGTTGTTTGGAACCAGTGTGACGTAACCACTAAACAAGTCTATTATTTCATAGGCGTTTCTAGGTTTCTAGGTGTCTCTGCTGGTCACTGCTGATGCCGATATTTATTCTGTCACTGAATATGAATAGTATTTTAAAAATTCAATAATTTGTGCGTTATATAGTGATATAGACTTATATGTAAAATATAAAGAACACGCAAGCATATTTGTACATTAAAAAGTAACAGGTAAATATTGCTGTGAAATAATGAAAAGTGTTTCGGAAAAACTGTCAATGTAGATATAGGTTATTATAAAAATTTTAAAGAAAAAGTTAGGTTAACATGTTTTATAAACTACAATTTTGATCTATCATTGTAATACTTTTAATTTTTAGTTGATTTGCATTATTTACATGTTATTTGTTAATATACTATCAAAATTCGCACTTATGGAATCATGTTTGCATACTTTTATGAATACGTTAAATATTGATGATGGTCTTACGAAGAGTAGGTACCTATTTACCTTCAGTGGTAATATGGATTCTTCTAATTTTATTTTGCTGGTAACCATTTAACAAAAGTTTTTGCCAATAATTATAGAATGGTAGATGTTTTATTATAGTGGAATTCAACCACTTCGATCGATTTGTCTTGGTGCAGTCAGAATCTCAACCCATGCGATGATCTTTGAAGTGATCAGCTTGAACCATCCGAATGCGATTTTGTAATATTTAGTAATCAGTCTTTTTATTATCCACCATTTTACTACAAGTCAAAATGTCAAAGTGAGTATAGCTACAGTTACATTTTTATCATGTTACATTTTATTACCAACACTACATTACCCTCGCGTTTTTTGAAAGTTGTTTATTTAGGAACGAAGTCCGTCAACCAACCTGGAGGTTTGGAAATTCGTGAAGATGTTCGGACTTGTGTTGGTTCACTCTCGTTCGCCGGTATCAACTCCTCGTCTCTCTTCGGATCTTCGGTTGCCGTATCTTCTTCCACTTGGGTCGAATGGAATTTCTTTACAAATGAAGTGTTCCTATTGAATCGGCGTCCATCCGGAGTTTCAATAGTGACTGAATTTCCCTTTCTGTCGGTGACTTTACATGGCGTTATAAGAAACGGTGTTTGCAGCTTGTCCGTTACTGCATCTCTTTTGAGTAATACTTGGTCACCAACAGTGATTTCGCTGGGTCTGCTGTCTCTTTTTTCGTCCGCATATATCTTCTGTTTTCCTTTTCTTTCCGCATCACGATCGCTTGTCTCAGTGTCTTCTTTCGTAAAGCTTTTGTAGTTTGGTAGTTTATCTCGTGTTTCTCTTCCTAACATGAGAAATGCTGGTGTTTTCCCAGTTGTCGAATGTGGCGTAGAGTGATATGCAAAAACATATTGCCTTAAAGCTGTTTTTAGTGATTCTCCAGTAGCATGTGCTATTTTCAGTCGTTTCAAGATTGATCTGTTTTGCCTCTCGACCTCCCCGTTTGATTGTGGCCATTTTGGGGTATTTAGGAGAAACTTGATCCCATTGGTTAAACAGAAATCTCTGAAATTTGTACTAATGAATTGTCGTCCGTTATCCGCGATGATTTCCTCCGGGATTCCGAACCTCATGAACATTTCTTCCAGTTCATCTATTGTATTCTCGGCGGTGATAGATGACATGATTCTCGCTTCCATAAATCTACTGTAATAATCTATGGCAACCAAAATATATTTATCACCTACCGGTCCCATAAAATCTAGAGCGATGGTCTGCCATGGTTTTTCAGGAAGTCTACTGCTGTTTACGGGCTCAGGTGGATCCGCCGCGCCAACCAATTGACACCCGTGACATCGTTTACAGAGGTTTTTGACTTCTTTGTCCATTCCGATCCACCAAACCTTTGTTCTCAGCCTTTGTTTCATCTTTACGATGCCAGGATGACCCTCGTGTGCTAGTTCAAGCACCCTCATTCGAAGTGATGGTGGTATCAAGATCCGCGTGCCTCTAAGTATTATCTCGTCTACAACACACAATTCTATTTTAATTATTTCATACTTGCGTAGATTGACTGGCCAAATATTTGATATAATTGCTTTCTTGAGTTCAGCCAAGTAACTGTTGTTGTGATAAGCGTCTCGGATCTCTTCTTTAACGATCCACCTGACGTGTTCTTCTGTATCGTCGTAATTTCTAGTTTGTTTATCAATACCCATCCTAGATAATGGATCTGCAATGTTCTCTTTTCCCGGGCTATAACGAACTTTAAAGCGATATCCCATTAAACGCATAACCCAACGTTCAACTCTCGGGCATGGCTTCGATTTCGGTGAGAATATAAATTCTAGGGGCTTGTGGTCCGTGATAATTTCAAATTCGGTTCCGTATACGTACGTGTGAAATCTCTCACAAGCCCACACGAGACTTAGAGCTTCTTTCTCTGTCTGGCTGTATTTTTTTTCTGTGTCGCTTAATGAACGGCTTGCAAACTCTATTATCTTGTTGTTTCCGCCTTGGCACTGGATTAGTACCGCTCCCAGTCCATACGGGCTTGCGTCTGCTATTATGGTTGATTTGGCATCCGGATCATAGAATCCTAAGACTTTCCCTTGCTTCACCAAAGCGTTCTTGAGCTTTACGAATGCCTCCTCGTGTCGTTTTTCTCATTTGAAGTACGTATTTTTCCTTGTTAGTTCCCTCAACGGTTCAGTCAACGTAAAAAAGTTTGGTATGAACCGACTGCAATAACTTAACAGTCCCAGGAAACTTAGTAGTTCTGCTTTGGTTTCAGGAGGTCTGCATTGTTCAATGGCTCTTACTCTACTCTCCAGTGGTTTGATTCCGTTTTCTGATATCGAGTGTCTGATGAATTCTACTTCTTTTAATCCTATGCAACATTTTCCGGTGTTCGCCGTAAGTCCCAATGTTTCCAATCTGTTCAGTAGCATATGAAGATTTTCGTCATGCTCTTTTCTTGTTTTTCCGTCTATTAGAAAATCATCAATGTAGATAACCACACCCTTCAAATGTCCAACTTTTTGTTCCATGGTCCTCTGGAATATTTCTGGAGCGCAATTGATCCCGAAAAACAGTCGTTTGAACCTGTATAATCCGTAGTTGGTAGCAAACGTAGTTATTTCCCTACTTTCTTCCTCCAGCTCTATCTGGTGGAAAGCAGACCTTAGATCTATTTTCGAGTAATATTTACTGTCTTTTAAATCTACTAGCATGTCGCTGATGCATGGTATTGGATGTCGTTCTCGTACTATAGCTTCATTTGCTGCTCGCATATCTATGCACATGCGAAGTTCCTTGTTCTTTTTCTCGGTACAAACAACTGGGGAGACCCATTTTGATGGTTCGTTAACTTTTTCAATTATGTCGTCCTCCATCAGCTTCTGTAACTTGGTTTTGACTTGGGGACGTAATTGTAGAGGAATCCTTCGAGCAGTTTGTGCAATTGCTGGAACAGTTTCGTCTATTGTTAATTTAAGTTTAAAGTCTTTAAACTTACCTATCTTGCTTGAAAACAGGCTCGGATATTTCTCTTTTAACGTTTCCAATGTGGGGTTTTCTTCAGTGTTTATGCATCGTAATGGGAGACCCATTTGTAAAATCCCTAAATTTCTAGCATCCTCTTTTCCTATTATTGGTACGCCTTTTTCATTTACCACGTAGAATTGCGCGTTCAATAATCGGCCATCTTCTAACTGGATGCTTGTTTTAAAAATTCCTAGGGTTTCTAGTGGTTTTCCACTACCATATGCATATAATTTCCTACCCGTTTTCTCGCACTTTCCTTTAATTTTACTTGCTTTGAGTTTTTCCCAACTATTCTTGTATATTACGTTACAAGTCGCTCCTGAGTCGATTAAAAGTTTAGTCTTAATGCCGCCGATCCATGCTTCAATGTCACCGGGGTCATCACGGTCAGCTACTTGGAATTTATATTCATTATCGCTGCCATCTTTTTTCTTTTCGCTGTCTATGTTATGTACTTTCCCCTTGGCCTGAGTTTCGTTTTTCTTCTTTGTTTTGCAGCATTTTTCCAGGTGTCCAACTATGCCACATTTCCTACAAGTCTTACTTCTTGCTGGACATTTCTCGTCTCTTGCTAGGTGCCCTTCGCTGTCACAACGGTAACATTTGATTTTATCACCTCGTGGTTTTGAATATGCCTTATTTATTCGTCTCACTTCTTGGTCGTTTTCACCGCTTCTATGCTGCCTGCCTGCTTTTCAGAAGCTTCGAATATCCTTCCAATTTCTTTCGCTCTTTCGACAGTGATATTGTCGCCTTCCTTTAACAATTGCCTTCTTAGCTCATTGGATTTGCACTTTTCAATCAGCTGGTCTATGATCATATCATCTTCATTATTCCTAAAATTGCAGTTTAAGCTTTGAGCTTTTAAACGAGTTACAAATTGAATAATTGTTTCGTCTTCTTTTTGCGTCAATAAACGAAATACATGGCGCTCATATGTATAGTTCTTCCGTGGTTTAAATACGTTTGTTAACGCTTGTTTACAAATATCATATACATCTTCGTTCGGTGTATTTTCTTGCTTAGATTCTGGCAACGTGTACCATACCTCTTGTACGTTCTCTCCAGCATGATGTAATAATAGAGCTCGTTTTCGTTTGTCGCTTTGGATGGCACTAGCCTCTAAAAATAATTCAAAGGATCTCAACCACCTGTCCCACCTTTGTGCTGTGGCAGATTCATCTCCTCTTGGGTCAAATAATTTAATATTCGCTTTTTCGACGTTCATCCTCGTCGCCAATGTAATATTTAGTAATCAGTCTTTTTATTATCCACCGTTTTACTACAAGTCAAAATGTCAAAGTGAGTATAGCTACAGTTACATTTTTATCATGTTACATTTTATTACCAACACTACAGATTTAATTGCAAGATGTTTTACAATTTAACGACAATCACACACTGTCCACCGAGAGTCTTATAGAGAGAGATATTATAATACTTAATTTTTAGTTGATTTGCATTATTTACATGATATTTGTTAATAAACTATTAAATATATAATAAATATAATAAACTTATGGAATCATGTTTGCATACTTTCTCGAATTCGTTAATTGAAGATGGCGTTATTGTACCACCCAAATTGGGCTGACAACAGATTGGACCGTTGCCACCAATTATGTACCTCCCAAATTGGGTGTACAAATAATAAGTTGTGGGTCCTTGTCGAGACTGGGAAACTAGTCAATTAATACTCAAAGGTTACAAAAGTATAAAAGTATATTTAATGAATAATAATAATAATATAATAACAATAATAATAACATCTTACGTTAAACACTTATCTCTATGCTGTCACATACTGGAATCGGAACGCAACTGAATTGGAACTCCCTATTACCCTATCTATATCTTATTTATACTCATGTACAAGTCCTTAGTCAGCAAAACTAGTATTAGCAATACAAACATATTTATTTATATTTATTTGGTAACTCTGACCTGTTAAACTAATGACTGACGTCGCACCTACTTAATTGTGATGACTAGGACTTGTTACATTATGAAGAATACCTATTTGTCTTAAGCGGTAATGTGGATTCTTCTAATTTTATTTTACCATTAAACAGAAATTTCTCCCAATTATAGAATGATGGATGTTTCATTATAGTGGAATTCAACCACTTCGATCGATTCGTATTAGTGCAGTCAGAATCTCAACCCATGCGACGATTTCTTAAGCAGGGTTGTTGTGATTTTGCCCAGCCCGAAAAAACCCACTGGAATTTTTCGGAAAAACCCGCCTGAAAAAACCCATGAAAAACCCATTTTATTTGAAAATTGTATACAGGGATTTGCTATGAAACTGTTTAAGCATGGGGATCTCGAGAACCATATAAGAGATACGAAGATGGTTAAATTAGACAAAAGTTGCCCCTTAGGGGGCCAATTTAAAAATGTTTTTGTTTTCTCACAAAAATGCATAGGTGACTAGATATACACAAAAATGTAAATTTTGCCAATTTCGTTTTTCACCTATAACTTTTTTGTTTGAAGTTTCTAATTTTTGCCTACGTTCTACAGGCAGTTTTTAACGAGGAATGCACAGCAGTCCTCAAATTTTTTTTTATTTCCTACATATTTTGAGAAATTCAAACCAAATTTAAATTTTCATATGGAGCTCATAGTTGGCTATAACCCGTCTTAATAGAGATTTTTTTTCTTTTTTCAACGATATAAAACACAAGTGCATTGAAATTAAAATGAAGGCAGAAATTACACAATAATATTTTTTAACTGCTTTTTTGAAAAAACCCAGTAGTGGGCTGGGTTTTTTTAAACCCACTGGGCTGGGCAAATCATGAAAAACCCGGGTTTTTCACAACCCTTCTCTTAAAGTGATCAGCTTGAACCATCCGAGTGCGATTTAATTGCAAAATATTTTACAATTTAAGGTAGTAAATCCATGGGTAGTGACAACCCAAAATATGACTTAAATTAATATACAGCATTCATTACAAGTCGTAGAATTTGAATTAAAATTAAAATTTATATGTAACCGTTGAAATAACGACGATAATTGAATTTAAAGTTGACACAAAAACGAGCTAAAATACATTGCGTATATGGAGGTTACCAGTAGATTTACTAAACGATTAGAAAATTTTATATCATAACAACCCAACACATATTTGGAAAACGAATATGTTATTCTTTGATATTTGAGGTATTTATTAGAAAAATAAAAAATATGAGTCACCGCAATAATGGTTGAGAAATCGCATGCAAAAGGTTCCAGTCTCAAGAAAAATTATGTTTTTGACGTACTACTACTGCATTTCAGTGTAAACTTAAATTTCAATTATATTTTTTATTTAACTGGATACCTATGATTTGTAATTTACATCCAAATCTACGATTTTTAATGATTTATTTCTGATTATTTGACTGCTTCGGCCTCACATCACACCGAAATCACGCACGCTTATGACCGACGGATTTTCTACCTTAACAACAATCACACACTGTCGACCGAGAGACTTGATCTCCGGGTTTGCACGTCATCACATGCAGAGAGCTGTGCTTAAACCCAAACAGCTACTGCCTCGACTGGTTGTATAGGTTTTACCATGTTTTACTAGATATGTTATGTATCATTTTCAATTGGCGTATTTAATTTTTAATTATCTTATGCTTTAGAAGAATCCATTCACACAGAAGAACTTCAATTACAATAATGATCTAGATTAAATTACAGTAGCTTCTTCAAATGTGGACGGTTGTCGAAGACTTTGAAGATAACCATTTTGGACTCCATGTCCGTACCATCCGTACTCTATTTAGGTACTCTAATTTTCAATATTCAAATTTATAATGATATGTTGATATGGAAAATAAAGAAACATAAGTGAAAGTGCTCCAAAAGTGCTCTAAGAATGGCATTTTTCAATTAAATCTATGTTTACATTGTATTTTTAAAATATTATCAAGTCGGTTAATTTAAACGTCAAAATTGGAATTGAATTTAATAATAAAGTACAACCTTATCATTTGATTTATTATTTATTAAAAATATACGTAAATTATTACATTATCTGTCGTGAAAAGAACAAATTCGGTTTGACATTACAAGATAAGCGCACAGTTAAAATGTAAACATAGTAGGCAAAATAACTATACTATGGCAAGCCGTTTTACTTTTTAATTGCAAGCTTTTTAAATATAAAAATTAAACTAAATGTATTATTTAAAATTTAAAAATTTATATCTAAGAGCATTAATATTATGATACAACATAAAAAGAATTAATTAAAATTATGTATCATGATAAAGTTTACTCTCAAAGTATAGAGATCATAGACGATTCAGCTCATTTATGATGATTTAATTTTATGTTACGAAATAAATTAAATTAATTTTTATTATGTCATAACATAATTTTATTTAAATTTTCTTGAGAAACATTTAAAATACTCCCTATTTTTTTGTAACAAATAAAAATTGTACTGTGCTAAAATACATATGTAAATCATACGTTAGTTTTATTTTCTCCAAATCTTATTCTGTCAGTATAAATTGTACCGTTTTATTCTTATGTAGCACGTTATTTTATAATGTTATTTTAACTTATTATTAAAAATTTACGGAATTAAAATTATGAACATAATGGAATTTCAATATATACATTTTAATTATGAACATACGAAAACCTATGGCAAGCCGTTTTACTTTTTAATAGCAAGCTTTTTAAATATAAAAATTAAACTAAATGTATTATTTAAAATTTGAAAAATTTATTTCTAAGAGCATTAATATTATGATACAACATAAAAATAATTAATTAAAATTATGTATCATGATAAAGTTTACTCTCAAAGTATAGAAATCATAGACGATTCAGCTCATTTATGATGATTTAATTTTATGTTACGACATAAATTAAATTAATTTTTATTATGTCATAACATAATTTTATTTTATTTTTCTTGAGAAACATTTACAATACTCTCTATTTTTTTTGTAACAAATAAAAATTGTAGTGTGCTAAAACATGTAAATCATACGTTAGTTTTATTTTCTCCAAATCTTATTCTGTCAGTATAAATAGTATCGTTTTATTCTTATGAAGCACCTTATTTTATAATGTTATTTTAACTTATAGTTAAAAATTTACGGAATTAAAATTATGTACATAATGGAATTTCAATATATACATTTTAATTATGAACATACAAAAACCAGAATGATTAAAAATACGGTAGTCGATAATTTGAAATCGTCAAATGATTGTACATTAAAATATTATAGTGAATATGAGTTTTATAAACAATAATAATTTTACGAATTAAACTTTTATACAGACCATTAAAATGCGATATATTAAAATTATTAGTAGATATCATTATAATACATCAAATTATTTTTATGTAACAACATAATTTTAATGCATTGTAGTTTTATTTATGTTAAAAGTAAGTTTCTAGTGATGAATTTTTATTATGGCCATAATTTTAATTCAGCCAATTTTTATTATTTATAATATAATTTTAATTTTACCAATTTTTATTATGATAACATCATAATTTTAATTATATAACTTTTTATTATGATATTACATAATTTTAATTCTATCAATGTTTAAGTATTGAATTTTTATTATGTACATAATTTTAATTCTATCAATTTTTAAGTATTGAATTTTTATTATGTACATAATTTTAATTATATCAATTTTTAAGTAGGAATTTTTATTATGGCCATAATTTTAATTCTATCAATTATTATTATGTTACTACATAATTTTAATTCTATTAATTTTTATTATGATACTACATAATTTTAAATCTATCAATTTTTATTATGTTAGCACATAATTTTAATTCTACCAATTTTTATTATCATTCATCATAATATTAATTCCTTGTTAACCTGCCGTTGACAATCCTGCAGAACTGCAGTACAGAATTAATATTATGATGAATGATAATAAAAATTGATAGAATTAAAATTATGTAGTAACATAATAAAAATTGATAGATTTAAAATTATTTAGCATCATAATAAAAATTAATAGAATTAATTACATTTTATTATGATACTACATAATTTTAAATCTATCAATTTTTATTATGTTAGTACATAATTTTAATTCTACCAATTTTTATTATCATTCATCATAATATTAATTCCTTGTTAACCTGCCGTTGGCAAACCTGCAGAACTGCAGTACAGAATTAATATTATGATGAATGATAATAAGAATTGATAGAATTAAAATTATGTAGTAACATAATAAAAATTGATAGATTTAAAATTATGTAGTATCATAATAAAAATTAATAGAAATAAAATTAATTCTATTAATTTTTATTATGATACTACATAATTTTAAATCTATCAATTTTTATTATGTTACTACATAATTTTAATTCTACCAATTTTTATTATCATTCATCATAAAATTAATTCGTTGTTAACCTGCCGTTGGCAAACCTGCAGAACTGCAGTACAGAATTAATATTATGATGAATGATAATAAAAATTGATAGAATTAAAATTATGTAGTAACATAATAAAAATTGATCGATTTAAAATTATGTAGAATCATAATAAAAATTAATAGAATTAAAATTATGTAGAAACATAATAATAATTGATAGAATTAAAATTATGGCCATAATAAAAAATCCATACTTAAAAATTGATAGAATTAAAATTATGTACATAATAAAAATTCAATACTTAAAAATTGATTGAATTAAAATTATGTACATAATAAAAATTCAATACTTAAAAATTGATAGAATAAAAATTATGTTCTATCATAATAAAAATTTATATAATTAAAATTATGATGTTATCATAATAAAAATTGGTAAACTTAAAATTATGTACTTACATAAAAATTGGCGGAATTAAAATTATGTACATAATAAAAATTCAAAACTTAAAAATTATGTTTATCATAATAAAAATACAATGAATTAAAGTTATCTGCATCAGTAATAAAAATTATACGAATTAAAATTATGTACATAAAAAAAATTACCAATTATTATTATTTAAAGACAATTCTAATTCCTAAGATTATTCTTATTATGTTATAATAATAAAAATGTACATTTATTTTTATGTTGAAGTATAATTTTAATGTATTGAAATACGATTATGGTGAAATACAATAATAATTATTTAAATTAAAATTATACTTTAACATAATTTTTATATACCAGCATAGAGTAAATAGAAATCAAATGAAAAAAGAAATATAATATTTTTGTTGTGTTATAAAATTAATTCGTCTAAATTTTATTATGTTGTAACATAATAATATATTATTATTTTGTATTCTATTTTCTGGTCAATATGATTATTATTTGACTATTTTATATTAGACCTAATTTTCAATATACATTTAAAAAGTAAAATGGCGTGCCATAAAAACCAGAATGATTAAAAATACGTTAGTCGATAATTTGAAATCGTCAAATGATTGTACCTTAAAATATTATAGTGAATATGAATGAACAATAATAATTTTACGAATTAAACTTTTATATAGACCTTTAAAATGCGATATATTAAAATTATTAGTAGATATCATTATAATACATCAAATTATTTTTATGTAACAACATAATTTTAATGTATTGTAGTTTTATTTATGATAAAAGTAAGTTTCTAGTGATGAATTTATATTATGGCCATAATTTTAATTCAGCCAATTTTTATTATTTATATATAATTTTAATTTTACCAATTTTTATTATGATAACATCATAATTTTAATTATATAAATTTTTATTTAGATACTACATAATTTTAATTCTATCAATGTTCAAGTATTGAATTTTTATTATGTACATAATTTTAATTCTATCAATTTTTAAGTATTGAATTTTTATTATGTACATAATTTTAATTCTATCAATTTTTAAGTATTGAATTTTTATTATGGCCATAATTTTAATTCTATCAATTATTATTATGTTACTACATAATTTTAATTCCATTAATTTTTATTATGATACTACATAATTTTATATCTATCAATTTTTATTATGTTACTACATAATTTTAATTCTACCAATTTTTATTATCATTCATCATAATATTAATTCCTTGTTAACCTGCCTTTGGCAAACCTGCAGAACTGCAGTACAGAATTAATATTATGATGAATGATAATAAAAATTGATAGAATTAAAATTATGTAGTTACATAATAAAAATTGATAGATTTAAAATTATGTAGTATCATAATAAAAATAAATAGAATTAATTTTAATACTACATAATTTTAAATCTATCAATTTTTATTATGTTACTACATAATTTTAATTCTACCAATTTTTATTATCATTCATCATAATATTAATTCCTTGTTAACCTGACGTTGGCAAACCTGCAGAACTGCAGTACAGAATTAATATTATTGCCCTGTTCACACGTTGCTACTTTGAAGACGCATACGTGCTACTGTAGCAGGGCCGTTGCGTGGCATGGAGCGGAGGAGCGACCGCTCCAGGCGCCTTACGAAAAAGGCGCCAAAATGTAAATTGAAAAAAGTAATTTGTTTTACTATACCTTACAATAAATTCCCAGTTTCAAAATTAACATTAAGTTAAAAAGTAATACATTGTCACACTTACGTTCCAATAATTCATTATGTTTTCTTAAAATTATAGCACGTAGCACTGTTGTAAGAATATCAGGTATAACAACTGTTATCCACGAATTAAATGTATAGTTAACAGAATTTATCAGTATCTAAATAAACTGTGTTCTGGGAAGTTGTTTACAGGAGTAAAAGAATAAAATATATCACGGTTTATAAATCAGTAAGTGTTTCTGTGACTGTTACTACGACTACAGTGAATAATTTTTGTATGTGTGTAATACCTACATATAAGCATATTTATTATAAAAGTGTAAGTACCTACGATAAATAGAAAATTTAGTTTTTTTGTAATAATATCTTTGAGAATGAATGAATGATATAATGTTTAATAGAGCGAGAGAAGTGCCACTATTATTTGGTTACATTACATTTATAATTACCTAAACAAGAGTAAAACATGTGTAGTTTTTCATAACCGAAAGTTCAAATTTGAGATACCAATAATTTTACTTTGCATGGCCTGAAGAAAAAATTTTGCGCATGAAATAGGAAGAAAACAGTAAACTTCACATCCCTTAAAAAGTGTAACTTTTAATTATAAGGCATTTGACCTTGAATGAAAAAAAAATTGCCTGCGGCACATATTTTTACTCTATATTCATTAAAATTTCTTCAAATTTGACCTCCTCCCTCAAAACGAAATTCTAAATCCGCGCCTGAGAGGGGCGGTGTAGGGCGCCAAAAAATATTTTTGCTCCAGGCGCCAAAATACCACGCAACGGCCCTGTACTGTAGCATGAAAAGAAATTCAAATCGAAACAATTACCGCAAAAAATCGCTATCTACACACACAACGATCAACGATGTGAAATTATCAACGAGTAGTTCTTGATACTTTGATGCTACAAATTAGCAGCGCTGCTATTTGACAAGCGACTCAGATTTTTTCATGCTACAGTAGCACGAATGTGTCTTCAAAGTAGCAACGTGTGAACAGGGCATTATGATGAATGATAATAAAAATTGATTGAATTAAAATTATGTAGTAACATAATAAAAATTGATAGATTTAAAATTATGTAGTATCATAATAAAAATTAATAGAATTAAAATTATGTAGAAACATAATAATAATTGATAGAATTAAAATTATGGCGATAATAAAAATTCCATACTTAAAAATTGATAGAATTAAAATTATGTACATAATAAAAATTCAATACTTAAAAATTGATAGAATTAAAATTATGTACATAATAAAAATTCAATATTTAAAAATAGAATTAAAATTATTATGTAGTATCAAAATAAAAATTTATGTTATTAAAATTATGATATTATCATAATAAAAATTGGTAAACTTAAAATTATGTACTTACATAAAAATTGGCAGAATTAAAATTATGTACATAATAAAAATTCAAAACTTAAAAATTATATTTATCATAATAAAAATACAATGAATTAAAGTTATCTGCACCAGTAATAAAAATTATACGAATTAAAATTATGTACATAAAAAAATTACCAATTATTATTATTCAAAGACAATTATAATTCCTAAGATTATTCTTATTATGATATAATAATAAAAATGTACATTTATTTTTATATTGAAGTATAATTTTAATGTATTGAAATACAATTATGGTGAAATACAATAATAATTAAAATTATACTTTATTATAATTTTTATTTTCCAGCATAGAGTAAATATAAATCAAATGAAAAAAGAAATACAATATTTTTGTTATGTTATAAAATTAATTCGTCTAAATTTTATTATGTTGTGACATAATAATATATCATTATTTTATATTCTATTTTCTGGTCAATATGATTATTATTTGACTATTTCATATTAGCCCTAATTTTAAATATACATTTTCCGTTGATCGTTTATTAATGAGTATCATTAATGTAAAAAAATCATACATTTATGACCCCTATAAATGCATGATTTTTTATTAATGAACGATTTATTGGATTGTATTATATTGACCAGCTCTAAGTTTTACCAAAATACAAAACAGAATTAAAAGAAATGATTTTCACACTTCTAGGTAAATAATATTTACGTAGAATTGCTTTAAAATGAATATAAAAATAATAACATCATTCTAAAAACGAAAAAACCTTGGGATTTAGTACTGCTAATCAATATTTAGTGAACTGACTGCACCCGCTTCTTCCTGAAAACAGTTGATTGTTATTGTTGAGTTGTCCATTGTTGTCGATCCAATTGTGGTGAACATTTAAAGCGGTCCTAATTTATTATGGAATAAAATTGAAATTTTTTCAAATTAAAAAGGTATGACCAACGGAAAAATATTGTAACTAACTCATGTGTTAATAGGCGATTAATAATCTCAACAATTAACGCGTTTGCTTCTCTCACGCGTTAAAAAGTCTCAATTATTAATCGCCCTCATTAACACACTAGTTTGTTAAATAACTATTTCAAAGTAAAATGGCGTGCCATACTATACCCTGTTCCAAATAAGAGTATAGTAGATGGCGCAGCGGAGCCAGCCCATTTTATACACATTAAATAGAAATTTAAACAAAGCGCGGTATTTTTGAAATAGTGTTATGTTCCGCGCGTCACGCGCTACTGACGCTAATCAACGACTCACTTTTTCAACAATACCAGCTGTTACTACTACGGCGTTCGACAGCTAAATGATGCGCGCATATCACAAATTTTACGCTGATGTAAACTGGGTTTCCGGCTAGACCAATCAGAACGCTCAAATCGTAATCCCTATCTTGCCCCATACTATATTCTTATTTGGGATAGACTATACCTGGATAAAGATTTCACACACGTCACGTATTGTGTATGTTACAAAATGTTCAGTTTATCTTAAAAAAAGTATTTAGATTGTTATTTATTTTTAGATAATTGTAGGTTATTAACGTGAATTACCACATGTTCTTTAAACTAAAATAACTTACTCGGACTAGTTCAAAAACAAATTTTCAAATATTAAAGTCAGGTCAGAAGTCTAATATTTTGTAAACCCGATGTTCATATCCCTGCACTAGTTGTGTCACATAAATCTGAACAAAACTATAAATAAGTCGCTGAAAACAAAATGAAATTCCCGCGCACATCCTGACACTGCTACTATTTCATTCGCGTCAAAAATAAAAACATAACCTCACACTTACATCAAACAGAGTGCAGCAAACTTCAGCATTCCCTTGCGTCCAACAATATACTGTCTGTTACTCCCTTCAAGCACAGAAGCACATCCACGTCCTGCATGGAATGCACAAATTATCTAACTCCAGATAGGACAGTAAGGGATAAAATAAAGATAAACAATTAGCAGCGCTACTAGTCGGTGCAGCATTGAACTAATGAGGTTTGGATCTGTGGTATAGGCAGGGTTTGCATATTTACTACACTTAATTAATATTCATTTTCATTAAATAAACATAAACCAATTAAATGACACGAAAATTTTAAAGTACGTACATTAATTGTAGAAATATAATATTATAATTTTAACCATAGTTATACAATTTTGGACACAAAATTTAATTTCGTTTTTCTAATGATATGAAACTGTTCGTCAGCAAAATGCAAATAGCAAACACCCTCGATCGAACAAATTGCTGGTAACTTAAATCTATAAGATCTTCGTGCCTCATGTTAACTAGCAAAATAACTTTCGATCTTTTATCTCTTAAGTATTTGTACCACAATCAGCATGAGCACATTTCACGTTCTATAAAAATAAAAATACCAATAATTATTAAACAATAAATTTAAAACACAGTTCAATATTATTTTACTAATATTTTTATACTTACGTTTCTCATAATTTGTCAAGTCACAAACACAAAATACGTAGTCAATATCTTTTATTAATTATTTATTATTGTTGCTACAATTTTAAATTTGACACATATATTTATTTGATTGTTATCATCGCCAACTGAAATAAATTGAAATTTGGCGCTTTTCTCAGAACAATCACGAATCTCACACGAATGCGACACTAGCACTGAACATTGGTGCAGCATTGAACTAAAAATCAGGTAACCAAATAATCATTTAGCTGTCAGGTGCCTGATGGTATGTGAGAAGTGTAAATGAATAGACTTGTTTAGTGTGACGTCACTTTCTGGTTCCAAACAAGAAAATGGCCACTCGTTGCTAAGGTAGTTGCTATGCTAGTCGATAAAACAGTTTGGTTTGACAATCAAAAATCATTTATAAAATAATTTATTACCGAACTAAACTATATTACGTATTTTAAAGCCACTTTAAAACAATTAAATCTCAAAATAAATTTAAAGACGCAGTTATTGTCAAACGGCAAACGTCAAACCAGCCTGTTTTACCGACTTGCATAGCAACGGTCTTAGCAACGAACGGCCATTTTCTTGTTTGGAACCAGTGTGACGTAACCACTAAACAAGTGGTACTCTGTGTACTCGGTGTTGTGACTCGGTGTATGGTGTATTTTAAACAAACACACTGACAGATGATGAATAAGAGAATCGTCTGCAGTGGAGATGAATGCAAGGCAAGATGGTGGACAATGGTTTCATATAAGTAGTGGAGTATTTAAAACAGAAAAGTGCAACCCAGAATAAATTGAAAAATTTAATAATACAGTGTGAGAGAGAATGTAAGTGGTTAATGAATAATTTTTACCTTCCGCTTACCTGTAAAGGAAGGTATTGGAATCATGCTAAAAATCGGGTAGTGAGTTTTTAGTGGATGAGCACGAATTAGGGTCCTTACAATTCATTTTTGATAGTTTCACGATGATGTCTGTATGTATGTGTGTGTGTGTGTGTGTGTGTATGTGGTCAGGGCCGGATTTCTGTCAGTCGGATAACTCAAATACGAATTACCCAAAAAAAATTATATTTGGTATTTAACATTTGTATATAAATTGGAAGAACCCATTAGATTTTGGTACAAATATCTTCACCGGAAGTGATATTTTTTGAAGATTGAAAAGATTAATTGTCAATTTTTTTTATAAATTTTGATAAATATAGTATTTATTTGTAATAAGAATAAGAGGCAAAGATATTTGCAACTTACGTTATAAAAAAATTGTCTTTATCTGGTAGCATCAAAGAACTGCAGTAAAATTAAAAAAATAAATTTATCAAATAAAACATTGAAATCTTGTAATCCATGTTCGACTGAATTTTGTTTCTGTGTAAAAAATATTGACAGGTTGACATACTAGTGCTATATGTCATAAGTAAGATATTAAATGTAGTAATTGAACGGAGGATGGCTACAGCATAGAAGAGTTTTCCTGTTAAATCTTTTTATTCAGATGATGCAAATTTCTGTGTTTCAATATTTTAGATTTTTATTTGTATATTTTAAATGGGCACCGGATTGTACGTATACATTTCTGTTTAAAGTCTAGATATGGCGGAAGGTTGTGTGATGGCCACGTCAGATTTTTAATCAAGGATGTAGTAAAGAAAAATGCAGTTCTTATAATGGATCTTTTTCTTGCTCAACAAATTAATAGGTCATTAATGCCCAAAATAACTATTGTGTAAAACACATGAAAACGTTATTTTCAAAAACAAAAGCAAGTAAGTAGGTACTCACTACTAGAAACTGTCATAATTTAAAAAAAATATCTTTCATACAGGGAATCTATGAAATTAAATCTATAAAATATATTAAAGCATATTCAAGCTAGTAATTTATTTATGAAAATAATTTTATTTATATTGGGATTCTATGCAGTTCTATAACTTCTATAAGCGTATCTATAGTAACTTATAGACCGATCTTAAAAAATACTATTCTGGGCAAACCTATAGTTTACAGATTTCTATAAATGTCTTATAGATTTCTATAAATTTATAGACAGCTACTGACTCACCATAAGTCGTTATGAAAATATTGGCATGTATCTGAAATATTGAAAAATTAATCAAAACTAGCAAATATTACAATTTCAAACCAATTATCAAAAGAATATTATTGTTGAGAAGTATATATGTGTATAGAATGTGTTATATTTTATTTAAAATTTGCTTCGTAGTTTATAAAAATGTCATCATGATTGGAAATCGCTTGGAAATACTACAGTCAAATTTAGGAGTTCTACTGAATTCGTTCAATATGAATGACAATGATTATTTTAAACATAGTTTGATTAATTAAAATCTCTGATAAAATATTATCAGTAGTAGTAGTTTATAAGGTTCTTGCACCATCCCCTATTGCATTTAATTTATTCTCTAGGTATATTTGTCTTCGAGTGTGTAGTATTAGCTTGAAAACTATAATTATGATTTTTATTTTCCTTTAACTGTAAATAAAATTAATTAATTTCATTATTGTGTTTGCTATATTTTCAATTTTTCGCTAAAAAATCTTTAATTTTACCTCATATTTTCGAAATATATTCTGAAATTTTATCAGCACGTGTCATGTGTATTTCATTGTGTCAAATTTGTATAATCATTTGTCGCGTCAATGTGACAATGGCCTTCTTCAAAATTAATAATAAAATAGAAATAACAAGAAAATATTTCATAAGATTTTGCATGTTTTGCTATAAATTTTGTTAAGTATGTCTTTATTTTTATACCAAAATATTATTTCTTTTCAAGAAAAGCAAGGTACAACAATTAATTCATTAATTTTACATGTTACAAAAATAATAGTATGGAACTATTGGTAATACTGTTTTTAAGATTCTATAAGAAAAATTTACAGATGTCAAAAGTTATAGACATGCAGTCAGAATACCATTTTAGCGAAACCTATAAGACCGTCAGTTACGGATTTTCCATAACTTATAGATCTATAAGTTTATAGAATTTTAAGATAATGCCCAGAATTCCACCATTAGTTTCCCTGTATCATGTATGAACGACATTGGCAATTTTATATGACAGTTTTCTAGCATTTGTTTTATTTTCAAGGAAACTTTTTATGAAATTTTTTTGGATAAATAAATATCCAAAATAAATTCTGATTGAAATTGACCAATGATTTCTAATGAATTCATTAAAAGTCATTGGAGACCAACATTAAACTGACAGCAACCCATGGGACATTATCACTTATGTAAAAATAACAGAATAACATATGACAGAGTCAGATTTATTGCCAGTTATGTAATTTAATAGTGTTTTCAATAAATAATTAAATTACAACTGAGAAAATTTTTCTTGCCGAATAAACCTCGATCATTGATAAATAACTTATAATTTTGTCACAACTACCTCAAGCACGTTGGTTTTAAGTTAACAGCCCTCCGCCTGCGGCATCAGGCGGTTACCAAGCAACGTGCTTTCGGAATGTGACAAAATTATTTCGTAATTATCAACGACCTTGAGTTATTACAGTTGATAACTTTCCTTGTGTGAACCAGGAATAATGTAATTTACAATAAATTTGTGGTCTTCTAAAAATTCATAACCATGACTAGATAGGTACATAGTACATAATATGTAGTCTTAATAATAATTGGGCAAAAATTAATATCATTTCAGAAAAACATGTCACCAACTTTAACTAAAATTCATTTTATATTTCTACACTTCATACATACAACCACAACCAACATAACAAGATATATTAATAGAGAAAACCAGAATGACGTCATAGTCAGGAGGCAACAACTATTCCAACCTCACTTTTGCATATTTTTGATTAAATTTGGAACAGTTTCTATTAAAACGTAATTTTAAAATTATTTTCATGATACAAAATACTTATAAAACACCTGCATATAAAATTGTATTATGATCAGAATATACCTAATTCTTCGAAGACCTAATTCATATGTCACCTGCTTTCCGTCAATCATCATCGAGATCCTATCGAGATCTGCTTACTAGGTACAACATGTCTATCACAGCGATGATAAAAAACAAAGAAATTATCACCTTGTTTTGGTCCGTTGCTAATGGCATTTTTTCTGTATTGACAGTTAATTTCGTAATTCTTTACTATTAAAAGGTGTGATAATCGTTGGAGTGATGCTAATAACGATTAAATTAATCAAACAATTAAAACATTTATGTAACGCATCTTGCATATACAGTGTGTCTGTCGTAAAGGTGTACATAGGAGATTAACATGGGAAATCAGTTTTTTGCCTGCCCTTGCTCCCCAAATTATTTTAGCGAAAAAATTTAAACTGCATGTTTTAGAGAATACAATTCTGCATCTAAATCATTAAAGAAATTATTTTTTGCAATGCATAGTCGTGAAAATCCACTTTAAAATTTAATAAAATCGGTATTTTCAAAGTGGTTGGCCGTGAATTTCATAAAAAATTGTGACAAATGCATAATTTAAAAATTGTCAAAGTGACAGGCAGTTTGTTTAAATTTGATTTTAGATTAGATTTGTACATTTATGTTATTCCTAAGAAACACATAATAATAATTAATCCTAATTTGAACTTATAAGTAAAGTTGAACTATTTACAATAAATATTCAAAAGTAGAACCGTTTTGGACAAGACAATAGCCTAATCTATTGTAAAATGATGATGTTCCTACATTAGCTAAATGCCTTGGAGTAATACGACGACATTCATCAAATATCTCATCTCTTGCTAAGTTTCCATGCATGCGTTTCATCCGTCGCGTTGTATCCGTCGAGAGATCTGATTCGCTAAATTTAAATTCGTGAAAATCAAGACAGTAGCGGATCAACGACGGTCTACTTGGTCTACTTTCTACTTGATCCGTAGAACGGATACGTTTCAGTACCACGTCGTTTTATTTTCACTGTTTATATTGGGATTCTATGCAGTTCTATAACTTCTATAAGCGTATCTATAGTAACTTATAGACCGATCTTAAAAAATGCTATTCTGGGCAAACCTATAGCTTACAGATTTCTATAAATGTCTTATAGATTTCTATAAATTTATAGACAGCTACTGACTCACCATAAGTCGTTATGAAAATAATGGTATGTGTCTAAAATATTGAAAAATAAATAATAACTAGCAAATTTTACAATTTCAAACCAATTATCAGAAGAACATTATTGCTGAGAAGTATATCTGTATAGAATGTGTTATATTTTATTTAAAATTTGCTTCATAGTTTATAAAAATGTCATCATGATTGGAAATCGCTTGAAAATAATACAGTCAAATTTAGGAGTTCTACTGAATTCATTCAATATGAATGACAATGATTATTTTAAACATGATTAATTAAAATATCTGATAAAATATTATCAGTAGTTGTAGTAGTTTACAAGGTTCTTGCACCATCCCCTATTGCATTTAATTTATTCTCTAGATGTCTTCGAGTGTGTAGTATTAGCTTGAAAACTATAATTATATTTCGAGCCTCGTTCTCGTAATTACAACTATGTAGTACGCTTTGCCGGTACGATTATGTCACAATGTTTAGTAAAAACAAAAACGTAATGTGTTACGTCCCCCTAGATTCCTCTGTCTCCGATCTCCGTGATAATATTTAATCATTACGCTTTCTTGTGCGGTTGTGGTCACATCGGCTCCAATTAATTAATTGTTATAAAGTTAGTGTACAGTGTTCTGCAATTATTTAAGAAGATTGGAAAAAGAAGAGATAGGATAGAGACTCGCGGTTGAGGAATAATGGAAACTCGAAAGGAAAATAGCGCAGTCGTCGGCAAATTCAAATTCTTCTTCTTCAGAGCAAATTTTAGAAATTAAACAAGGTAATTTATTACCGGTGGTGGTCATGATTTTCAAACTTGTTTTTTCAAAATGTTTATCAGCGGTTTTTGCATATGTTTTTGTTTTTATAATATTGGATCGGTATATTTCTTAGAGGGGCAAGAACCCTTATAAGTATTTCGAAGTCTTAGTTTACAGTGTTTTAATTGATTTCTTAATTAGCAGTACGAGTTCACACAAGATCACATTGATCACTGTACAAAATACTACTTATAGTAGATTATTGCCTTTATTACAAGTCCGAAAGTTTTTTAAACAATTATAACTATAACTTAAATTGAGGGTGATGCGGTTTTTGCATATGTTTTCTGTTTTTATAATAGTGGATCGGTATATTTCCTAGAGGGGCAAGACCCCTTATAAGTACTTCGAAGTTTTAGTTTACAGTGTTTTATTTGACTTCTTAATTAGAGGGGCAAGAACCCTTATAAGTACTTCGAAGTCTTAGTTTACAGTGTTTTATTTGACTTCTTAATTAGCAGTACGAGTTCACACAAGAGGTGAAACATCTGCAGTTACATAACTGAAATTCACGCAAATAGTGAAGCAGTTACTTAATGGATCTTATCGATTTCAGTTTTGTAAGAAATAAAACATTATGCATATTACTCATCCCAAAAGTAAAATATTTTCAAACAGTTAGCAGGTAGATTAATTTAACACGAGAGATTAAACAGTCTGTTTTAATTGACTTCTTAATTAGCAATACGAGTTCACACAAGAGGTGAAACATCTGCAATTACATAACATAATTCGGACTTTAGCAACCGAAATTCACGCAGGCAGTGAAGCAGTTACATAAATAGATCTTATTGATTTAAATTTTATAAAAATTAAAACATTATGCATATTACTTATCCTAAAAGTAAATAATTTCAAACTTCTTAAAAGAAGAAAAATATACATTTAGTTATTCGAGTAGTAAATTACTAGCTTTATCAGACTAATTAGCATCGGAGATTATCGTATCTCCGAAATAATTACCCATTAACAAATTCGAAATCGAACCACTCTTCATGCATCAAACACGCAAGAGTTCCTAGTTGAAAGAACTGCGGATTTACCGGGGAAGTATCCAATCTCAAAAATCGAGAAATGGTAAATCTGTATCCAGATGTTGAAAAACAATAGAATAACTGGATCAGTACAGAGGTCGGAAAGGAGACTAAAAAATTATAGCTTAACAAAATACGCGTCTAGCGAAGTTTCCTCCTTTACCGCACCAAAACTGAACCCCGAAATAAAAGCTGTTTTGCCAGATTAGTCTCAAAAGAGACAATCTTTTTCTTGACTCGCAGATCCAGTTAGGAACTGCAATAACTATAATTGGAAAAACTCTATCCAATATTTTGTCAGAGGAGGAGTGGGTTAAGTATTATAACTGGAAACACTCACCACCTCAGGGCTACACAGGTGCAGATGGGCGCTCGAGGTGCTACAGCATAGGCCCAAAAATCGAGTTGTAGTCTCGCAGACTCACAACCGAGCTGCAGCGATACAAACAAGGTTCAGGACTTCAGCGAAAACTTAACGCAGGTCACCTGTAAACATGCAGTCTTAACGACGACAACACAGCAATATTAATTCCAGAGGTAAGTGCTGGTCGTCTTAAAGTTTCTAACAAATATGGAAAACGTTTACAAAGGATACCTATGTAGTTGAGCTGCATTAAGGGTTACGAATTGCTTTTCTATAGTCAGCCAAGGCAAAAATTGTGCCAAAGGTAACTAAAAATAACTTAACACAGTTACATATTGCTATACAGAATTCAATAAATTATTTTCACCAACTGTTGAAAATGGAGAACACCAGAAATGCGACTAAATTACTTAATTTACTGTTCATTTAGATGCCCACTGGGATCTAAAGGATGTATATAATTTTTAAATTGTCCAGTAGCTAAAAGTAGCAGCAAATATTGAGTTTTTCTTACAATAACAAACTGTATCAGGTCACTGGTTTGCCGTTGGACTTTTCATTTTACAAAAATTATGAGGATAGTAGTACAGAGCTTAAGATAGCAAGGAGTTCTATAACTTTTATTTAGATGATTTTTTGTATTTCGTCAATCCATTTGAACATTGTTTATCTAATTTGCGAAAGATTATTGATCGCTTTCAATACCATGGGTTGTACTAAATATTTGAAAAAAGTAGTTCAACACCTAGTACTAAATATTATATTTAGAGTTATTATAAACTCTAGCAGCAAACCTAGAGAAATCACAGAGTGGATTCATGAGAGGGCATTCTACGCAGGACCACATCTTCACGCTAAGAAAACTATCAGAAAACGCAATGAAGCAAGAAGAAAAACTATACATAGCGTTTATAGACCTAGAAAAGGCCTTTGACCGAGTACCAAGGGATAAAATGTGGAAAATCTTGAGGGAACATCAAGTAAATGAGAAACTAATAAAATCCATAGAAAGTATATATAGGAAAACAAACAACTACATAAGAACAGGCAATTTAACTTCTGAGGAATTTACAACAGACCAAGGACTCAGACAAGGTGGAGCACTGAGTCCATTATTATTTATAATATTCATGGACAACATAATAAAAAGAACAAAAGATAAACTAAAAAAAGTAGAAATAGGATACAGGAAGTTAACAAGAACTACGATAACGGAATGCGCATTTGCAGACGACCTGGCATTGTTAGCGAAAAGTGAGACCGATCTACAATACAATATAGATATATGGAATGAAGAATTAGATAGACATAAAATGAAAATAAACACAGAAAAGACTAAAATCATGGTGGTAGCGAAGGAACAAGTAACGACTAATTTAATACTGAACGGAAAAAAGCTAGAACAAGTAGAATCGTACACTTATTTAGGTTCAGTGCTTAGCTACAACGGAGAAATGGACCATGAAATAAACAACAGGATACAGGCAGCAAACAGAAGTTACCACATGCTGAATAAAGGTATACTTAGCAACAAACAAGTTACAAAAAAAACAAAAACGACACTTTATAAAACAATATTCAGACCAACGCTACTATATGGAAGTGAGACTTGGACATTGAACAATACAGCAAAAAGTAAAATACAAGCGACAGAAATGAGGTACCTAAGAAGAATAGAAGGAATTACAAGAATGGATAGAATTAGAAATGAGCAAGTAAGAACGAACCTGCAAGTAGAAAGCATACAATCCACAATAGACAAAAAACATCTAGCCTGGTATGGACATCTACTGAGGATGCCGGAAGGAAGACAAACGAAAACAATATGGGAGACAAGAATAAAAGAAAAGAAAAGAAGAGGAAGACCGAAAAAAACATGGGAGGATAATATAGATGAAATACTGAAGAAAAACAATATTAGCACATGGGAAGCTAAGAAACTGGCGAAGAACAGAAAAGAATGGAAAGAATGGATAGAGAAAATAACTTAGGGACAACAACAAAGATAATCTCGACACCCGTAAGGGTAAAAGGGATTTAAAATGTTTATATATATATATATAAACTCTAGTAATTACTTGTTGGAATTACCAGAACATAAGAAAATTATGTTAATTAACAAAATAAAATCTTTGTTGGGGAAGAAATTAATTTCAATCAGTTCTTTCGTACAGCTGGCTTTACACAAAAGCAGTTGGAGACAGATAAAAACATAGCTCTGTCTAAAAGTAACGGCGATTTGGATAAAATTATGTTTTTACCCGATAAATTAAACACAAATTTAAATGGTCGATAAATAATTTAAGTTCTAAAAATCCTATAAGACATTTCAAATTCGATTTGAATTTAATAATTTTTCCTGATACTTCAAAGCATGGTTCGGGTATATTTTGTGCAGGTCAAACTGCACAGGGTCTTTGGAATCGTGCTTAAAGAAAAGAACATATTATGACCTATTTGTATTTACTGGCAATTTTATAGACCTTCGCTGATTTGCAAGAGTTAAAGTAAATTGCGAAAACTGGTTGAGAATAGACAATACAACAGCGATCTCATATGTTAATAAAATGAGTGGAGCGCAACTTAACAAATTACATAATTTAGCAAAACTGTGCGAACAGAAAAATATTTGGCTTTACGCCTCGTATATACCACCCAAAAGAAAATAAATGCTAAATGTGAAAAGTTCATGGCATAGAGATCCTTATTGTTTAATTGTTGATGCACTCACTATATCATGGAAAAATATAATTATGCGTTTCCACCGTTTGCTATGATTTTAAAGGTCTTACATAAAATTATAGAAGATTAAGCAGAGGGAATTTTAGTATATTGAACATAAGTTCACCCACTTTGCAACCAATCTATCCTTATTAGCAGGAAGATTGCGTGGGAAGCGTTCGAAACCGAAACTCTAAATTATTCGCCAGCCACTGTTGATATTTTAATATCATTTTTATCGGGCGCAACGCTAAAACAATATCAGGGATTTTTTATAAACTAAATTTTTTTTTTTGCTGTGATAGTCACGGATATGAGTTGTTTATGACGACAGAAAATAACTTATAGTCCAGTAAATGAAGGGTCCAACCTTGACAAAATCGCTCACCAATGTAATTTTTATATTAATTTGTCGGGATTGACAAGTAATTTAAAATAAGAAAAAGTTCTGTAAAAAATGTTCTTGTATGGGGGAGAAACAGCCCCAAAGGTTCCAAAGATCGTTTTTCCGCCAATATCTGCTAAAATATAGCATTTAGAGAATTTTTTGTTTAGAGAAAAATGAAGATCAGTTAAGTATTTACAAAAAATGGTCCTTATGAATTTTCTCTAAAATTTGGCCGTTTTCCGAGATAAACGGGCCCAAGCGCACCCTGGATTTTGAGCTCCTGCGCTGCATGCCGGAGAGCACGCTCCATGCATCTACAGCAGGAGCGGGCGGACAAAAGTCCAATAAATTGGGTAAAAATGTATATTTTTTATTATTCAAAGTTTCGGTGAAAGGGGCAATCTACAGCTATCATACCCGGTGACTTGAGTCACATTTTAATTTTTTGATATTTTAGATATTTTAGTATTTCAATTTATACAAGGTGCGGTTTACGGCAATCCCACTTCAGCACGGTCGGCAATTTCCTATATTCTGGGGGCCTATTAACAAATAGCACTTTTATAAAGAGATTTTTTAAGGGAATATGCAGATTGAAACCATTATTTCCAAAGATTCAGTAAAATATGGAATACTAATATTGTAGGTATTAGACAAATTAGCAACTGAAAGTCATTGAGATAAATTATCATTAAAAAATCTAACAAAAAGATTAAGTACATTAGTTGCACTAGTTTTAGTGCATAGAGTTCAAATTTTAGCAGAAATTGAGATAAATAATATTCATCAAACACAGACCGGCATTGAAATTGAGATAAATTCTTTCATTGAAACCTCAGGACCAAGCCGAAATCAATTTTTTCTAGATTTTCTTAGAAAAACCTAATTTACGTGTGGCTAGTACTAAACCTTTATTTAGAGAAAACCAAATTAGTGCAGCATACCAATAAATGGTTTTATTTCCTGGAATAAACCACATACAGCTGTATGTGCACAAACTTTTTCTAGATGAATTAAAACAGTTTCAGATAGATGTGGAATTAATATAAAGCAGGTTTCAGCGCATAGTACAAGACATGCGTCAACATAAGCAGGGTGTAAGAGGAATTAGTTTGGATGTAAGTAATAAGAAACACAGCTGGCTGCTCGAGGAATTTCCAGATATTGCAAAGTGTTATAATAGACAAGTGTCTAATTATAATAAGGAAAATTTCGGGGTTACAACCCTAAATGGATAACTATAACAATGCTGATTTGTTATTAAGTATGTGGTTGGTTTTAGGAAAAAATATAGCAACAAAATTTCAGCTTTTTCATAAATCTAAACATCTACATAGTTGTAATTACGAGAACGAGGTTCGAAATATAATTGAAGATTAAACGAACTTACCTGTAAGTGAAGTTCAATCGAAATTATATGAGAGCCTCGTTCGAAGTAATTACAACCTCCCACCTATTTCCCAACCCCATAGGAAAATAGCAGAAATTTTCTTTCAGCTCTAAACGAAATGATTAAATATTATCACGGAGATCGGAGACAGAGGAATCTAGGGGGACGTAACACATTACGTTTTTGTTTTTACTAAACATTGTGACATAATCGTACCGGAAAAGCGTACTACATAGTTGTAATTACTTCGAACGAGGCTCTCATATAATTTCGATTGAACTTCACTTACAGGTAAGTTCGTTTAATCTTCAATTATAATTTTTATTTTCCTTTAACTGTAAATAAAATTAATTAATTTATTATTGTGTTATTATTGCTATATTCTTAATTTTTCGCTAAAAAATCTTTAATTATGTAGCATATTATGTTTTTCAGACGACCACTACGGAAACTTGCCATAACAATGTTATAAACTACAATGGAAACAAACAAATAACACAAACTAACATGTTAGTCTAACGCACACTTATAACGTAACGCTTCGAGTTACACTATATGACAACAGATGGCGTTACGAGTAAAAATCAATTCAAATAAATGGAAAAAAAGTATATTAATGCAATAAATTGACATTTTTACACAGTCTGTAATATTATATAGACACAAATTTTCATTTTTCAATTTAATAATAATTATTTATTGGCTAATTGTGTATTCTTTAGTATTTTTGACATTTCAGATTATAGTTGCACAGTTGGTATCGAGGCATAACCTAACTTTTAAACGTCAGTGCTTCAACTTCAACAGTTGTATATAATTTAGTTCATTGAACATTTTTTTAAATATTTTGTGGTCGTCTGAAAAATAGTGTACATAACTCGCTCAAAAGTGAGATAACAGTGCTCGTGAAATTGAACCACTCGGCGCTATGCGCCTCATTCCTCAATTTCACTCGCTTGTTATCTTACACTTTCGATGCTCGTTATGTAATATACTATTAAAATTTGCTTCATAGTTTATAAAAATGTCATCATGATTGGAAATCGCTTGGAAATAATACAGTCATAGTTTGATTAATTAAAATCTCTGAAAAAATATTATCAGTAGTAGTACTCTACGAGGTTCTTGCACCATCCCCTATTGCATTTAATTTATTCTCTAGGTATATTTGTCTTCGAGTGTGTAGTATTAGCTTGAAAACTATAATTATAATTTTTATTTTCCTTTAACTGTAAATAAAATGAATTAATTTATTATTGTGTTTGCTATATTTTTAATTTTTCACTAAAAAATCTGTAATTATATGCTACTATTATGTTTTACCTCATATTTTCGAAACATATTCTCAAATTTTATCAGCACGTGTCATGTGTATTCCATTGTGTCAAATTTGTATAATCATTTGTCGCGTCAATGTGACAATGGCCTTCTTCAAAATTAATAATAAAAATGAAATTGCAAGAAAATATTTCATAAGATTTTGGATGTTTTGCTGCAAATTTTGTTAAAAATGTCTTTATTTTTATACTAAAATATTATTTCTCTTCAAGAAAAGCAATGTACAACAATTAATTCATTATATTTACATGTTACAAAAATAGTAGTATGGAACTATTGGTAATACTGTTTTTAAGATTCTATAAGAAAAATTTACAGATGTCAAAAGTTATAGACATGCAGTCAGAATACCATTTTAGCGAAATCTATAAGACTGTCAGTTACGGATTTTCCATAACTTATAGATCTATAAGTTTATAGAATTTTAAGATAATGCTCAGAATCCCACTATTAGTGTAGGTATGTAACTTCTACATATAAAATTCCGTGTTTAGAAGGTATTTTATAGTTTGTTATATTATAAATCTGAATAATAATGATATAAAATTAATTAATTTAATTGACATTAAACGTCAAAACGGATGAAACGTTTAGTATGCATAGGAACGTCCGTTTTTACATACGTCATTACGCGTGCGATTGTGTCCGCGCAGTTACGGATGAAACGCATGCATGGAAACTTAGCTTTAGTGAATTTATGTTCTCATGTCTTATTTTATAAACTTGTTTTTTTTAAATGACCCCATAAATAAAAATCGCATGGAGTAAGATCTGGAGATCTCGCAGGCCAGTAAATAGCACCCCCTCGTCCAATCCAACGTCCCGGAAAGGTCAGATCTAAATACTCTCTCACGTTCCTACCAAAATGTGTAGGACATTCATCCTGTTGGAATCAGATTTCTTGGTTTGGGAGCGCAACATCCTCTATTGCAGGAACAATTTGATTTAGAAGCATCTGAAGATAATTTACATTATTTAAGTACCCGCATGTATTTCAAATACCATTTTGACAGCAAGTGCCCCTTGACAAATTCATTTGTTATGGATTCATCTATTATTAAACAAAATTTGAAATAACGGAGAAACAAAAGTTGCGAATTGTCTTGTCAAAAACGTTAAGTCAAAATATCTATATAGCTATTTATGCGAGTTATTGTTTTCCGATCTGTATCATCTATATTGAAATTTAAAGGTAAAACGAAATAAGTATAAAGAATGCTTAACTACATTTTGTGTTATTTAATAATTATATATTTCATAATTATGTCCATTAAAAATTATAACATAATGAGACAAAAATCCGATATGGAAATGGAATTGGAAATGAACCCGGAAATGGAACAATTTGAGGGCAGATTAATTTGATTTGACAACTTGGTATGAAATTTTTGCAATAACTCGCGATTTTGCTGTGAGTTTTAACACGTCATTGATTTAAATCGTTTGTAGTGTAATAAAAATCAAATTTTTTTAATTAATTTTTTCAATAAAATACCAGAAAATATCAATGTATTTGTAGGTATATTACAAAGACTACGAATTAATGTTAACTTTTCTTCACTTACTTATGTTTTAGGTCTTAGGTCGCTTATGCTCCACTTCACTCGACGTAGATATTTATAAAATTCCAAAATCATGAAAATAAAATCTATTCTTGATAAAAGTTATATCAGTTTCTTAATATACTTATTTCGTTATTTCATAGGTTGACCTAGAACTATGTTAAAAAAATAAGTGTTTTGGAAATATTAGGTATTTTTGTCAGATAATTCAATTTGATTACAAAAGTAAATGAGCTAAAGTTTTACTAATCTAAACTCTAAAGAGTCTTCAGGTAAGTATTACGTTTACAATAATGTAATACTAATTTTCTTGCTTATTTAATGATTTACAGGTATTAATAATTAAGTTTTAGATTTTAGAGTGATAAACAGTGCATACAAATTTAAATAGCATATTCTGTATCTTGTAAAGAGAACTTTTTTAATTAAAACATATTATAAAAAGAAACTGTTGTGGCCAGCACAAGACCTCCCGCCATACGTACTCAATTCTACATTTTAGTCATTTTATTTAAACTAAGAAGATATAAATGATATTTTACTATTACTATTGTGACTGTCATGATTATAATCATTTAAATTTGACGTAGTAACAAATGTAAAACGATCAATGGACTACAAGATATACCGAAATACTAAACTTAAGTATAAGTGTAATTATTCTTAAATGATACCCAGATACAGAAGAATTGTTAAAATACCAATTGTAGATAATAATCACATAATATTTTATTTAAAATGAAAAAAATTGTCTTAAATTAATTATTTATCGAAATATTTAAAAAAGTACTACTTCCGGTTTTTAGATTGAAACCAACATTATATTGGGTTATTAAGATTCGTATTCAAACCTTAAATATAAAATTTGGAATTTTAATGTTTGATAATTTTTGAGTTATTGTTTCCGAAAAAAATGTAACACACACGGCGTATCAAACGAACGAACGCACATACACAAACACATACATCATCTCGAAAATGTTAAATTCTTATTCTAGGGACCCTAAAACGTGCTTATCCACCAAAAACTCACACTCGAAAATTTTGACCCGTCACAATACCTCTTATATGAGACGAGAGGTAATATGATTTAATCGAAAAATAATTCAGCCTTATAATTTATTATTCTATATTCTAGTCAATAAGAAGTAGCAAAAATTATTGTCGTTTTACTCGTAATATTTTATCAAAAGGCATAATAAATAACTTTTTTACGACTCAATTTATTCATCGATAAATTGAACAAGTTTACTTTAAATATTTATAATATAAAATATCTTTGTTCGTTTTACACACATCAAGTTTTTCCCAATATATTATGAAAATTTTAATAGTACCAACCTACCAATATCAGTTATCACTTTACTTTTACTGCCAACAGTGCCAACAATATTTTTGTTACATTAGGAATTAACTAAACTCCAACTAAACAATGAAACTGGATGAAATGTGTAAACACAAAGGTTGGCAACAATAAAACTAAGAAAAAAATTACTAGAATTCCCTAGAAAATTGTAGATAAATAGAACACGTTCTATTTTGTCAATAAATTGATAAATTTATTGGTGAAGAAAAAATTGAAGTTTTTCGTATTAATTACATACAACAATAAATTGAAAACTTTTGGTCAATTTATTGATCAATAAATTGAATTGTGTAAAACAAGCATAGAAGATTATAAGTCATAAAATTTGAGAAAATTCTGAATAAAGTAAAATTCCGCTTTAAATTAGAATTAACTGGCAAGGTAGTATTATTCTTGATAAAAGAATAATAATCAATTGCAATGTGATTTTAAAATTAAATATAGGTAAGTTTTATATGTCTGCTGTTTTACTTAATGAAACAGCAAAACAAAAAGAAGTAATACAAAAAATTTATATTTCTGTATAGTTCGCGAAGTAGATGGTTTTTGTGCGTGAGAATGTCACTTATTTAATAGTTAAATAAGTTACTCGAACGCACTAAAATATTTCGCTGTCGAATTTATTAAATTTATTAAAATTTTAATCATTTTTATTATCGCGAAAATACGTTTATCAAAACCGTGAAAAAATAATGTTTTTTTCAAAGCTGATGTTAAAATTCTACTTTATTAACTATTTTGAGTAGATAAAGTGACACTTTAACCGCAAGAATAGATAACGTAAAATTAGAGTAGATAAAATAAAATTTAAGTAGACAAAGTAAAATTTGAGTGGATAAAGCAAAATAAGAATAGTTATACATTTTTTCTTCAAATTCGTTTTCTCACATTTCTGCATCCTCTGGGAAGTTGGATGATGAAAAACATCACAAACAAACTACAAAATTGCATTTTGATAATAATTTAATTTAAAATTTGTTTTTTTAAATTTTCCTTAACATCAGCTATAGAAAAAATAGAATTTTATACACGACAATAAAATTATATTATCGACTCGAGAAAAATAATTCACTCGCTTTGTCGATTGTGATTGTGAATTAACACTTTTCTTTCGTCGATAAAATATAATTTTAAAAAAATGCTTGTGAAGGTAACATAACAAAAAAGAAAATTGTGAAAAAACACCGAAATTCGAGCTTTGCTGCCGCAGATACAAGGAGGGGATAATGTTACACATCCTGAAAATCCTAAGTTAGATCTTAAATCGAATACTATTCCAAGTTTATACTTACATTCAAAACTACTTATTTTAACTTACATGGAAGAAAAAATTTAATTTTAATTGTTTATTAAATTCTAATTTATTTTTACACGTAAAAAAGAGTGCTATTCAAATCTGAAACTTCATTTTAAGGCATTTAACCTTAGACTAAAAAAATTTAACATTACATTTTTCAAAGTTACCCCTCCTGATGAGAACATTACCTCTGGATCCGCCACTGTTGTTTTGTTCACAATTCAAAAAAGTCCACATGTTTTGATAGTTTTAGAAAATAGTTATTTACGAACCAAATGCGGGAAGATTTTTATCCCACATGAGCTGTTTTTTGAAACACGGGCGAAGCGAGGGTTTCATTTACGCGATTGCTGGGATGGTGTCTTCCCGCAAGAGGTTTGAACAATGTTATTTGTAACGAATAAAGCTATAATTAAATACATTCAAATTGTAGTTTCTAATTCGATCATTAAATTTGAGGTTTACGATGTTTTTTCTACTTACTACTACCGACAGATGGCGCGCTAGTCGCACATATTTATTTAAACAAAATTATATATCGATGCTGTTTATGGGTTTTAATACATGAAAATCGTGGGAAGTAACATTTATTAAAATAAATTTTGTTATTTTGAAGATGTTTTTATTGTAGAATGCTCAAGAAAGCCAGTGTTCTTTGCATTTTTCCATTATCAATTGCGTGCTTCATATGTCATTTCCTAGGTTGAGTACAAAAAATAAGTTTCTTAACAAAATATAATATTATAGTTCAGACAAAATTCATCATAATGAACCCATCATAAAAACATTTTATATTTGCAATAGCCACACACCACACTACATTTTACCCTCTATTACGTATACTGCTGCCAAAAATTTCCCGCAAATTCAACACGTACCAACTACAAACCCATTACGAATTACCGCAAATTATAACCTCAACATATTCCACGTATAAAGTATAAAACATAAAATTCCAGCAACTGCAATCCTGTGCTCAGCGGTGGACAATCACAAACAGAACTACAAGTAGAAAACTGCGTAATTTAAAAGCGAGATGAGGAATGTGTTCTGCATTCACACCGTGGTTTTGTTGGCGGCCCTGCTTGGCTGGGTGTTTGCCGTTGGCACGTTGGTTGTAGAGATGTCATGTGGCCGCTGCACCGACGCTTTATGATAATGGAAATATAATGTCGAGTGTCACTGGCTTGTGAATTTAATTTTGTGTTGGCGTTTGTCATTAAGTTGGTCATTTGTTGATTGTAGATTTAGTTTTATTCGGTTTCAACAAATACATTAATGAAAAAATCTGACGTGGACACCACATGACTTCCTTGTACGCCTATTAAACTGTTCATACTTTTCTTAATAACTAAAATGTAGAATTATATTATACAAATATATTAATAGGTATATAAGTACCTACTACTACTACTGCTACTATACTGACAAATATATTTTAGTCATTTTATTTAAACTGCAGAAGAAGATATAAACGATATTTTACTATTGTCACTGCCACTGTCACTGTCATGTCATAATCATTTAAATTTTACGTAATAACAAATGTTAATCGATCATGGACTACAAGATACCGAAATACTAAATTATAAATATATACTTTAATTATTCTTAAATGATACCAGATACAAAAATATTTATAAAATACCGATTGTAGGTAATAATCACATAATCTTTCATTTAAAATTTAAAAAATTGTCTTAAATTAAATATTTATCGAAATATTTGAAAAAAGTACTACTTCCGGTTTATAGATTGAAACCAAAAATAGGAGGTGCACAACTAGATGCTATAACAGTTCTAAATACAAAATTTCAACTTTCTACGTCTACCCGTATTTGAGTTATGCGACATACATACGTACGCCCGTACATACGTACAGACGTCACGACGAAACTAGTCATAATGGATTCAGAAAAGGTCAAAACGGATATTTCCATCAAAATCTGAAAACCGAAATTTTTCGGTATTACAATACTTCCTTATTACTCCGTACAAGGAAGTAAAAATTGTAGAATTCCTACAATTATTAATTCATTGGAAATATATAATTTATACCCACAACGTAATCGATTTTCGGTCCGGAACTGCTTGACGACGGGGAATTTGGACCGAAAATCGATTACGTTGTGAGAAAGAAACTTTCGGGAAACAGGATCTCTTGTCAGGAAGAGAGGTAGACGACCTCGAACTGCTCGAATTTGGAATCGAATACGGAACGCGCGCTGGGCGGCGATTACAGACTAGTTTTCGCGTATGTATGCTTCCACGGCAAAAGCGCGTTGCTCGTTCGTCCACATTATGTTTTCGACTGAAATCTTTTGTAAAACAAACGGCATATCTACCGGCCGCTATGCACGCCATTCCCATCCTTTTACGACCTCTGCTCGCTTTACAATTCTCTATTGAAACTAGGGAGGATAGTTTGACCCAGCCTGTAGTACTCCTTTGTTGAATATTAACTGAGAAAATAAATATTTTGGACCTAATGCAATGATTTATTATTTCCTTCAAAAATTTTAAAATTAATAGTATATTATATATTGAGGGACTAAAGTGCATGATTTAATCCTGAGGGTGAAGTTTATTTCACGAGCCGAAGGTGAGGGAAATAATCACCTGAGGGATTAAAGGTACTTTAGTCCTGTGGTATATACGCTATTTTTTGCACTTCATCCTCAAATGAATGCAAAATAGTTTTCAAGAATACACATTTTGTAATTTTGACAGTAAATTTTATGACAAATATTTATATTGTTACCATAGATACTCTGTAACAAATAGCACGTATTTACTTGACAACGGGATTAATTAATTCAATTCCTTGACAACGGGATTAAATATGAGAAATAATCCCTTGGGATCAAATTAAGAACCTTAGTCCCTAAAAATAAAGACTAAAGAACAGTTTTAGTCCCGGAAGTGCAAAAAGTAAATAATTCGTATCACTATCTTTTAAATTAGTTCATGGTGCCGCATGTAGATGACGCCAAAATAAACATGATAAATTCATAATAGCAGGCTCGTGTCTCTTCTTCAATACTCTTTTTACTTCCTTGTACGAAGTAAGGAAGTATTGTAATCGCGAAAAATTTCGGTTCTCAGATTTTGACGGAAATATCCGTTTTGACCTTTTCTGAATCCATTATGACTAGTTTCGACGTGACGTCTGTACGTACGTACGTACGTACGTACGGACGTATGTGTGTCGCATAACTCAAATACGGTTAGACGTAGAAAGTTGAAATTTTGTATTTAGGACTGTTATAGCATCTAGTTGTGCACCTCCTATTTTTGGTTTCAGTCTACAAACCGGAAGTAGTACTTTTTAAAAATATTTCGATAAATATTTAATTTTAGACAATTTTTTTTATTTTAAATGAAAGATTATGTGATTATTACCTACAATCGGTATTTTATAAATATTTTTGTATCTGCTATCATTTAAAAATAATTAAAGTATATATTTATAATTTATAGTATTTCGGTATCTTGTAGTCCATGATCGATTAACATTTGTTACTACGTAAAATTTAAATGATTATGACATGACAGTGACAATAGTAAAATATGCTTTATATCTTCTTCTGCAGTTTAAATCAAATGACTAAAATATATTTGTGAGTATACTAGTATAATAAGTTAAAAGAATTTTTAATATTATTTTACATTTTAGTTATTAAGAAAAGTATTAACACACAAGGCGTACAAGGAAGTCATGTGGTGTCCACGTCAGATTTTTTGTTCTGTGACAGTACAATACCTATCGTTAGTCCTCATGGTCGTCATTTCCCCTGTCGTCTTGCACTTGTACACTGTATAGAACAACTGAGTTGCTGAGTATATCTTTTATATTTCCTTTATCATAAACACAAAACTTTTTGCTTTACTAATCGAACAATTACAACAGTTTTTCATAATTAAGTATTTGGTGGTTATTATCATATATTAGAATGGCAAATAAAGAAAATTGTGAAGTAGAACTTAAGTGTGATGATTGTGGACGCTATCTTTCGTTTTCACCAGTTTTTATTAAGGAAAACGGCAACAGTATTTGTAACGACTGTAACGTAGGCAAAAAACAACATACAATTCGAAATAAAATGTACGAACTTATCGCAAAATCGTGCAATTTCCCATGTCAGTTCAAAAATTTTGGTTGTGAAGAGTACCTACGTTGGGAAGAAGCAAAACAACATGAAGAAGGATGTATTTATCGAAACTATAATTGTTTTGTGAATGACTGCAAATGAATTGGAAGTCTTTTTAATATAAAACAGCATTACGAGGAGAGACATCCTGAGTTTTTGTTGAATGTTCCATGTATACTGCAACCAGATATTACCAAGACCATCGATAACAAATATCTCGCTTCTGTGTTGAATCATTTGTTTATTGTGGATGTTAAATATTTAGTTACTACTTCGATTTTATTGTATTCCGTTTGTTTCGTCGGTAAATCTATGTATGCCTCAAACTTTCAATATGATCTTAAAATTGTGTCACTTGTAGACAATTTTAATTTAGAAAAGTGTGTAACTATGCAACCTTTATGGTGTGTTTATGCAGAAACTAAATAAAATATGAATCTGGAGAAAATATTGTTACTGCATGGGTTGTTGATATGCACTATAAATATAAAATATTAATTTATTTTACTCACCTGATTTACCTAATATTAAACCTATACTATTCCAGGCGTTTTCTTTTGCAATTTTATCTTTAAAATTTACTATTTTTACTTCCTTGTACGAAGTAAGGAAGTATTGTAATCGCGAAAAATTTCGGTTCTCAGATTTTGACGGAAATATCCGTTTTGACCTTTTCTGAATCCATTATGACTAGTTTCGACGTGACGTCTGTACGTACGTACGGACGGACGGACGTATGTGTGTCGCATAACTCAAATACGGTTAGACGTAGAAAGTTGAAATTTTGTATTCAGGACTGTTACAGCATCTAGTTGTGCACCTCCTATTTTTGGTTTCAGTCTACAAACCGGAAGTAGTACTTTTTAAAAATATTTCGATAAATATTTAATTTTAGACAATTTTTTTTATTTTAAATGAAAGATTATGTGATTATTACCTACAATCGGTATTTTATAAATATTTTTGTATCTGCTATCATTTAAAAATAATTAAAGTATATATTTATAATTTATAGTATTTCGGTATCTTGTAGTCCATGATCGATTAACATTTGTTACTACGTAAAATTTAAATGATTATGACATGACAGTGACAATAGTAAAATATGCTTTATATCTTCTTCTGCAGTTTAAATAAAATGACTAAAATATATTTGTGAGTATACTAGTATAATAAGTTAAAAGAATTTTTAATATTATTTTACATTTTAGTTATTAAGAAAAGTATGAACACACAAGGCGTACAAGGAAGTCATGTGGTGTCCACGTCAGATTTTTTTGTTATAGGTATAGAAATTCTAAATTTTGGACAATAAGGACAAGGTTTATCAACATTTCATCCGTAGTATCATTAATTATATTTTTCATTATAAAAATAATTGTATTTTGTCTGTCAGTCTCAAAAATGTCACATTAAGGTTAGTTTTTGTTTATACTATATGTATGGGAATAAAAGACACATTAAACACTTTTCAACAAATCTAATTTAATAAAAATATTATCAAATTATTATACAAACACAAAAACATAACACATTTCATTTATCTATTTTAACTGACAGTTCTCTCTTTTATTTTCAACGCCTACTCCCATTACGGATCCCACATTCGGTCATCCTGAGTATCATCCGCCTCGGATGATGAAAGTCCACGACGTCTAATATGTGGATGTATCCCTTGTGAGTTGACTGGAGTGGTCCGATGTGATCGATGAGATATGTACCTATGCAAGGGTTTACTTTCTTTAACAATGGGATTAAGAAAACCTTCTTGTTTCCCACGCTTTCTATTAACGAGCAAGCACTTCACACAATTGGCAATCACGTGCTTGACTTTCTCGGTCAAGTTGGGTACGTAATATTCTTGCTTTACTTCTGTTTCGGTCCTCTTCAACGTGTAGTGCCCCTTTTCGTGAATCGTTCTGATGACTTCGTTCTGCATACCTCGAGGAACAACAAGAAGTTCTTGGCCATTGATAAATTAGAAAAGTAGTCCATCTCGTAGAATGAAGTCTTCGTACGGGCGATCCTGTAGAATTTCCACCTGCTCATTAACAATCTTCTTTTTAGCGGGAGACAGTCGACGAGGTCTACTGTAGATTGGCTGCTCTTCTTTTACGTTGATGGTCATCTCAACATCTGCGTTCTTCGTCTTATTTGGTCTGTAATCAGATACTAATTCTCGAACTTTTGACTTACTTTCTTCGCTGGCTGTTTCCTCTATGTCCAAGTCGTCTTTGCTGTGTACCGTTCCAATACACATCAATGTTACTGCTTCTTTTTCAAACTTTGTGATCTTGACACCTTCCTTGTTCATTCGGACATCTGCTTGATTTATGAAATCATCTCCGAGAATCATTTCCATCTTCATTGTGTCCTGGGAAACGACGTAGATGTCCGCCTCAAACGTTTCTTCATCGGTCATTATTTTGGTGCTAAAATAGCCTCGAGGGGAAACAAGATTCTTAGCGAATCCTGTCAGCATTATGTCAGTTCGTGTCAACGTCGGAGAACCGATTTTCTCATATACATCGTCTCGGATCAGGTTCAAATCACAGCCACTGTCAATCAGAGCGCCGATTTTATTGTCAGCGATAAATACGTCTTTAATTCTCTTATTGTTTACCAAAGTCGCATGCATCATGACAACACTTCCGTCTTTTTTCTTTTTCTCTTCAGTACAATCCGAAGCTATATGGCCAAATTTATTGCAGTTAAAACATTTTTTTCCCTTGTCTTTGAATCTGCAATCGCTCGATCTGTGTCCAAGTTTCCCACAGTTGTAGCATTTCTGAGCTGTATCCTTCGGATTGGTATTTCCCGCGGATGATTCTTTCGTCTTACTTCCGTTGTCCGTCCTTTCGGTTTTTGTGTAGAATCTGGAACAAGCACGTTCGTAATGACGTAACTTCTTTTTGAATTCTTTCAAGTTGGTAGCTCCATACAGCATTATTTTCGTTGCCGACTTGTCCTCGATGCCATCGATGACATATTGTATGAGAGATTCATTATCTATGTCGCTCCTGCTGGCTATTTCCTTCATCACCAGAAAATATTCTTGAAGAGGCTCTTCTCTCTTCTTACGTCGTTTTTGCAATAGAACCAGTGTAGTCTATGCATAAAACACTGCATAAAGCAACTAAATCTGTTTCCAAAAAGTTCTTCTTAATGAATAATGTTTTTCTTTCATGTTCGTCAGATTGTGGTTTGAATTTAAATCCGTCGAAAAGTCGAAGACGCTTGCGATGCGATCTGTCTTCAGGAATGCTCTCGAAAATGAGGTAATGTAGCTTTAATTTGCGTTTATTTTTTCAATATTTTCTAATGTCGTCATTTTACTTATCTTTGAAACTAAATACGTCTTTGTCTCTAAAAGGTTTCCAATATGGCGTCGTTGTTGTTCGTCAAAAGTTACTTTGTCTTCTTTCTATCAGTTCTTTTCGTTTCCAATCGTCGTTTCAAAGAACATCAAGCGTCGTTGAAGATACGTTACGGCTGCAGTTATTGCCTCGGACTTTTATTCCCGCAACTTCTGTAATCCCGGTTGAGCCCCCAAATTTATGGGAATAAAAGACACATTAAACACTTTTCAACAAATCTAATTTAATAAAAATATTGTCAAATTATTATACTAACACAAAAACATAACACATTTCATTTATCTATTTTAACTGACAGTTCTCTCTTTTATTTTCAACGCCTACTCCCATTACGGATCCCACATATGCAGGGTGTAAATCAAAAAGCGGGCCATACGCGTTTAACATGGGAAATCAGTTTTTCCTTGCACAAAAGTGACCAGTTAATTTCAGACAAAAATACTTCAAATAAAGTTTTAGAAGATTATATTCTGCATCTAAATCAGTAATCAGATTTTATTTAACATGTTTATTAACCGAAATATTTGTGTTTAAATTTTTATAAATATTGCTCATTTGTTATATTTCTGACAGTTAAAACAGCATTCATTTGAAATTTTGTTTCAATGCCAGGCTATCACTACAATTGAGCAACATTTATAAAATTTAAACACGTATATTTCGGTTAATAAAAGTGTAAAATAAAATTTGATTACTGATTTAGATAAAGAATTTAATTTTCCAAAACTTTTATTTGAAATATTTTTGTCTAAAATTAACTGGTCACTTTTAAGCAAGTAAAAACTGATTTCCCATGTTAAACGCATATGGCCCTCTTTTTGATTTACATCCTGTATATTATATTTTGTTTATATTTACAAAAAGCTCCAAACGTCAAACTAGCATTATAAAATTAAGAAATTAAACTACAAAGTTGAAAATAACCATCATTTTAGTTTAGTGACAATAGTTTAGTTTGTTAATTTTAATTAAAGGCATTAATTCGTTAAATCTCGTCCTGAAAAAGGACATTGATAGTAACAAGTTTCACTCATACGGAGGATACGAAAGCAATCAATATGATTTTGAAATAAAAGTAAAGAATAGTAGAATGTGCCATAATTACTTTTAAGTTTAAGTTTTTTGTGTAGTTGATATTTACCACACAGTAAAAAATATTAACACACATTTAACAAAAACAGGGTTCCAGCAGGTCCACTACTTGTTTTTGGTTAATTGAACAAATTACGCTTTAGTTAATCTTCAACAAGCAAAATTGTTAATGAATTATCAAAAAACTTTGTTACTTTAACAATGTTAGTTTTGTTGTTTTAACAATTTTTGGTGTTATTTGCTAACAAACTAATTGTGTTACAAGTAACACAATGTTTAGCTAAACTAACAATTTTTTTGTTATATAAATTATATAAAAATGTCGTTAATTTAACACTAGTTTTTGTTAAATGTAACTAATTATTTGTTACTACTTACTACACATTTTACAATATATGTAATATTTATTTTCAAAAAAGTTCAAAAATAAGTGTTATTGTAATAAATAAAGCCCATAACTTATACAGTAAGTACCTAAGTAGTACTAAAATGTATAGAAGTAAATGTTGCCTGTGGAAAATGGTTAATTATAGAAAAAAATAAAAATTCTATTGCAAACCATATAGGCAAAAGTAACGGAGAAGTATACAATTATGCTTAACGCCATCTATCTTAAATAATGCCAAAGACACAAAAATTAACTACTTTTTAAATTCATGTCAACACAATGTGTTTGTTAAATTGACTAACTGTTTTGGTCAAAAATATTTAACCGTAAAAATAACTAAAATATTTGTTAATTTAACATTATAATATCAGAATTTTAACTAGGTGCTTAGTAAATATGAAATTGACATATTTTGTAGGTAAAATAACAAAATAAGTGTTAAAAGAAATATTTCACACTTAAATTGCTTTAACAATATCTAGGTTTGTTAAATTTACTAGGAAAATTGTGTTATTTTAAGAAGTTTTTATTAACACAAACAAATTTAACACCGATTTCAATAACTTTTTTACTGTGCATATTAATAATTATCAGGGGTAATACCATAAGAGATGATAAATTTTTGAGAATTGTTTCGTCGTTTCCACGGCAACTTATTTCTAACAATTTCACGACACAAAACATCATCTATCAATTTCCCGAAACGAAGTTGAGGGGAATTGTCAGATGATGTTTTGTGGAGTGAAATTGCAATAAGTTGCCGTGGAATAGACAAAAATTCTCTCAAAAAATTATTATCTCGAATGGTATTTAGGAAGAATATTTTTCTTGTTATAAATACTACCAAAACGACTCATTTTGCTAAACATTTTTGACGTTTCATGTGACAAATTAATTAATTTTTTGTTACTAACGTAACAAAATAAAATCTAATCTACAAAATTATGTTGTCAGATACATCATTTTACATTTTCAATTCTATTGGTTGCATTACGTCATTTGACGTCATCATTACGCAATATGATTGGTTAAACCATCTGTCAAAAAATATTCATTTATAATACCACTAGTGTTCCAAGTTATGTCGACAATTTTTGTTGCTGTATCACGAATGGTTATTACGCTTGATTGAAAATTGCACGAGTGCGTAGCACGAGTGCTATTTTCTCAAGCGTAATAATCATGAGTGATGCAGCCACAAAAATTGTCTACATAACTTGGAACACGAATGGTATTCGGAGGACAATTCACCGAATAAAAATGTATTCTTTCTTTATGAAAATGATTTATAATTAGCTTCACTTCCATTTCAACAGTTATAACAATAGGATTTTGATTAATAAAGATGTATTCAATTGTTTAAAATTGTCGATTGGATCACTAGTGAAAATTGTCGAAAAATTATGTCGCTGCGAGCACTAGTGATAAATTGTCGAAAAAATTCGTTTCAATTGGTGGAAAATTTATAAATCCTCAAAATTGATTGGTCCATTTTTGACAGATGACACATGAGTTGAATTGTCATTTATAATACCACTAGTGTGCTACGCATTCGTGCAATTTTCAATCAAGCGTAATAACCATTCGTGATACAGCAACAAAAATTGTCGACATAACTTGGAACACGAATGGTATTCGGAGGACAATTCACCGAATAAAAATGTATTCTTTCTTTATGAAAATGATTTATAAATAGCTTCACTTCCATTACAACAGTTATAACAATAGGATTTTGATTAATAAAGATATATTCAATTGTTTAAAATTGTCGATTGGATCACTAGTGAAAATTGTCGAAAAATTATGTCGCTGCGAGCACTAGTGATAAATTGTCGAAAAAATTCGTTTCAATTGGTGGAAAATTTATAAATCCTCAAAATTGATTGGTCCATTTTTGACAGATGACACATGAGTTGTCTATATAATAACTCCTTGAATTTGTCCAGTCAATCTGTAACAAAAATTCGACGTTTGTGGAAAAAAATCGCAGTCAATTTTTTTCATAAATTGTTAGAGGGGTATGCAAGGAGCATAAAACTGAGTTTTAAACCCCCCCCCCCCGGCCTCCTGCAATTTTTGGGAAATCCAAAAGCATTTTGGATTTGATTTTTCGCGAAAACGGTAGGTTGTAGACAGAAATTTTGTTTAAAATATTGTTAAGGACAGTATTATCTACAATTTATGTCATTGGGTCACTGCTCTACGACGAAAAGTGCAAAAAGTAGAGGGCGCCAAAGTTGCCAAAAATGACTTTTTTCACTTTTTCGCCGCGAAGAATTGCAGCAACGTTTGATGAAGAAAAAGAAGTAGACATTGATGAACCTCCCTCCCAAATTTTCCGTTATGAAGGATTACACTAATAAGCCAACCTCATCTCATGTCGTTCAACAAGCAGGCGCCGCCGAAGAACCGCCAAAGAAGAAAAAAAAAGATGAGTAACAAAAAAATCACTCGGAAAATATGAAATTTCATTTACACTAATGGCCGTTTTACACTACGCTAAATATTGAACAAGAAATTGCGCAATAAATTTGTTTTGTTTTTAATGAACTCTGTTTTATACTGAGACATTTTTATGTACCTTCCTACAATATTTGGTTTGTGATTATGTGCAGTTCGCATACAATAATAATTTTACAGCTAATAGCTGCGCTTATCTATTTTTTCAAACAATTTACGAAGCAATGCGATATTTCACACAATTTGCTGTATGATACTACACAATTTGAAAAAAGGAACAATATCTTGTTCAAGATTTGGTGTAATGTAAAACAGGCTTATGATGATCCATTTTTCCAATGTCAGTTATTTTGTTTTTTAAAATTTTGAATAAAAATTACAATTATTCGACCTCAAAAACATAAGCGTACTCATTTTCATAACATTTTCTCAATATTACTTCTATTTTAAATAGTTACCGCGTTATATCTCAGTCACCCTTCATCGTAGGGAAAACGTTGAATACTCATTGTAGAAGGTTTTTTTGTGCTCTACAACTTCTCCATTTACACTAAAGATCAAAAAACAATTTTTCGCGGTGAAAAAGTGAAAAAAGTCATTTTTGGCAACTTTGGCGCCCTCTATTTTTTGCACTTTTCGTCGTAGAGCAGTGACCCAATGACATAAATTGTAGATAATACTGTCCTTAACAATATTTGTTAACAAAATTTCTCTCTACAACCTACCGTTTCCGCGAAAAATCAAGTCCAAAATGTTTTTGGATTTCCCAAAAATTGCAGGGGGCCAGGGGGGTGACAACTCAGTTTTAAGCTCCTTGCATGCCCCTCTAACGATTTATGAAAAAAAAATTACTTTTTTTTTCCATCAAATTTTATAGATTGACTGGACTAATTATTCTGCTAATAAAATTAATAATTTATAATTAAACATTGATATTTTTACTTTTTACATTCTCGTTTTCCAATCATTATAGGCCGTCAGTCCGCTGCCAAAAAGTGTAATGACAGTACAGGCTGGGGCAAAACAACCTCCCTAGTTTCAATAGAGAATTGTAAAGCGAGCAGAGGTCTCAAAAGGATGGGAATGGCGTGTATAGCGGCCGTTAGATATGCCGTTTGCGTTACAAAAGTTTCAGTCGTAAACATAATGTGGACGAACGAGCAACGCGCTTTTTCCGTGCCGTGGAAGCATACATACGCGAAAAAGAGTCTGTAATCGCCGCCCAGCGCGCGTTCCGTATTCGGTTCCAAATTCGAGCAGTTGGAGGTCGTCCACCTCTCTTCCTGACAACAGATCCTGTTTCCCAAAAGTTTTTTTTCCTACAACGTAATCGATTTTCGGTCCGGAACTGCTTGACGACGGGGAATTTGGACCGAAAATCGATTACGTTGTGGGTAAAAAACTTTCGGGAAACAGGATCTGTTGTCAGGAAAAGAGGTGGACGACCTCGAACTGATCGAATTTGGAATCTTCACAAATATTCCCAAAATCGAATTATTTCACTGACAAATATTAGAAATATGAAGCAAATGACATTTTAGTGATTTGTTTGGTTCCTAAGAAAAAGGTAAATAAGGTTTTACTTGCAAAAAGTTACTTTCCTTTTTATCCGCTGTCAAAGCAGGTCCGTGAAGTTGGCGTATACATTAAAAGATATTGGATAAACGTTATTTTTAAAATGAAACATGCGATGTTTGGAAAGTGTCAAATATTGTTATCGCTTTCTCATGCATGAAAATAGTTACATTAGAAATTCCTATTCCACAGTTGCCGTTAGATGCCACTTGTGACCATAATTATGTGACGTCATAAAAAATTAAGCTACTGTCAAAGTTTCGTGCTCATCTTACATAATAATTCTATTATCTCTGCAAATTCCTATTAATTTAGTGCCAAATATAGGTAAGTACTTAAATTTTATTCTTTGTGTTTATTTATGCTCGGCTGATTGTGTTATTTATTCTATTCGTTAAATAATGATTTCACAGCTTTGGCAGGAACCAATATTTGCCACTAATTGATATTCAAGAGAATAACTTCGATAAAGGATACGAAAACTGAAGTGCTATCGTTTGGAACAGTTGTGGTTTTAAAAATTAAAAACAATTATAATATAAAAGGTGTGTCTGCAGGTACTTTTAAAATAAAAAATACGAAATTCAAAGTACATAGTGCAATATTTCACAATGGATCATCCATAAATGAAGGCCATTACATTAATTTGATTATAAAATTAAAAACTCTTGGATAGAAGTAAATGATACAAGTATTAAACAAAAGTTGGGGACGAAATTCAAAAAATTTATACATTTTAATATTAGAACTTTAAAAAATCTATTGTTCAACTCACATATAGTTATAGAAAACACATATAGGTAATAACTAAGTATCTACCTACAAAATACATAATGGTTTAATGGTTTTATTTGAACCACAGAACCAGATGTAATCCAAAATGTCTCCAACGTAATTTGTTGCTGTCATAATTAATTTTTACGTAGCTACGAAAAAATTTCGAATTATCATGAACAAATACCGAATTTTAAAACACTAGGCTATATAGTCTAAGAGCTGGATACGAAAAAGTGAACTGATAAGGTGCATTCACGAATTTTGTATAAAATGTCTCCTTGGTACCTTATAAGTACGTAGCGCTGCCGTCAGAACGCTCTCCCGGGGCGGGAGGCGTGGGTGGGCGGTCAAAGTCGTAAATTTATATTAAGAAAAAAATGATAAGGATAATTTAGTAGAGTTATAGTTTTTAACTGTAGGAATCGAGGAAAATTATTGTCAGAAGTCTAGGTCGGGGCTTAAAGACTGTCAGAAGTCGACAAAGTTGTAAAAAAAAATTTGAAATTTAAACCACAAGGTGCAGTTCTGACAATTGCATTTTTATATTGTTTATGGCTTACTGAACCTGTATATAAATTGTCAGAAGTCTAAATAATGGCTAAGTACATGAAAATTGATAGCTTTTGTTTCAAATTTAAATATCAAGGTGCAGATCTGGCTATTTCTTGTTTTTACTTCCTTGTACGGAGTAATAAGGAAGTATTGTAATCGCGAAAAATTTCGGTTTTCAGATTTTGATGGAAATATCCGTTTTGACCTTTTCTGAATCCATTATGACTAGTTTCGTCGTGACGTCTGTACGTACGGACGTATGTGTGTCGCATAACTCAAATACGGTTAGACGTAGAAAGTTGAAATTTTGTATTTAGGACTGTTATAGCATCTAGTTGTGCACCTCCTATTTTTGGTTTCAATCTATATACCGGAAGTAGTACTTTTTTCAAATATTTCGATAAATATTTAATTTAAGACAAATTTTTTAATTTTAAATGAAAGATTATGTGATTATTACCTACAATCGGTATTTTATAAATATTTTTGTATCTGGTATCATTTAGGAATAATTAAAGTATATATTTATAATTTAGTATTTCGGTATCTTGTAGTCCATGATCGATTAACATTTGTTACTACGTAAAATTTAAATGATTATGACATGACAGTGACATATGTAAAATATGCTTTATATCTTCTTCTGCAGTTTAAATAAAATGACTAAAATATATAGTATAGTATAGTATAGTAGCAGTAGTTTTTTATTTTTTATTATTCTACATTTTAGTTATTAAGAAAAATATGAACACACAAGGCGTACGAGGAAGTCATGTGGTGTCCACGTCAGATTTTTACCTTCCGCTTACCTGTAAAGGAAGGTATTGGAATCATGCAAAAAATCGGGTGGTGAAATTTTAGTGGATGAGCACGAATTAGGGTCCTTACAACTCATTTTTGATAGTTTCACGATGATGTCTGTGTGTATGTGTGTGTGTGTGTGTGTGTGTGTGTGTGTGTGTGTGGTCAAGGGTTGTTAGTCGCATAACTCAAATACGAATTACCCGAAAATTTTGATATTTGGTATTTAACATTTGTATATAAATTGGAAGAGCTCCCTAGATTTTGGTACAAATATCTTCATCGAAAGTGATATTTTTTGAAGATTGAAAAGGTTAATTGTCAAAATTGTATATAAATTTGGAAAAATATAGTATTTATTTGAGGAAAAGTTATTTGCAACTTACGTTATAAAAAAATTGTCTTTATCTGGTAGCATTAAAGAACTGCAGTAAAATTTAAAAAATAAATTTATCAAATAAAACGTTGATATCTTGTAATCCATGATCGGTTGATTTTTGTTTCTGCGTAAAAAATATTGACAGGTGAGACGGGTGACAAGTTGGCATACTAGCGCTATATAAGTCCTAAGTAAGATATTAAATGTAGTAATTGAACGGAGGATGGCTTCAACACAGCAGAGTTTTCATGTGAATGAATCTTTTTATTCAGGTGATGCAAATTTCTGTGTTTGAATATTTGAGATTTTTATTTGTATATTTTAAATGGGCACCGGATTGCACGTATACATTTCTGTTTAAAGTCTAGATATGGCGGAAGGTTGTGTGATGGCCACGTCAGATTTTTTAATTTTTAGGTTGCTATTTAACTAAGTATGCAATGACAGAAGGCTAAGGAAGAGAGATATTTAAAAAAAAATCTGCTGTGGCCAGTACACGACCTTTCGCCTAATTCTGCTTATTCTACTAACCTCGAGACTAATCTAATAATTAGTTTTACTTACATTTTAATAGTTGCATGTTCATGTAATATGTAAACGATAATGTAAACCAAGATGCAAGCAAAAGATGTCAACTGTACTGTCACTGTCATAATCATTCAAATTTTATGTAGAAACAAATTTCATATCATGGACAACAAGATAGAATATTAATTGTACTTTATTTTATTGTTAAATACTACCAGATTCAGCAAATTGTATTTATAATTAACTGTACCCATAGATAATTATATTTTCTTTTATTTTTAATTGCTAAAATTGTCATAAATAAATAATGTAACAATATATTAAAGAAAAAGTTTATCAAGCTTCAAAAAGTACTACTTCCGGTTTTTGGATTTCTACCAAAATGTTATCCGGTGTTAAGATCCTTATTAATACCTTAAATATGAAATTTGGTTATTAAAGGTTTGATACTTTTTCAGTTATCGTGGACGAAAAATCGTCAGTCCATACATTCATACAAACACACACACACATACACACACACAGACATCATCGTGAAAATAGTAAATTCGTATTATAGAGACCCTGAAACGTGCTTATCCACCAAAAACTCATACTCGAAAATTTTGACCCATTACAATACCTCTCTTATAGGATATGAGGCGAGATGTAAAAACATAAAATTTTTTAAACCACTCACTGGCTATACAGACAACGGACTTTTCAATAATAATTCGTATTCAAACAATTATAGAAAGTAAATAAATAATACGAAAAATAAAATATAACCGACAAGTTTTGACGAGAGTTTTGAAACGCTCGAAACCATTGAAGATATTAGTCCGAGTGTAGATGTTGTTCGGTACCTACACATCGTTTCTCAGCGAAAGATTTTTGAGCGTATTTTGAAAAATGGCCTCTGAGCCATCTTGTGTATTTCAATGCAACAGCATCGGAAATAAAATTCTATTTTTCACTCAAGAAAAGTTAAAAAAGTGTCGGGAAATATTAACTATTTGCTGTTAGGACTTTTTAGCGGTGCCGAAAAAATATATTATCAAGTATGATGCATTGAAATCATCGGAGACTCCTACTACTTCACGGAGTGATGAAGCAGGTAAATAAAAAATTGCTACCTTTCTTATTGTTGTGCGAAAATCATAGTGTTTTATGCGTTTTAAACTCGGTTTTAAATTATGCGAGAGCGTGTATGTCTCTCCATATATTAAAGCAAGGAATACTCTGCATGTATTAGCATATAGCTATAGCATATAGCAATCTTGTTTATATCAGATTGATGTGTTCTGTGTGAGTGTATGTATACGAGATGAATGCTTCCTTAGCCTACTGTCATTGCATATTTAGTTAAATAGCAACGTAAAAATTAAAAACAAAAAATAGCCAAATCTGCACCTTGTTATTTAAATTTGAAACAAAAGCTTGGAAAGATTGCTTTCCGTTGCGATAGCCGCTTCAGCGACTTCGGGCCATGTTATCAATTTTCATGTACTTAGCCATTATTTCGACTTCTGACAATTTATATACAGGTTCAGTAAGCCATAAATAATATAAAAATGCAATTGTCAGAACTGCACCTTGTTATTTAAATTTGAAACAAGCTACGAAAGATTGCTTTCCGTCGCGATAGCCGCTTCAGCGACTTTCGGCCATATTATCAATTTTCATGTACTATTATTATTACTATTATTATTACTATGTATTATTATTTAGACTTCTGACAATTTCTATACAGGATCAGTAAGCCATAAACAATATAAAAATGCAATTGTCAGAACTGCACCTTGTGGTTTAAATTTCAACAATTTTTTTACAACTTTGTCGACTTCTGACAGTTTTTAAGGGTCCTTTCGAGTTACGAAATACAGTGCTTTGCACAGCTTTGCGAGTTTACTTTTTTTAACCATATTTATGAACTTATTGATTTGAAAAAGCATTCATCTTGTTGACAAAGGTTTAAAGATTGGCGCTACAGCGTAATTTTGTAATATTATTTATTTATAACAACAATATGACTATAACAAAACTCGAAAAAATTGTCATTTTTACCGCGTTGTAAAATATGAATAAATATAAATTTTTAAAACTATCGTTCTGTAGCGCCAAAATTAAGACTTTTATCTTCCAAAATGTTTAAGAAAAAATTACACAATTTTTAGTATTAGACTAAAAAACCGACTTCTCGTGAACCTCTACGAACGTCGAATTACCGCATAGGGAAGTGGCGCCGACACGCGGTAAACATGGAAATCTAAACACTCCTCCCCGCTCCACGCCTTGTCTGTTTCGCTAGCTAGCTGGAATACTCAGATTCTACTTTCAACGTTCAGATATTCATCAGCATGTTTAACTGCGAATTTTTTAAAAATTTGAACTTTAACTCGTAGGATTACTTTAGAAAATATCTAATAAGAACATTTTTTGTTAATATGATCAAATTCATTTTAAAATTTTCGAAATGAACAAATTTTTAAATCTTTTATAATTATTAACTTCACCGTCATACATACGGCAAAAAAACAAAAGTAAAAAATGACCCACTTCCCGGGATCCTATCGAGCTGAAATTTTGAAAATAGACTTTTGTCACCTAACAATGCACTTTGGCACAAGAAAAAATCTGATGTGGCCAGCCATACCCCAAACCCGTTTCCCCATATCCAATCAATCTGAAGTTTGGTACATAGACTCGTTGTGACCAAAAATTTACTTTGGCACAAGAAAAAATCTGATGTGGCCAGCACAAGACCTCCCGCCATACCCATTTCCCCATATTCAATCAATCTGAAATTTGGTACATAGACTCGTTGTGACCAAACATTTACTTTGACACAAGAAAAAATCTGATGTGGTCAGCACAAGACCTCCAGCCATACCCATTTTCCCATATCCAATCAATCTGAAATTTGGTACATAGATTCTTAGTGACCAAACATTTACTTTGGCACAAGAAAAAATCTGATGTGGTCAGCACAAGACTTCCCGCCATACTCATTTCCCCATATCCAATCAATCTAAAATTTGGTACATAGATTCGTTGTGACCAAACATTTACTTTGGTACAAGAAAAAATCTGATGTGGCCACCACAAGACCTCCCGCCATACCCTACGCTTTTTAAATCTGAAATTTGGTACATAGGCTCGTTGTGACCAAACATTTACTTTGGCACAAGAAAAAATCTGATGTGGCCAGCACAAGACCTCCCGCCATGCCGTCATACCCCAAACCCATTTCCCCATATCCAATTAATCTGAAATTTGGTACATAGACTCGTTGTGACCAAACATTTACTTTGACACAAGAAAAAATCTGATGTGGTCAGCACAAAACCTCCAGTCATACCCATTTTCCCATATCCAATCAATCTGAAATTTGGTACATAGATTCGTAGTGACCAAACATTTACTTTGGCACAAGAAAAAATTTGATGTGGCCACCACACAACCTTCCGCCATATCTAGTATTCCATGTATAATCCGGTACCCATTTAAAATATAAAAATAATTCGTATACTCATCCACTATAAACTGACTACCCGATTTTTAGCATGATTCCAATACCGTTCCTTTACAGGTATGGCGGAAGGTAAAAAGCATTCAAATTTTCAAAAATATTATAATTATTACTCAAATTCCAAAATTCTATTCGCATTGTTGTATTTAATACCTAATTTAATGCTATAAAAACGGAATACTTATAGATTTTCTGTATCGAAAACATAGTTAGGTACTTTTCTTATTGGGTTTAGTTATTAATTGTACGCAAATATTTTCAGTTATTTGAGACGTATTTCCATCATCAGGTTACAAATAATGATATTATTATTAAGAGTGTTAAAAATTCTTTCAACAGTAAGTTCTTGTCAAATATTTTATAATGTACAATAAAACTTTATATTTTTTATATGAACAATTTAACAGTGATAGAACCATAATAGGTAATGGAAACAAAGAAAATAATTATATTCAATTTTTACATTTTGATTTAAATCATTGATTGTAAAATTATATTTCACACTTCACCTTCACACAGACAGGCGTTCGTAGTTTACTAATAACTTGATTTAGGTAAATTTTAGAGAAAAAATTTATTGACAAATATTCTCTATAATATTGTGCTTAACAGCGGAACATTTTTAAATTTTGAACATTTGCGAAAAAATGAAAATCCAAAATTTGATTATTTTTTTATTTAAAATGAGGGACGTTTCTTGACAAAATAGCGATGTAGCGCTGTTGAGATACTATAATAGATAATGTGTGTAATTTTTTTGAAAAATATATTCCAATCGACAAAAGATTTATTCGGATTTATTGGTAAACTACGAATTTTGAGCAATCGAAATGGGCGCGTTATGAATTTAGTAAGTAACTACACTACTACTACAACTAAAAAAATCATGTGATTATTTTTAACAATCTGCAAGAAATGTAGAAAAAAAATTATTTGCCCAGCTTAGAAGAAGTGTAGTATTATTATTATTATGTTTCAAGTAACTGTAGGTACATCGCTTTCACATTCATTTGTATTGGTCATACTTTCTTAAAATATTTATTAAATATCAAATTGACAGTTAGTTTGACATACAGAGATTGGAAATGTTTCGATATTTTTGTTTTTGTCAAAGAAAAAGGGACTCAATGTATTCGGATTATTTTAATTAAAACACAAATCTCGTCAGAATATATTTATATTATTTTTAATAAAGAAATAGTAACTTAACATGTTGCAAAAAATAGTGTATGAAATTTGTGTGTCCAAGGTTTTAAAATATACTTAATATCGAAATGATTTATAAAGTTTCTATTGTTGTTCAACAATACGGTATGCATTATACATTATAGTGGCGTAAACCTTAGACCGACATAACATTCCTTGAATCGATTTATGACAATCCCTGGAGTTGAGATAGATCAGGAATAAGACCAAAGTAAATTGCATAGCCTAGCAGTCATATTTTATATAAGATCTTGAGCCAAAATCTGACTTCAAGTTCGTTAATGAGCTTTATTCAACCAGTGGTACCAACTTTATAAACATAACTTTTTTATTTTTATCAAAATAGTATCGTGTGTGATATCAAAGTTAAAGCTCTCGGGAAAAAAATTCTAGTAGAAAAACAAAAATAACATTAAACGATCGTCAATTGTTTTTTATTATAAATTATTCAAATTATATCGAGTTTTGTATCAATTTAAAGCGCTTGGGGAGATAAGTTTAGTAAAAATGTAAAAAAATGACATTTATGCGGTTGTCAATTGTTTCTAAAAAAATTATTCAAATTATTATTAATTATGGTTATATTTTGCGTTATTTAAGAATGTATAGGCATGTATGTGTATATTCATATCGTAGAACGAACAGTAGAAATAACATTCCACTTCCCGTGAACGTTGAGTACTGACTCTCCGGTCTCCGCCACTCCGCCTCTAGCGTGCACTGACTGACGAGTGACGACTAGTATTAAGAGTGGGGGAACGTTTGCGTCCAGCCTTCTGCTTCTGGGCTCTTTCCAGCGCATTCCCCCTTTACACTTGCAAAACCACAGATGGTGCACGTATGCAGAAGAGGAACCTTAAGCCCCGACCTAGACTTCTGACAATAATTTTCCTCGATTCCTACAGTTAAAAACTATAACTCTACTAAATTTCAGGCTTGCACCTTATCATTTTTTTCTTAACATAAATTTACGACTTTGACCGACCACCCACGCCTCCCGCCCCGGGAGAGCGTTCTGACGGCAGCGCTACGTACTTATAAGGTACCAAGGAGACATTTTATACAAAATTCGTGATTGCACCTTATCAGTTCACTTTTTCGTAGCCAGCTCTCCGACTAATAGGTAGGTATACCATTATTCTAAATATACCAGATACAGAAAAATTTTAAAATAGGTACCGTTTGTAGGTAGTAACAAACTCTTTAATTTATATTTTAACATAATATGTCTTAAACACTTAATTTATCAAGAATACATTTAATTTAAAAAAACCTTATTGCTCTTCAAATCACGTACCTACTTTTTCCGGTTTACAAATTATTACCAAAATAACCTTTAAAAATTCACATGAGAAAAAACAGTGATATCAAAACCCAAAAAAACAATGAAATTGTAAAGGGTTCGGCAAGAGTCGGGCTGAAACTTCCCCCAATTATTAAATACCTAAAGATAGAAAAGAATTAGATATCAGTCAGTAAAAGGCAAGAAATTAATCACTCAAAACATAAAAAATTTAAAACATAGAAACTTTTCTCTAAATATTTCCTTTTCTGAAAACAATTTTTCAAATTATAAAAATTGGATTCGCAAATGAAAGAGAAAACTCTTGCCGGCCCGTTTTTTACAAAATAACTTCATAATCATTGTTTAATTAGCTAGGTATTTGAATTGTGTAACAATTTAGAATATTTAAATAAATTCTAAAGGCTACTGTAAATTGTTATTTTTATTCTACATTCCTATAACTATAAGCGCAAATGTTTATAATTATCCTATAATAAAATTATGGTATTGTGTAAAATATACCCTGTATTAAAATAAATTTGAATGTTTAAGGAGGTACTGGTCCTATCTGCGAAATATGAGCATGATGTAAAATTTTATTTTATTGTACATTACATCTTTATAAATGTGCATGTAAATTTGTATGCACACTTATACTAGCTCGTATTTTATGATCTTCCGGCATTAGTAAATAATAAACCAAATTCAAATAATAAAAAAAGTTAATGCATAAATGAAATAGTAATGAATATACTCCGTGTATATTCAACTCAAAAAATTTGACTTTGGAACAACCATAGCGGCTACAACTTTCGACCAATAGAAATTGAAACCACCATTGCCTCCACTCTCTTCATAATATACCTATACTCACCCTAAGGAGCAAATTTTAAGTTTGGCTTTTCTTTGAACTAAATCAAAAAGCAGGTGTTAATGTTATAGAATAAAAACAAATAGCTGTGAAGTTAACAGTTTCAAAATTAAATGTGTAACAGCGATTCCGGATCACAGATCAGTTCAAGAGATACAAAAACGGGCCGGCAAGAGTTTTTTCTTTCATTTGCGAATCCAATTTTTATAATTTGAAAAATTGTTTTCAGAAAAGGAAATATTTAGAGAAAAGTTTCTATGTTTTAAATTTTTTATGTTTTGAGTGATTAATTTCTTGCCTTTTACTGACTGATATCTAATTCTTTTCTATCTTTAGGTATTTAATAATTGGGGGAAGTTTCAGCCCGACTCTTGCCGAACCCTTTACAATTTCATTGTTTTTTTGGGTTTTTAATATAACTATTCATTTATCCAATATCTTTTAATGTATACGCCAACTTCACTGACCTTGTCAAAGCGATAAAATTTTGTTTATGGCTTACTTTATACAGGAGTGGAATTATCGGATTAAAACATTTATGTTCCAATCGATTCGTATGCCGTTCGACAAACTTGCATAATTAGGTGCATATTTCATTAAAAAAAACCAATGGCATACGTTATACTATCATCGCAAAATATGATTTTTTTTGCAATAAACAATCAACTTGTTCAGTGCAAGTTCCACGCACACCCGCTAATTTTGCTTGCTCATTGATCATTATATTATATTACATAACTGCCAAAACCCTAGAGAGCATACGTTGTACTATCATTACACTTTAACATATACAGTAAGTTTATTTTACAACAATTATTTTTAAATAAATATGTAGTCGATTTATAAAAATTGAAAATATTTGGGTCAAATTTCGAAAACCGGAAGATGAAGTTTTCTTCAAACACAACAAAAAATTCAATTTATTTTAAATATGGAAGTAACTATAAAATTGTTTCAGATATAAAATGTAAACAATAATATAACAAGGAATAATTATTGTACCTATCTATTTTCAATTTTGAAAAAAACAAAATTATATATTTAACAACTACACTTCAATAATCATAGTTCCTCAATCAAACAAGCTTATTACAGTTGTGTATAAGAAGGTCGTGTGGTGACAACACCAGATTTTTATTTTACATTTCGATAAACAAAAATAATAACATACATTCGTGTATTTTTATTTTCCCTGTAATCTTATACCAATCTTTTGACATTTATTTTCATAAACACGTCCGCATTTACAAAGCTTTGAACATCCTTTATCTCATCACACCACCACCTCTCTAACCTCAAATTCCTTTGACTTCTTTTGCATCATCCCGTTCTCACTTCCCAGTTCACAGTCTCCTGCAGAAGTCGAAATCAATGACTTTGTGCTCGGGTGTCTTCAGAAGCCCTAACCTTCGCCCCCGGCCATTAGGGCCGTGTTAATGAGCCGCAGGGTAACGACGGAACCGATACAGGTCCGGTTAACCGATTCTACCGCCAAGATTGGATTTCCTTACACACAACTCTCAAAGAAGACACGTCCAATTCGCACGCAATGGCCGAACATCGACCATCGAACAGTGTAGGTCGCCGGGTCCATAGGTCGGGGGTTAACCATCAAAGAAAATATACAGTGTGGTGGAGGAAGGAAGTAATGGCACCTAAGGGGTTGATTAGTTGGAGTAGGAATGAGTGTACGGTTACTTGTAAATAAGGGTGGATATAATTTTTTACATTTAATGTATTATTTTTATACAATAGATGGATGACGGACATTAACTAGAATATAAAATAAACAGTATACCTTTTTAAATTGGGATACTAACTATAAATATTATAAATAGGCATGGGCTAACGCCACACAGCGTGAAACCAGCGTGAACCTAGCGTGAACCTAACGTGAACCTAGCGTGAACCGTTTTTTGGACATAAACTAATATATACTAACAAAACACCTCTTGAGTCCAACATAACTCCGTTTTTTGAAATAAACTAATCTATGCTAACAAAACCCTTCTTGAGTCCAACAGAACTCCGTTTTCTTGATATAAACTAATCTATGCTAACAAAACCCTACTTGAGTACAACAGAAAACAGAAATCCGTTTTTTTGACATAAACTAATATATGCTAACAAAACCCTTCTTGAGTCCAACAGAAATCGTTCATGCTAGTTTCACGCTCGTTCACGCTAGGTTCACGCTAAGTTCATGCTAGGTTCATGCTGTGTGGCGTTAGACACTCCCTTTTAAATATTGTTATTTCAAAACATACGGCCAGTATCGTAATAATGATTACAATTACTCGATTTTACTCTACTCAGTGAATTCAATATTTTATCTTTCGAAAATCGTAGTATTAGTCAATCTTGTACATATTTATATAAACTATTGAATGGGTACGTCGATGATTCCAGAAATTTAGAGCTAATTCTAAGTATACCAATGTAACTCAGTTTAAAATTTCGTTTCACATTTACTTTTGAAAATACATCATTATATTTACGTTTGTAATGGTATAATCGTCCTGTAATTGGGATTTTTTTTATCCTGTAGAATTGATTTTCAATAAATAAAAGAATCCCTCAAACAGTATTTCTTTCCTGTTTCAAAATACATAGTTATTTACGAACCAAATGCGAGCATATTTTTATCCCACATAACACATAAGTGGCCTTTTGAAACACGAGCGAAGCGAGGGTTTCATTTACGCGAATGCTGGGATGGTGTCTTCCCGCAAGTGGTTTGTATAATGTTTTGTGTAACGAATAAAACTATATTAAAATTCATTCAAGTTACGAATATACAATAAATTTTATAAAAAGTGGCACACGTGTCACACCAGTCACCAGTTGCTAAAAGCAATTTGTTGATTTGTACAATTGTTTAGTACGAAATAGTAATTTTCGTCTTCATTGTAATTGTAGTCTGATCATTAAATTTGAGATTACGATGTTTTTTTCTACTCATCACTACCAAAAGTATTATATATCGATGGTGTTTGCGGGTTTTAATACATGAAAATCGTGGGAAGTAACAAACAAATATTTTAGTTACCTGAAACAGGAAACTATGTTTTAGATCAGAGTAAAGAAAGGTAAGGTAGTATTTTCAACGTGCTCATGTCATAGATGCAAGTCACAAGTCATTTGGGAAGAGGTTTTAAGCCCCGAAGTCTCCACATAGACGGCGCCTATGGATAACTACATTTGAAGGTTTTTTTACATAATTTATAAACGGACGAAGGTCATGATAGTGTAAATTTAGTAAGACAGTAGAATTACCTATAAAGCTCAACCATTCATCCTTTTTTATCACATTCCCACCTTTTCTTCCTTATCCCAATCCCAAATCACCCAATTCCGATTGTGGTAACACATCATCACCGCTTGCTTATCTTCCGTCAGCGCATAACCGCGAGTCGATAAAACTGTTACCGGCGTTAACCGCGGCCTAAACTTGCCGGAATTAGCCACAGATAGTGGCGCCGTACTGTGACCGACTCGTAAACTTGCACTAAACTTCTGACATCCGAGTGAGCTCTTCCACCACTGTGAAATTACCGGGAGTTTTGATTCTCCAGCAGTTAAGTTTGGTTATGAATGTAA